>OU343160.1:308900207-310100207 GCA_910595825.1 Philhelius pedissequus | reverse complement strand
TCTCTATCTATGTTCCGAAAAGATGGAAAACAGCGAAAATTCTACCGATACCCTCATCAACTACCAGGTTGCTGTTGGTTGCTTCCTGGATATAGACGAAGCATCGACAGCATATTTATACACAAGATACCATCCAGTGCAATCAAATTGTTAAAAAATAAGCATTGTCTCTTTTTTCAAGAGAAACACTCTCTTAATATTTATCATATTCAATAATATCTTTGGATTCCTATATCTGTTAATAAAGGGCCAGAATTTATTATAAGGAGAGCATTATTAGCATTATTTAATAAATTTTGCCTAACCCTTACATATCTATGTCATAAATGAAATATTATACACAACCCAATTGAAATGAACAATTACAATTATCACACTTTGCATGCCAAAACTTACCCAACCACATTGCCCACATAACTACAGAGAATAAGAATAAGTAAAATTAATAGAATCTCTCTTACATGTTCGAATTAAATAGATTTAATTTAATTTTAAACAATATGTCAGCGAGGTTAAAAAATTAAAGTGCACTAAATGCAAGCTTGGCACTTTCGACTATTGACTGGATAAAAGCAACTTTGTCATAACTTCCGATCGCAGAGCATGCCTCAAAAGTTAACATCGTTGTATCATTTTCATTGCCTATTATTCCAGAATGTATTAATTCCATTGCAGCTCTGATTCCCACATCGATGTCAGCTTGACCATCTTCTATAGCCATAGTGGCTGCTTCTATTTTGTTAATTAACCGATTGCCAGACTTGAGTCCCACATCACCAAGAACTAAATATATTCTAGAAGCAAGTGCATCCATTTCTTTTTTAATAGCACCACCCGACTTTAAGAATATTTCTTCCACAGATAAGGGGTCTTTTCCGGCAAGTATTTTAACATTGTTGACATTCTTTATGGCATTGTCTGCTACTTTCGCGTAATCAACAAGTGAGCATATATAGACTTCAATCAATTGCGGGACAAGATGGGCATTAGTACCACGTTCGAGAGCACCTTCCGCAGCTGTATTGATATCCTTGATGGCATTCAAAGTCGTAGGATCTTGTACACCGGCTTGACAATTTTGATTTACAACTTGAATTGGTGCAATTGGTTCGCTCTGGGCATTTCTCAGTGCTTGATCGGCTATGCTGATGGCTTTTTGAATTTTTCCAAAAACAGTTGAAATACCAGTGTTGAAAGTTAGACTGACAGCGTTGAGTAAGATTTCATTTGCGTTGCCTCCAGCATCAATTCCACGATTGCACAAATTTTCAGCAGTATTCAATAAGTTTGATGCTATGACTCCTCCTTCATCAATCAATAACAATGCGGCGGCAATTCCTTTTTTAGTTCCAGAGTTCGATAGAGCTTAAGCCTCACCAAGTGACCTAAAAGTGGGAAGTCCGTACTTAAAGATTAAGGCTCGTGCTTCGTGAAAAGCTTGCTTCATTATTAGTTCAGCAGCTTTGGGGTCTCGGAGAATTATTTGTTTGGCTTTTGAGATTCCTTCGGCAAATTTGGCTGCAGAGGCTTCTATACAATTTGTGCCGTTGATGAATCCAACTTTAAGAGCAAGTGTTGCCTTAGGGAAAATGTTAGCATCTTCATTTTCCTTGGAACTCGCAATAATAACACTGATAGTTTTCTGTGCTGCGAAATTACCATCTGACTGTTGGGCAAAAGCAACTGATACCGCAACAAAAACTGCCAACACGTAATATTCCAAAAACTTCATATTCGAATGATCCGTTAATGACACCAAGTCGAGCCACAATCCTACTGAATACACATTATGCCGACTCCGCTTATATAATAGGCCAACAAAATATATAAGTAAACTTAATACCACATTTTCTTTTGTTAATTTGGTACAATTGTTTGTTTTGTACACTTTATAAAACGTATTTGATTGCTTGACGTTATACAATGTTTTAGAATTTTTGGAACAGTAAAAAAAAATTGAAAAAAACGCTAGGCAAATATAAACTCACGTGTTGGAAATTTGGTAAGGCATCCGTGTAAAAGTAATAGTATCGTTTACTCAGTGTCTTGTGTATTTCATTTCGACGCGACTAGAGAAATGCTAATTTATAACAGTTTTATAACTGTTGTTCACACAAAGGTGTTAAATATTCCACGCACTTCGGAGTTTAGATGTGTTCGAACTTCCATTTCAGGGATCACGTGCCTCTGGATTTCTTTTAGAACTGATTGCAATGCTTCCAACATCACAGATTCGTAAATTGCTTAGGAAAACTTTATGTTTCACAGTATGGTCAACTTGTTAATTTGAGAAACATTTCTTCCAGGTTGCTGATAATGATGATTTTCCATTTTCCATACAGAGGTTGTTAGCCATCATTACTCCAAGACACCTATACGTTTTGACGACTTCGATGGGTTATCTATTAAGATACCAATTTACGTTTCTGCAATTTCGATCGGACTGGAAAACCCATTTTTTTACTTGGTCAAATTAACTGTAAGTTTCAATAATTGTCAGTACGAATTAAGGTTTTTATAATCATTAGTTGCAAGGACTCTGGCGAATATGCAAATAAGATCACATCGTCTGCAAGTAAAATGGACTTCATTGAAACTCTATCTTCCTCCTGGTAGATAGTCTCTAGGGTTATTGATGTACATCGAAAATACGGACGGATACGGAATCAGGGCACATTCTTGTCTTACACCCATTGTTGTCTGTGTTATTGCACTAAAGCCTTTATTTACAGAAATAAACTTAGGCGATTTTCTACCCACTTTATTTTCTGCGTCAATAAAGTCAGAAACTTCAAATTCTGAAAATTACTAGGGAAGCACAGGAACCTCACCAAATTTCAACTCTTCAGCAAAAGTGGTTCCTGAGATATAAGGCAACAAACATCACAAAAACCGTGACTGGTTTGGATCTCAAAAGGATTGATTATTGCAATTTTGCATAACGGTAGGTCTTAGGACTTGTGAAGGAATAAATAAAAAATCAAGGGCGTGGCATCCGCTCACATTCTCAGAATTGTTATCAAAAATATAGACCTCTTTGGATTGCCATAGAGTTATCTTGTGAGGTCTTAAAGCACGTAAAGAGAAAAACAAATAAAATCAGAGGTTTTTTTATTTAGGAGGCGTGGTATTCACCCACTTTCTGAAAAAAGTTTTAATTTATATGGGGCATTTTCGATTGTTGTAGAATGATGAAACTTGGTGCAGCTCTACAGCTACTCGTAGATGTGTATGCAAAGCGAAAAATGGAAAATTTAATAATTTTCTTACGAAGTATCTGCTTATTGCATTTTGAAATCATAATAGATGCATTTTGAAAATGTATGCCTTTTCTTGAATGGTTGATGTACATTCTATTTTAACATTTGCGTACCTTAATAAATTATGAGTTTACAGAAACCGAAAACTCTTACATAATTTTGTATATGTATTTGTGATGTGAATTATAGTCCAACGTCTATAATAAGGCTATTAATTGGTGGGCTACCTTAATATAAGAAATGCGATTATTAAAATTGCAACAAAAAACATCATTGCCCATCCTTAACAATTATTGCACTCAAATCCCAATGAAGCTAATGAGAAAAACATAAATGTTGAAAAAGAGCCAAATTTAGTCAGTATTCATTAAATAATAAAATGCATCTCTCAATTTGTAGTTGTTTCAATATTATTCTACTTTAAATATTTGATATTCATAATTCATGAATTAATAGCTTGGCGTACTTTTAGATCTCAGAATTTTTCACGGCTAATTTGTTACAAAGAGGTTTTTGTATAGAAGAACTTAACTCTGTTTGAAACATTTATGTTTTTGGTCTGATAGATTTTTACGGCCTTTAGTCCAAAAAAAATCCATGTAAGATGAACTGAACTTAACAAAAATTGCATATTGACAAGTCTCTGTCACTTCTCTAAACTGCTGAGTTCAAATGAGATCACCGGGATGAAACTGTAATTTTGTAGATTAAAGACCGTGAAAAGCTATTTTGAATCTTAAATATTTTATCTTTGATCTATAAAATTAGATTATAAAGTTCAATTCGCCTGGACTAGCTTTTAAGGGCAAAAAAGGTCAAACCATCAGAACTTAGATCATTTATTGCTCCAAAGTATAAGTTTTGTTTTCCTATTAATCATACAATACCATAGAAAAAAGAATTCAAAAAGAATTGCATAAGAAGTTCAGTGGCTCAGTAAAATTCTGGAGTTATACTACATTTTCACCGAGTTTTAATCTCTTGTAGATTTACTAATCTCAAAAAGTGTTTCCACCGCTCCAAAAGTAGATTAATTTTGGCAGCACTATTAAAAATGCATATATGGTTCTATTTTCTCATATGATGTAGAAGTGAGACAGATAGCGTCATCTGTGTCAACCCAAGAGAAAAATTTAATTTCCCGATGAATGTGTTCATTTCGATATGGAAATAGGGTATTTCGATTGAAGATTTAAATGAGATTTGTTTTAAATCTTTTCATCTGAGAAGATTAAAATTTGTATGGTAAATCCTCAAGATTTGTAGGAGATTTAGCTAAATCTCGGTTTAGTGGTCGGTAGAAACGTAGTATTACCATACAAATTTTAATCTTCTCAGATGAAGACTTAAAATAAATCTCATTTCAATCTTCAATCGAAATATTGATTACAAAACGTTTTTTTGTTTAAATAGCATTTAAATCAATAAAAGGCAGGAAATATATTTTTTTACGAAACACTTGTCAAATATTTTATTCATTAGACGTTACAAATTTTACATAATGCATTTCGGCATGATTTACATGCATTCATCAGCTTCACGCTTTAAAATAAACTAAAGAAGGACACTTAAAATAGAAAAACATTTATTAATTTGCTGACAAAATGAAAGGATGAATCAAGAGAAAGTTACATATTATTTTATGTTACGCTATCTGCTCGTACATTTTATTCTGAGCTCATAGCTCGTAGCTAGCTCTGATTGAAAAAATAAACACATACACAGCTTGAGCGCTCGGATGTGTCTAATGTGGTTTTCCATTGGTAAAAAAAAAAATTAATTTATTTTACATCTAGATCTGGCAAAATACCGATTTTCACTTTTTTGTGTACCATTGGGCATAATAAATTGATTTATTTTTAATCTAGATCATTTTTGCAAATCTAGATTTTTCGACAGACTTACCTCTCTTTGTACTAATACCATTACAAAGTTCTGTTGAAGGCTTGACATATTTATGTGTTGCACTGCACTCATTAAAACGAAGTATCACTTTATTCCCAACAAAACCACGAAGCTATCATTCATTATTAATTTCATTCATAATGTTTTATTTCTTGAAAAATTAAATATTTTAAAATCTTTTTCTCACTTATCAAATAAACAAATTTAGACAGCTGCATATTCACAGACACGACATTGCACAAATCCAGTAAGAACAAAAATTAAATCTAAAGTCACGTTCCATTGGGCTCGAAAAATCAAAATCTATATTGAAATCTGTATTTACCAATAGAAAACCACATACGCTAAAAATGAAAAATAGATTTTTTTGACAGCTTAGTTCTCTGCTCTGAGCCTAAAAAGATTAACGCCTAATATGGGATCGCGGTTATGGAGGAAACACATTGACAGTTTTTGTGATGAAATTTAAAAGATTTCTTTGACAAATATTACAAAAAATGATATATGCGGACCATTTCGTGTTGTCCCGGGGCAAAGGGCCAGAATAAAATATACGATTTAAAATCTATGTACGTAAGTTTACCTAGGTTCTATACTCTGTCCAATTTATATTTTCAGTACAGGCCTTATGGGAGAGCCTTTTCAAACACACTGGTGCCGGCTGGTGTTTGTATGGTACACAACTTAAGAAATTTCTACTGAAATATTCCATAAACCCACGTACATTCTACCAGGACCTGTCTGTTCCCTCTCTCACGTATAGTGTTTACTAAACAAAAAAACACATTGAATAAGAGTCACCATTGTTCCGTTGATGGAAATTCTAATATCTTTTTCTTTCGTTTTCGCTATGGAGCTTTCAGACTCGAAGCTTTCTTAGAGCTTTTGAGAGCATATATTTTAAGTTTAAGGAAAAAGGTGTTGTCGCTGCGTTCTTTTCTGCTTACATCTTTCGGTTCTCTTGGAAACGGTTAAAATGCAGCTTTATATTATATATAAGGTATTTTTTTAAGGGAAAAATTACTATTTGAGCAAGTTTTTGATGGGGTTCGGTTCATTAATCAATTGCAACTTAAAATTACCAAATAGTTTTTTGATCATGAAAATAAATACAAAATGAAGAAGGTTTCGTGTATATAAATATAATATTTAATGTAGTGCTGCGCAATTTGAGGTGATATTATTATTTTCGTGCTGTGTTTATTTACATTTAAAATGGCTTCAGGTTCTTCGAAGGACACAAGTTCCTTATTATACCTTATTTATACGTTTTTTTTCTGTGATTTATTTTCATGTTAAAATAGATAAGGCCTTCTGGGGAACTCTTAAAAAAACGCGCCTACTATCTTACTTCTTGGTGGTGGGGATAGATTTACTTTTATTTGGATTTAGTTTAATTTTTTTTACGATTTAGTTTACGATGTACATGTTTCTGTTCATGAAATCTTAGTTAACAATTGGTAACCCTACAGACATTCGTGAGAGAAATATGCCAATTTATAATGTTCACTACGGTAACCATGGAAAATGGAAAAGCTTAATAGAAATAGAGATAGCTTATTGAAATGCATAATAGTAACGGTGAAAGGCAAATATCCTATTTTCCCTGTACTGAAAATATAAATTGAACAGAGTATAAGAATAATTAATTGATGATTCAGGGAATTATTGTTTCAAAATAGCTTTTAACGGCCTTTAGTCCACAAATTTGCGTTTCGTCTCGGCAATCTCACTTGGACTCATCAGTTGGTTAGTGAGCGCCTTATCAATACGCAATTTTTGTTAAATTCAGTTCAACTTACATGCATTTTTTGACAAAAAAAAAAAAAACAATGTGAACTACATATATCCAACAAGACTTAAATTTTAATCATTAAAATTGGAAGATTTTGTCCTTGGCCAGGCATAGTTAATAAGAAGGTGTTTTTTTTAGAATACAATTCTATATACTACTGAAATTACTCAGCCAAGTAGAAAACTTAGCATTATATTTAATTTTACTTGTCAAATTATTGATTCAAATTAGCTTTAGTCCACGCAAATTTTGTGGACTAAAGGCCGTTAAAATCTATTCTGAATCAATAATTCGACAAGTCCAATTAAATATAATGCTAAGTCTTCTACTTCGCTGAGTAATTTCAGTAGTATATAGAATTGTATTCTAAAAAAAAAACACCTTGTGATTCAGGGAATAGTCTGTCTAAGAAGAAATATCAGTACAGACCTAATGGGAGGGTTTTTACAGAAATCTGTAGCGCCACATGCCGTTGGACCATACTGAATTGGAAGAAATCCGATTAATAAATATTTAAACCCCAATGACTTCTAATAATTAAACAAAAAAATGGACATGCCATCATGACCTACCTACTGATTCTTTAAGTGCAGAAGCAGACTGATTGTTAAATGGTTTTGTGTGATATGATTCGGGATCGCGATCGGCCATTCAATCATCTTAACATGCGGTCTCCATTAGCTATAAATTTAAAATCAAACGCAATAGCAATAGCAGAAAGTAGAAGGACAGACACATTTTCTTCGGTGGGCATTTCATTGCATACTTTTTTAGTTACTGAAGAATGTCGAAATCAATAACTGATGCTGGTATAAACAACAACAAGAAATTATATTTGGAAACGCCAAAGCAAAATGAGAGTTCTCCGTGCGATAAGGCATAAGCGATAAACAGTAAGCGCTTAACTCTTACTATCTATCGCATGCTATGAAAAAACGATTTCGTTTTCCATTTGCGGTACTGAATGCATTGCCTAAAGCCCGCTCTAGATTTATCGCTAATGGAGACCGCATGTAATGAATCGGAGTTAGTCACTCCTATTTTTTTGGTTTTTTTGTAACAGAGCTTCCAGAATTCATGTTTTCTAGAGCTTTTGAGAAGAAATAATTCTACCAAAGGAAGAAAAGTGTTGCCGTTGTATTTATTTTAGCATATACGTTAATGAATACTTAATATTATTAAAATTAATGAAATTATTTCGATGGTTATTCGTTGATTCTCGTAATAATTTGAATTATTAAATAATTTAGTTTTTATGGTTTTTTTATGGTAGCTGTCTCTTTTTTGTTCTGTTTTAGGAAACAAAAGAAACTACAAAATACAATTTTAAAAAATAAAACTTGCATATTTACGTGTTTTTGTTTGACATATTGTCAAATCAATATCAAACACGACGATTTCAAAATATATGAATTAATTTTTTTTTTAAATATTGGCTAACAATAACTTTTTAAATTTGAATTATATTTGCGTGGGTCAAAAATAAATAAAAGCACATTTTAGTTTTCAAATACAAACATTAGCCGTGTTTTATTTGTCCCATGATCCAGATCAGATCATCTATTTATTTCCTTCACAACAACAACACTGAATCATTTTGTTGTTGTAACGCACACAAATAGGTGATCTGATCTGGATCATGTGGAAAATGAAATATCTACGGCTATTATCGAGCTATGAAGTATTTTAAATGGAATTTACTTCTATCGAAAGTACTGAGTTACACTTGCTCTTTTTTTGTTTGCTCGCCTTAGGTTTGTTAATAAAATACACAAAATACTTTTATTTATATAATGTTTGTTTAAAATTTGTTAACATCTGTCAATCGAATGGCATACATAAACTGTATAAAACAAACAATTGTGTGACGACAGTAATGTGGTGTTAGTTATATTTTTACAATTTTTTCAAGCTATATAAGACAAGTCGGTATAATGGATTTTCAGTAGGATTGTGACTTAACTTGGTATCATTAACAGATAATATTGACTATGAAGTTTTTGGGGTTTTACGTTTTGGCAGCAGCTGCTGCGGTATCTGTTGTTTTTGCCCAACAGTCAGATATTAATGTCGAACTCGCAGCACAGGAAACCATCACCGTCATTAATGCCAGTTCCAAGGTAAACGAAGACGCTAACATTTTCCCTCAAGCAACACTTACGCTTAAAGTCGGACTCATCAACGGTACAAATTGTATGACAGAGTCTGCAAACAAAATGGCCGAAGCAATTTCTAAAGCCAAACAAATAATTCTTCGAGACCCTAAGGCTGCTAAACTAATAATGAAGCAAGCTTTTCAGGATGCACAAGCTTTAATCTTTAAGTACGGACTCCCCACTGTTAGGTCACTTGGTGAGGCTTTGGCTCTATCGAATTCAGGAGCTACACAAGGAATTGACGTCGCAATGTTATTGATTGATGAAGGAGGAGTCATAGCATACAACTTAATGAATACTGCTGAAAGCTTGTGCAATCGTGGAATTGATGCTGGAGGCAATGCCAATGAAATATTACTCAATGCTGTCGGTCTGACTTTCAACACAGGTATTTTAGCTGCATTTGGCAAAGTTCAAAAAGCTATTCGCAAAGCCGATCAAGCACTAAGAGATGCTTATAGCGAACCCATTGCACCAGAACCAGTTGTAAATCAAAATTGTCAAGCCGCTGTACAAGATCCTAAAATATTGGATGCCATTAAAGATATCAATACAGCTGCGGCAGGTGCTGTCGAACGTGATACTAATGCAGATCTTGTCCCGAAATTGATTGAAGTCTACATTTGCTCACTTGTTGATTACGCGAAAGTAGCAGACAATGCCATAGAGAATGTCGCAAATATCAAAATGCTTGCTGGAAGTGACCCCTCAGCTAAGGAATTAATATTCTTAAAGTCAGTCGGTGCTATTAAAAAAGAAATGGATAAGCTTGCTTCTAAGATCTATTTAGTTTTTGGTGATGTGGGACTTAAGTTCGGCAACCGGTTAATTAACGAAATAGAAGCAGCCACTATGGTTATAGAAAAGGGACAAGTTGACATCAATGTGGGAATCGAAGCTGCAATCGAGTTAATGCATTCTGCAATACTCGGGAATGATAATGATACAATCATGTTAACTTTTGAGGCATGCTCTGCGATCGGAAGTTATGATAAAGTTTCTTTCATCCAATCAATAGTCGAAAGTGCCAAGCTTTTATTTAGTGCAATTTAATTTCTTGGCCTCGTAGAAATATAGTATGTGCATTGCATTTAATTTTAATTTTTGATGTTAGTTTCTTTTAATAAAAAAAATAAAGTTACTTAATTCGCACATATAAGATAGATTCTCTTAATTGTACTTATTCTTACTCTCTGTGGTATAGCTTGAACAAATTCACTTAGTCATTCTACTGCGCAGTTCCCTTAAAATTTCGTTGCGTATCTCATTAATTTTGAAAGATCACCTTCCAGCGATAGAGTTTCTGTACATGCAGACTGATCAGTGTTACCACTTAAAAAAAAATAAAACGAAATAAATTTGACCCAAAAAGTGAAGTAGATTCAAGAAAAGGGAAGTAGATTTCAAAATCCTAATTTTAATGATATATTTAATTTCAAATCAGTTTTATGTAGGTGTTAGAATGTGAACAAAAATCTTAATTGAATCAGTACCTGCTATACAAACGTTTCCATTTTTTTTTGATTTTCAACACTCTCATAAACGGCTCAACGCATTTCGATCAAAATTTTTATATATGAGGTCCTTCAAATTCTAAATAGGTTATTTTAGCTTAGGAGGGGCGTGCGCAGCTCAAAAGCTGCTGCGTACACGGGGGCCTATTGGTTCATTGTGGTCCCCTTTTAAACAGGGATTTCCCTAACTAAATGTTCCATGAAGACTGGTTAATTTACTAAATAATACAGCATTCCAAAATATTTGTTTTTTGGAAGAAAAATATTTTCTTAAGTGATAACTTCTTATGGGATAAACTGATATGTTGCGTAACGCGTTACGGGATCAGTCTGTGGTGCTTCCATTTCTTTCACGTATACGCAGAACTTTTGAAAGCTTTTGAACCTTTTCTCAAATTAAACAATCTTAATTTACAAAAAGTTCAACTTAAATTAGTTTAGGTTATCACTTCTGTCGTGCGTTCCGAGACACCCAATAAATTTATTGTTTTGTTTAAGTACGCATTTTTAATCTAGTATTTATTCACGACACAGATGAAAGTTACCAGTGTTGTTCGACTTTTTTACTTTACATTTGCGTAGTTTTTACCTTTTTTACATTCGTTTTTACCTGCTGTATGTTTTAATATGTTTATGGAAGAAACTCGCATCATTTCGTTCGCTCAATAATGCCTCTTTTAAAATATTGTACGTAGAAGCTAACAAAAAATACAAAACATTGTGCCTACAGAAGAAGGAAGGCTACAACATGAGAATGGTGGACTCTTTGCTATCGGCTAAATCTTGTGCCGATTTCTGGAGGGCATTCAAATTTTTAAATGGAGCGAAACCAGTCATTGTTTGTGGGCTTAAAGCGTCAGTTCTAAAGAATTACTTCTCTTCACTTCTCAATACCAAATGCACGGCCTCAAAGTTCCACTATGCCATCCCCCTAATTGAGGATGAATTACTGGACTCCGATTTCAATGAAGAAGAATTACAATTAGCATTACATAGAGCCAAAAACAACAAAGCAGCAGGAACAGATAGAATACCTTTGTAATTCTTTAAGTACGCCTCGAATAATTATTTATCTTCACTTTTGAAATGGTACAATGTTATTTTCGATTCCATGGTCGTTCCCTCATCGTTCTTGTCATCTGTTATCTTTCCGTTGTATAAAAAAGGAGACCCTTCTGTCCCAAATAACTATAGAGGAATATCGTTTTTGAACTCAGCAATGAAGTTGTTTACAAGTATGCTCTTTTCTAGACTATCCGAATGGGTTGCTGGTAAGCAAAATCTTAGTGAGCTTCAAGCAGGGTTTAGATCTGGTTACTCGACAACAGACCAAGTACTCCTACTTACAAATATTGCGGAATTGCATCTTCAGCAAGGGGAACAACTATACGCTTTCTTTATCGATTTTAAGGCTGCATTTGATAGTATAGATAGAGAGGCGCTTTTTTATAAGCTCTCAAACATCGGAATATCTACCAAAGTAAGCAAAATACTACGAGCTCTATACGACAAGGATTGCATATATGTCTGGGACGGCTACAGTCTGTCAGATAACTTCAATTCCTCAATGGAGCTTAAACAAGGCTGCGCTTTGAGTACTCTTCTGTTCAATCTATTTATCGATGATTTGGTGGAGCATGTTGGAGGGGGGGGGGGTGAAGATTTCTGACGAAACTATACCTGACCTACTATACGCAGATGACATCGTGCTTTTTGCAAACTCGCCTACAAGACTCCAAGAAATGATAGTGAAACTGGAAGAATATTGTGTCACGTGGAACTTATCTGTTAATCTCGACAAATCAAATATAATGATTTTTAGAAGGGGACATGGAAGATACTTTTGGGAGGAGCAATGGAACTTTCAAAGACAGGAGATTAAAATAGTCAAAGAATTTAAGTACTAAGTAGTGACTATAACAAGTAATCTTTGCATGAAAAAACACGTCAGAGCTAAACTTCAAGATTTATTGCATCGCAAACAAAGCTATCCATCACTCTACTAAGTACAAACTCTTTCAAGCAGTAGTCAAGTCGATTATGGTTTACTCAGTGCAGGTGTGGGGCTATAAAGAATACGAAGATGTTGAAAAATCTCTTCGGTTCTTATTGAAGCGAGTTTTCTCTCTTCCGTCAACGACCCCAAACTACATGCTTCATATTGAAACGGGGTTACCTCCGCTGTTTATTGACACCCTTAAAGTCCATTTCGATTATGTGCTCAAAATACTAAAAATGAGCTCAACAAGACTGATTAAGAGAGTGTTAAAATATCTGATCTCAAACAAACTCAACTTTGTCGGCGTTTGGTTTGATATTTCTATTTCCTTGGATGAAACCCTTGAACTAAATTTGGAGGATCAATCGGTTTTAAAACAATCAGTTTTAAGTATCAGTTATTGGCCAAATTAGATAAAAAAATCCATCAAAGCTTCATCAGCAAAGCTAAAGCATCACAATATAGAGAGTATTACAGCAACCTGCAGCTTGACCTAGGTCCTCAAAACTACTTTAACGATAAAAATCCCACAGAGATGATATCACTTATACTACGAGCAAGAGGGGAAATTCTGCCTCTTAACTTCATACCACATAGACCGGACTTGCCTATCGAATGTGAAATCTGCAACATGCGCGCTAGAGAAAACGTGGCTCGCTTTATAGGATCATGTCCGATTCTCCAGAAAATTAGACGAGATATTTTTGGAAAAAACTAGCTAACTCCAGACGAAGTCATACTAATTATAAATGGGGCAGAAAGTTGGGAAAATTTGTACAAATTTGTTCGTTTGGCACTAAGCTATAGAAAGAGAATCGTAACAGAAAGCTTTTGATCTATATTTTCTTTTAATATATATATAAAAAAAAAAAAAAAAAAAAAACTGTATAAAATTTATATTAACTGTTATTTTATTACTTCAATCAGACCGACGGTTTTATACCTGGTTGTACCCGACTTGTATTAAAACATTGTAATTTAAAAATTAAAGCCTCAATAAAGTCTAAATCTAATCTAAAAAAAAAAATCTAATCTATTTCCATAAAAGGTTTTCATTGTAAAATTTTTTTTTTTTTTAATTCAATATTTTTAATCTTGAACGAATAACAGCAACAATGTTTTTATTTTATTTAGATTTGCCTCTCATTTTCTATATTTTTTATCATTAATTTACTTTAATTTACCCCTTTTTTACGAGTTTTTTTTTTTACATTTTTGAAGGGATTTTTACGTAATTGTTTACAATTAATTGAAGAAAACGCAAACAATATGTTTATATTATTTTTGTTTTTGTTTAAGTGGACTGTGTGGATTTAAAGCCAATTGAATAAATTTGTGTCCAAAATGCGTTTCGCCCAGGTACTACAGCTGGGCTCATCAGTTAGATGCTGTAGTACTTTTCTAAGACGCATTATTTTTTGATCGATGTTTATTGTTTTTACTTGAATTTGAACATCACTGAAAGTTCCCATTTAGACTACATAGATAATTAACAAATGCTAAAATAAAATGAAATAATAAAGTTTCGATATTTGAGAGCAATTAAAAAAAAAACAAAAAATAAAAACTATTCATTTTAAACGGGTTGTATGGCTATAACATTTACAACATTTACAACATACAATTTTAGAGTATCTCTTGAACAGTTTTTAGAATAATCCATTTTGGAACAAACAACGTTAGTTTTCCTAATGCAATGCCATAATTTGTCCGATGGAAATATTCTTGCAATAATTTTGACATTTAGCGGAAGTTTCTTTGAGGAACGCGTAAGTTTATAAAATTAAGTACCTGATGACATTTAATTTGATTCGATAATAAGTTTCTGATGAACATGACAGAGAAGCAAGTACACTGAACTGTAGAGTATTCCAAATTTCAAGACAGATCTTACTATTGAATTTTAAAGCAACTTGAATAAGGATATTTAAATTCTCTTGTTTTCCTCTTTACCAATCCAATCATTTGATTGTACTCTGTCAATCAAAAATAGTCACTACATTCCTTATGGGAGAGCTTTTTGAAATACCATGGCGGCCGTGTCGCCGGTTACTTTTGGGTTTCGGTTATTTCCCAATAAGTTTGTAATTTTAGCTCTCATTAGTTTTCAAATGATACGAGTACAATTTGATTTTTCATGTTTTTTATAGGCAAAGGTTTAAGATCAGTCAGTGGCAATTGATTTGTTAAGTGTGTTTTGGTTTGGTTTTCAATTAAGCTACCAGATTTAAAAAAAAGTAAAATTACAATAAATAATCGAAATTACAGTTGGCTTGATCTGGAAAATAAGGTTAAAGTTATTAAGTGTACCGAAGATGCACATTTATCTCAGAGAGATCTTGCAAAAAAATTTGATTGCAGCAAATCTCAAACCCAAAAAATTTTGAGCACGAAGGAGAACTGTCATCTGAAAAATTCTTACAAAACGTAAGAAATCATCCATCTGTCTTTACACCGCTCTACAGCCTAAACGTCTGAAGCAATTTTCTTCAAACTTGGTATTTAAGCATTTTAGGCGATTCGAAAATAGATTTTTGAACGGTAATGGTACCTGCCATACAACAATTTTCTTGATTTTGGAATGTTCCATCGAATTCTAAACCATACTGCATACCAAAATTTTCCAAAAAAAATATTTTTAATAAAAAAAAAATATATATTTTTTTAAAATTCGATATTTATTAAATGGGTGGAAGATTTTTAAATATTTGTTCATTCATTTTAATTTGATATAACAATAGAGATGAAAATTTCCTTGTAATGCAACATGGTATTAATTTTCAGAAACTCAGATCATAATCTTTTTCAACAGAAACTAGATCTACCTAATAATTTTGATGAATATAAATTATTCTTAGAAGAATTAGAAGAGTTAAATCAAATTGAGTATAAAAGTCAATAAAATCTACCTTAATTTCAAAGTATGAGGTATTAAATATGCATCATTTGAGTCCAAGCTCCATATAATATTCGCTGAGCTAATTTTTGTGGACCAGGAAATCTTCTAGACCAGACATGATTTCCACCTACATCATCTGAAAATTCCCCCAAGTCATGGCACTATCTCTATCTATGTTCCGAAAAGATGGAAAACAGCGAAAATTCTACCGATACCCTCATCAACTACCAGGTTGCTGTTGGTTGCTTCCTGGATATAGACGAAGCATTGACAGCATATTTATACACAAGATACCATCCAGTGCAATCAAATTGTTAAAAAATAAGCATTGTCTCTTTTTTCAAGAGAAACACTCTCTTAATATTTATCATATTCAATAATATCTTTGGATTCCTATATCTGTTAATAAAGGGCCAGAATTTATTATAAGGAGAGCATTATTAGCATTATTTAATAAATTTTGCCTAACCCTTACATATCTATGTCATAAATGAAATATTATACACAACCCAATTGAAATGAACAAGTACAATTATCACACTTTGCATGCCAAAACTTACCCAACCACATTGCCCACATAACTACAGAGAATAAGAATAAGTAAAATTAATAGAATCTCTCTTACATGTTCGAATTAAATAGATTTAATTTAATTTTAAACAATATGTCAGCGAGGTTAAAAAATTAAAGTGCACTAAATGCAAGCTTGGCACTTTCGACTATTGACTGGATAAAAGCAACTTTGTCATAACTTCCGATCGCAGAGCATGCCTCAAAAGTTAACATCGTTGTATCATTTTCATTGCCTATTATTCCAGAATGTATTAATTCGATTGCAGCTCTGATTCCCACATCGATGTCAGCTTGACCATCTTCTATAGCCATAGTGGCTGCTTCTATTTTGTTAATTAACCGATTGCCAGACTTGAGTCCCACATCACCAAGAACTAAATATATTCTAGAAGCAAGTGCATCCATTTCTTTTTTAATAGCACCACCCGACTTTAAGAATATTTCTTCCACAGATAAGGGGTCTTTTCCGGCAAGTATTTTAACATTGTTGACATTCTTTATGGCATTGTCTGCTACTTTCGCGTAATCAACTAGTGAGCATATGTAGACTTCAATCAATTGCGGGACAAGATGGGCATTAGTACCACGTTCGAGAGCACCTTCCGCAGCTGTATTGATATCCTTGATGGCATTCAAAGTCGTAGGATCTTGTACACCGGCTTGACAATTTTGACTTACAACTTGAATTGGTGCAATTGGTTCGCTCTGGGCATTTCTCAGTGCTTGATCGGCTATGCTGATGGCTTTTTGAATTTTTCCAAAAACAGTTGAAATACCAGTGTTGAAAGTTAGACTGACAGCGTTGAGTAAGATTTCATTTGCGTTGCCTCCAGCATCAATTCCACGATTGCACAAATTTTCAGCAGTATTCAATAAGTTTGATGCTATGACTCCTCCTTCATCAATCAATAACAATGCGGCGGCAATTCCTTTTTTAGTTCCACAGTTCGATAGAGCTAAAGCCTCACCAAGTGACCTAAAAGTGGGAAGTCCGTACTTAAAGATTAAGGCTCGTGCTTCGTGAAAAGCTTGCTTCATTATTAGTTCAGCAGCTTTGGGGTCTCGGAGAATTATTTGTTTGGCTTTTGAGATTCCTTCGGCAAATTTGACTGCAGAGGCTTCTATACAATTTGTGCCGTTGATGAATCCAACTTTAAGAGCAAGTGTTGCCTTAGGGAAAATGTTAGCATCTTCATTTTCCTTGGAACTCGCAATAATAACACTGATAGTTTTCTGTGCTGCGAAATTACCATCTGACTGTTGGGCAAAAGCAACTGATACCGCAACAAAAACTGCCAACACGTAATATTCCAAAAACTTCATATTCGAATGATCCGTTAATGACACCAAGTCGAGCCACAATCCTACTGAATACACATTATGCCGACTCCGCTTATATAATAGGCCAACAAAATATAGAAGTAAACTTAATACCACATTTTCTTTTGTTAATTTGGTACAATTGTTTGTTTTGTACACTTTATAAAACGTATTTGATTGCTTGACGTTATACAATGTTTTAGAATTTTTGGAACAGTAAAAAAAAATTGAAAAAAACGCTAGGCAAATATAAACTCACGTGTTGGAAATTTGGTAAGGCATCCGTGTAAAAGTAATAGTATCGTTTACTCAGTGTCTTGTGTATTTCATTTCGACGCGACTAGAGAAATGCTAATTTATAACAGTTTTATAACTGTTGTTCACACAAAGGTGTTAAATATTCCACGCGCTTCGGAGTTTAGATGTGTTCGAACTTCCATTTCAGGGATCACGTGCCTCTGGATTTCTTTTAGAACTGATTGCAATGCTTCCAACATCACAGATTCGTAAATTGCTTAGGAAAGCTTTATGTTTCACAGTATGGTCAACTTGTTAATTTGAGAAACATTTCTTCCAGGTTGCTGATAATGATGATTTTCCATTTTCCATACAGAGGTTGTTAGCCATCATTACTCCAAGACACCTATACGTTTTGACGACTTCGATGGGTTATCTATTAAGATACCAATTTACGTTTCTGCAATTTCGATCGGACTGGAAAACCCATTTTTTTACTTGGTCAAATTAACTGTAAGTTTCAATAATTGTCAGTACGAATTAAGGTTTTTATAATCATTAGTTGCAAGGACTCTGGCGAATATGCAAATAAGATCACATCGTCTGCAAGTAAAATGGACTTCATTGAAACTCTATCTTCCTCCTGGTAGATAGTCTCTAGGGTTATTGATGTACATCGAAAATACGGACGGATACGGAATCAGGGTACATTCTTGTCTTACACCCATTGTTGTCTGTGTTATTGCACTAAAGCTTTTATTTACAGAAATAAACTAAGGCGATTTTCTACCCACTTTATTTTCTGCGTCAATAAAGTCAGAAACTTCAAATTCTGAAAATTACTAGGGAAGCACAGGAACCTCACCAAATTTCAACTCTTCAGCAAAAGTGGTTCCTGAGATATAAGGCAACAAACATCACAAAAACCGTGACTGGTTTGGATCTCAAAAGGATTGATTATTGCAATTTTGCATAACGGTAGGTCTTAGGTCTTGTGAAGGAATAAATAAAAAATCAAGGGCGTGGCATCCGCTCACATTCTCAGAATTGTTATCAAAAATATAGACCTCTTTGGATTGCCATAGAGTGATCTTGTGAGGTCTTAAAGCACGTAAAGAGAAAAAAATATAAAATCAGAGGTTTTTTTTATTTAGGAGGCGTGGTATTCACCCACTTTCTGAAAAAAGTTTTGATTTATATGGGGCATTTTCGATTGTTGTAGAATGATGAAACTTGGTACAGCTCTACAGCTAGATGTGTATGCAAAGCGAAAAATGGAAAATTTAATATTTTTCTTTCGAAGTAGCTATCTGCTTATTGCCATTTTGAAAGTATAATAGATGCATTTTGAAAATGTATGACTCTTCTAGAGTGCTTGATGTACATTCTTTTTTTAACATTTGGGTAACTGAATAAATTACGAGTTTACAGAAACCGAAAACTCTTAAATAATTATGTATATGTATGTGTGATGTGAATTATAGTCCAACGTCTATAATAAGGCTATTAATTGGTGGGCTACCTTAATATAAGAAATGCGATTATTAAAATTGCCCCGTGATCTAGATCAGATCATCTATTTATTTCCTTCACAACAACAAAACTGAATAATTTTGTTGTTGTAACGCAAACAAATAGGTGATCTGATCTGGATCACATGGAAAATGAAATATCTACGCCTATTATCGAGCTATGAAGTATTTTTAATGGAATTTACTTCTATCGAGAGTACTGAGTTACACGTGCTCGCTTTAAGTTTGTTAATAAAATACACATAATACTTTTATTTATATAATGTTTGTTTAAAATTTATTAACATCTATCAATCAAATGGCATACATAAACTGTATAAAACAAACAATTGTGTGTCGACAGTAATGTGGTGTTAGTTATATTTTTACAATTTTTTCAAGATATATAAGACAAGTCGGTATAATGGATTTTCAGTAGGATTGTGACTTAACTTGGTATCATTAACAGATAATATTGACTATGAAGTTTTTGGGGTTTTACGTTTTGGCAGCAGCTGCTGCGGTATCTGTTGTTTTTGCCCAACAGTCAGATATTAATGTCGAACTCGCAGCACAGGAAACCATCACCGTCATTAATGCCAGTTCCAAGGTAAACGAAGAAGCTTACATTTTCCCTCAAGCAACACTTGCTCTTAAAGTTGGATTTATCAACGGTACAAATTGTATGGCAGCCTCTGCAAACATAATGGCCGAAGGAATTTCTAAGGCCAAACAAATAATTCTTCGAGACCCTAAGGCTGCTGAACAAATAATGAAGCAAACTTTTCACGAAGCACGAACTCAAATATTTAAGTACGGACTTCCCACTGTTAGGTCCCTTGGTGAGGCTTTGGCTCAATCAAATTCAGGAGCTAGACAAGGAATTGACGTCGCAATGTTATTGATTGATGAAGGAGGAATTCAAGCAGCAAACTTATTGAATACTGCTGAAAACTTGTGCAATCGGGGAATTGATGCTGGAGGCAATGCAAATGAAATCTTACTCAAAGCCGTCAGTCTAACTTTCAACACAGGTATGTCTGCTGTCTTTGGTAAGGTTCAAAAAGCTATTCGCGTAGCCGATCAAGCACTCAGGGATGCTCAGAGCGGACCCATTACACCAGGACAAACTATAAATCAAAATTGTCAAGCCGCTGCACAAGATCCTAAAATATTGGACGCCATTAAAGACATCAATACAGCTGCGGAAGGTGCTCTCGAACGTGGTACTAATGCCCATCTTGTCCCGCAGTTGATTGACGTCTACATATGCTCACTTGTTGATTACGCGAAAATAGCAGACAATGCCATAAATAATGTCGACAATATTAAAATACTTGCTGAAAAAGATCCCTCAGCTGTGGAAACAATATTCTTAAAGTTAGTCGGTGCTATTAAAAAAGAAATGGATAAGCTTGCTTCTAAGATCTATTTAGTTCTTGGTGATGTGGGACTCAAGTCTGGCAATCGGTTAATTAACAAAATAGAAGCAGCCACTATGGCTATAGAAGATGGTCAAGCTGACATCGATGTGGGAATCAGAGCTGCAATCGAATTAATACATTCTGGAATAATAGGCAATGAATATGATACAACGATGTTAACTTTTGAGGCATGCTCTGCGATCGGAAGTTATGACAAAGTTTCTTTCATTCAATCAATAGTCCAAAGTGCCAAGCTTGCATTTAGTGCACTTTAATTTTTCAGCCACGCATTCTATGTGATTTTCAGTTAAATGCTGGTGTTAATTTCTTTGAATTGAAAATAAAACTATATCTATTTAATTCGAGCATGTAAGAGAGATTTTCTTTTTTTGAGTCATATTTTTAATTTAGTATTTATTTATTTAGAAAATGCCAATAAATTAGGCAGTACAAATAGTGCCGATAATAGTGCAGATAAAGCTTTGGAATAAATTGGAATGGAACGAGCTGCTCGGGTTGCAGACACAAAGCTTTTGCGCAATTGGTGGCAGGCAGAGGGAGATGTAAAATTAGAGTGTATATAAAAAGTGAATAATAGTTTTATTCAAACTCTCATCTCATTACTGCGCTAGCTATTCCTTACCATTAGAATACGGCTAATAATAATTTTAACAAAGGTTAAAATACAATAAATTTTCGATATGAAAGTCTTAACTTTAAAGAAAAGGAATTTGACAGAAATGAAAAGAAAAAAACAAAAATAATAACTGCATTTTAAACGGGTTGTATGACTATATAGCTTTTAATATAATATAATTTAAAAGTATCTCTTGTACAAATATCTATACTGAAACAAATAATTTTTTTAGTTTCCCTAATGCAACGGAAAATTGGCTCATTTGGAAATATTCTTGCAATATATTTGACTCGCGGAAATATCTTTAAAAACGCGAAGTTTATAAAATTAAGTAAGGTAGGACAAACAATGTGATACGATAATAAATCTCTGATTGCAATTCCATGGGCTAATTTAATTTGAAGATCAAATATCTAGTAAGATTCCTTTGAATTGTTCGATTGTTTTTATAGAAGGGATTCCAAATTGTACTAGAGTATTCCAAATTCCAACACAGATATTAGCAGCGAATTTTAAATCGACTTAAATAAGGATCTTTAAATTCTTTTTTATTCCTCTTTAATAATCCAACTAATTAATTATACTCTTTCCAACAAAAATAGCAGTACATTCCTTATGTGAGGGAGAGCTTTTTGAAATACACTGGTGCCTGTTGCTGAAATTCCCACTGAAAATTTCCAACGAGTTACATACAAATTGTTTGTGTAATCATATAATTAAACGGCGAACATGTTTTTTGTGGTACACTATTCTCGGCCCACAAAAACCGAAGGGGCATATATTACATATTAAATGAAGGCATTTTTTGCATAGATGTGCAGAATGCCAAAATTATTTAAATATACTACACAGAAATTGTTTAAAACAATAAATACAAATTAAAAAAAATCACACCTACATTAGCGACATCTGTTGTTGTAAAAAGAAAATGGTTTGTGCATTGGATAATTTAATGAAATATATAAAAGGAATTAGAAAATGCATACTCTTGAGTGTTCGTTGCATACTTATTTATTCAATTCTGTTAGTGCTGGGCAATACTAGGATGGTTCCTAATGAAAACTTATGTACAACTTGAATAAAGACCGTCACAACAAATTTAGAAAATAATTAAGTTTCATTTTCGAAGTTAATATAATGAATTTATTTCATATGTGGTGGACTTTCATAAAAAGTATACTGTGGTGAAAATTCAAGGCGTGTGAAGCGTGCCCACCTCTAAATCCGTTGTTTTGGGTTATTTTGATATTTCTTGAATTTTTTAAGGCGTCAGTATTGTTGTATGTACGTATTTTGGTTTAGCATGGAAATGATGAAAGGTGCAAGAGTAAGAACCAGGAACATTCGTTGTTGTACACAAATTGTTAATGTGTATAGGTTTGAAAGTTTGTGTACCAACAACTGTTTTGCTTTTGACTCCAGGATTGAGTGCTTAGTAGGTACTTCTAATTGCATTCTCAACAATTTGAAAAAATCATGAATTCGCTGTCTTTTATTGAATGATAATGAATTGAATAAATAAATTGGCACTCGAATTTCGAGATCTGGGTCGGCTAGTCTTGTTAAGACCAGCGTATATTCCACCCCTACCTTCTGCACATATCCATATGTGTACATTGCTGCTTGTGTACCTTCGACATGCACTCAACCTTCAATGTGTACAATTAATATTTTAAAATAACACATTGGGTCAGAGTTACAACTGCCAAGTTTGTGGTATTTTAGTATGCTTACTACTGCAACCTTGTTAGAACTTTAAAACTTATTGACATCTATAACAATCAGAGTGAGAGGCAAGCGTCATACATTCACTGAACAGACCTTTTTTGTTGGACAGAGTATAGCCTTATTTACACTATAATCAATATGAGGTAAAAATGAAAGCTTGCTATCCAAAATAATCCCTAGATCGTTTTTACGTTCAACGCGCTCCAGACTTTCATGATTTAATATATAATTAAATGAAACATTGGTAGCTTTTCTTAAACATTATTTGACATTTCGTAATCTTATGATAGAGCTTTAAGTCATCAGAAAATAAGATATATCGAAGATATAAAAATTGAAGAAATATCGTATATAAATAAGAGGAATAACCATGGAACCTTGCGGTAGCCCAGATGATGCATAGATATGTTTTCTGAGTGACAGTTATCAATTGTAACTATTTGGATTCTATTAATAAGGTAAGATTCTACCCAACTCAAGAGTTCGGAGTGAAATTAGAAGGAAAATAATTAGATATATAAAGAATCACTTGATAGTTACACGATTAAATGCTCTTTCGCTAAAATCTGTGAAAATCATGTTGATACTCATATATGTGGACTTTAAAGTTGAAGGCTAATCTATTTTAAAATATTTTTACTTGCGATATAGGTACTGGTATGGAAAAAAAATCGAACTTGAGATTTTAATTAAATTTGACATTACGGTGAATAGGGACACAAAAACGTGGGTTCCGCAATTTCTTATGTGTGTCTGTCTATACAACGCTCTACAGTCTAAGCGTCTGAAGGCATTTCCTTCAACCTTGGTATTCAAGCATTTTGAGCGATCCTTAAATAAATTTTTAAATCGTGTTTAGGTCCAATACTAACGGTGTCTGCTATATTATTGTTTTTAACATCTTAAATATCTCGAAAACGGCTCTATCGCTTTTGAAAAACATGAACAAAAAAACATGTGCACTAATATAGGTATAGTATACATTTTCTTAAATTTTTTTGTTAACATATGCTGTCATTAACGGTACCCACCATACCACCATTCATTGATTTTCGACTTTCTCAAAAGCTGCTCAACGAATTTCGATCCAAATTTTTATACAGGAGCTTCTTTGAATTCTAAATAATACTGTATTTAAAATTTTCGAAAAATTGTTTTTTTTTTTTGGATTTTGAATATTTGTTTTTAAGTTTACATTATTAAATATTTAGGTAAAATGTCCATACCAATTTTTTTTGAAAAAATTTAAGAATTTTTATATATAAAAAATTCAGTGAAAAACGACTTTAAAAATACATTTAGCCGTTTCTATTAAGAATCTTTTACATATAAATAATAATATATAAGCTAACACGATTTTTACTTGCTATTATAGGTACTATAAGCCAAGTTATGGATTCGTGCAAAAAAAATTCTAACAATCAAACATGACAACGTACATTATTTTTTAGTCTGTCAGCCTGTTAGTATGTCAGTCTGTCTGTCGATCCTCAAGTCTACAGCCTAAGACTGTTAGATAGATTTGCTTCAAACTTGGTACATATTGTTTTTTCGGTAATATGCCCATACGTTTTTTTCATTTTTTTTAAGACGACATATAATAGTAGCCCCCATACATTTTTTTTGGCCAAAAACAAAAATCTTATTTTTCTCAAAAACGACTACAACGATTTTTATAAAAAAAAATCAGTTCATTAATGAAGAGAAAGGGTACCTCTGGTGTTTTTTTTTTTTGAAAAAAATTGTTATTTTTGGTACCTCTACAACCATTTTTTTTGTTTTTCGATTTTCTGGGAAACAGTTAATTTGAATTTTTTGAAATTTTTTACGCAGAAGCTCCTAGAAAGTTTAAACATTATTGTAAACTAAAATTTTTCAGACATTTTTTTTTGGAAATTAACTTTTACTTTTGAAAACTCAAAATTTCGAAAACGACTCAATAGATTTTTTCGAAACTTCGTATTTGGCGGTTTTTTGACATTATTTTGAATAGTTAAAAAAATTATTTTTCTAAAACAAAAAACAACGGTACCTCCTATACAAATGTATAAAAGCCATTAAGAAAAAAATGTATTTCTCGAAAACGGCTCAAAGAATTTTTATAAAAAAATGTGTGTGTTCTTATATTAGTACAGTGTACACTTTCAAGTATACAAATATAAAGGTTCTTCCCATAGAACCACTTTTTATATATTCGACTTTCTAAACATTGGATGAACCGATTAAAATCATTTTTTTCATACAAATGCCCCCAAAAATTGTTAATAAAACTGAATACTAAAATTTTACAAAAAAAATTTTTCGATTTTTAAAAAATAAGTAAAAAAACTTTTTTGAAAAATCGATTTTTCAAAAACCAAATTTTATATGTATAATAATAATATCTTCAAGATGGCGTTTCATTTTTTTTTCTAAAAATGTTTTCAAAATTTTATACATAAGAAAATTAATTTATTAAAACCGCTCCAACGATTTTTGAATTTTTTTTTTATATATTTTTATTGCAACTTTGTTTTCCCTCAAACTATATTGACCAAGCAATATAAAAACATTTAATTATGTGTATTATCTATTTATTTCTACCTTATTATTATTCCCTTATTAACCTTATCAAACCAATTCCCTAGTAACAGAGTCGCAAATTTGATAAAAAATGAAGTGACAATTAATAATAATTTATAAAACATAATGTGACCACCATAGCCATTTTTTTAAAATAAGTTATTACTTTTTATTAAAGCCAATTGTATTTATACGAAAAAGGTTTTAAATAAAAGCAAATTAAAGTTAAAATAAATATTTACTTCAGTTTTTAATACTAAAATAACATTTTTCATAGCAAATGTTTTTTTTTTTTAGATAAAAAAGGCACTAGCCTCGTTCTTTTGGTAAATCTATCGGCATCAAAGCAGGATTTTCCAAAAGAACGATCCACAGCAGCCTGATATTTTGTATTTTTAAGTTTGTAGACCTTCTGTCTAATAACGCAATGCAAAAAATTAACAATTGTATTGTTTTTATTTCTTCAAATTAAATGCATTTAAGAATACCTTAACTTGAATTAGAAGATGCAAATAAAATGGAATATACATGAAGCAGTGGGAAATAAACTAAAAGTTGAATTTTCCACATCTGTGTATTCCAAACATTTTCATTTTAACATAATTTTATGTTTTTGACGTTTTTTTCAATAGTTCAGACCTTGTGCCAATGAAAGGGTATGTTCACATTCATTATATAACTATTAAGTATTTTTAAAATTCGTTTACACGCGGCTAAAAAATCAAGTTGGAGTAGAGATGTTACTTAAAAATGAGTTTTATAAGATATGGACAAAAATTCCCTCTTAGAATCTAATAATTGGGGTAAATAGTCACGTTTTGTTAAAAAGTATTAACGTCGCATACAAATAAACACTGAAAAAAAGAATATAATGTCCACTTATATAAAGGGTCCGCCATCTAACGTTTTTTTTTTCAACTAGTGCTTATTTCGTGAATGGTAACATTTAGCTCATGTCTGATTTGACAGATAATTAGTTTTATGCTTCCGCTGAACGAATATGGTTGTGTATACGCTTGTACAACGCTGGGAAATATTGCGACATTACTTTGAAAGTCGTGGTAATGTTGCAGAATGTGTTCGAAAATTGCGTACGATTTTGGAAGAAGAGAAGCACCGTCAGCTCCGTATGTTCGTTATCTTGTGAAAAAAGTAAAAGAAACTGGCATCCTTATCGATAAACCAAAGCGTGAAAGCCAAAAACAGTTCGTTCACCCGAGAATATTGCTGCTGTGACAGAAAGTGTGCGTGAAGCGCCATCAACATCTATTCACCGTCGTTCTCAACAATTGAACATTTCGGAGAAATCATTGAGACGAATTTTGCATAAAGACCTTGGTATGACGCCATACAAAGTCCAATTGGTTCAGGAGTTGAAGCTAACTGACCATCCAATGTGTTTTCGCTTCGCTAAGTTGGCCTGCGATCGACTTAGAGAAGATGCCGATTTTGCTAAACAAATCATCTTTTCAGATGAAGCTCATTTTGATCTTGGCGGGTATATAAACAAGCAAAATTGTCGCATTTGGGGCACAGAAAACCCGCATGCATATATTGAAAAGCCGAAACACCCAAAACAAGTCACTGTTTGGTGCGGATTTTGGTCCAGAGGCATAATTGGGCCATTTTTCTTCGAAAATGAGCAAGGAGTGGCGTTACAGTCAATGGCGATGGTTATCGGGCCATATTGAATGAATTTTCGTTCACAGAAATTGAAGAGGAGGATATTGGCAATACTTGGTTTTAACAGGACGGCGCTACGTGCCACACAGCCTAAGCTACACTAGATGTTTTGCGCCCTGTTTTTGAAGATCGCATTATCAGCCGCAGAGCTGATGTCGTTTGGCCACCTCGGAGCTGCGATTTGACACCGTTGGACTATTATTTGTGGGGTGCCGTAAAAGATTAGTGTAACGCCGACAAGCCAGAGACAATTGACGCTTTAAAGGGCAATATTTGTGAAGCCATTGGTGAAATACAGCTGCACACAATCGATAATGTGCTTAAAAATTGGACCGATCGTGTAGGCTACTGCCAGTCGAGGCAGCCATTTGAATGAAATTATTTTCCATTATTTACCGGAAGGATTGTACTTTCAAATAAAAAAGAAAATTTGAGAAAATAATCAGTAGTTTTTTTTATAGCATTTTCAAAAAAAAAAAAAGTTATTTGGCGGACCCGTTATTTACTGGGTGGTCAACGGTCAACTCGACTCTGAACATTGTATATGAAACCTGTAGTACTACTATGAGACAGAATTTTTTAGCTTTAGTTCGATCGTTAGGGGGCGCTAATTTCGCTTTTCTTGAAATTGAGTTGTTGTTGTGGACGAAAAATCGTAGAGGCAGAAAGGCAAAAAAAGTTCTGACAAAAATATTTAGAGTGTAAGGGAGAAAACCGGACAAGCTGCTTTTGCCATGGCAACCTTCAAAATATGGCGGGTATAAATAAATTATATCAAGGCTATTGCCGTATTTGAAGCAAGAATGTATATGAATATACATGCATGTATAGGTTATTATAGAATTTATTTTAAATTTTTCTTTCAAATTTTGGATATTTGGTGGATTTTAGGATTTTGAATTGTAGCAACGTTGCTACTTTTCACTTTTTCTATGCACAAATAGCACAGCGATGTTGAGATATTTCAATATTTTTTGTTTAGGTAGGTGCATGTGTACCCATATACCCACCTGTTACTTTTGGTTTCTTTTTCAAATAATATCTATTGGGAATAATTTAATTTTTTGCTCCACAGACAGATTTATTTAGAAAGTATGTAGGTACCTAGGTAGTACAGAATATTTTTTTTTTATATATCTTTACTAGCGATATTATATGTAGGTACTCGTACTATATTGCAAGTAATGAATTCGTAAAAAATTCGAACTCGAAATTTTGATCAAACTTGACATTACGATGAAATCGAAGACGAAAAAAATTGGTCCCGCAATTCCGTCTCTCAGTCTGTCTGTCATATAGTCTACAGCTTAAACGTTTTTTTTTCTTCATAAATATGCCCCCAGTTTTTTTTTTCATTTTTTTAAGACGAAAAATTACGGTACCTACCTACCTGCCATACTTTGTTTTTGACCAAAAAGGTAAATATTATTTTTCTCAAAAACGGTTCCAACAATTTTTATAAAAAAATCAATTCATTAATGAAGGGAAAAGGTACTTTGTGATATTTTTTTTTATTTATTTTATGCAGAAGCTGATACCACTAATGTTGTAAGCCCAAATTGGAAACTATATATTTTGAAACGGCGACTTAATCGCTTTAAGACAACAGTACCTCCCATAGAAATGTTCAAAAAAAAAAAAAACGTTAAGAAAAAAATGTATTTCTCAAAAACGGCTCCAAGAATTTTCAAAAAAAATTTGTTATTAAATTTTATTTTATTTTTTGAATTTTGAAAAAAAAACAATATTTTGCAAAATTAAAAAATGACTTAAAAAAATATTTAATTCCTATTAATAAACAATTCTTGTTTGAAAATTCGTCAAAACGATTTTTTACGAAATTACTTATCAAATCTGAATTTTCAAAAAAATAATTTTTTTTTTCAAAATCCAAAAAATTATTAATACCTATAAATAAAATTTTGTCACAAGAACAATTTTTTTTTGCACAACAATTAACAGAAATCTCAAATTTTAACTGTAAAATTATTATCATGCTTGTGCATTTGGTAAAAAAACTTTATTTTATTGAGTAGTGACCGTTGTACACAAGTGTATACATGAATATTTAAATATTCCCTACAGCTATTAAACAATTTTCATATGTGTTTTATTTACATATACTTTTGAAACCGCAAAATGGATAACCCTTTATAATAAATGGGTGAACGTGGCCATTGACAAAGAGAAGAACTCTACGAACAAGGACTTTGAGATTCATGAAAGTCATCGGAACTACCAACTAAACAACATAATAAAATTCGATACTCGAATAAATGTCACAAATCCATCCAAAGCAAACTTCTGCTTTTACTTTTATCGAAAACCGGTTCTTGTATTTGTAATGTGTGTAAATTCTGCTTTGCTGCCGATGGCTTTTGCCAAAAGAACACGGCTACTGTCATACAAAGAATTTTTTAGGAAGTATTATTAAAAATGACGAGTAAACTGTCCATATAGGTACTCGTACAAAAAACAATAACACTTACAAGAAAAACGCATCCACAACATGAGACAAACCACCGGCGGCGCGGCGGCTGAGTTGGCGTAAAAGCACGATTATGTATGTCAAACAGTCAGGAAGGGAGAGGGAAATATTTGATCGATGTGTGCCATTTTGACGAAGTTTAGCTTTCTAAGGTTGACAAACCACCGCCGACTGTTGCGGACAGATCAGAATGACGATCACGACGATAAATTTGAAAGGTGGAGTCAAATAGTTCTGTATCCACAAAAGATGAGTTTAAGCAAGTTTCGGTGCGGATACAAGGAATATTGTTAATATTCATAAAGATCTTATTCGTCTTTGTCCGAAGGCCATTAGCATTTTGGTAGTAAATTAATATTTTTTGACCCTGCTCTGTTTTGAGGAATGGCGTTGTCATATGTTGTCGAAAATGGTGAGAATTTTGTAATGACGCTCTCTTTTAAAACTCGTGAACAGTTATTGCTTCTGTCCAAAACGAAGGTAAGTTGAGAAGATAGAATATTGAGTCTGGAGCTATAAGTTTTTTTTTTCGTTTATGACAAATGTCAGTCTGACAAATGTAAATTTTCTGCCCACAAATTGCTGCCTGCAAAATTTTATTGGGCAGGAATTGGCGAGAAATTGTCAGGAAGGGGAAATATTTTACTCTCTCAAGAGCGCTCTCTTCTGGCAAAAACTACCAAATTTGTAAGTCTGGAAGAGGTTTTGGCAGAAATTGTTGAAATTTGGGCCAATTGGCAGAGTGTGGATCAGACCTTTATTCTTTTGAAATGAAAATCTGGGGTTTACAATTTTTTTAGTAATTTTGTTTTTGAAGTATATTCAAGTTTTTTTTTTAATTGAAATCAATTTAAAAGAGATTTTTAAAAGTGAAGTAGATATAAACAATTTAACAATAGTGCGAAGTAGGGAGGAGGTTTTATTTTTTTTTCTGAAATTGAAGTAAATCTACTTCAATTGAAGTAAAGTGGCCTCGTTGGGTCTGATCGTTGTTTATTGTGCAGTTTTCAAAAATGTATTTCATCTCTTGGATTATTCTCACCAAATCTGTTGCGCATTATTTTTGTTCTCTTGAATGCTCTCTCTGCACAACCGACAATTGGCCAATATGTTCAGGCTCGAAAGCTCATTCTAGAATTGTTGAGACTTATTTGTAGGCGAAACAGTATCTTGGTGATAAAAGTAGTATTTTGGTTTTGTTTTATATCTTCTTTGAGTAACTTGCATTTGCATGCCTCTCTGACTGTCAGGAAGTAAGTCAGCTTAAAAATGAAAGGACTAAATAAACATATTTCAGAACTCAGAGAACTAACACCACACTCCATCCCGTATCCACCAGGAAAGATAGTTGAGCCGAAATTCAACATATAACATTTAGGCCACCTCCCAAATTCAGCCATTCCCATGCGGCAGGCAAATTTTGAGAAAACTTTGACGAATGTTTGATGGTTATATTGTGTAAAACTTTACAAAGTGACAAGCATGGACTTTAGTGTAATGAAGTTACAAATTTAACCTTACCAAACAATCGAAATTCCAATTTCCACCACACATCGCATTCATCAACGAGCTCACTTTCACTTCAACGTCAATCGAATTTTAAAATTCAAAAGCTATAACCATCAATGAGCAGATATACAGAGAATCTCCAGTAAGCAGACCTGACCATAAGATTTATAGTGAAAGCAGAACATCAACATCAAGTCAAACATCATGTCATATGATTTACATGAGATGAGTTTTTCTGCACTCTTACAATTCACACTTTCTTGTTACTGAAAATATATCAGGAGGTGGAAGCATTTGTACGGAAAAGCATGGACCTTGGGTGCTATATGTTCCAATCTAATGTACATAAGAGAAGTACCTAGAAACATACTGTTGATTGTGTGGGGCACTAGCTAGATGCTTCGCAGTTTTTGGCCTAGTATTGTAAATTGTGTGTATTTGGTTTCGACCAGGGCCGGGGACTCGATCTAACTAACTTTATGCCTTTGGTTCCAACAAGGGCAGGGGACTCCAACCCACGAAATTTTTGCCAGTGGTTTTGGCTATGGCAGGGGAATCTATCCCAAATCTTATGAAATTGTTGGTGTTAGTTTATTTAAAGGAAACCTTTGTATAGTAGTTGAAATACCTTGTCAAAGTATTGTTGAGTGAAATTATTGTAATATTAAAAACCGAATAAAAATAGATATCTCAACGAAGTTCTGAAAACTTCATGCGCCGAGTCTTATTGCTTTCTTCGGTTATACCTTGGATCCGCTGACGCTACCTCAGCTATACACTAAAAAAAACATCAGATTACAAAAACAAAAATTTCGTTAATTTGAAAATATGATTATCAACAATTAATCAACTTTAACCCAAAAATGATTTCATGCTTCTGAGCACACGAATTGCATTCAGGCGCAATAAAATGTCAAATTGTCATTCTCTTCGGCGCTGTTGTTTTACCTAAAATTTCCTTTTCCAAATCGATAAATTGCCCACTTGTTCATAATACATCAATAATCTCTTCGCCTATTACGAAATACCATAATTTACATACAATTATTAGGTACCACAGAAGAAGCTCCCACTCAGTCAATGGATGCTACTTCCATCCACCTGCATTCCAGCTTAGCTGGCACATCATCAGCATCCTGAGGTACCTTCTCTCCGATTAAATTGGCGAACCTTCTCTGTAATATTGCAGTTGCATTGCAACCAGTAGTGCCCAACCAAACTACAAAAAAAAAACTCAGAAAACAAAACTGTGTAACTTTCAGTGGAAAAACAATTTGATTGTGAAATCTCCATTGAGCTCCATTTAGACGTGCCGACACTTTCTGCCGCTGAACAATTCACAGCATCCCGCTGTGATTATTTACTGAGACTATGTTGCAGACGGTTTATTTATTATTTTTATTTTTTGTTTGTTTTTGTTTCGTCGTCGTCGTCGATTTAAATTTGAATTATTTTCGAATTGAAATTTATTGATTACCTAGTAGTAGAATAAACATTGAAATATTTTTTTCAACACCATCTCGTTGCTTTTAGTTCAAAAATTATTGTTAACTTAAGGCCAGCTAGACAAATACCAAACAAAGTTCGTTTAACATTTAGGATTTAGCCCCAAAATCGGGGGACCATCAAGTCTACACAAAAAAAAACAAAAAAAAAAAACAGCTGCTCAAACGCGGTATAAGCAAAGCTTTCAAAAAGAATCTGGTTATTTTTGTTTGTTTTGTTTGTCAGGCCGAGGGAAAACTTGATTATTTATTAGGTGTATGGTGCAGCCAGCGCAGTGCTGCATTCGTCGGCGGCGTCAACTAAAAAAAAAATGTTAAAAAAAAGAATAAAACGTTGGAATATCGAAATATTTTTAAATCCCATTTGGTGGTGTTAACTAAGAGAGCAACCCACAAATCACCCGTGGGTAAGTGTCGAATCTAACTATTGAAAATATGCTTTTCCGGCGAAAATTTATGGGATAAGTTATCTATGGTTTTTTTCGGTTTTTACAACTTTTAAAAAAGGCGCTGTCAATTTTCTTTTCTTGACTAAAATCGAACTATGATGCAATGTATACAGTCATTACTTACATACTTGCAAATAAGTGTTTGGGTTTAATAGCCTAAAAGTCATAAAAAAAACATGGCATTATGACGTGCTTAAAACTCTGGTGCCTTATTAGGGATTGTGAGGAACGTAAATGAAATTGAAGGTTTGGCACTCTTTATGGGCAATAGTTAAATATTATTGCTAAATATAGCTTAGATTCAAGAGGGATTTTGAGATTCAAAAATGACCGTTTCAATTACCGCTTTTACCTCAGCGAACAGGTTGTAATTAATATGAATATTAGCAAACTATTTATCACCAACGAAAAAGTTAAGTTAAGTTGAAAAAAAAGAATAATCGGAGAAGCTGTGCTGTAATAAATCAAACGAAAAAAATTCAAATGTCATTTTCCCACACGCAAGGAGTACTAGATTCGTGCAATTATTTCTGTGGAGACATATTTTTATAATCTGCTACAATTCCCGAATTCAATTATCGAATGGAAAACATAACGAGGAAAACGTGGTGACCATTGACATACTAGATATGGACTGCTAGTTGATTTTCATTTCCATACAAAAGCTCCATTAAAAACGGGTTGAACGATTTTCACGCCACTCGCAGCAAAGTATAAAACAAAAATATTACTTTCAAAAGCCATCTACTGCCAATCTTGGCATGTCCACCATATTTAGTCAACAGGCAAAGAAACTAGGGCCATCTATTGGTATTTTGTATAAGATAAGTGCTGACATCTATTGTTTATAGAAAGTCAACAATTGCTGTAATGCTGGGGGACTATAAGAAAAAATCCTTTTTGTTTCATTTTATGAAAGAGATTGCTTTTAGAGTTGCATTCGAAACAAAACAAATAAAAACTTAATTTTAATTTTCTAATTAAATAAATTCCTTATTTTAAATAAATTTATTTAAAAAAAGTGGGTGGCAATGGCGCAGTGGATAAAGTGCTTGATTGCTAACTAGGACGTGTGGGTTCGATCCCCACACTAGGCGCATTCTTTTCTATACCTCCAATTTTAATTGGATGCCATTGGTTAAAATGAGGCAGTAAATACCTGGTTCTCAAATCCACTGTGCCGTGCAATTCAGGTTGCATTTAAAAGACCTTAGGTCTTACAGGCATATAGCTAAATTAAAAAAAAAATTGTTTCCCTTTTGTTACTTGTCCGTATTTTAACTTTAGTAATAACAGTGTGTTATTTCTCTCATTAAAAAAGGTCTGCCAAAAATAAGAGAGAGTTATACCAAGATTGTGACTTATAAGACGCCAACATTAAACGTCAAAAGTTTTATTTACCACACTCAGATGGTAAACTTTCTCACAAAAAATTATGAAGAAAAGTTTACCATTTTTTGGTAAAGTTTTTCCATAGAAATTTTGACAGCTCATTTACCACAGTTAATTTTTTTCCAAATTTCTCGAAAACTATAGGTTTCTTTTGAAAATTCTCTGGTGAAGTCAATAAAATAAGAAAAACAAAGAAGTGTCGTAATCTTGTGTTCTTTGATTCATGCGCTGAAACAGGATGCATGCGACTTTTCGAACAACGTATAAGTGCAAGAGAAAAAAAAAATTGAAAAAATGAGACGAAAAAAACAGCATTTGACGTTTCTCTTTTCTCTTGTGGGTTTTTCTACTATTCTGTTTCATATTGTTTCGTTCTTGGAGGAGTAAACTGCCATGCACCATGTATCTCTTTTCTTTAAAGACACAATATAATTTTATTTATAATATATGGAAAATAGATAAATGAAAACAAAATACAAACAGAAATACTTTGTTTTAATTCTTCCCTTTATCTTAAGAGCGCAGAAGTAGACCGGCATCGAAAACGAAAAATGAAAAGAAATGTCAAATTGGTTTCATGAATTTGTTTTTTTTTTTGTATTTTATCTTTTCGCACTTGTTTTTCTCTCTTGTTCGAAGAGTCGCGTGCATCTAGTTTCATCATGTAATAGCAGACTATTCACATGGAATCTACCAATGATCATCGAATTAAAGAATATTCTTCCATTTTGACATTTCGTTCACATGGCGCTCTATTTTCGTCGTAAGTGACGTTTTATAAGTCCGGTATTACACTGCGCATGTTAAGCTTTGCATGAATGAAATGCAAAAGAGAAAGAAAGAAAATATGATTTTCCCAGTATGTTTTTGACGTTTCTCTTTACTCGTTTTTTTTTTTTTTTTTAATTTGCTTCACTTTTATTCGGACGCTCTCAAGAAAAAAATGAAAATGAAATGTAAAATGTATAAATATATAAGAATAAGATTACAAAAGAGCTGTCAAAAGATTCGCAACTCGAAACATGTTTCAAGTAAAAGTGCGCGCATTACCGAATTGGAGAAAATAACCAAGAGTTCCGCATTACATTCAAGCCCCATCTAATATCTAACAAATTGATAATCTATGATTTTGAGCTTAATGCGAGTGAGTATTAATTCCTTAAAGTGTGGATCATATATGTGGAACGCTAATTGAGTTTGACAGCTCAGATGGCTATTCGTCACGGCTATTTTATTTTCTCGCTCAAATTTACTTCGTTTTGGTAATTAAAATGCACATTTTAGTATGTACACAATAATACAAATGTAATGAGTATGGTATTTTTACAATATTGCTTATAATTTATGACGAATTGAGGTTTATATATTGATTTAAATCACACACAATAGGAACCTGTTGTATGAACTTCATACAATAATAAAGTTATCAGCAACAGAATCTGCATACTGTTAAAGTTGCTGATTAATCTATTTCGCGCATAATATTATTTTTGAAATTTCGTTAAAATCTTTCAAAACCGAGTTAATAATCAGAGATTAACCAAACAAACATACATTCCTAATGAATTATTGACAAATCAATGAAACATTCAGAACTCAATTAGCTGACAACTGCTGAAAGTATATTTGTAGACAATTAAGGACAAAACAAAATTAAATAAAGAAACTAAGAAAATTTTTTTAGACATATTCCATGAATACAAACCTTTCTCAACCAGCTGTCAAAACATTTGAATTGTCAATTATATATGTGCATTGTGAGTCCTTTATTAGTCTTTTCTGAAATTTTTGTGCCGGTAAACATGGTAATAAACGCATTGTCTGTAAAAGTGTTTTGTGTTAGGTCACAATAATGAAATTGATAAACAATGATTTTTTTTTTAAATTTTAGTTTTGTTTAGACTTTCTTTTAATAATGCTTAATTAAAAATGTTCTCATTTCTTTATTAAAGGGACATTCATTTGTTAATATTTTAACAAACAAATAAATCCTAAATTTAGTAATTAGTGATTAAGGCATATAGTATGAATTTCAAGCTAAATTAAAGTTTTTCTCCAAAAATAATTAATTTTGACATTAGAGCTTTTGTGAAGAATTAATTTTGTAAATGAACCTTATCAAATAAAATATATTCTTTCATTAAACTCTGATAAGTTTTTAGTTATAAAATATTTTTTTCGATTTAAATTTTTGTTTCCTCAAAGTAAAAATCATAAAATTCACGTAACTAACAGTTCACTGAATTCGTGGGTTGTATTTTGACAAATAATTATGTACATTAAAACCCAAAAGTTTGATTTTTTATCTGCCGTAGTGGTGCTAAAGATATTCTCTTACCCAATTTTTTTAAGCGAATTTGATAGAATCTAAAATTTAGGGCGAGTTGCCTTAATCTAAGGGATTAAAGTGCCTTTCCCACTTATGTAAGCCAAGTACACTGGCTGGATGTTAACCGAAATTTTCCACCTGTATCCAAATTCCAAATGCAGATCTGAAATTTAGGTATAACGGAGAATCGTGGAGAATGCTGTCAGCTGTCAAAAGTACAATTGACAAGTTGTGACTAGGCATGGCACAATGACGCAAGAAATACCAAAATTACATTTAAACAAAATATGTAAAGATATAATAACGACTTTTGCTCGATTACTCAAACTAAAATTATAACCGGTCACTATTTAAGAAGCAAACCAAACTAAGTAGGTAATAAAAGTTATACAATGATTTTCCTGAACGTTAATCTCTTGTAGATTTACTAAATCACATATAGTGTTTTCACCGCTGCCCAAAGAAAGAATCCCCATGGCAAGTAGTGAATCATGCGATGAAGTCGCGCGCGCGGTTTTAATTTGTGGATTTTGGATTTGGGGATTTCAGTTAGGGGATTATGTCTTGGGGAAAATGTCACCAACCCTTTTCTTTATATTTCTCTTCCCAAAGTTTCGTCTTTTTTATCAAAAACTATGCATATATTTCACTTGATTAAAAATAAATTAATATATTAAGGTATTGGCCTTAAAAAAAAGTTGTGACACTTATTTGTAACTATAACTGTTATTTTTAATTATGGTTTTTTCTATTTTTAGTACTTTTGTATGAAATTAGCCCTCCGGTCAGACGAAGGGAGATAGATCCACCAACCCATATTAAAAAAAAATACTTGTAACTAAGTGATCTACATGAATCCATTTTTATTTCTTGGTGCCTGAGTTATAGTACTCTCCCCATGGTTACGTACTGGCGACTGATTTGGATCTGTTGGTCAAGCTTAAAATTAATAACTATGTTACGAACTGTAAATTGGGAAGGAATCTGAGCAGCTAGGAAAAAGTTGGGAAACTTGACACATTATGCCCCACGAAGGTGTTAAAGAGTTGATTAATTAAGTAAATAACTCTCAAATACTTCTTTGTATAAGTCTCTAGAAATATCACAGAAAATTCGCTCGATCGTTTTGTCACTGTCTAATTGAAAATTCCGATACAGGACAAAGTAATCAAAACAACAATCATGCATTTAGAAAGACAAGCCTTGCACACTGTGAATGTGAAACGAAGAATCCCATACAAAAACGACACAAAGGAATTATAAATGAAAATAATCGCTTTTCCTTTCCCAGTACAGTGCAGAAGGCCGAATTGTGTTATTTTTGAGGATAGCTATATACAAGATTCAAGATTTTTTAGAAATTTTCCGCACAGATAAATGATGACGAATTTTTGTTAAGATGCCTCTGATCAAACAGCGGATGTACCAAACATTTGTTACCAAACACAAATCCCAAGCTAGCCTAACATTATTAGACAAATTTGAAAATTTGATAAACAGATGATTTAAAACTGCAGCTGCAATACAACAAAACTGATTTGACAGGAAATGTTACCTGATCGCTCACAAGCATAGCCGCTAAGAAGATATCGTCGCTTAGTATTTGAATTGTAGAATGTTGTTTGCTCCGGACATTGATTTCTTGAGAAATTTTGACATTTTACAACTAAGGATGGGTCAGTAAGAACTTGTTATTGAAGATCGAAAATACCTTTTATTGAAATAACATTAGAAATATTTAAATTTTAAGTTTGTTTGTGTTATTCTTTTTACATTAACATAAAAAGTTATTGAATACTACATTTTCACCGACCACTAAGCCGACATTTAGATTTAGCCTTAATCTCCTATAAATCTTGAAGATTTAGCATACAAATTTGAATCTCCTCAAGAAAAGACTTAAAATAAATCTTATTTAAATCTTCAGAGGACCTATAGATGTGCAAATCGAACAAACCTATTCCCATATCGAAATGAATACATTCATCGTAAAAGTGAATTTTTCGTTTCGGTTGACACATATGAAGCTGCCTGTCTCCCTCCTACATTATAAGACAAAATGAGACATCATTTACATTTTAAATAGTGCTATCAAAAATAATCTACTTATGTATGCAGCGGTGAAAACACTTTATGCGATTTAGTAAATCTACAAGAGATTAACGTTCAGGAAAAACATTGTATAACTTTTATTACCTACTTAGTTTGGTTTGCTTCTTAAATAGTGACCGGTTATAATTTTAGTTTGAGTAATCGAGCAAAAGTCGTTATTATATCTTTACATATTTTGTTTAAATGTAATTTTGGTATTTCTTGTGTCATTGTGCCATGCCTAGTCACAACTTGTCAATTGTACTTTTGACAGCTGACAGCATTCTCCACGATTCTCCGTTATACCTAAATTTCAGATCTGCATTTGGAATTTGAATACAGGTGGAAAATTTCGCTTAACATCCAGCCAGTGTACTTGGCTTACATAAGTGGGAAAGGCACTTTAATCCCTTAGATTAAGGCAACTCGCCCTAAATTTTAGATTCTATCAAATTCGCTTAAAAAAATTGGGTAAGAGAATAGCTTTAGCACCACTACGGCAGATAAAAAAATCAAACTTTTGGGTTTTAATGTACATAATTATCTGTCAAAATACAACCCACGAATTCAGTGAACTGTTAGTTACGTGAATTTTATGATTTTTACTTTGAGGAAACAAAAATTTAAATCGAAAAAAATATTTTATAACTAAAAACTTATCAGAGTTTAATGAAAGAATATATTTTATTTGATAAGGTTCATTTACAAAATTAATTCTTCACAAAAGCTCTAATGTCAAAATTAATTATTTTTGGAGAAAAACTTTAATTTAGCTTGAAATTCATACTATATGCCTTAATCACTAATTACTAAATTTAGGATTTATTTGTTTGTTAAAATATTAACAAATGAATGTCCCTTTAATAAAGAAATGAGAACATTTTTAATTAAGCATTATTAAAAGAAAGTCTAAACAAAACTAAAATTTAAAAAAAAAATCATTGTTTATCAATTTCATTATTGTGACCTAACACAAAACACTTTTACAGACAATGCGTTTATTACCATGTTTACCGGCACAAAAATTTCAGAAAAGACTAATAAAGGACTCACAATGCACATATATAATTGACAATTCAAATGTTTTGACAGCTGGTTGAGAAAGGTTTGTATTCATGGAATATGTCTAAAAAAATTTTCTTAGTTTCTTTATTTAATTTTGTTTTGTCCTTAATTGTCTACAAATATACTTTCAGCAGTTGTCAGCTAATTGAGTTCTGAATGTTTCATTGATTTGTCAATAATTCATTAGGAATGTATGTTTGTTTGGTTAATCTCTGATTATTAACTCGGTTTTGAAAGATTTTAACGAAATTTCAAAAATAATATTATGCGCGAAATAGATTAATCAGCAACTTTAACAGTATGCAGATTCTGTTGCTGATAACTTTATTATTGTATGAAGTTCATACAACAGGTTCCTATTGTGTGTGATTTAAATCAATATATAAACCTCAATTCGTCATAAATTATAAGCAATATTGTAAAAATACCATACTCATTACATTTGTATTATTGTGTACATACTAAAATGTGCATTTTAATTACCAAAACGAAGTAAATTTGAGCGAGAAAATAAAATAGCCGTGACGAATAGCCATCTGAGCTGTCAAACTCAATTAGCGTTCCACATATATGATCCACACTTTAAGGAATTAATACTCACTCGCATTAAGCTCAAAATCATAGATTATCAATTAGTTAGGTATTAGATGGGGGCTTGAATGTAATGTGGAACTCTTGGTTATTTTCTCCAATTCGGTAATGCGCGCACTTTTACTTGAAACATGTTTCGAGTTCCGAATCTTTTGACAGCTCTTTTGTAATCTTATTCTTATATATTTATACATTTTACATTTTCATTTTTTTCTTGAGAGCGTCCGAATAAAAAAAAAAAACGAGTAAAGAGAAACGTCAAAAACATACTGGGAAAATCATATTTTCTTTCTTTCTCTTTTGCATTTCATTCATGCAAAGCTTAACATGCGCAGTGTAATACCGGACTTATAAAACGTCACTTACGACGAAAATAGAGCGCCATGTGAACGAAATGTCAAAATGGAAGAATATTCTTTAATTCGATGATCATTGGTAGATTCCATGTGAATAGTCTGCTATTACATGATGAAACTAGATGCACGCGACTCTTCAAACAAGAGAGAAAAACAAGTGCGAAAAGATAAAATACAAAAAAAAAAAACAAATTCATGAAACCAATTTGACATTTCTTTTCATTTTTCGTTTTCGATGCCGGTCTACTTCTGCGCTCTTAAGATAAAGGGAAGAATTAAAACAAAGTATTTCTGTTTGTATTTTGTTTTCATTTATCTATTTTCCATATATTATAAATAAAATTATATTGTGTCTTTAAAGAAAAGAGATACATGGTGCATGGCAGCTTACTCCTCCAAGAACGAAACAATATGAAACAGAATAGTAGAAAAACCCACAAGAGAAAAGAGAAACGTCAAATGCTGTTTTTTTCGTCTAATTTTTTCAATTTTTTTTTTCTCTTGCACTTATACGTTGTTCGAAAAGTCGCATGCATCCTGTTTCAGCGCATGAATAAAAGAACACAAGATTACGACACTTCTTTGTTTTTCTTATTTTATTGACTTCACCAGAGAATTTTCAAAAGAAACCTATAGTTTTCGAGAAATTTGGAAAAAAATTAACTGTGGTAAATGAGCTGTCAAAATTTCTATGGAAAAACTTTACCAAAAAATGGTAAACTTTTCTTCATAATTTTTTGTGAGAAAGTTTACCATCTGAGTGTGGTAAATAAAACTTTTGACGTTTAATGTTGGCGTCTTATAAGTCACAATCTTGGTATAACTCTCTCTTATTTTTGGCAGACCTTTTTTAATGAGAGAAATAACACACTGTTATTACTAAAGTTAAAATACGGACAAGTAACAAAAGGGAAACAATTTTTTTTTTAATTTAGCTATATGCCTGTAAGACCTAAGGTCTTTTAAATGCAACCTGAATTGCACGGCACAGTGGATTTGAGAACCAGGTATTTACTGCCTCATTTTAACCAATGGCATCCAATTAAAATTGGAGGTATAGAAAAGAATGCGCCTAGTGTGGGGATCGAACCCACACGTCCTAGTTAGCAATCAAGCACTTTATCCACTGCGCCATTGCCACCCACTTTTTTTAAATAAATTTATTTAAAATAAGGAATTTATTTAATTAGAAAATTAAAATTAAGTTTTTATTTGTTTTGTTTCGAATGCAACTCTAAAAGCAATCTCTTTCATAAAATGAAACAAAAAGGATTTTTTCTTATAGTCCCCCAGCATTACAGCAATTGTTGACTTTCTATAAACAATAGATGTCAGCACTTATCTTATACAAAATACCAATAGATGGCCCTAGTTTCTTTGCTTGTTGACTAAATATAGTGGACATGCCAAGATTGGCAATAAATGGCTTTTGAAAGCACTACTTTTGTTTTATACTTTGCTCCGAGTGGCGTGAAGATCGTTCACCCCGTTTTCAGTGGAGCTTTTGTATGGAAATGAAAATCAACTAGCAGTCCATATCGAGTATGTCAATGGTCACCACGTTTTCCTCGTTATGTTTTCCATTCGATAATTGAATTCGGGAATTGTAGCAGATTATAAAAATATGTCTCCACAGAAATAATTGTACGAATCTAGTACTCCTTGCGTGTGGGAAAATGACATTTGAATTTTTTTTTCGTTTCATTTATTACAGCACAGCTTCTCCGATTATTTCTTTTTTTTTCAACTTAGCTTAACTTTGGGAAGAAAAAGATAAAAAAAGGGTTGATGACATTTTCCCCAAGACATAATCCCCTAACTGAAATCCCCAAATCCAATATCCCCAAATTAAAATCCCCAGCATCACAATCCCCCAGGAAAGAATCCCCAGGGCAAGTAGTGAATCCTGCGATGTAATCGCGCGCGCGACTTCATCGCATTATTCACTACTTGAACATTTTTGTTTTTGGGGATATTTGGTTTAATTTATATTGCATGAAATGTAATACAATGAGTAAATACAATTTTGATTATCTTAAGAACAATACATAGTCATGTAATTAATTAACATGTTAATATAATGCAAACAAAATAATTTCTCTTATAGTCTTAAATAAAACGGAAGGCAAACATTCACAAGAAAGTTTTACTGCGCACCATGAAAACCAAAGTCAGATTGAAAGATGCATGCATTAATATTAATTGATTGTATAGAAACTGTTAATTTTTATCATTTATTAGTATCACACTAAGAGAATTTCATTATATTTTTTTTTTTTGAAAACTAAGTGCACATAATGAAGATGTGCACGGACCGGATACGTGGGGATTTTTGCAAGAAAGATTGTTGCAAAAATGTGTATTTATTATGTGTGTGGGGATATTGGCTAGTTGAATTTTTTTTTTGGGGGATTTTGACCGATGGAATTTTTTTTTTGTTGATTTCGTACGACACCCAAAAAAAATTGAAAGTGTAGTTTTTCAAAACTGTAAAATTATATAATATTTTTTTTCAGAAACTCTTTGGCGTGATTAATTCTTAATAAATGACTGAAAATTATATGATTTTTATCTTCTAGTTTTTGAGAAAATTGAAAATTACTAAAACTACCTTTTTCATGAGACTTTTTTTTATGTAATAACGGTGATCTCACTTTGGGGGGAGAGTACGATAATTAGGGTCACGCAAAATAATAACGGATTTTGTAGAGGGGCTTATTAAAATCATTTTTTCCTACGGAAGAGGGAGTTTATCTCACTTCTTTTATGCGGGAGGGCAATTTTCTAAAAAATATTACTTGAATATAAAAAAAAAAGATTTTAGAACAACGGCAGCACTTAGAATATAAAAAATTATAGGTTTTCTGAAGCCAGAAACTAGTTATATGTAAGTATTACCGTTATTTTTTAATATTCTGTTTCCATTTTTAGTTCTTTTACTTGCGATTATAGGTACTATGAGGCAAGATATGTATTCGTAAAAAAAAAATTCTAAGGATCAAACATGACAGTAAGATCATAAAGAAGCCTAAAAAAGTGATCGACAAAAATTTTATGTCTGTCTGTCTGTCAGTCTGTAAGTCTGTCCCTCTGTATGTATAACGCGCTGCAGCCTAATGGCTTAAGCGATTTTCTTCAAATTTGGTATATGTGATTCTTTTGGCATTCCTCAGAGGGGAAATTGGAACTTTTATTCTTAGGCCTACAAATAATGGTACCTGCCATACAGCCATTAAGGAAAATCTTAAAATCTTTCTTGAAAACGGCTCCAACGATTTTGATAAAAATTTTTGAGAATTTTTTTGATGGTACTAGCTATCATTTGATTAGAACCAAATATGCGGAAAAGTCTATTAACGGTACCTTTTATATAACTTTTTTTTTAATGTTTGGCTCTCGGTAACTGTACATTAGATTTCTGTCAAATTTTATATCAAGGAAGATCTAGGAAGCTATACTAATTCTGCATATCAAAATTTTATATAACGTTTTTTTTGGTAATGAAAATTAATTTTTGAAAAATCAATGGCGCAAAATTTTAGTCGATCTAGTAATATAATAAATCCTTTTTATTAGGTACTAGGCTAAAAAGAGGATTTAGCTAATTTTAAACCAGTTTAGCATCTTACTATTTTCTTAACATTTTACTAAAGTTAAAATCACAAAATGGCTACTTTATCTTTTTAGTAGAGTACTAAATCCATGTGTCACTTTGATATTTACAAACGTCAAAAAGTTATGTTCGCTTACTATTTTGCACTGTTTTAGGCGTGCTTAGTTGTAGTTTATTAAGAAAATAGATATAATATGGTGCTAGTTAAAAAGTGTTTAAAATTAGGAAAATATTAGTAAAGTGCTTTAGTATTAGCAAACTGTTAAGTAAATAGTATCATGCTAAGCCCTTAACATGAGGCTGTTTAAAATTTTGCGCCAATATTTTTAAAAGTAGTCAACAAAAGTTATTTTAAGTTTTATAACGACATGTTGTTACATTTACCGCAACAAAGGTCATCCTTCGATTCCTTCCTCTCCGCTTAACTTTCCGTTGCGGCTACAAAAGTTGAGGGCAACCATGGTATCATCAATATTGGCTTCGCAATTGGAACAGAGATGATTCCAAAATCAAATGTTACGAGGATAATACCAGTGGATATACTGAAGAGGTAAGAGGCGGACTCTCACCAAAATCAACATCACAACATTTTGCATTTTAGATTAACTTAACTTAACATATTTAATATTTGTGTAATAGCGATGTTTGTAATTTCTTTTTAAATCTTAATAATTTGCGAAATAAGTAAATTCTTACTTTAAAAAAAACCTCGGGAAAAATTAGTTTCGGAATGATTGTTTCACGCTTCGAATCACTCCTAGAAGATAACTAGGAGAATGCCTAGCAGAATTTTATCTCGATTTTATTTCTTATAAGTTTTCTCGAAGAAATTGTTTGGGAAGGGGTCTAAGTTCGGCCATTAAGATTCGGCTAGTTTTGGAAATACATCCAACAACTTGTTGAATTTTTGAATGTGTTTGTGTGAGTAAAGTTTCATTGTGATTTGCCAACAGAGGTTGTTTCAATGGAGGTAGAGAAGCTTTCCAGGAAACCGTAGTCGGATAGATGATCAGCGAAAACGAATGGCTGAATATATGCATGTGTGTGTGGTTGGAATGTTTGAAGGAGGAATTGAAAAAGCTAGGAAAGACACTTTTTGCTGAGCAATCCAAGCGATTAGATTGTGGGAATTATCGAGAAAAGTTTAAGCGAGAAAAAAAATCGAGGAAGACTACTTAGGATAGAAAATCGAAGAAAAATTAAAAACAAAAGATTAGTGATTGGAGGAGTGAGGAAACATCGATTAAATTGAGAAATTCGAGGTGAAAGAAGAGAAGGAATCAATATTAAAAAAAAGATAAGAAGCCACTGTGGACATTTTGTCATATTATGTCCAAGCGATTAGAAGTGTTTCTGAAAAACTGTGGTCCTTAATTTGTTAGTAAGCTTAATGTAAATTTTAATCGTGTTATACCCAGCTATTTTTTTGGGACTTGGTAGTAAAGTTTCATTATCCGTGCGTTAACGACCCATATAGATCATTTAACTTTTCGGCTTAGCGATTTACCGTTAACATTTTTAAAACATTATTTTATATTTTAACCTTATTTTATTATCGAAAAAATGTTTGGTTTTAATCCAGGGTTCCTCACGGTTTCACAAATAAAATTATCGAAGTCCCCATCTGGTCATAAAAACTTTGTCTTTTATTTCAACCGTTGTCTTCTTTTTTTTTGGAAATAACTATTTCTCTCATACAGCGAAAATTAGTTTTGGAATTTTACAATTTTTTTTTTAACAAAAATTCCTGGCGCCCACATCTCATTGCACGTCACTGTACTTGGAATAAATAATTTTCGATTTTCGAGTTTTGTTTGATTCAATTAAGCAATCAATATTTTTTTATAAATTCTTCCGCTGAACTCAGCCCAGCTGAGCAGCCGTGGTGGTAGCCTTATCAACGAGCTACAGTTTGCGTTTTTTTTGTTTCCTCCCCCTTTCGTTTTTTTGACCTGTCAAATTATTCGTGTGCTTAATCGAGTTGCACAAATACGCATTGATTTATTATATTTATATATTTATTCGCGGTTTTCAAGTTCGGTCCAAAAAAAATATCTATATATATAATAAGCAAATATATTTATATAATAAACAAAATATCCGAAAGAAAAAGTGCAACAATGTATATTAATAAACTCTAAACACCTGCATACCAAAATTTCAAAAAAAATTGTTTCACAGATTCGTTCAAAACAAGAACATAAGTAGTAAGGAAATTATTAAAAGCTTCTTTTGGGTCTTAGAAGGAAGAAGGTCGTGGCATTGTTTAAAAATCCTGATGAAGGTTCGCACCTAGCTAAAACTACCCTATTGTCTCCAGCATCACATTACGATTATAGTACGTTTTTCAAGATAAAACTCTTAATTAGATACTTTCGGTATCATATAAACAAATTCATAAAATAATATCCAGATGCGAAAAATAAATCGTGCGAATATTTTCGTTATTCGAGGGGAGAAAACCTAGGCAGGGGGGGGGGGGGGGGGGGGAGATGGAAGTGAGGTTTAACAAGACCGCGAGCTTCCCTGTTTATTTATTTATTAACAATAGCACGTACCTTTCTACCAATATTCATAATAGTACATTTTCCCCGCGTATTTATTGAATGCATTAGACGATCTTATGGAATATCTTTAAGTTATTCGCGGCAAAGGAATACAAAATAAAAATATAAATACGCAAAAAAAGAAAAAAAATTATCATCACAAATTATAAAACAATAGTAGTTGTTGCCATAGAGTACGACCATTCTGCCTATAAGCCCCCAAAGCACCATCCCAATCACACCGACAATAGACCACCACCGCACCGCCTTTCTGAACTTTCTTCGCTTCACTGTACCAACCTTTCCTATAGCGGACTGTTTAAGCCTTCATCGGATAGAAGGGGAATTCAAGTTGCAAGAGTAAATCTAATAAACTAGTCGTTTGTTCAAATTTTCCATCGGAATAGGGCTTTCCTGTGAGTAGATATAGCCTTTCGCTTGAATTTCATCGATTCATCGAGAATTTTCAAATTTAAGTTGTTGTCTTTTCCTATAATTTTTTTTTTTTCACTAAGGAGTCCCGTGCTGGTGCACTGCGGATGTGTTGAGCTCCGGTTAAGGAGGATGCACTTGGATGATGGTAATGCTGGGGCTATAAAGAATCGAAAAAACCAATAAAACTCGAACTCAGGTGAATGAGGAGCATTCCAATGGATATTGAGGAAGCCCACCACAACAAATCGTTGTCATAAAACAAGACCAACGAGCGGATAATTCCATAAGAGTTTTGCCTGTTTTTCTTTCGGTTTTCTTTCAAGACCTCTCAAAACCATATAGACTATACACACAAGCCGTATGGCATTGTATGCTGATGCTGATGCTTTCGTCGTTGTTGTTGTTTTTGTTGGTTTTGTGTGTTAAAGTATCTATACGATGATGTTTAGTGGAAGGAAGTGTATCTATGGGTTGCATGGGTACTTTTGCTGTTGCTACCATGTTGCACGCTGTCCGAAGATATGACCACTATTTATTTGCCCCTTAAGAGATCTTCCTTGTTTGATGGTGGCACAGCTGATAGTTTTCAGTAGGACGATTCCATGTGTGCCATGTGGTGTTGTATTTAACTTTTGGCAAAAGAACTATTGTTGAACTATACATCTTTGGGCAATTGTAACTGCACTCACTTACATTGGTCTAAGATCCAATATTTGCAGAATGATGATGCTGATGAAGGTAGCTGGTGGTCAATGTGGTCAGTATGGTTAGTTAGTTAGTCTGGGCAAGGAGAGGTATATACATATAGTTCCATCACCACACAATGCACAACATGCGGTTCGCAAAAAAAAAACTTGTGAACAATGTTAGAACTGGGCAACATGCACAAAACAGTTATACCTACCTTTGCAAAAGACATATATAAATATAATAATATTGCAGCAGTGTATACAGGAATCTATAAATGATGATGCCGAGAGGAACTTTCAGATTTACTTTGGATGAGATGTTTTAATAGGGAACACAATCATGCAAGAAGTGATCGCTCTAAAGGCTTGGTTTTTCTTTTTTGGTTTATTTTTTATGTTTTTCATTAAATTGGTCTAATTAAAGGAATAGGTACATCTAATTAGGTTATAGAAAAACATTTAAAATTTTATTATCTTGAGATTTATTTTTGTATATTGGCCTGATTTTTACATGGAATAGAATATAGGTTTTTTGTTAACTCTTCCACGCATACTATGGAGGCACTTTAAAAAAATAAGTAACTGCGAGTCCTTTTATGTTTAATTGGCTCAGCTAATATGTATGCCAGGGTTGTCCTGAGTTTGGGTTGACAAAGATACTTGTGTATCAAATCTGATGTTGTAGAAATAGACCAAAAATGACAAAATTAGAAAGAAATATCGAAGAGCTGAATTTTGGTGGAGAGCTTTTTTTTGTTGGCTTAAACATTTTCTCAAATGGCCGTACTCCCACTATTTTTACTTGGAATGTAGGTACCTTAGGGTAAGTTTTGCATTTGGACAAACAAATCGAACTCGAGCCTAAACGGCTGAAGCGATTTTCTTCAAACTTGGTATATACTTAAGCGTATTAGGTGATTCTCTCAAATAGATTTTCGAATTGTATTTTTAGCCCCAAAAATAAGGGTACGTGCCGTACACTTTTTTTACCATCTTAATTATCTCGAAAACGGCTCTAAAGATTTTGTTAAAGAAGTGTGTGCATTACTTTAGGTATAGTCTACATTTTGATCAAAATTTGAATTTATATATGTATTTTATTATAAACGGTACCTGCCATACAACGATTTGTTCGATTTTCGACTTTCTCATAAGCGGCTTAACGGATTCTGAGCAAAATTTTTGTACAGGAGGTATAGAAATAATACTACATACCAACATTTTCGGAAAAATATTTTTTCGTATTTTTGAAAAATAAAATTCAAAATTCAATATGTACATATTTCGAAAACGGATGGATTATTTTTTTTTTTGAAATTTAGTTTTTAAATTTATATTATAAGATTGTCTACTAAAAAATCTTTTAGAAAAAAAATTACGAAATTTTATATATAAACGGTGATTTTTTAAGAGCTTGGTTTTTGAAAATTCAAAAAAACACAGAAACTTGTAAAAAGTGAATGAAATTTTTATTTGGATCGATAAATCAATTTCTGCCATTTACTTTTTAAAAATAATTTCACTTAAATGTTGCCCGCGGCTACGCTTCAGGTGGTCCATTCTGAAGGTCCAATTTTGGCAAACTTTTTCACACATTTCGGCCGGAATCTCACCAATGACGCGTTCATTGGCTTCCAAGGCAGCAATCGTGTTTGGCTTGTCCCCATAGACAATAGACTTAACATAGCCCCACAAAAAATAGTCTAACGGGGTCAAATCACATGATCTTGGTGGCCAATTGACTGCGCCAAAACGTGAGATCAACTGCTCACCAAATTCGCCTCTCAATTGATGCATGGTTTCGCGTGCAGTGTGGCATGTGGCACCGTCCTGTTGGAACCACATGTCGACCGAGTTCAATTCTTGCATTTTCGGCAAAAAAAATCTGTTATCATCGAACGGTACTTTTCTCCATTGACCGTAACCCTGCGGCCTTCATCGTCCTTGAAGAAGTACGGCCCAATGATGCCGCCTGCCCATAAACCGCACCAAACAGTGCATTTTTCGGGATGCATTGGTAGCTGCTGAATTGCCTCTGGCTGCTCTTCACTCCAAATACGGCAATTCTGCTTATTCACGTATCCATTTAGCCAAAAATGAGCCTCGTCGCTGAAACGGACGTAGCTTGCGAAACACATTTTTCACAGAGCACGAATTTTGATAATAAATTTCAATAATTTGCAAACGTTGTTCAGGCGTAAGTCTATTCATGATGAAATGGCAAACAATACTGAATCGAAATGTCAAATGTTCGTGGAATTTGTCTTGTGTGATCTGTCAAAAATATAAACGTCAAAAACCAAGTAGCAAAAAAATCACCCGTTACAAAATTAAGTAAAAAACGGCTTTAAAAATATATTCAGCCGTTTCTATAGGGTGGCACACGAATCGTGCTACAAAAATAAAACGTAAGAACTTTTTTTCAGCGATTTTAGCCTGGAGTTTGGCGGTATTCCCCCGAGTAGATGCACCATTATGAGGCTGGTGAATATGTTTGCCCAATCTGGAAGCATCGAACGAAGACCGTATCATCGAGATCCCAATGTTCTGGTTCAGGATACAATCGTGGCTGTTGCATCGGCAATACAGGCAAAACCAAGTGTTTCGACTCCTTATCGGGCCAAATTGGAGTTAGCAGTCGGTCATTGCAACGGATACTTCATGGTGACTTAAACTTGTTTCCGTACAAAGTCCAAATTATAAGCAATTTAAACCTTCAGGATTTGCCTGTTCGCCTGGAATTTTGCCGAAAAATGATTGCAATGGCCGAAGAAGACAACACAATGATAAATTGTTTGTTAATGTCTGATGAGGCCCATTTTGACTTAAACGGCAATGTTAACAAGCAAAATTGCCGTATATGGAGTGAATCTAATCCAGAAATGCTCCATGAAATGGAACTGCACCCAGAACGAGTCACTGTGTAGTGCGCAGTTTCATCAAGGTGTATTGTCGGGCCATACTTCTTTAATTAAAACGTTGTAACACAAAATATCAATGTGGATCGTTATTTAAAGATGTCGAAGGAGTTTTTTTTACCCAGAACTTCGCCGAAGGCGTATCACTTTCAGCAGGATTTGGTTTAAACAAGATGCAAGTGCACACGTAGCCACACAATTTATGGCGGAGCTCCAACGAAAATTCTCAAACAAATTGATATCCAGAAACTGCACTTTCCGCTGGCCCCCAACGTTACCTGACCTGACTGCACCAGACTTTTTTTATGGGGTTATGTCAAGCAGGATGTGTACAAAACGAAACCCTGGAATTTGAGGCGATCTAAATTGCAACCCTTCAGGCCGAAATGAAAAATTTTCTGATCAGGTGCCGCACATGCGTGGATGAGCGTGGAGGTCATTTGCGGTCTATCATCCTTAAAAACCATTAGTTATTTAAAAAAAAAATTAATTTTTAATCCAATAAAAAAAATTAATGAAATACATCGATTAAAATAAAAGTTATTTAAATTTCTTATTGTAGCACGATTCGTGTGCCACCCTGTACTAAGAATCTTGTGCAAACGAGTAAGTATGTGCGATCCATTTTTTTTTTTTTTTTTTACAGAAAAGGGCTCTCACGAGAGAGTTAATTGTTTCGCTGTGTACTGTAAGTTGCAGTCTAAGGGATTTATTTGGATAAAATGATAAAAAAAACTGTGAAATAAAAAAAATATAAAAGTTGAAATAATCGAATTTATCATGTCGTCGGACTTGTTCGTTAATTAATTTCGCAACAACTTTTTATTAGACTTTTCCAGAAATACGGGTTTGTTTTGTTATTTAAAACGTGGTTAAATTATTAAATTTCGACCCCACAGCAATTTTTGGGTGTGATTGATAACAAAAAATAATAGCAATAGTTCATAAAATACCTAGAAAGCGTATGAAAATTTGACTAACTGAGATAAATTATGAAAATGTAAACATTAGAATGGTGGATTACTGTGAACCCGGAGTAGGTATTTGCCGAATTACTAGATGTTGCTATTCATTGTGACCGTCGGATGAAGAAGGCCAATCTATTTTTCTAACAAAAAGGAAATCAATAAAATATTATTAACATTCAAAGTCAAAATTTGTTCATTCAATTCATTTTGTACATAGGTATAGCCAAAAATTGAAAATTAAAATATAGATAAAAGAAAATGCACGACTGGATCGCACGAACCTGCTCTTATGTTCGATCAAATCGGTTATTTATTTACCGGTATTGTAAAAAATTATAAAAATCTCAATTGGATTTGTGAACGGGCAATACTAACAGCGAAGAAAAAAGGACGTCGGTGATAGCTTGGTCAACGGTCTTTGTTGTTTGTTTTTGCGCCGGAAAACAAATTGAAAAACATTTATTTTTTTTAATTCCAAAAAAACTATTTTTCGAAAATATTGAAATGCAGTATTATTTATAATTTGAGGGAGATGCTGTATACAAATTTTGATCAAAATCCGTTTAGCGGCTTATGAGAAAGTCGAAAATCAATAAAATGGTTGTATGGCAGGTACCGTTAATAACAAAATATTTTAAAATTTTTGTCGGCTAAAATGTACACCATTCTCAAATTGTCAAAATTGTGAAAGCCGTTTTTGAGATATTTGAGATGGTTTAAAAATTTGTATGGCAAGTACCTCTATTTTTGGGGCTAAAACAACAATTCAAAAATCTATTTTGGACAATCACATAAAACCCCTAACCACCAAGTTTAAACAAAATCGGTTCGGCCGTTTAGGCTGGAGATCGTTCTACAGACAGACAGACTGAATTGTCGGACCTACTTTTTTGGTGTTCTCTATCATCGTCATGTCAACTTTTATTAAAATCTCGAGTTCGATTTTTGTTCCAAATGCAAAACTTGCCCTATAGTACCTATATCGCAAGTAAAAATTAAATTTCCCCTCTGTACAATACCCATAAACCTCTATACACCAAGTTTGAATCACTTCGGCCCACCCGTTTGGGCTGTAGGTGTCTATACATTACATACAGACAGACATACAGACGGACAGAATTTTTAGACCATTTTTTTTTTGGTGTTCGCTATCATCGTAATGTCTGTTTGATTGTTATCTCAAAACTTTTTTTTTCGACGAATGCATAACTTGCCTTATATTTAGTACCTATAATCTTAAGAAAAATGGCAGCTGCTATATCAATTTATTAACTTCATCTGGGGGTCAATTCCCGATCTGTGAAGATGTGAAGTGATAAATTTTATCACGCTTTCACGTCTAATTCGATTCTCGATTCGTGAAAAAGTGAAGTTAAACGCCAAACATTTTTCATATGATAATTTTTTTATCACAGTCAATAATTTTGTGAAGAAAATGTTTCTAATCGAATATTAAGAAGAAAAACAGGATTTGGCACATGACAACTAAGCAACAATTATATTTATACACAAATTTATTTTGGTAGTAAGTTATATTTGTATTAATTCGAGTAAATAAGGAAATTGTTAAATCATTTTGTCAAATTGTTAAACAGATTCACAACAGCCGACTCGACGGTGCTCATTCCCGCGACAGATTGTTGGAAACTACCCATTGCAAAAAAATGCAGAGCACTTTACCATATTTAAATGGCTTTGGAGCGCACTTATAAGTTGAGTGTTTTTCAATAATGCTCTCAATTCACGTATTAAATCCATGCATAAATGTTTTGGGAATCTATAAAGTTCAATAAAGTGCTCCTAGTTGTAACTTCGAATAGATTCTGTCCATCTCGAAGGTAAAGCCTCAATATCCTCACATGAAAAAATAATAAATCTTACTCAAAACAGAGACACTATAAAATATAATATAAAACCCACAATTGTTCAGTACGACGTCTTTTATTAATTTATTAAACGAATTATTATTCCGGACATTATTCTTAAGCAAATTTAGAAACTGAAATGAAATATTTACCATTCCCAACAAAAAATCTTATCAGAAATGACAGAATTTATCATTTAGAGCTTTTTAGTTCTAGAATCGCATTAGGCGTGTGCGTGAAGTTGGAAAATGATAAACCTCTGTGAAAACTGAAATGATATCTTTTTTATCACTTCATAATTTCACAGATCGGGAATTGACCCCCTGATGACATTTGATTGACCAATGGGCATTTAGTTTATTAGGGTGTTGTAAAAAAGTATAAGGGTACGCCCACGGAGAATACAAATATTTAATAGGGTGATTTTTTTGTTACTTGGTTTTTGACGTTTATATTTTTGACAGACCACACATGACAAATTCCACGAACATTTGACATTTGGATTCAGTATTGTTTGCCATTTCATCATGAATAGACTTACGTCTGAACAACGTTTGCAAATTATTGAAATTTATTATCAAAATACGTGCTCTGTGAAAAATGTGTTTTATCGCAAAATTGTCTTCAGCGACGAGGCTCATTTTTGGCTAAATGGATATGTGAATAAGCAGAATTGCCGTATTTGGAGTGAAGAGCAGCCAGAGGCAATTCAGCAGCTACCAATGCATCCCGAAAAATGCACTGTTTGGTGCGGCTTATGTGCAGGCGGCATCATTGGGCCGTACTTCTTCAAGGACGATGAAGGCAGCAGGGTTACGGTCAATGGAGAAAGGTACCGTTCGATCATAACAGATTTTTTTTTGCCGAAAATGCAAGAATTGAACTCGGTCGACATGTGGTTCCAACAGGACGGTGCCACATGCCACACTGCACGCGAAACTATGCATCAATTGAGAGGCGAATTTGGTGAGCAGTTGATCTCACGTTTTGGCGCAGTCAAAACGTGAGATCAAGATCATGTGATTTGACCCCGTTAGACTATTTTTTGTGAGGCTATGTTAAGTCTATTGTCTTTGGGGACAAGCCAAACACGATTGCTGCCTTGGAAGCCAACATTGAACGCGTCATTGGTGAGATTCCGGCCGAAATGTGTGAAAAAGTTTGCCAAAATTGGACCTTCAGAATGGACCACCTGAAGCGTAGCCGCGGGCAACATTTAAGTGAAATTATTTTTAAAAAGTAAATGGCAGAAATTGATTTATCGATCCAAATAAAAATTTCATTCACTTTTTACAAGTTTCTGTGTTTTTTTGAATTTTCAAAAACCAAGCTCTTAAAAAATCACCGTTTACAAACAAAAAGTTTTACAGAAAATTGACAAGAACTTAAGATGTATACTCAGAAAAAATGTTACTCAAATTGAAATATAATCCACTCGTTACCGCTGCTGATTGAAGTTGTCTTAAAAGAACATACCCAATGTCCTAATTGGCAGCTACCACACGACCAAGCAATGACCGATGGTTCTGCATCGGATAGTAAAAATATCAAACGGCAGTAATCCTATTGTGTGTCCTATTCAAACACAAACACGGTTGCGCGATGAGGCAGCACAGTTTGTTTCTATATCGCCCAAGCTACATCACAAAAGCTTTTCACAATCAAACATTCACCCTTATTACGATTGGCGTTTATCTTGAACGACAGCTCTCACTTTTTGTGTCGAGTCACTTTTTAGGCGTTTTAGTGTCGGTATTACGATACTAAAACGCCACTCTTTGTTGATCGAAATACGTTCCACATATGCAGCTGATTTTGAAAAAAAAATATTTTCAATGCAAATGTCATTAATTTTTAAATTCATATTGAATGTCTGCCGATTGAATTAATAAAAGTCGCTTAACAAATAGTGTTGCTGCATTTATTTTCTCAAGAAATACGAACAAGAAACCAACAAAATTGATATAAATAATTAAAGATCCAAATTCCATATCAAATCTGTGAGATTTGACAGATACGAAGTAAGTAGATGGACAAATAAAATTCCTAATATTTTCAATTAAGATTATTCTCTTCTTTCCAGATTTGTAATGCGTAGATACTCTTACTTCAGGCTAAATAAGGTAGCCTTTATTTACTTCAATAAATAGCAGTACAGAATGCCTCAAGGAAGAAGTATATTTTGTGTCAATTTTAAGACTTGGTGTTAAAGAATTCAATGTTGTGCTATGATTCCTATTTGATTTTGTTTCCTACATTTTGTGTTACCTCTTCCTCTCTTAAGATTTGTTCCAATAACTTGACGAGATGTTTCATTTGTTCAGCATTTATAATTTTTACTCTTTAATAAACCTAAATGTAATCAAAAGTGTTTAAAAAGAATATACAAAACAACAAAACCTATATTTTTAGGCAATCTCGCGACGAGTCGTTTAAACATTTTTGTTCGACAAAAAAGACGCATATTGTAATGACGATGAGTGACGTTTTTCTCACAAAAATTTAAGTTCCACTCGAATTAAGGCGTTACGCTGAGGAAAACGACTATAAGACGCCAAACGTAATACAAATATTTGAAAACGACATTCGTCATTTAAGCGAAACGCCTATCGTAATAAGGGTGATTATGCTTTTGCGACCGACCGACGCTTTGAAAAGTAGTTTGTTTGGTCGCTTGAAATCAAACAAGTTTGTTTTTTCGTCGCGCGCCGTTGGACAAATTAAAATGAAATACGAACAAAATGTAAGGAGTAAAGTTTTTTAAATCCAATTTATGGGATGATTTTTATAAAAAGCGATGAAAAAAGATCTAGTCTGGGAAAAAGTGGTAAAAAAATTTAAAAAAGATAAAACCGTTGTGTATGAATTTTAAAATAATAATTCAGAATCTTCACTCATAAAATTTTTCAATTGGGACACGCATTTTAGTAGCGCTACCAACAAGCAAAGCGACCGACTAATACTACGTTTTCACCTACCACTTAATCCAGATTTAAGTGGATTAACCATAAATCCTCTTTGAAATCTTCTAAATCTTGAAGATTTTCCATACAAATTTTAATCTCCTTAAATGAAGATTAGAAATTAATCTCATTGAAATCTTCTTCGAAGTAGAAGGTTCTCAAAAGAAACAAACCTTATTTCATAGAACGCGCCTATTCTAATGTCATATTTTCTCCATTGACATTCAACAAAAAAAAAACCTTCCAACATTATTTAATTTGTTTTTGTCTGGTATAATTTGTCGTTGCCTTCAAATTCTGTTTTTGTTTATAAATAAGTATAAAATTAAAAAATGCAATAAGGCTACAAAGACCATAGCTGTCGGTGCCTCGAATTTGTAATGGAAAATGTTTTAGCTATCCTACAGTAATAATTTGAAGTTGTTCTTTTCCAAATATATAAAAACGAAAACCGTGCAAGGGCGATTACAGTATTTATGTAAATATATCTATACGCTGCAAGATGTTGGGATAACAATATTTTAAAGTTATTACTCATTTTTATTTATTTAAACTCAATTTGTTCACTGCACCGAAATTATTCTTCTTCCCAATTATTTTGTTTTTGTCTTGTTGTATTGAATTTTGATTGACAATTCATAGTGAAAACGTCAAACTAATCTTTTTTTCACTGGTGAAAACACTTGAAGATTAATTTTTAATCTTCTCAATTTTAACCGGATTATCTTTAGGTGAAAACGTAGCATAAAGCTCATCGCTAGGTCGTGCGATGCATGTTCAATTAGGATAAGCTTATTAACACTTCTGTAATAATGCTGTTTGTTTTTCATTTAAAGTTTTACCTGCTCTCAGCTCAACTTTTTAATTTTTTTTAGCCATTTTCGACCTATAGGTACAATTGTTTTTTTGAGTGTTCAAGGATGTCAAGAAACTTCTAAATACAAAGTTTTGTAGAAATCGAGTAAGTCGATTTTTTTTTTATTTCAGAAAAGTGTTTAAAACATATTGGTTTACAATACTGTCTAAAATTTTAAAGAGTTTCACCATAAACAAAAAAAAAATAATAAACCAACACAACTGTTTTTTCAAGAAATCGAAAACCAAAAAATACTTCTATTACAGGTATTACGATAAAGTTCCTTTTGTCTTGATTTTCTTTTTTTATAAAATTCTATGGAGTCGTTTTAGAATATACCCGAGATATAAAAGAACCACACCCAAAAATACTTCCAACCTGGTCCAGGACACCCTGTCTAACGCATGTAAAATAAAATGCACGACTGAGTCCCACGTACTTGTCTTATTTTCGATCACTTCTTATGCAAAAGATTCTTAATAGAAACGGCTAAATATATTTTTGAAGTCGTTTTTTACTTAATCTTAAATAAACAAAATTTCTTTAATTTTATTCTAAAACACAAAATGTAAACATAAAAACAAAATTTCAAAAAATAAAATGCACGACTGGATCGTACAAACTTGCTCTTGTAACTAACAACTTAATTGTTGCTAACCACTGACGCTGTTATAGGTTGTCTAGCTATCATTTGCAGGATTAAAGCCGATGTAGGTAAAATTACCTTGATTCTTAATATAATGAATTGTGGAATTCATATGATACAAGGAATGGTTACATAGGTACGTACCTACAAATGTATATTTAAAGGGATTTGAATTATGAAAATTAGGAGGATATTATGTACCTACCTATGTATAGAGAACCTAGGTATATAGATATGTACATACATATGTATAAATGAAAGTGAATGCTGTTTAGGTGGAAATAAATCGTTTTTAAAACTTATAAAACCTGCCAAAACCATCACTTTTTTATTTTTTTTAAACGGATGCGCGCACTAAAGGGGTCTTGACTACCCTTAAAATGAACAAGCACAGTGCGAGCGTTAGGAAAGTAGGGATACGACACAATGGTCTGATGTACCTAGAGGCGATAATGCATTTATCGTGTATTTATTAGGGTCAGAGGTAAGGACCAAGTCTAGAGTGTTCGCGGTTTGACCTGCAACGTCAGGTATTCGGGTTGGCTCGTCAACAATCTGAGTCAGTTGGTTTAACTCAGCAAAGACCTCAACATACCTTCCTTCGGGTGTTGTCTGGCTCGAAAAGCGGAGCCAACTAGAATTGTGTCCATTGAAATCGCCCGCAATGACGATTTCAGTGTGAGGATAATGGGAAACAATTCTTTGAATGGAGTCGGACAAAGCATCAAATTCGTTAAAAGTTGAAACTCTATCCAAATTTGGGCTCCGATAAATAAAACATGTGTGTATGATGTGCTTATTTACTGTGAATTTTAACCACATGAAATTAAAATTTGTGTTTGAGCACAAGCCATATTGTGGTTGGAGTTGGTACGCTACATCATTTCTTACGTATACGGCGAGACCATGGTAGGAAAAAAATAATGGCACTAAGTTGTACCCAAACAGACGAAATTCCGATTGATCAGAATTTTCGCCTATCTGGGTCTCACTCAGTGCCAAAACAGCTGGCCTGTTTATAACAGTGTGGACATACGCGGCATACAAATTTTTCCAAAGCCCGCGAATATTGGTATAATCGACTCTAAAACTACCAACCATTTTAACATTTAAAAACAAATAAAACACAAGTCAGACAATTAACTATAATGAATGTTTGATCTATATTCCAATTTGAACTTTTCAATAACAAATTGTCACTAGTGTTATGCCTTAGTGACAATTTATATTGATCCGCCCCTGGTTAAATAGAAAAAAACAAACAGTAATCCATCTGACGTTATACTAATCTAATCATTGCATGCACTATGTGATAAGCTCCACGCAGTACCTACAATGATCAAGCTAATACAACTGCGAGAAGTGACAAGGAAAAGGAGGAGGAAATATTTAACGCCCGTTATGCTTATTTGCATTGTTTTACTTTTTGGTTATTATTATATTTGAACACTGAATTATTATTATGGGAAGGGCGCGTTGTTATTGATTATTTTTTTACTGATTTTATTATTGTATTGTTATGGGCTTTTATTTTTTAATTTATTTTGATTTTGGGGGTTTTGTAGGAATAAAACAAAAACAGGTAGCACAACACAAGATAGTTTTTTCTTTTTTTTTTCTTTCTATTTTTTCACTTTATCGATCACTTTCGCGCATCGATGTGCAGCCGATGGTATGCTGATCGGTAATTTAGCCAGTTTAGAATTATTTTTTTTTGATTAGTTTTAATAATATTGATTTTTCAAAAAAAAAAAAAATTTCAAAAGTAATTTTAATTATAAAAAAAAAGTTATTTAAAATTTTAATATGCAGAATAAGTTTGGCTACTTAGATCTTCTCAGCTGTGAAATTTGACAGAAATCCAATGTAACGGTACCAGGAAAGCCAAAAAATAAAAAAAACGGTTATATGAAAGTTATCGTTAATAGACTTTTCCCGTACAATCGATTCACCTCAAATGATAGCTATTACCAACAAAAAAATTCTCAAAATTTTTTATCAAAATCGTTGCAGCCGTTTCAGAGAAAAATAAGATTTTCCTTCAAGGTCATATGGTAGGTACCGTTATTTTTAGGCCTAAAAATACAATTTCAATTTCTCCTCTGAGGAATGCCAAATTAATCACATATACCATAACGGCTTACGCCGTTTAGGCTGCAGCTCGTTACACATATAGACGGACAGACTCACAGACAGACATTTTTTGGTCGATCACTTTTTAGGCTTCTCTATGATCGACAGAATTTTTTATTTTTCGAATACATAGCTTGCCTTATAGTACCTATAATCGCAAGTAAAAAATCACCCAACCATTTCCAAAATATTGATTTCAAAATAATTTTTTTTTTTTCAAAAATTCAAAAAATAAAATTTTGGTATGCAGTATTCTTTATAATTTGAAGGACCTTCTATATAAAAATGTTGATAGAAATCTGTGGACCCGTTTATGAGAAAGTCGGAAATCAAAAAAAATCTTTTATGGCAGAGCAGGTACCGTTAATAACAAAATATGTAAAAAAAAATGTTGACCAGAATGTAGACTATACCTAAAGTAGTGCACACACTTTTTTTAAAATCAAAATCGTGAGAGCCGTTTTCGAGATAAATAAAATGGTAGAAAAAATTGTATGGCAAATACCGTTATTTTTGGGGCTCAAAAACAATTCAAAATCTATTTGAGAGAATCACTTAAAACGCTTAAGTACCAAGTTTGAAGAAAATCCTGTACAGACGGAATTGCGGGAGCCACTCCTTTGATGTTCTCTATCACCGTAATATCAAGTTTGATTAAAATCTCTAGGTCGATTTTTTTTTCCAAATGCAAAACTTGCAAGCAAAAACTGGAAATTTTGACAGTTCGTTGGAAAAATTCGTACATATATATTTTTAAAGTTTCAGGAATTACACGAACACACCAATTATTTCAAGAAATTTAATTCATTTCCTTTACCTACTGACTCGGAGTCAGTTGGAGATGATCTCCCTAATATTTTTAGAAAAATCCTTTAACTCTGGAATTGTGAAAATAACGGCTAATGCAATTCGAATTGCAGAGTAGCAATTTTGTCATTTATTTTCGAATTACATGAGACAAAATTTCAAAAAACAGGAGTTTTCGGTTTAACGTCAGGTTTACCTAAAAGTGATATTGATTACGTTGGGAGCGCCAGTTGAATTCAACGTAATCAGTGTCCCCGCATATGCTAATCTATTCTGTACAGTCTTGGCTTCTTGATAATAAAAAATGATACAACATTGTTGCCCAGCTTAATGAGATTTCATCTGGCACACTATTCGGGTTTTTAATAAGAAAGTCCAGCTGCTTCATCACTTCACACCGCTCGGAAGTATCTGCAATTAATTTAAGAAAAAAACAAAAACGAAACCCTTTCATTAACGCTTCCCTTAATGCCCCATTGCGACTTCTTTTTAATTTTTATTTGAAGTCACAAAGTTAAAGTGTATCAATAACACACTTAACTTAGTGCCCGAAACAGGTAATTCAATTTAATCCTCGGACGGATTTTGATGAGATCAGCAACCTTTTACACCATTCAACCTTAATCCCAAATGTTATTTCTCATTTCCACATAATATCAATCTTTTGTGTTTGTCGGCTTGTTGTGGTCAGTTGGTCATGATGTGTGTGTTTAACTTGTGAGCCCTTAAGACTCTAGAACAGGAACCTGTCTACTTATCAGACATACAAACATACATCTCTCATCATCAAGCATTTAGGCAATTAACTCCGAAAGCATCAAACAAAAAACTCATGCACCAAAAAGTGGTGGATCTTTTTTTATTTTTGGTTATATATGTTTCTCCTCTTCTAAATTAAAAACGAAATGCCAATTTAAATTAATAAAACGAAAAGTACCGATTTGTATTTTTGCATGTGTGTGTGTGGTTTTTTTTTGGGAGAAATAACAACAACAACACAAATAAAGAAAATATCTGCTGAAGAACGAGGTGCGTATGGGACTGGGACAGATTCAGTGAAGCATGAGCAACTTGAGCGAAACGCCACCTTCACCATGAGAAATGGACATACGCGCCCTTTTTTTGTAGCTAATTACTATGCGCCCAGCCCTCTATCACCGCACCTCACCACACCATCATCAACAATCAACTATATACTTGGTCGTCGCGTCGGCATTAACCATTTGCCTGCACAATGACAACATTTGTCTGGGGGCACTCAACTCTAGCCAGTCGCCGAAAAGCAGCCAACACCAACCACGAATCCCTGAAAGCATTCGATCATCCTCAAGGCAACATCAACAGCAGCACCCCAGCATCAAAGTTCCTTCCAGAATTGGCCCAGAGTCAGGCATCAGGCATCACAGTATGCTGACGAAGAGTAATTATCAATATATACATATGTATTCTAAGTATGAGGTATGAGGGCCTCGATGATGCTCCTTTTGTGAGAATTCCCCAAACTCCATCCAACCATCCAAAGAAGCAGAAGGGTTTTTTTTTTTTTTTTTTTAAAACATTCTCGTCATGACGACGATGTGTAATTTTAGTTTTTGCATCTCTGATTGGTCTTCCATGCTCGCTCATATCATGGATGCGGCAATGGCAAGTTGTGTTGTTTGCATCTTTTTGTTTGTCAATGGAAATTCCATGGTTGACTTTGGATGGCATAACTCTTCATAATTTTTCAGAATCTCAGCAGCAGCGGGGAAGGACGTTTGTGTTTATCCGAAATTCATTACCTGGTTGTATGGCTTGTAATGAGGCTGTGCACTCTGGAGAGAAGAAAAAGATAGTTCTTGTTTGGTGTGGTGCTTGCCTGCGCCAGTTCCACACGATTTTTCTCTTCATATATTGTCAGAGTCTGGCTCTTGGCATATGGTGGTTAAGACGACTGATGGTGGATACGAGTTGAAGTGGTGTTGGCGTGGTGGGCTTTTCACAAAACTTGAAATTACCCATAGCAGAATAAAATTAATTGCTCGTTTAGTTAATTTATCATGCGGGATGTGCTGTGCGCACTCTGCACACCAACAACAGAACGGTCTCGTCGGGTCCGTCGGCGTCGGTCGGCCTGACCAGTCAGCAACTAACGTCTTGGTGATCGTACTGAGGTCGAATTTCGTTGCAATAAATGTTTAAAGTATGGAGGTAGAGGTTGGTGGGCTGTGAACTCCGAAAATGTGGCAATAATAAAAGTTGCTTTTGGCTTAGACAGACATTAGCATTGTCACGGATAAGTAATTTTGTTAAATTTTATTAAATTGGAGTATACAAAAAAAATACAAAACTATCTTAGTCTAGCTTTGAACGTGTGTGAAAGAACATTACATTTTGGCTTAATAGGTTTAGACTGCGCAACTAAAGCCACCATGTCACAGGGTATGGCTATGGTTAAGGTTTGCTTGGAACTAAGTGGTGGTGTCTAATTGGTGGACTGTTGTTTGAATTAGTGTCTCTTTCAGAATTATTTATGCACTGATCAGGGTTAAACTTAAGATATATAGACAAATATCTAAATAGGTGCTTCAGAAGAAAAAAAAAATCAGAACAAGTTGTTTTTTTCCATCACCCAACTGAAGACACACGTCGTTTACAACTTAGGTTTTACGTACGTCTTACGTTTTTTTAAAGCTTTAGGTAATGCGTGTATTGTCAATTTATCAATCGAAGTAAGAGATTGATTTTTCGTCACATGAGTTCTTATTTGTCCCATAGACATCTAAGGTAACTTTTCAGGAGAGCGTTTTTCAATTTGAAAATGGTGCTTTGCTTATTTTTTTTGAGTAATCACAGAGTTTTTTATATTTTTTGAAAGATTGGGCTTTTGATCAAACATACGAGTACATAAAGTATTTTGAATTTAATGGTTTTTGAACATTGATTTAATTGAGTTTAAAAAAAAAGTAGTGAAATGGAATCAGGACATCTGTCCATATAGTTGCGAACACTTTAAAAAACAAAGTTACAAATATTTTCCCAAGTGGAATTTGAATGGGATATAGGACACACAGTAAAATTCAAACATAAGGAAATCAAATATTTGTATTTAATTCAAGTTAACACATTGCATTTCCCTTGGTTATAACTGTAAGTGATGACAGTGCAGTTAGGCACTTGACTGTTCGAAGGCCAGAAACGAATATGATCCCTATCCGCTGTTCCACATAAAATTAATATAAAGGGTTATCCATTTTGCGGTTTCAATAGTATAGGGCTGGAATTCGACATCTGTCAAACTAAGTTGTTTAACCAATTTTTTTTTTCAGTTGAAAGTCTGACATTTACGAAAATGGATTGCTTAACTATCGCACAACGCATAAAAATTGTTAAAGCCTACTACATTCTGCCACAGCCAGATATCGTGCTTTAAGAGGAGATTATGGCTTACATAATCGTTCAACTACGCAAGCTATTGTCAAAATTGTGAAGAAATTTGAAGAGGCTGTTTTTTTAGGTTATCCCTTCAGGAATCCTTTAACTTTTTATAATGCTTATAAAGTTTCTTAACAAAATAAAATAAATACATAAAAGCAACTTTTTCTCTAAGCTTAATAATTTAATGTAAAAAAAAACAACGAAAACACCATTCTTATTTATGTTTTATATTACTATAATATAGTTTACGTAAGGTAACTTAATCAATATTCAAAACAGCCAGTTCCATTTCTGGCGAGTTCATCGGCTTTGCAGTTTCCCAAAATATCCCTTTGCCACGGCACCCAAATAAGGTTACTGTTAAACTGTTCCGGCATCTCCAAGGAGATGCTCGACAGTTGCGGGTAGTTATAGAGTTTGTGGAAACAGCGGCAACTGATTTGAGGGCTGCTTGACTGTCAGTGAAGATACGGATATCCGATGTGGATATCATGATTTCCCTTAGGCAGAGGTTCCATTTAATTGCCAGGAATCTTATATGTTTGCGCATGGCAAGGAAAATTCGTTTTGTAATCATCATCTAATAAAATGGCGAACATGTTCTTTATGGTACATTTTTCGCGGCCCTCAAAAACCAAAGGGGCATAAGTTACATATTAAACGAAAGAATTTTTTGCATAGATGTGCAGAATGCCAAAATTTTTGAAATATACTACACAGAAATTGTTTAAAACAATTTATAAAAATCCAAAAAATACACACATCCACTAGCGACATCTGTTGCTTCAAAAAGAAAATGGTTTGTGCATTGGATAATTTAATTAAATATATAAAAGGAAATAGAAATTGCATACTCTTGAGTGTTCGTTGCATACTTATTTATTCAATTGTGTTAGTGCTGGGCAATACTAGGATGGTGAATAGCTGGGTACAGGCAGGTGGTGGAAAAGTGTAAATAAATATTTTATTTCTAATGAAAACTTATGTACAACTTGAACGAAGGCCGTCACAATAAATTTAGAAAATAATTAAGTTTCATTTTCAAAGTTTATACAAACTAAAAAAATCATTATTTATTTCATGAGCGGTAAGGTGTGGTAAAAATACGAGGTGTGTGAAGCGTGTCCATCTCTAAAACCATTGTTTTGGGTTATTTTGATATTTCTTGAATTTGTTTAAGGCGTCAGTATTGTTGTATGTACGTAATTTGGTTTAGAATGTAAATAATGAAAGGTGCAAGAGTAAGAACCAGAAACATTTGTTGTTGTACACAAATTGTTAATGTGTCAAAAATGTGTATAGGTTTGAAAGTTTGTGTACCAACAACTGTTTTCCTTTGGACTCCAGGCTTGAGTGCTTAGTAGGTACTTCTCATTGCATTCAACAATTTAAAAAACTCATGAATTCTCTGTCTTTTGTTGAATGATAATGAATTAAATAAATAAATTGACACTCGAATTTCGAGAGCTGGGTCGGCTAGTTATATATATGACTGCAATACTGATGTTATCGTCTAAATGCCTTTCTTCTTCTCCTCGACGTTTTGCTTTTTGATTTGAACTTTTGAACCAGAAAAATTGTGATTATTTTTTGTTTTATGGCAAGGAACTGCAGTGCAATATGAGTCACCTTTCAAGTGCAGCTTCTAAATGTGGAGGCGGAGAGGATATTTTTAGCTGTTTTTAGTTGTTTTCTCTATTATAAATTTACTAAATTAATGTCATTTAACATTCCGAAATAAATTGTTTAGCACTTACAAAAAATTGTTCCGCATCTATAAAACGTCCTCTCTATGAGCAACTGGGCTTACGCACAGTTATTTTGTATGAAAACTTACTTCAGACCTTAGATGTTGAACAACCAAAACAGGCATATCTTAAAATGTTCATATACATTTTATCCTATATGCATACTTCATTGTATATAACACATTTAAGCATAAGCTTTACATAATTATAATACCAGTATAAAATTTGTCCTACTGCATATATGACAAATAAGCATAAAATTCTTAAAAAAAAAATTGCTCTCTAGGACAAATTCAAATTTTTTATCTCGGAAACTAAAAGAGATATGACAATTCTGATTGCAGGAATCGAAAGAACGTGGTCGAAAATATAAGATGGCACTTAAAACTCTTTTTGGCAAAATGGTCTGTACGACAAATAAGAACTCACGTGACGTGAAATATAAACATAATTTTACAATACATTCTAACAGAGCCAAATTTTGTGACATCTGATTAATCTGTCATACAAAGATTGGGCAATACGAATTTAATGTAGAATTGTTTTAAATGTTCCTAAACACAGTTTCTATGAGATCCTGTTCCCACCAAGATTTTCCGAAGGCAAAATCAGTAGGTGGCAATCCTAGTCCAAAACTAATACCGCACAATTTTTTACAGAAATAATCTCTCCAGATTTAGTTTTTGGTTATTCGTTAAGAATATTTACAATCCAGCAATACGAATTTAATGTAGAATTGTTTAAAATGTTCCTAAACACAGTTTCTATGAGATCCTGTTCCCACCAAGATTTTCCGAAGGCAAAATCAGTAGGTGGCAATCCTAGTCCAAAACTAATACCGCACAATTTTTTACAGAAATAATCTCTCCAGATTTAGTTTTTGGTTATTCGTTAAGAATATTTACAATCCAGCATTACTGCATATGTTTCCACATAGTGCGAATTTAACCCCTTCGTTTGCAACACGAATATACCAGTACTTGAGACGTTTAGTTCTTTTATATGGTGGAACAAACACATTTTCGCACTTGAACTGTTTCCAGAAATCAGTCCTTGAAACAATTTTTATATTACCATATTGCTGTTTGCTCATATAAATAAGTCCATAAGTAAATAAAATTCACAACCGGATCGTACGAACTTGCTCTTGTAGCTTACAACTTTAATGTAGCTAAACATTGGCGCTGTTTAGTAGGTAGGTAGCCTAGTTATCCTATGCTGGTTTATAGGGGATGTATAGGCAATTAAATGCAGATTTATTAAAACTTTTAGGGAGCATAAAAAATAATTTCAATCGGTTTATCCAATAGTAAGAAAGTCGAAAAAATGAAAAGAGGCTCTATTGGAAGTACTGGTAATAAGAGTATGCAAAATAAAATATTTAGCAATTTTAAAACACACACATTTTTTTATAAAAAAATCTTGGAGCCCTTTTCGAGAAATACATTTTTTAACTGATTTTTTAACATTATTGTATGGGAGGTAGCCTTGTTTTTTTTATTTTAGGAATATAATTTTTTTTAACTGCTTAAGATTATGTCAAAAACTAGGAAAATTCATTAAGTCGTTTTCGAAATTTTGAGTTTTAAAAAAGTGTTTTTTTTTAATTAAAAAAAATTGAAAATTTTGGTTTAGGTGCTTAAGCTTATTGGGACAGTCTGGATAACAATTTGAAACAAATTAAATCAACCGTTTTTCACAAAATCGAAAACAAAAAAATGGTAGGAACTACTAGAGGTACCTACCAAAAATAACGATTTTTTCAAAAAAAAAAAAAAAAAAAAATACTAAAATGTTCTTTTCCTTTCTTCATTATTAAGAACTGACTTTTTTAAATATCTTTGGAGGCGTTTTTAAGAAAAATAAGATTTTTCTTTTGGCCAAAAAATAAATTGAATGACTGCGGATCGCACGAACTTGCTTTAAAGTTCGATCACATCGTATGCAAAAGATTTCTATTAAAAATCTAAATAAATGTTTAAAGTCATTTTTTATTTAATTTTTTATATAGGCATAAAAAATTTCTTAAATTTTTTTCCAAAAACAATTGCTATGCCAATCTTAAATATTTATTAATATTTACTAAAAAAAACAAAAGATTAAATTGGATAATCGATGTAAAAATAATTAAAAATTCTGAAATAAATACTTGCAGTAATTTGAGCTAAAAATAAGTACGCCATTTTGGTTTTTGAGGAAAATAGATTTTTTTTAACTTTTGAAAACATTTTATCAAAAAAAATTCGAAAACCCCAATTCATAGATATTCAGCAAATACTATAGTTTTTGAAAAAAAAAAAAAATAATTTGCAGTTTTCAAAATATAAATTTTTTAATTTTTTTTAAATGCTTTTAAAAATACAAAAAAATATTGGTTTGCAGTATAAATTGGCTACCTACACCTATGTATATACGAGTATGTGTGAAATTTCGAAAGAATCTGTTAAGCCATTTATGAGATAGTCGAAAAAAACCGTCATGGAAAGTACCGTTTTAAGAATTTGATCGGTTATACCTAAAAAGCTGAACTGATTTCTTTAAATCAAAATCGTTTTAGCCGTTTTCGAGAAAAATTGGATTTAACATAACGGTTATATGGCACGTACCGTAATTTCTTGAGCTAAAAAAAATTCGATTTGCCCTCTATACAATACCAAAAAACTCTATATACTAAGTTTGAAGCAATTCGGCCCACCCATTTGGGCTGTAGGTGTCTATACAATCATACAGACAGACAGACAGGAAGACAGACAGACAACACAGACAACAGACAAGCAAACAGACTTACAGACCGACAGAATTTTTAGAACATCTTTTTTCGTCTTCGCTATCATCGTAATGTCATGTTTGATTGTTATCTCAAAAACTTTTTTTTTCGACGAATGCATAACTTGCCTTATAGTACCTACATATAATAGCAAAACTGTAATGATGTGTTCGGAAATTGTAAAAGCTTCGAATATGTTTGCTCATATTGCTCTTGTCGTTCTCCAGGTGCATGGAAACAACCATTTCTTCAACCAATATTAAAAAAGAGAATCATTCTCACTATCTAAAACCTGCCTTCTTTCTAGATCATGGTTGATCGCCATTTTAAAACATACCTAGAAGAACTTTAATTTCTCAATCACTGTTTTTCTGAAGGTTCGTTATAGAATGTTCCCTCCTGATTGAATGTTGAAAGTTGAATCTTACCAAAAAATGGATCGAATCTCAATACATCGCATTAGTAAAAATAAAGTGATTGCGCTATATATTTCGTATCCTTTCGATAGAGCTGGCATTAAGCTTTTTTATACAACTTTCGTTCATGGTCCACAAATAAATTTTCCTGCCCCAAGGTTCCGTTCTGTCTCCAAACTTGTTTCCCATTTTCATTTATACTCTCATAACTAAAATTGCTATTCGACTTATCATATATTTGCAAGCCCTGAGTGTTGAGGTGCAACGAGAGAGTTTAATAACTCCCCCCACCTCTGGTATGGCGGTAAAAGATAGATTACAATTCTCACATCAGGTCGGGACATCATTAGCTCACCGAAATAGAATCCAGAACAGGTTTTTAAAACTGATAACTGATAACTGATACGAGACAAGACATTTTCAGAATTTCCATCTGAACAAGTTTTCTAAAAAAACCCTTTACTCCTATAGAGCTACAAATTCAAGTATACGAGTTAATTGGAGTTTCACCAAATAACAATAAAGACCTCTTAACAAGTCAGGTGGGATATTTGAATAATTGTTTTTTTTCTATATTCCCATGTTAAAATTGGCGAGAAAGACTGGCTGATTTTGTTCAATTCCCATTAAGTTACTATTTCTGGAAATGATGCCTCCAAAGCCAAACATGAAGAAAGAGTGCTGAGTAAAAGGGTTTTGTTTATTCCGAATGAAGAAGGCCGGATATAGATGGGCATATCCGAAGGCAGTTCGATGGCCAGTATTGGAATTGTGCCATGATAAATATGCCATTTCGCGGACGGGGAAATCCTTTTGCGGGTAAGATATAAAGCTGGGCCATGCATGTTGTCGGTTTTTCGAGCATTCTATATCATCTTCAAGGTGCTTACACACTATCGGTTGGTAGGTAAAGACTTACCTGGAATTCAAGAAATCTGCACCTTGAAGTCTCTACTCATTTAACCCTTATTTATCCGCCGTCAGTTGTACAAATACATGATCCGTGCCGTTCAAACATTTTAACTCACCAGAACAGTTTATTTTTTCTGGTATCCGTCGAAACACGGAGTTAAAAATTGCTAAACAAGCGGACCATGTATTTGAAACCATATTTTATAACCGGGTAATCAGCGGACGAAATATTTTTAATCGTGTGTTAGCTTCCGTTTAAAATTTAGGCCCACAACTTTCGGCGGATCAACTCAGGATCAACAATCCTTCGGTGTTGATAACAGCTGCAATCAATTCTCTGAACCCTGCTTGAACGTCGTTATATCCCTATGGGCATGTTTTGAACTGTTCCATTATTTTCCATAGAACATCACAATACAAGCATCATTAATTCTTACAAAGCCATCCAAAGCACTCAAAAGGCTCATGTGCAAACACTTTTATGAACATCTCTCCGCTGATTGGCGCCTTTCGGCGCTACACACTCTTAACCTTTCTAAGTGAATTTCTTCCCAGGCCAAATCATTACAAAATTCTCCCATAAATTCTAATTTAGTTCCTTGCGTATTGAACAAAAAACAAAAAAAAAACTCAAGACACAACAGCAACATCGACAATCAAAAAAAAAAAAAACACAAAGTCTACGAGTGCGCCCCAATCGGTAACATGCAATTCAAAATATTTCCGTCATTCTAATGGGCGGTCACCCATGTTCCACTCACGTTCCATGGCATTCAATTTAATAATAAGAAGCGCTACTTATGTACATCTTTCGCCCAGATCGCCCGATCGCGCGATCTCGCTTATGTAACCAGCCTAGTTGTGTACATCATCTATAAGCGCCTGGAATGAAGATTGGAAAAAAAATAAGTACGAGTATGTGTACACATTCAAGTCGTAGTTGTCTGTGTTAAGGTAGTAAAAATGGTAGACTTGAAGAACACACACTCTCGGAAAAAATCCCGCAAGAACACTTTTTCTAGTTGAGGACATTAATCAGCACGAGAAAATGTTCTGCGTCTTTTTGTTTTTTTTTTCGCTGTGCTGGAAAATGTAAGTTACCTATACTCTCTCTCCCTTTGGTTATGGTTTTACATGAAAATCCACAGGAGTAGCCTTTAGCTATTTCAGCTACTTGCGTTGATAATTCGCTTAAAAATGTCTACCATCTCTGCAGCTACCGCATTACACCCGACTTTACAATATGAATTCGAGCATTACATTCAAATGTCGTCTAGGAGTTCTGTTTTTTTTTCCAAATGAGCTTCTTTTACATTGGCCCGGTCATGGTGATATGGTGATGGTGATCGCAACCTCTCGCTCCCCCTCACTTACTCGATATTGACACGCACAAGCAATAGCCAGAAATAGTTCTTGGTCTCTGCCCCAGACCTTAGATTTCATGGTAGGAATCGAGATCTTCTATTTCCTCTCATAGAAATCACAGTTTCTGAAGTATTTTTTTTTTGCGAGCCAAGGAGGACTCATGCGTATATTTGTATTTTTTTTTGTATCAAAAGCTTCAGGGGCGCACCTAAAAAGCGAGTTTCGCCTAGTTTAGCATTAAGGAAACCGAAGACCTAAGTTAAGAGATTCACAAAATTTAAAGGTATGAATCAAAGGTCCTGAGCTTCCTTTAAAACTTGACCTTATCACCGAAGTTATGGCGGAGGTTTATGGACTAAATACTATTTTCAACCCAGACAACACTCGAAGGAAGGTATGTTAATGTCTTTGCTGACTTAAGCCAATTGACTCAATTTGTTGATGAGCCAACTCGAATCACTGACGTTGCAGGTCAAATCGCCAACAATATAGACATGTGTCTTACCTCTGATCCTGATAATACCCTGTAAGTGTATTATCGCCCCTAGGCATATCAGACAATTGTATCTTATCTGCAAATTTCACATGAAATCAATCACACTCAATTAAAGAAAAATCACTCATTTGGCAATATGAGAAAGCCAAAGGGACGGTCTCAATAAATTCTTCACTAACTTCAACTGGTCACTATTTCACGGAATTAGAAATTTTATCCGAATTAATTAAACCGAAAGATTTGAACTCTATAGATGTTATTAGATTTGAGAAGAAAGTTTCCGGAATGATAAAGCAACATCACTGAGTAAAACCGGAATAAGTTCAAGCAAGCTAGAAGGAATTGTAACATTCATATTCAGAGATCCAAATTTTTGCGTGACCAAAAATTAAGGTAAAACATATTAAAATGGAACAAAGGTAAGTAAGAATTTTTAGTCATTTGTAAAAAATATTCGAAATTCAACTTCGAATTCGTTTCCAAAACTCGTCTTTAATGACACTCCTCTTGACAGGTCTCGTGGAAAATCCAATTTGCTTGCAGCAAAGTTCGCTGTTAATTCGACGCTGCCAGAAAGTGTTATGACACTTCCAGTACTTAAGAGCGTAAATGATTTCAAGGGATAAGTCTTCTTTTGAACTCGTGCAGTTGCTAGAGTCCTTAAAGACCTAGATATACAGAACTCCACTGGGCGGAATAAATATCCCTCTAATCGTTGTGAAGAGGTGCTCTTTAACGCTGGCGAAACCAATTAGTAAGCTAGTCCATCTGTCCTGCTCTACTGGTTACTTTTCGAGTGGATGGAAAACATCATTTATCCAGCCTGTCCCTAAATAGGGCAAATCTTCTTCACCATCTAATTACCATCCCATTGCACTTACGTTCATTCTTTCCAAGGTCATGAAAACGCTGATTGATTATCAGCTTAAGAAATATCTTGAACAACGAAATCTCCTTAATGACGGGCAGTATGGCTTTCGTAGTAAAATGTCCACTGGTGATCTGATGGTAAATCTCACCGAACAGTGGCACAAATCCTTACGTCGATTTGGAGAAAGGAGAAAGTAAGATTATTGCGCTTGATATTTCAAAAACATTTAATAGATTTTGGCAGCAAGCTCTTTTATCGAAAAATCGGTGCAAATGTTATTGACGAACGGCCACTCAGTACAAATCGTATTGAACGGCTTCAGGTCTATTATTCACAAAATAAATGCTGGTGTGCCACAAGGCTCCGTTTTATCTCCAATTCTCTTTCTAATTTTCATAAATGATCTCTTCAGTAACTTCTAATCCAATTGTCAAATTGTTTTGCTGACTAAAGTACTCTAAGAGCCATTTACTTCACTATTTTTCGACTTACCGCAAACTGTCAAGTTAGCCAATTCTAGAGTTGACACAAACTTGAAAGGTGAATGACAAGTTGAAATTTATTTTTTTTCACCATTTTAAATCTCAACTCGAGAGTTGAAATTTACAAGTTAGTCAACAGGCGTGTTTTTAAATTTCCCTGGGAAATTTTTGACAGATACGTATGTTTCAACTTTAGATCTGAATTTATTATTGAGATTTGAATTTATTATGTGCTATGATTTCGACGGATTCGCGTTTGTTTCCAAAATTCTGTGCAGATGTTATGTGTCGCGAATTATATTAGGTGACGGAACGGTCGAGTACGTAACAAATGTAAACAAAATTGAAGCATAACATGCAACCAAACTCTTACCTGATGGGAATATCATTTATGCATAAAATATATATTTCGATAAAACGTATGTGCTTTTCGGGGTGTCGTTTTTAATGTGAGCTATTTTTTTCAAGTAAAAGTGAAAATTCTATCTAACTGAAATTTAATTTTCTGCAATTTAAATATTTTTGCTTCGGCGGTTTTAGTAAAGAATTATTTTCTTTTTAATTTGATTCAATCAGTGAAACCAGAATAATTGCTTAGTGAGTGCTGCACTATATAATTTATTATTCATATCTGGATTTTTTTTACGTAAATTTAATAATTAAGTAAATATGAAATATTGTTCATAAAAACAATGCTCTTGTTTTTTTTTAAATTCTAAATACCAAGGCAATTTGTGAAAAGAAACATGGAATGTGCTTTCTTGTGTAGTTGTATCATGGGGGTGGCCGTGGCGCGATAGTTGTGTGTTCGCCTGTCAAACTCATGGTCACAGGTTCGATCCCTGCCGTAGTCTATGTCTTCTTATTTTTCATTAAAAACCAATTCTTAAAATAAATGTCATACAATGATTTGCTGGTTTACTCATACTTGTAACCGTTCTTTTCGTGTTTCGGACATGTAAATTATTGACACCCGCATCACAATAAAATGCACTGTTGAAATACTTACGCCAATAAAATCAGCAATGGCAAACTGAATTGACCTCAAAACAATCAAAAATTGGTCGTAATTCGCGCGATATACACATATATGTCAAATAGCATAATTTAAACTAAAAAATATTCAAATTATTAAAGTAAATCGGTGAATAAAATCATGGTCATCGTATTTTTCAAGCTCGACCCATAGTCACATTATAAATATATTGTCTTCTTTCAATCGCCAACAATTCTTATTCATCTTCGCTTGCCTAAACATTCGATGGATTATTTTCCCTATAATAATTTTCTCGGAACATATTATTTTAAAAATGTTTTTATTCAAAACGAAACAGAGAATAATTTTTGAGAGAAGATGCAAAAAAAGTATTACAAGTTTGAATTTGCCATAAAACTCTCAAGTTTGCTTCTTAACTTCTACTATTTTCGGAAGTTGAGAAAACCAGAAGTTAATTAACTCGAGAGTTGAGAATCGAAAGTTGAAACTGTCAACTTTGAGCGAAGAAAACGATAAGCACAAGTTGATAATAAAAATCCTCAAGTTGAGTTCAACTTGTAGTGAAGAAAATGGCCCTAAGATATTCATATTCGTTTTCAGATTTACTTCCTTGTTCTTCGGATGTGGAACTACTCTACAACGGCAGCGTATGTTAAGCTAATTAAATTATGATCTCCACAGCATTACCCAATGGACCAATGGGGAATAAAAAACCGCGTAGAATTTAATGCTTCAAAAACTCAATGCTGTCTTCCGTCGTCGTTAAAGTAGAACCCACCCCCCATGCAGCTATCTATGAGCGCTACTTGAAGAAACCGATCAGCTTTCGGTACTTGGTATGTGCATCACAGATACTGAACACATATTTGATGTCGCCAAGAACGCTGCCAAGTGCTTGGGCGTTATTCTAAGATTCAAGAAATTCTTTTTCCCGTCTAATCTGGCTGTAATCTATAATGCTTTTATTCGTCCAAGGCTTGAGTATAACACTAGTCATCTGGGTTGGAGCTTCTAAATCTCATTTGAATCTTTCAGATAGAATTTAAAATATAGGTCTAGGAATGATATTCAATAGAACTATAAAATGGAAGCATTTACATCGCTTCATTTATAAACAGTGTTCTAGCGAAATAGCCAGTTGCAAACCTCCCCCTTAAAATATTCAACAGTAATACTCGCTCTTCCAAGAATGCTCATCAGTTTACCCTTGACCTCAACTTCAGACGAACTTTCTAGTACAGATATTCTTTCTTTAATCGTACAACATAAATGTGAAATGCTTTACCATGCCATCCCTTTCTACTTCCCTATTGCTTGCACTGTGCTTCATATCATATTAAGGGTGCTCAAGCCCACTTGAGTGCGCGCGCAATTATAAAAAAAAACTCAAGGTTGTCCATGGTTTACTCCTCAAATTAAACAGTTTATTAAGGAAGGGTAGAGTAAGCTTTTTCAAAGAAAATGCAAGACTGGATCGCACGAACTTGCTCTTGTAGCTAACAACTTGTAACTATCAATTGAGGAGGTTTAGTTAATTAGGTGTAGTTATCCTATGCAGGTTTAAAGCATATCTAGGTAAGATTACCTTGATTCTCATTATAGTGAATTGTCGAATGGATGATTCAAGGAATAGTTACATAGGTACCTACCTACAAATGTATATTTAAACCTAAGTTATAGATTTTAATTATGTAAGTTAGGAGAGTAAAATGTATCTACAAATATATACGTATTGATGGAACCTAAGTATGTAAACATGTACATATAATAATGAAAATGAAGGACGTAGGTAGGACATAAAATTTCATCCTTTAGATGCAATATGCATACATAATATTCATGTGATTCTTAAAGCAGCCTACATTGTATTTAGTATTCAGTGACGTACGCAAAAATTCGTAAAAATGAAATAATAATACGAGTAAGTTAGAAATAAATGGAATATACACATAATTAAATGTCTTATATTGCTTAGTCGTTATAGTTTGGGGGAAAACAAAGATGCAATTTGGATTCATGGATAAATAAGAATATATCAAAAAAAAATTCAAAAATCGTTGGAGCGGTTTTTTAATAAATTAATTTTTTATGTATACAATTTTGAAAACATTTTAAGAAAAAAATATTTAAACGCCATTTTGAAGATATTATTAATATAAATATAAAATTCAAACTAAAAAAAAAATTGTGTGAAAAATCGATTTTTCAAAAAAAAAAAATTATTTATTTTTTAAAAAATCGAAAACTTTTTTTTTGAAAATTTTCGCATGCAGTTTTATTAACAATTTTAGGGGGCATTTTTATGAAAAAAATTATTTTAATCGGTTCATCCAATATTGAGAAAATCGAAAATATGAACAGTGGTTCTATGGGAAGTACCGTTAATAAGTACCAAAAAAAAAATATTTTTATACTTGAAAGTGAATTGTACTAATTTAAGAATACACAATTTTTTTAATAAAAATTCTTGGAGCCGTTTTCGAAAAATAAATTCTTTTCTTAACGGTTTTTTTTAACATTTGAATGGGAGATACCGTTGTTTTTTATTTTTAAAAATAGTTTTTTTAACTATTCAAGATAATGTCAAAAAACCACCAAATACGAAGTTCTGAAAAAATCTATTGAGTCGTTTTCGAAATTTTGAGTTTTCAAAGAAAAAACTAATTTCCAAAAAAAATTTTTTTTGAAACAATTTGCCTTCCAATAGTGTTTAAACTTTCTAGGAAAATTAAAAAAAAAATCAAATTAACCGTTTCCGAGTAAATTGAAAACCAAAAAAATGGTTTAGAGGTACCAAAAATAACAATTTTTTTTCCAAAAAAAAATCATTAAAAGGTACCCTTTTCTTTCATTAATGAACTGATTTTTTTTTATAAAAATCGTTGAAGCCGTTTTTGAGAAAAATAGGATTTTTGGTTTTGGCAGAAAATTGTATGGGAGCTACTGTTATTTGTCGTCTTAAAAAAAAAAATGAAAAAAACGTGTCGGCATATTACCGAAAAAACAATATGTACCAAATTTGAAGCAAATCTATCAAAGCGTTTAGGCTGTAGACTCGAGGACAGATAGACATACTGACAGAATGACAGCCAGACAGACAGACGGAATTGGGGGACCCACTTTTTTAGTGTTCTATATGATCGTAATGTCATGTTTGATTGTTAGACATTATTTTTTTACGAATACAGAACTTGCCTTTTAGTACCTATAATCGCGAGTAAAAATACAAGAAAGAACGCACGGAGTATAATCGATGTCAATATATTTTAGCAAAGTAACCTAACTCGTAGGCAATGTGAAGCGCATATACCTTATGAAAGATCTTGAGACTAAATTAAACACACATGACCTATAGAATAAATTTGAAAAGTTAGTGTTATTAATAATGAAAAACTTAAATGGTTTTATATACCAACTGAAGTGGGCCGGATTCTCGCACCAGACTCCTTCCTTTGAATTTAGTGAGTTTTAATCTGATGACTGGGTTGAATTTAGTTGTGTTTTTGATTTTTCAAACGCGTTTGAACCCGGTGATAATGTCGCCGAAATTTATAAAATCAATCCTTTCACTTCTCCTTCTCTATTTGATCAATATACGCAAGTATTATATATAGAGTTGTCAATTTTCTGAAAATTCCTAACACAAGAAGCCCTTCGCAGTTCGGGCCCATCAGTCTTTTGTCGATTATGCCGAAGAGGTTAGAAAATATTGGCTGAATATTTACAAGAAACTTTGGACAGAAAGAATAGCTTATCAGTATGGCAATCAGGGTTTAGAAAGAAGCATAGTTGTAAATCAGCTGCAGTAAAAGTAACTTCTGACTTAAGACGATCACTGCATCACTGCACTGAAATCAGTATATTGGTGATACTTGATTTTTCAAAAGCCCTTGATTGCATTGATCACTTAATTCTTTTGTGGAAACTCAAATATAATTTTCGTTTCGCGCGCTCTGCCCCCTCAACTAAATCCTAATTGCTTAAGAAATCGTTTAATACGTTGCGAAACTGAACTTGGAAGTTCTAGCTCATTTCTTGCCAACATACATAGGAGTACCGCAAGGATCTGTGCTAGGCCCTCTTCTTTTTTTTTTTTTTGTGTTTCTATACTACCTACTTAAAATTTTGAGTTTCCAATAGCGCCTTCGCGTTAGAGATGATTACATTACTTTAAGAAACAGTACGGACGCGCCGACATGAGGGATGACTTTAAGCGAAAGTAAAGTGGAATTAGGAATTTCCATCAGACATCAATTAACAGTGATGTATAACATTTTAGTATGGGATAATTACGTGGATGTAGAAAACTGCAATGCATGAATGTCAAAAGGCGCGCAAAAGATATTTTTTTTTAACTTGAGCATTGCTGTCGCTTATGTTATGTAGGCTTATGTACTTGCTAATATATGCCGACTCGTAAAATTAGTACTCAACTGACCTTACTTTATAGATGTTCATTGGTCACAACCCACGGTTCGACTGTAAGGCCTAAAATTCTAAATACCTCCCTGTATTGGGTCATCCTCGAAGCTCTATATACCCAGGCCATCAGAGAAACCTTTTATAGAATTAAGAAATGATCGAGATCAGAGCTACTATTTTTGTCATTTCCTTGGAACCATTGTTCACCCGCGTGTGTAAGTATGCACTCGTATATGAATACATCAGACAGCATTTGCCGGATTTGAGATAGAAAATTCGCAATGCGTTCCTGAATTTCTTTTGTCCCCATCTACGACGACGGCTACGTCTGTCGTCGTCGCTATATAGATAGTTGTTGTAATATACATATAGCTATCGATTGTCGTTTATGATTGGAGAATGCAGTGAGAACAACACCGCATCTTGTCGCCATGTCTATCTTTGATAAAATTGGAGCAAAACTAGGTAAAGAGGCATGATGTATCCTATATAGCCTGGCCTAGCCTAACAAACCAAACGGAATTTTGTGTTTGGCATTCTGTTGTTATTCCTTCTTGCTATTTAGTCATAGGGATATGGGATGCTTTGATAGGGAGGGGTGATATAAATGTGAAGATATAATGCACAATATGCTAGTGAGCCCTAGTTTGCATTGTACAAAATGTAAATTGTTCTTCTTCTAGTTTTTGAGTGTCATGATGTTTTTTTTTTGTTTTGTGTTTGGGAACTCTTTTTGAGACTTCGACTTTTCGAGGGGCTCGTTAAAGATTTGTTGTTATGTTTGACCTACTATCGCTGACTTCAGATCTGCATATATATGTATGTATATTTTTGTTTTAACACAATGGAATCGACAATAATGTGTGTGTTTGTATGGACTTCTTGGCCAAGAGGTATACCTATGCACATATCCGAATAATAATAACGATGACCAAGAAGAAGATGATGATGATGTTGATGAGATTCACCTTTATTTGCAAGCACGGGAAAAGGGTCAATTAGAAATGTCCAAAAATAGGTAAGGAGGATCGAAGTGTGCGATGTAAAGCCTTTTGCATTATGATGACAAACAAAATTTATAGATAGGACCAAAGTATCAAATTGAAAAAACCGTTAAACTTATATCTAGGGCGAGCGCGAGCGCGAGTGAGATTTGTAACAGTGTCAAAAGAATAAGGTTCAACAGTGAGGGAGTAAATAGTTAATATTATGTCAAACATGTTTAACATTTCAATTTGAGGTTAAGAGTTAGACAAGCTACATAAAAACTCGAAGTACATATATAAGGAAATAATTTAAAATCTAGACTTCTAGAGGGACTTTAAGAAATTGGGCATGACAGTAGTTGGATTTTCCAAAAAAAAAAATATAAATGTGTTGCCTTATGTTCAATATGAAAAATGGTCGTAGCAAGAGGCGTCTTATTCAAATAAATTATATATCATTTTTCGGTTTAAAAGAGCTGAATTAAAATATTTCACCTTTTAGGGCCAATTTTTTAATAGTCAGTTAGTACATATTCTCCAGATAGAGCAAATATCAGTTTTCAACAGTCAGATACAACTTAATCTAGGAACAAAGTTATATGCTCATTTTAGAACACAATAAGGAGTTATCTGAGGAATAAAATAAATAACTATTTTCGATGTCAAAAACACTTTGAAAAATTATTGCTTTGAAATAAACGTTAAACAAAAATCAATTTCTATGAAAAGTTCGATAATCGAAATAAAAGTGACGTTCAAATTAAATTACTCTATAGATTCTTTTTTCTTGATTTAAAAATTCGATGTTGTAATCCGGTTGTTTAACTGTCAAGTAAGTTTAATCCTCCAACAACTAACTGGATGTTTATCAGGAGATTGAAAAATCGGTTCTTAGTGAATCAAACAAAGACAAAAAAATTAAGGCACCCGGAAATTACGCCAGATTTTTTTTTTAGAAGAAAAACGCAAGAATGTTTTTCTGGCTCAAAATTGGAAAAAAGCCAGAAATATTGGAAATTATGCCAGATAGGTGTGGAAAAAGAGCCTGAAAGCAAAATAGAAAGTAATCCAGAAAATTTTCAAATGTAAGCAATACATTTTAAAAAGCTCGGCGCGTAAGGGGGGTATGTTGGCCCCTGCAACCAACCTGCTTGGCCCAATATAGGGTTTGGGTTGGGTATATGGAAATTTTTATTGGAATTTTTAAATCCAAACAAAAATTTGCATATACCACACCTTGTACCCAACCCAACTCTTATATTGCGCCAAGCAAGGCCACCTCCCTACAACCCGAGCTTTTTGCACGCCGTAAACCTAATTACACAAAACACTTCACACAAGCCCGAATTTTTTGTTGGCTTTTTTCCAATTTTTTTTTCTGGGGTTTTTTCCATTTTATGAAATAGAGAAAAAACGACAGAATATTTTTCGGAAAAAGGCCATTAATTTAAGAAAAAAATATTAGAAAACTTTGGATTTTTTTTCCTAGAAAAAAAGGCCAGAATTTTCTGGTGTCTTTTTCCAAAAAAAATCTGGTGTTTTTTCCAAAAAAAAAAAATCTGGCGTAATTTCCGGGAGCCACAAATTAAATATTTAAACGGTGGGTGTGGCAAAAATCTTGGTACGATGTCAAAAGACGCATCTGTTTCGAAATTTGGATCATCAGGAAGTGCATACGGTAACGAAGTTACAAATTTAACCTTACCAAGCAATTTACATTCCAATTTCCACAACGCATTCATCGACGAACTAACCGCCACTTCAGCTTCAATCGAATTTTCAAATTCAAAAGCTAAAACCGTCAAAGAGCGGATATGCAGAGCTTCGTCAGTAAGCAGACACTTGACCATACGATTTATAGTGAAAGCCGAACATCTTCATCAAGTCAAACATCATGCCATATGATTTAGATAGGGTGAGTTTTTCTGCACTCTTACAATTCACACTTTCTTGTTACTGAAAATATATCAAGAGGATGTAAAATTTGTATGCAAAAGCATGGACTTCTACCTTGGGTGTTATATGTACCAATATAGTTTACCTAAGAGCAGTGCCTAGAAACATACTGCTGAGAGCGTGGCGCACTATTTAGGATTTTCGCAAGTTTTTGGCCTAGTGCTGTAAGTTTTGTGTCTGTGGTATCGACCAGGGCCGGGATTTTATCCCACCGAACTTTGTGCCTTTGGTTGGCCGGGACTCTGTCCCAAGAACTTTGTGCCTTTTGTTTCAACCAGGGTCGGGGACTCTATTCCACCCAACTTTGTGGCTTTGGTTTTGACCAGGGCAGGGGACTCCATCCCATGAAGTATTTTTTAGCGAAATTAATGTAATATTAAAAACCTTGGAGCCGCTGACGCTACCTCAGCTATAAACTAAAAAAACATCACAATACTTGGCAAAATATTGCAAATATTTAGTAAAAAATGAGAAACAGCTTATTCCAAAATTAGACCGCTGCTGGAGTTTGCCAAAGTCAATGAAATTGCAATTGACATTTAAACGTTGTCTTATTCGGAATGTAACTGCATAGCAGAGCGTTGATCTCAATTTTTTTCATTTTTTTTTTTAAATTCAATTAAATCATTCTTAACGAAAGACCCTATAAAATAAACACAGGCGTGCTAGTGGGAGGACTATTATAAAACTACTTTAACCAACCACAATATTTGGATAATTGAATATTGAACTTGAAATATTGGTAAACAATTATCTTACAAAAATGAGTGTGTATTTTTCGGGTCCTAACCTTTAGAGCACTTAATTTTAAACTCAGAACCGTTTTAACAATCCACACCAGGTCCCATATTCTGCAACTGAGGCGATAACTTGTCCTCACTTTACGCCTCTGAAAAAAATGGGTTTCTCTAAGTAGAGGCGATACGTTAAATTTAAATTTTTATTTGTTTGACTGGGATTTTCCAACGGAAGGCAATAAATTGAAAAAGTAATTTTTGCATCTTAACAACAAAACAAATATATTTTTTTTTTGTTTCTCGACTACTTTTATCGATTCGAAAGTTACAGAACATGTACCGGGTTCATAGCGTTTTCAAACTAAATTTTCTAAAAATTAACATGTATAACAACTCATTATTTCCTTGAAACATTATATTTTTTTTGACCCACCCTGTTTGGAAACTAATTTTTTTCGAATGTCGGATACAACATAATTCAATTTCGTGGAAAGGGGTCAAATAACAACGAAGTTGACATTTTTTTATATCCGCGTACGCCATCATCTTTCAATTATACAAACGCCAACGTCTTCAGTAAAACTTTGATCCGTGGTTCAACAATTTTACTTCAGCGATTTCGGCGAGTTAAGTGAAGTTCAACGATGTTTCAAAATTAGAGCCGTGGTTTAGAAATTTCATCTCACCGATTTCAAGAAAATGAGACAAAAGCGTGATATAATTAACTGTCACAATTTAGGAGTTAAAACCCATTTCTGAATTAATTCTTAAGCTAACTTTTTATCCTCGTCATAGTCTGACACTAATTTAACAAGAACAACGTAGTCTCGTCACACACACGTCACGTTTTCATATCGCATCCATATTCTGTTTATGAAATAAAGAATTCTTCCAAATGCATGGCAATGCTGTTTTGTGTTTGTCAGATGACTTAGTATTCCTCGTGTATGGCAATGATGGTCAACAAGACACTTTTGTTTATTTTAAGAAAATTTATTTCTTAATTAAAAGTAGATAGATTGTGAGCTATTTTATAAAAAAAATGTTTTTTTTTTAAATATTTAGCTTTTGGTGATATTGGTAATATTCCAAGCAATCCTTTTATATGGATGCCAAGTGTGGGGAAATTGTTCCAAATGTCATCTTAACAAACTACAAGTTTCACAGAACAAATTACTTAAAATGATGCTTAATCTTTCTCGATACCATGCCACATTAGACTTACATACAAGAGCAAATGTGGAAATGATCTCTGTAAGAATTGATAAACTCAACAACTCTTTTTTGAGAAATTGTGAAATTCCTGAGAATCCATTAATCAATCAATTGTTTTCTTAACCATATCTCTGATGTTGATTTTATTATATGTTTATATGTTTACATGTATTTATTTATTTATTTATTTATTTATTTATTATTTATTTATTTATTTATTTATTTATTTATTATTTTAATTTATTTATCCATTTATTATATACATATTTACTAACAAACTACTAATATACATTATATAAATTATATATTATTATTATTCACTAACTCAATTCATACTAACTTAACATTCTTCTAAACTATTGTTTTGAAGTTTTATTTCTTATTCGAGTCAAAATGTACCTGCCTTTTTTTTTATATATATTGAAGGTTTTAATTGTAGTTTCCTTCAAAAAGTAATTTCTAAACCCTTTGTGAACTTGAAATTTATTAAAATACTTATTCAGTAGAAAGATATTATTATAGTATATCAAATCTCTGTGTATAAACTGTGCGGTAGCTTACCAAATGTATATCCAAATACTGAAAATAAAAATCTTCTCTCTCTCATTTAGCTTTTGGTGGGTAATTTTTTATTAAAGAGGGCTAAAGCAATATCTGTCGCGAAAAATTCTGTCGGTTTTTGACCAAAAACGGTTCGGTTTTACATGTCAGTGATAGCTCCATAGAAAATGTATACCCACATCGTCGGCTGTAAAGAATTTTTACTTCAAAAACTGCTCCTGAAAAATCAACTGCTGATGATGATGCAACACAACGCACATGTTCCGTTAAGTACTCTAAATTATTAAGTGGTTAATTGCTCCAAGAGTTGTTAATAAACCTTGCATACAAGTTTTTATTGATAGGTCAATATGCCACGGAGGGATGTAAGTCTCAAACCAGCATCAAAAAATTAACTAAGAAATTACCATAGTTTAGTAACTAGTTATGAGGTAAAATGTCAATATTTTAATTACGACCTAAAAAGGATCTAGACTAACTTCGTGCAAGGTGTGTATGACATAGCACACCTTCTCCTTGTGTGAATGTTATAATTTCCACTCTATTTACCCTAATTGTATTTTTATAACTCTTTTTTTGTGGTTGTTTTTTTTTTTCTTGATTTTAGATGAGAAGCTTTCATATTTTTGCCAACACGCACATCATAAAGAGTAGAATGAATTGTTTTCACGCAAGACTCTAATAAATCGGCTAATTATTGCTTGTTACTTTACCTTAAGTACTTTGGGGATTCCCACTTCTTTTTTTACGTACCTATGTATGTTTGTGTACAAACTTATGTGAAGTTTTCGTCTGAAATAGCTACTCATTAAAGTACATTATCAAAAAAAAGCAATAATGTTGTACATGTTTACCGGAACATTTTGGTAATCAAGGACCAATATTTTCGTCAATTAACAAACCTGGCATTTGTCAGAAGATATAGTGCCGTGAAACAGTTTCTGTAGAGACAGAGTTTTAGAACAAAGCCATCTAGTTTGTATTAAAAAATGCCAAAACTAGAATGCTAGTAACAAGTCGGCTTTACAGATATTTACGAGACACTGAGAAAATTTGTGTGTCGATATTCAGATTTCGAGAGAAAGTTGCACAAGTTCACATGCCAAGATTCTATTAAAACAATTAAAATCACAAATTATTTCTGGACGCTTAATCTACTACGATGAGGACGCACCAGTTCACAAGAAAATCCTTGGGACATCTTACCTTTCAATTTTGGTGTTAGAACCATAACCCACTTTTCTGATCTTATTTTTCCTTGCCATGTGGCGCAAGTTTGGCGATTGGAAAAAATCGAACTCGGAATTTGGATCAAACTGGATTACGATGATAGACAACTCAAAAAAGTGGGTGTCTCGGTTCCGTCTGTCTTTTTAAACGTGTACGATCTACGATTGCATGATTCAGGCAAATTTTGTATTTGGTACTTTAGTCCTATTGCCTGATACTTTTCTCAATTTTTTTTTTTTTAGTCAAAATAATAAGAAATATTATTATCTCGAAAACGGATAATAAAATATTTATAAAAATATCTACACCCTCTTGTTGATATAGAGGGTTATCCATTTTACGGTTTCAAAAGTATAGGGCTGTAATTCGACATCTGTCAAACTAAAGTTGTGCATCATCGTTTCGCTCGTACCACTGAAAATATACCTACTGTAAGTGAAAGTGTTGCCGAAGACCCGAATGTGTCGATTCCTCGTCGTTCTCAGGAATTAGGACTGTCTTACGGCACTTTGCAGCGTATTTTGCATTTGGATCTACACCTACATCCATATAAAGTCCAGATCACACAACAACTGAAGCCAGCTGACCATGCACAACGTCGTAGATACGTCGAATCTGTGCTTGAACATCAGGCGGTGCACGGCGATTTTTCGAACAAAATTTTCTTCAGCGACGAAGCACATTTCTCACTCGGTGGGTATGTTAATAAGCAAAATTGTCGTATTTGAGGTTCTGAGAATCCTCAAGTAATAGAGGAGAGGCCATTACATCCACAAAATTTCACAAAAATCACTGTTTTTCCTCCGGAGGTGTGATTGGACTTTACTTATTCGAAAACGACGATGGAACGACTGTCACCGTCAATTCGGACCGTTATGGTCATATGATAACCGACTTTTTTTTACCTGCAATTGAAGAATACTACTTGGAGAATATGTGGTATCAGCGAGACGGTGCCACATGCCACACAACTCGAGAGAATATGGCTTTATTGCAATAGACATTTCATGGCCGTTTAATTTCTCGTCATCAATATCATGCGATTTGATACCGCTGGACTTTTTTTTGTGGGGCTACGTGAAAGACCGTCCTTATGCAGATAAACCTTTAACTCTTGAGTACTCGAAAACCAACAGTCGTCAAGTTGTGGCTGAGATAGCGCCCAATATGTGTTAAAAAGTGGTCGAAAATTACCTCAAAAGAATCGATGCTTGCAACAATTCGCGTTGTTGTCATTTAAATGATGTACTGTTTCACACATAATGTCAACGTTCAAACTTTATAATAAAAAAAGAAATATCATGAAAAAAAAGTATTTTTAAAGTCGTTTTTCACTTAATTGTGTATATATGTATGTATGTATGTATAAAAATACAATACAAAAATGTAGACCATACCCAAAGTAGTACACACACCAATTTTTATCATAACCGTTAAAGCCGTTTTCGAGATAATCAAGATGGTAGAAAAATTTGTATGGCAAGTACCGTTATTTTGGGAGCTAATCCAACGATTCAAAAATCCATGTTGGGCAATCACCTAAAACGCTTAAGTACCAAGTTTCAAGAAAATCGCTTCAGCCGTTTAGGCTGTATAGAGTTCCACAGAGAGACATACAGACTGACGGAATTGCGAGACCCACTTTTTTGGTGTTCTCTATCATCGATTTTTTTTTCCAAATGCAAAACTTGCCCTATAGTACCTATATCGCAAGTAATAAAAGACTTAAAAAAAAATTGAGCTGTTTCTACTAAGGATATTGTGTTAACGATGTGCAGTCATGAATTTAGTTACCTATTTTTTTTATGTACAAAATTAATTTATTTTTTCTAAGAAAATAAAACATTTGGTAAGGCAATTTGAAGTATTTAACAGTACAAATTTAAGAACAGAAATAAAAAAAAAGAATCAAGTAAATATACCTAGTACGAAAATCCCAAATGAGTTAGTAGGTACTAAAATTCTATCTCATTATACCAAAAATCTACTCATTATCTGCCCAACATGGAAAGGAACAAAATTTAACATTTCAAATAGTATTCACATATTTTTGTGTCACTCATTGCAAAATATAGCACAACGTGGTTAGTTTCGAAAAATAAGTCTAAGATATTAATAGTTCCCACGCTAAGTTACACCTAGTGTGGCCAGATGTATGCTTAATGAAAATGGGTAGCCTACAAAAATCACAAACCAAAAATCTTATATATTAAAAAGAAAAATTAGAAATAAATACATATTATGCATATTTAAAACTTAACTTTTTTTTAAGAAAATATTTTTAACACCGTGTTGATAAATACCAAAAAACTTTGTATCTATAATACATAAAATTTGTATTGTTCTTTTGTTTCACTCTACTACAAAAAAAAGCAAATCGAAAGATTTTTTTCCAAAAAAAAAAATAGCGAATGTTTTGATTGATGAATATGGAAATTATTCTCTTTATAGAGGACGTCTCGTCACATTAATTGTAGGTATATTTAATTGATTTTAAAAACATGGAACTAAAATTATTAAAACTATGTACAGTTTCGCTTGTTAATTGAGGGGATCAAAAACGAGATAAAATTCTACTAACTTGGAATTACTGATTTGAAGGGACTGCATGACAAATGACAGTTTTGTACAGTGTGTTTCTTGTCATAAACAATTACAATGTTAGGTTGCTGGCTTAGAGTAATTTTTTTAAGAGGAATATTTTAATACATCATCACTAGACACGGAATTTAGTAGGGTTTCGTTAATTGAACGATCGGATAATAAGTTGTCGAAAAAATTTAATAATATATGATAGATGCAATTAAGTGGGATATACTGTATAGCAGTAAAGAAAAAATGTTATAATAGATTTTTTGTTTGTAAATGTCTCCAATATTTCACGCTAGAAATCTTATAAAAATTGACCTTTTTTAGAAATAAAAGATTTTCTTTAAAAGCTCCTCTCCAAAAGCCGACCGCACATTTTTCTAAATGGACGGGGCATTGAGTCCAGAGTGTTATTCTGTAATGGTTTTAATTTTAATTTGCAATGAAGTGTTATAAATAGGTTTTTTTCTAGACGCATCCTATAAAATACTGTTTGCAAGAGTATCTTAAGATGGTTTATTCATTTTTACACCTTCTCTGGTACGCCTGCGTCGATTTCGATAAATTTTTATACAAAACTCAAGTGTACATACAGTGAATATGACTGTATTAGCCATATAGCGTTGAAATTAAAATTGAAGATTTAAAAATCATCGAACGATACTTAAAATAGACGAGACTAAAAAAAGTCAGAAAACAGTTGTTTCACATGAAAAGTCTGAACTGGTCAAAACTTTAGGGGGAAGGGTAACAAAAAACAATAGTGCCGTGTCGGTCCGTATAAAAAGAACTTATATAAAAAAATTGTTAAAATTGATACTGCCCTTCGGAAATGGTATATATCATTTTTTTATTTTTTATTCTGTAAAATTCTTAAATATATTTTATAAAAATTCAAAAATCTACAAAAAACATAATTAATGAGCTTGGAGCTTTATTAATTTATTTTTAAACCATCTAACCTTAGGGCCTTGTACTAAGAATCAGCTGTGTCAGAGCCATGAACTCGTTATCATTTCATTTCTAACAGGTGGTATAATCAAGTTCGTTCGCAATGTTAAGTATTTGGTTTTCTCTTTTTTAAATTAAATGAAGGGAGGACTCAAAGTTGGAAGATGATTTTTGGTACAAATTAATGTAGTTTCAACTAACAAACCACACATTTCTGTCATTAAGAACTTCTCCCAAATACGTCACTTTTAATTAATTTCCCATCTATCAAAAAATCAATTAAAAATAAAAAAAAAATAAAATTTCGGGACATTTCATTTCGGCCCAACTCATTTCGTATGCAAATGAGAGCCTTCAGCTGCCGTCATATTTATCAACTGATAAAATCGGTTGCACAAACCGCCATTATAGTAATCATTTAATTTTAGCATTATTTTCATATACGAGAAGACATCATTCATAGTTGTTTTTTTTGTGTGTCAGACGAATAACACTAACTACGTTCATAAAATATAAAAATACAAACACAAACAAAAAAGTTAAAAAAAAACTTTATTGAAGCTCAACTCAGAAAAGAATGGCTGCGGGGAGTAAATTATGGTAGTTGGGTTGAAATTTTCAAAAAAAAAAACCTGAACTTGATCTTGCCCCAGAGTGTAAAGGTATACACATATCTAACCAATACGGCCGGCATGTATGCATACGAGTATATGCAACTGCGACACCAAGGTGGTAGTTGAGCTTCATATTTTGTTGTGTTATTTTTTTTTTAACTCCTCCCTAATGGCTGAGTTTAAGCCGCCTTTCAAATACACACCGTACCGGGAGGATCACTGGCAAGGATCCCATCAAAAAGGGGCAACTCGGAATGCAAAATCACTCAGATGAGAGCTAATTCCTTCCGTTACTCTCCCCTCGACGATGGACGATGCGATGCTGATGCTGATGCTAAGGAAATCGATGACCGACCCAAAACAACAAAAGTGGGGAAACATACATTTCAAAAAAGCTCCTGGCAATACGCAAATACCACAGTGCAACATGTTATCTGATGTGATCTGCAGCAAGAATCACCAGGCGCAGATACATCGCGCACATGTGAATGAATCTTATTCTGAGAGCAAAAAAGCAACACAGAGCTCGATGCACAGCACATGTACATCAGGCACCAGCACCAGCAGCTCAGCGCCCAGAATCGTGATTCCTTGCATCTCTTCGGTTCTGGCTGAATTCTGTGGCCTTAAGATAATACGTTCGGGTAATTACAGTAATTTGTACGTGTACATGTGTATGTGCTGGCCTGAGATGCACAAGACTATATTACGACTATGCAATGGCCACAGGAAAATAGGTAACACTCGAATTCATGGTCGTTATGAGTGCAGGTCTTCTGCTGGCTTAGTAGATTTCATCCCTTGGGGTCGAATTGTTAAATTTGCGTATCGTGTGTAATTTCACTTCACTCATTATACTTGAGGAAAAAAAGAAAACTTACCGGTATCCATGGCAACTAGGGTGAGTGTGTATTCGGCTTGCATCTCACGGTCCAAGGCACGCAGCAAGGATATCTCGCCAGTTGATGCATTAATGCGGAACAAATCGGCATCGCCTTCCTTGAGGAAGTAACGAACTTGTGAGTTAAATGGCGGTGTATCGGCGTCGTAGGCTTTAACTGTTATAACATAACCTCCATTCGGGGGAATAACATTCTCCATGACATAGGCCAGGTAAGGTGAATCCAGGAATGTCGGCGGGTTATCGTTGATGTCGGTGATGACTATAGTCAATTCGGCAGTATCATATCTGGTCTCGACTGCTGCTCCAGCTACATCAGCTGCACAATCTTCCGCACGTACCGTCAGCACATATCGGGATTTCCTCTCGTAATTCAGATTCTTGGCAACTCTCACGACACCCGAATCCTCGCTGATACTAAAATCACGATTATTGTCACCAGCTGCTATGGAAAACCGCACCCTGCCATTGGAGCCCTCGTCAATATCAGTAGCAGACACTTGCAACACCATTGCACCAATACTGGCGTTCTCTGCTACCGATGCGCTATACTGCTTTGGATCGAATACAGGGCTGTTGTCATTTTCGTCGAGAATCTTGGCAGAGATTTGTGTTTGTGTGGAACGTGGTGGTTCACCACGGTCTCGTGCCGTAACACTCAGCAAATAACTGGAACGTATTTCGCGATCTAAGCGGCCGGCGACTCGCAACAAACCATCGACTGGGCCCAATGTAAAGGGAACTGATTGCTCTGAAGCTAGAATGTATTCGATGTAGCCATTGCGACCTTCATCACGGTCAATGGCTTTTACAGCCATCACAACTGTATTGACAGCTATGTTTTCCACAATTGAGGTTTCGTTGGCTGATGTGAAAATTGGCGATTCGTCGTTGACATCCTTCAGGACTACAGTCACCTATGAAAGAAAAAAAATTGATTTAAAATATTTTAATATTTAAATAAAAATTAAAACTATATAAAATAACAACAAAAAAGCATTTACAATAATTAACTAATTTAATTGTTCTAAGCATAAAAGTGATCCTTCTGCGTGCTTATTTTTCTCTGTTTCACTTTCTTATTATTTTCAGTGTGATCGTTAGTATCAACAAAATAAAATAATGGCCCCAGAATACTCCCCTGCGGAACACCGAATATTATTGATCATATCCAATTGAGAAAAGTTGATTTTAGTTTTTTGTACAGTCAAGTGCATAATCTGAACGGTTAGCTATGCGCGTATTGCGCAGGAGACATTCTTCGACAAATTTTGTGATCCGGGCTTAGTATAATATAGGGTTTTCCAATAAGAGGTGTTATTTTTATATACAAAGAAAAATAGCATTTTTTGAGATAAATGATTGAATTTTTATTTCAATGTAAATAGCAAAGTATGTCATTAATAATGCAAAACAGTATCAGCCATATGGCCGACAGGGTTACGTTTACACAACAATATCATTTTCATGAAATTTTCCAACACCAAATCGAAAAGTGGCTGCTGTATGCCCTCAATAGCTTCAAAAATTCCATCTTTGGGGTCTTGAATCTATCTACACTGGGCTATTGGACTAGACCTTATTTTTAACGTGGCCGCAAAGGAGAAGTCGCAAGGTGTTAAATCACAAGAACCCGGTGACCAATTGTGATCAACTCTTCGAGAGATAACACGTTCCGGAAACTTTTCCCGTAAAAGATCGATGGTTTCGTTGCTTGTGTGGCACGTAGCGCCCGCCGACCGTCTTGTTGAAAGTAAACATTGTCCATACCACCCAATTCCTTCCAAATAAAATTATTAATTAGCGGGTGACCGTGGCGCGATAGTTTTGTGTTCGCCTGTCAACCTCATGGGCACAGGTTCGATCCCTGCCCGTAGTCTATGTCCTTTTATTTTCCATTAAAAACCAATTCTAAAAATAAATGTCATGCAATGTGTTGCTGGTTTACTTATTACATGCTGTTAAGGCATAGAACTAACAACATGTGATTGAGTAAAAATAGTATACCAATAAAATATGACAAAGAATAAAAAATTTAATGCGAATTATAAGGGACATAGATAAATAAGACACGGAAATTTCTCCGCATTAGTGCAACCGCCATTCCTGGAATTAAAATCTGAGACAACAACCATCTACAATCTCTGAACATCGCGCCACACATCTTTCCTATCATTCTTTCTCTTCCTTAACCTAACCTCACCCTCCCACTCACGCTGTGTTGAAACATTTAAAGGGTAGTCTAATCCCTTGAGCGCGTGTAGAATATAAAAAAAAAATCATCTCTCGAAAGCGCAATCCATTCACCGTAGCTGATGCTCCAGACTCATTTTCGAAGAAGTTCAAATGACATCGCCGGATCATAAACCAAACAGTTACTCGTTGAGGATGGAGAGGCTTTTCAGCAATAAATCTTGGGTTTTCCGAACCCCAGATACGACAATTTTGCTTGTTGACGTAGCCACCTAGGTGGAAATATGCCTCATCAGTCAAGATGATTTTTCAGTGAAATTTCGGATCATTTTAAAACCCAAGTCTTTATGCAAAATACGGTGTAATGAGGTTTGCGGAATGCCCAATTCCAAAGAACGACGAGGAATGGATTAACCTGGGTTTTCCTTAACACTTTGGGCTACAGCCCCAATATTCGCAGTTGGTCTTGAGCGACGTGCACGAGTTTTATTTTTTACATCGCTAACTTGTCCCAGCAACTCTAATTTTTCCACGAATTTCTGAATTGCGGTCCGACAATGTGCTTTACGACGACCAAAAAATGTTTTAATTCTATTTTAGTTCTACGAACCGTCTCTGCCATATCTTTCAAATTGCAGTATATATGTACATGAATCAAAAAGATTTTTGACAGAAACACAATACTCATATTTTTGTCTGTAGAGAATGATGCTAACCATTTTCGCAGATGCACACATTTGCATGTCAAAAAAAGCAGCTCGAAAAAATACCCATTCTTTGGAAAGCAGTTCGGTATGGAAAGACTTTTTGTTGATGGGTCGATTTATTGTATGCAAAAGTGCATTTAAAAATCTTGTTTAAGAAAAAAATCGCATTATTAAAATTTCGCAAATATAACATCTCCAAATATTAAATACTCGCAATGGAAAATTATAATCTTGCTTTACAATTATTTAAAATATTTTTAAAAATGTTTTCAATAAATATAAATTTTGAATTTTAAGAAATTCCAAAGCCGAAAATCTCGCAGTGAAATAAATTGCAACAAGTAATTGATTTTCGCGCATTTCTTTTTAAAAAGATATAAGTACCTTAAAAGATGGCGGAAGAGCTTGCAAATGTGACGTTTCATTATCTAAATTTTGATTATGCTAAGTTATGATAATGCGGTGTTATGAAAATGCGAAAAATTTTGATTATGTGAGTTTTGAGCAATGCAGTGTAACAAAACCCCTCTTTCATTGAAGTAAAACCTTATCTCATTTTATTGATTCCCGAAACCATTCAATCCAAATTAAATCATTTGTTAATTTTTTCAAACGGAACTGAGTGTTGTGCTCAGGGCATTGCCAGCACTTGGGTGACTATGACTATGTACAAGAAGTGACATAGAAAGATTTTATTACATTACGTTCATTGTTAGTCATAATAATGAGACTGCCCCAATATTTTGTAAGCATTAGAAGTAGAATGCTGATGCATTCACGCCCCCCCCCCACCCAGAACCATAAAAATCATATTTGAATATTTGATTGTAAATTGTTAGAACTAAAAATTGAAAAAAAAAATATTAGAGCTGCAAATACGGCACCACTTTATTCATTATTTTGCAATTATAAACTGATGTGAGAAATCTCTTAAAACCTTATAGCTAGTCTGAACCCATCAACCTTCTCTATGCTTCCCCAAGAATTTATTTTGTATAGAGCGATTTCGACTGAATGCATTAAAAAGCCTAAGTACAAACTGGTGCGAAACAAGAAAATCGTATGGGACAAGAGAATTAAATTTTGTTGAAAATTATCTGCACAAATAAAATAACAACAAGACCTATTCAAATACAAAAACATCGCTATGTTCCTGAACTATGAATTGTTTCATTATTTCATTACTTTAAGTACTACTTTTGTTTTTAGTATACCTACACTACTTATTAATTGAAATTTTAACACGAAAAACTAGATGCCCGAAAATATTTTTGTTTTTAAGAAAATTTAAAATTACCCAAACTGCTTTTGCTGAAAAATGCATGTTTCCAACTTTTGTAGTATACTTTTAGGCTCATAATATTTTAAAATCTCGAAAGAGCACTAAGTTAGCCATGACTTTTAAGTTAAAAGTGTTATTTTGAAAGGTTAAATTATTGGTTTATCAGACAAGAACGTGAGGAATTGTTATTTAATTTGTGATTAAGGTGTATTTTATTTCAGAACGTTGTTACGTTATTAAATTTAAATTGAACAACTATACTTAGTTAGTTGTGAATTGTGATGGCAGACAAAAGAAAAAAACAAAAAAAAAACTTTTGATAACCTTTTTAAAAATAGATCAAAAAATAATAATGAAGATATCGTTGTGGGTGAACATGAAAGTGTCCCTTCCAGTTCAAATAAATATAGTAAAGTTTTGCTTTTTGAACAATTTATTTTGAATTTACTAGTAAATTGCTTCTAAAGAATTATAAGAATATATGGGATTTTTTTTATTTGTAAACGTAAATAAAAAGTTAAGAAGCAGCTTTAATAACCAATATGAGTTAATATAATAGGTAAACTAAGGTAGATTAGCTTAAAATTATGTTGATTTTGAAATTATAATTTTAAGCCAAGAACTGAAGGCTCAAAATAAAACGGCAAGAGATTTTAATCTATAATGAATAATATTTTTAAAATTTTATCAAATGTACCTACCTATATTCTTTTCAAATTGTAAAACAATATTTTGTAGAACAACCTTTTGCTTATTTCATCAGGCTTTAAAAATTTCTGAACCTTCTACTATTGAATCGGCTTGAACAAATATATCTGACGTAAATATAAATATTTAACATAGGCAAATTTTGTAGGACGAAGTATTGAACGTTTAGAAAAGGTTGAAATTTTTGAAAAACTGTGGGTGCCAACAATTTCATTCAGTTTCCCAGTTAACAAAGACCTGTCTGGAAACAATCGAAAATTCCGATTAGTTTGGTTGATCGAATTCAACTGGTTGTGCTATTCCAAAAAAGATGGGGTTTTTTGCAAATACTGTGTATTTTTTGGCCCTAAGGAAGCAGGAATAAGTAATCAGAGACTTGGAGTATTTTGCACTAAACCATTTAATTTGTGGAAGAAAGCTTTGGAAAATTTTCGCAAGCATGCAGACCTCATCCACCACCGAAACACATTTTTGAATGCGAATGATATAAAACGATCAGTTGAAGGAAAATATATTTCAGTTAGTACTCAGTTGGATCAAGGAAAGTGTAATAAATATAATTGATAATTGAATGGCCGATAATTGAAGCCATTTTACTATGTGGTCATTAAGAATTGGCTTTACGAGGGCACCGAGATAGTGGTGCTATAAGTATTACCAATACCACCAAAGAACAGTGTAATTTTCGTGCTATATTAGCCTATAGAGCCAAATGTGATGAAGAGCTTCACGCATTTTTGCAGGGGACAGAGCGCTATAAATATTAAAGTCCTCTGGTGCAAAATGAGGTCAATTTTAATACAAGACTTGGTGAGCCGAGTGATTAGTGCTAAGTCATTCACAGTATTAGCTGACGAGACAGCAGATATATGCGGTATAGAGCAACTTACCATAGCTTTGAGGTACTTTGACACTAAAAAAAAAAAGAGTTACTCGAGGAGTTTGCTATATTTGTACCTGTAACAGATCTGTTTGGAAGTGACTTAGCAAATGCTATATTAACCAGTCTTGAAAATATTAATGTTGATTTGAGTTTTTTAAGAGGACAAGCATACGATGGTGCCGCTGCGATGTCAGGACGTTTAAAAGGCGTCCAAGCTTTAATTAATAAAACACGCCCCATGGCTCCGTATGTTCATTACATGGGACACACTTTTAACTTAGTCGTTTCCGATGCTTGCTGCGTTCCCATCATTCGAAATGTTTTAAGCACAATAGAGTCTGTTCGAAACTTCTTCATCTCACCAAAACGCAAATCAATATAAAACAAGTGTATTGAGAAATTGAATTCTTAAAACGCGTCTCCAAAACAAGATGGATTGAAAGTTTTCATACAGTTGAAGATTTTCTGAAACTGTACGATGTTGAATCCCTTGAAATAATTTGCTTATAGGATAACAAAGAAACTGCTAGAGATGCAATGGCATTTTTAAATTCAGTAATGTTTGCAGAATTTTTAACTGTGGCTCATGTTCTTGCACAAGAAGAACAAAGCCTAAATGATCTTCTTGAGTTCTATGGGGATGATCCGTTCTTAGACAGTAAAACAGTTGTCAACGCTGAAATGTCCCTTTGGCATCAATCATGCGGAACTAAAATTTATGACACTGCAATTGTTGAAATCTTCTACAGTTTATGATTACATTTCCCGTATCCACTGCAACAAGTGAAAGGTCGTTTTCTACATTGAAGCGAATCAAAACATATTTAAGAAATACCATAGGCCAGGTACTAAGTGATGCATTTTAATTTAAAAAAAAAGTCCATTTGAAATACTTTTTTTTACAGAACCGTATGACAGCTTTAGCTATGATAAGTGTGAGTGACAATCATTCAATAGATGTCAATTGGATCATCGACATTCTTGCTAAAAACAAAAATCGTCGTTTGGAAATAATATTATAGTTTCAAAATTGTAAAATAATATGTACATATAATGTATTGAATAAAGACATATTCTTATCAAAAAAAAAATTTACCAGTTTTCAGACAGACAGAGCTTCCTGGTATATTCAGAGAATTTTTAAAATTTAGTCGGAAAATTGGCGATCTCATATTCAGCAATAATGACACTATTATTGACTTAAAAGTCATCAATTCACCTGGCAATAAACATTTTGAAAGAATAAATTTAATGTCTGAAATTTAAGTTTTGACGCTGGATGTGGACGATGTTGGTAAGAACACCCAACCTATATTAAGACCCTGACCCATGGAATTCGTTGGTCCGTTGCGTCAACTGACAGCTCGATTAAATACACTCATCAACGCACAAAGTAGCCGAACTTTTAACTTTTAAAATTTCCCCTCCGTCGTCGATGCAACGGACCACCGGATTCTATTGGTTGGGGCATTTATGTATACCAATTTGATTATATGATGCGACTGGATCGCACAAACTTGCTCTTATGTTCGAACTCATCGCAAATGGTTTCTACATTAAGAAGCTGAATATATTTTCAAAGTCGTTTTTTCTTAATTTTTTATATGCATTTTTTTTAAATTTTTTTTTCTACAAAAAACGTGGTATGGCATTTTTAAACATTTAACAATATAAACTTAAAAACTAAATTTAAAAAAAAATAATCCACCCGTTTTCGAAATATTGAATTTAAAAAAAAAAAAAAAATATTTTTTTTCTCAAAAATCCAAAAAATCGCTGTCGAAAATTTCGATATGCAGTATTATTTATAATTTGAAGGACCTCCTTTATAAATCTTTTTATGGAAATCCTTCGAGCCTTATATGAGAAAGTTCAAAATAAAAAAAAATCGTTAATAAAATAATATTAAAAAATAATGTTTGACCAAAATGTAGGACATACCTAAGATAATGCGCATACTTTTTTTTTATCAAAATCGTCAGAGGCGTATTCGAAATAATCAAGATGGTAGAAAAAATTGTACGGCAAATACCGTTATTTTTACGTATTAAGTATTACAAACTATCCTATCTTAGGAACGCCAGCAAAATAAACATTTACAAAAAAAAACATGAAAATCGGTTAGATAGTTTCGGATTTCATTCAACACCTCAACGTAACACGAGATTAATATATAATACAGGGCGGCACACGAATCGTGCTACAAAAATAAAACGTAATAACTTTTTTTCAGTGTGAGTAATCGGCTTATTTTTTTGATTTTATAGGCTACTATTTAGATTTATCAAAATAAATGCTTGGAATACTGAAAAAAGGATTTAGATAGTGCAGCGATACCATTCTTTGCAGTCCGTCATTTCCGTCCAAAGGGAATTTAGGCTGGAGTTTGGCGGTACTCCTCCAAATAGATGGACCATTATGAGTCTGGTGAACATGTTTGCCGAATCTGGAAGCATCGAACGAAGTGCGTATCATAGAGATCCAAATGTTCGGGTTTAGGGTACAACCGTGGCTGTTGCATCAGCAATACAGGCAAATCCAAGTGTTGCGACTCGAAACTTATCGGTCCAAATTGGAGTTAGCAGACGGTCATTACAACGGATACTTCATGATGTCTTAAACTTGTTTCCGTACAAAGTCCAAATTACAAGCAAGTCTAACCCGAAAAATGATTTCCGAAGAAGACAACACATTGATAAATTGTTTGTTCATGTCTGATGAAGACCATTTTGACTTAATTGCCGTATATGGAGTGAATCTAATCCAGAAATGTTCCATGAGATGCACCCAGAACGAGTCACTGCGTGGTGCGCAGTTTCATCAAGGTGTGATGTCGGGCCATACTTCTTTGAAGAAAGGATTATGTCAAGCAGGAAGTATACAAAGTAAACCCAGGAATTTGACTGAATTGAAGCAATCCATTAAGGCAATAATTGGGGCGATCCCAATTTCAGCCCTTCAGGCCGCAATGAACAATTTTCTGATCAGGTGCCGCATATGCGTGGATGAGCGTGGAAGTCATTTGCGGTCTGTCATCTTTAAAAACCATTAGTTATTTAAAATAAAATTTAATTTTTAATCCAATAAAAAAAATTAATGAAATACATCGATTAAAATAAAATTTATTTAAATTTCTTATTGTAGCACGATTCGTGCGCCACCCTGTAGACTTAGGAATAAATAGCTGTAAGAACCGTAAATAAAATCAATTCATAATTTCCAACTGAATTATTTTAACTGCGGCTCCCTAGCCATATTATAAAGTCAGCTGCGCTTAAAACAGCAATCTAGCTTAGGGCAATCCTTAAGAACAACATTACAGCAATCTTTCTTAATTTTATTTTTTTTTTCAGATACGAAATTGGAATATTCGGATATTTTCAAATGCGAAGTTTAGTTCTTTTAGAAATGCTATATTTCATTTCCAGTTTCTTTCGGATTTCATGCTTTTTTTTATTGCTTAGCCGATGCCACTTGCCCAGCATCGTGTTGCAATTCCGTTATTCTTGTTTATGACTTAAAAGTGTTTTACATATTTTAAAGACAGGCTCCTTCAGGGAGTTGTGTTATTTATGACTAATTATGCTGTTGTGATTTTTGAGCTTAATGAATTTCCCCATATCATTGCAAAGGCTTAAATTTCAGAAGATATAAATAGTCTGCACAATTGTCAACTGACTTGTCGTGTGTGTTTTCAGTAAAGCATTTTTTTTCATAAAAAATTTCAGTCGAAAAATCGGCCAATAAACAGAAATTAAAACTCGTTCGTAGGTTACTTGATGAATTTCTTGAAGACGCCAAGACAGAAATGTGTTATTTTCTTTAAGAAAATCTGTGTAACACTTCAGTTACGGCAGTAGGTCTTAAACAAATTCGCCTTGTGAACTGAGCAAGAAGAGAGAGAGAGAGAGCATTTCCAATGGAAAGAACTCATTACATCAGAAGGACAGTTCTATCTCAACATCCCGCATGGAAATGGCCAATTTTTCAATTTAACAGAGAGGAGTTCTTCAAAAATGTTTAAAAACAAAAATACTTCTCCAAAGGAATAGGCTATATAAAGATATGCAGCATAAAGTTTTGTGGATGCGTAGTTTTTGGTGAGCATTTTAGTGAGAATAGTCGTATACTTTTGCAAGATTTTTCTACCAAAAATATTTTCAGGCTTGAGTAAAATACACAGCATATGTCCCAGAATTTAAGGGTCCAATTTGAGGCTGAATTTGAATTTTGAACGAAACATTAGTAACTTGACTAGTATTTAAAAATGAATTCGATCAAGTCCGCGAGAAATTCCATCGTCAATTTGAGTATGTAAGTTAGACGTGAAGATATGTCGAAAAAGAATTCTCTTAGGTGTAATGTCCTGATCCTAGGTAAGCTTGCGCAAGTTGCTGCTTTGCGCATTACATGCTGTTTAGGCATAACACCAACAACATGTGATTGAGTAAACTAGCATACCCATAAAATATGACAACGAAATAAATAAATAAAATAATGCGAATTATAAGGGACATAAATAAATAAGATACGGTAATTATCTCCGCATTAGTTCAGCCGCCATCCCTGGCGATAAATCTGAGACAACAACCAGCTCTAGTCTCAGAACATTGCACCACACATCTTTCCTATCCTTCTTTCTCTTCTTCCACCGGATGCCCGCGCTGTGTTAAGAAAAACATATAAAGGGTATTCATAATCCCTTGAGCGCGTGCAAAGTTATAAAAAAAAAAAAAAGGGATGAGTCCTGCTAAGCTTAAAATCTGTTTTTTTTTTCTTGAGTAATTCGGCCATATATTCATCGGTGGCTGACAACGTACAATTGATGACCACTTTACTTACTTATAATAGCGCTACTGTCCGCGGTGCTTGGGCCTCAACCAACAAGCTTCTCCAGCTAGCTAGGTCCTTAGCTAAACCTTCGCCGCTTCCTTCCAATATTAACAAAGGCGTCATTGACGTAATGCTGAGTTCCCCATTGTCAAGATCCATTGCCTAAGAACATTTTTTTAAATAATCAAAATACGTTACGGGAGGTGAGTCGAAATGACAATTAACGATCGACGGATTTTGTAAGAACAATTTTTGACTTTTTATGCACAATGAATTCTTAATACCTATCTCTCATCACTTGCAATCACAAGCACCGGCCTACATTCAATTGTATGGCACTTTTCAGGTTTACCAAGTCGCAGCAATTTAAAAGCTCTAAAGCATCCCTCACCTGGATGGAAGTGCCCACGTGCGAAATTAAAAATTCACGAAACCCCTTTTTGTCGGTGCATCTAGCTATTAAGTTAAAACCGCTAATCCATCTTCTCGGGTATCTACTCGCTTTTTCTTCCTGACGTCCAAAAATCAATTTAATTAAATGATATCTCCTTAAGAGTTACTAAAAGCCTTACATGCACTTAAGAGGCTCACATTTTGAATCTCAATTATACAATCAATTTCCATTTATGCAAAAGTCTCGTTTATTTTTCTTATTTTTTTTTTTTTTTTTGTAAAGGGGAACCCCAACAAACGCAAATGTTATTTCGTTTATCGAATTAAAATTCAACTCATGAAACCTCTTCCATTAATTAGATGAAGGAAGAAGAAAAAGAACGAACTTAATTTCAAATCCTTATTGTTTTTTTTTTGTTTTTTAATTTTTAAATTTTCAAATCGCGCCCCCTATACTTTGCCAAAGATGCGAAACGAACAAATGATAAATCTTTAACATCACCTCAGAGATTAGCAGTGATTCCTATTCAATTTCATTTTGTAGCACATTCCTGCCCCCCGGATGCTCTTGTTGCTCCTGAAGCTGTTGGTGGTGCTGGATTTTTCACTATGACTTGTCTGATGCATCTCTAGGAAAAGATATCTTCCTTAAGAAAGAACCAAATCCACTTAGATTTAATTTTATATCGCAGTCGGAATCTCAAATGCAAACGCAATAAACAAACAAAAAAAAAACACACCACACCCGATTTATGGCGCGAAAGAGGCCTTACGTTCGATACGACAACGCATTTTAGCTTAAGCTGAATTATATGGCGACTGAGAGCTGCGACTACTGCTGCGGCAGCATCAACCCAACAACATGTTTATACCAAACAACTTCATTAATAATCGCAACATGTATCTGTGACTGTGAAAGATTATCTGCCACTAACTATGAGAGCGAGAGATTCAAAGATACACGCTCTTCTTATCCGAATTGATGATAAAAAAAAAGTCAAACAAAAATATATGAAAAACACCTCGTTCAATTCCAGCCCTGGACCGACCGTGTCGTTACACCGACGATGCCGAGGACGGAACGGGACGAAGTACAAAATAAATCGAACCAAATTGTTTTGCATTTGCTTTAAAATCTGTGTGCGTTTTGAGATATTTAGTTTGAATTTTATCTAAAATCGAAATTTACAGGGTGCACAAAAATTAGAAAACTCAATTTGAAATTTCCGCCACAGATGAGATAAATTCATTAAAAAAAGTCTTACTTAAGTCCAAATAAAAAAATGTCATAAATCCCAGAAATCAAAAAAAAATATCGCCCAAAATCTCACAAAAATTTCGTAGCAAAGCTCAAACGGAGTGCAATATCGGTCAAATCTAGAAACATCATAAATATACAAGTGATCATGACTAAATAGAATATGGAAATCAAGCTGACAATGACAAAGACGGCTGCTTGGCGATTTTGGATACTGTAAGCGGAGTAACGGAGGAGCATGTGCGGAACACAGGGTCCAAAAGCGAGTCCACAATAAGTACGGCCAGATTGTACGCCATATTGCCCTAATTCAAAAATAAAAAACATTATGACATTTGACAATGATTTTTCATGAATTGATTTTTTTGCTAAACTGTGAACTATTGTCTCAAATTTTAATCACAAGTCGGTTTTCCACAGTGTTGCAGACACAAGAAAGTAAGCGCATCGGAACTAATGTCACTTTGACAGGTTATTTGTCACACGATAAACAAATAATAACGTATGCTCATTAGATACATCCATTTCGCCATCTTGCTTATGATGTGACGTCATCGTGTTCTGCTAGTTTGACAAGCGATTTATTGTAATTTATGAATTGGTTTTTTTTTATTTTATTTGTTTTCGCATTTAAAAAGTGAATTTTAAAATTTGAAAATGGTTGAGTGTGCTAATTTGGGGTGTAATAATTCACCGGACAGAAAAAACAATGAAATAAAATTAATATTTCACTATCTCCCGAAAGACGCTAAAATGTGCAAATTGTGGATTAGTGCTTGTGGTAATAAAAAAATTATTCTTTAAAAAGCACTCGTGTTTGCTCAGAACATTTTGGGGAAAGCGACTATGCTCTTAAAGATATAATTTTAAATGTTCCTGAGAATAAGAAAGCTTTAAGGAAAGAATTAGTACCATTAAAAAATGTTCCAAATGAACCTGAGCAATCTTCGAGAGACAAAAGACAAGAAATAAGAGAACACAAAAGGATCGTTAATGAATGCCTAGGTACTTTCGAAAAGTAATAATTTGAAATAAACTGTCTTATATTATCTATTTAACCATGTTTAATACATATAGTTGTCACAAACCCTCGACAGGTAAATTTGTCCCCAAAAGTCAGCAAAAGGAAGAATTTTGTGGAGACCATGATCAGGAGGATTGCTTGTATTATACAAATGGTAGCACCCAACTAGAGAAAGATATACTTGGAAATCATTTTGAGTTACCTAAAAATATTATTTTATTTTATTATATTTTCTAAAATAGGGTTGAACACTACTGCAGCAAGGATCTAAGAATCATGGAACTGGAAAGGCAAGTCAGCAGATTGAAGAGCAATCTGAAGCGCAAGAATCAGCAGACACAAAATGATGAAGCTATGAGGACGGCTATGAGGACATCTTTAAGAGGGATATTTACATCTAACCAAGCAGAACAATTGGATCATTTCAATAATAAGGCACGCTGGAAAGCTGAGGATATTCCTTCAGCAATGTCCCTATATTCTGCTAGTGCCAGATCCTATAGGCTACTTGGGTGGATGAAAAGTTGGAAAGTGGACTTAAGAAACCAAGCGATACATTCCTTGAAAATGTTAGACTTTTGGAAAATATTTTTTATGAAACACAATAAGGAACATCTATACACAGAATGCGAGTTCCTGGAAAACTTTTAAAAATGCTGAAGCTGTGCCTCTAGATATAAGTGTAAAAAAAACTATTTTTTAAGTGCAGACTGTATTTTAGAATTAAGCATTTAAACAAATAATTTTTAATTGAAATTAACTGTAAAAATAGAAAAATAATAAAAACAATGGAATGAAATGGGATTCTTTTTTTTCATCTTATATCCGAACCAGTTGACGATGACGTCACACCACAGCTGTCAAAACACAATGAGCATACCTTATTATCTGTTTATCGTGATTTGTTACTACTCAAAACTCACCACTGTCAAAATAATAGATATAATTTAGGACGAGTTCAGAATAGAAGACTGTCTTCCACACAGCAACGTCGTTGTCGTTAGTTCTCGGTGCATGTCAAAAATAAACATTTACCCACCCTTATAAAAAGGGAAATTGATGTGGGCAATGTGAAATGTCTGTTCAAATCAAAATAACTTTTATGAAGGATCTATACTTCCTTCCAACGCGTTAAGCTTATGTTGCTGCTATATAACGAAATGAATAAGAGAAATTATAAAGAGAACATAGTCTTATGTAGTCGCTATGATGCGTTAATTAATAAGGTTGATCCTATATTATTGTGTAAGTTATTGGTTAATTATAAATAAAGAAAGAATACTAAATAATCTGTTGTTAGTATTACCGGTTTGATTTTCACACTAGCTTAAGGCCCAACTATAATAGACAGAAGCTAACGAAAATTTGCTTACGATTTTTGTTTATTCATAAGCTAAATTTAAAAAGAAACATTTCCCTTTTCCGGCGACGACACGGTCGGCTTATGTCTTTTTTATTTGTCTGAAAATTTGAAATTTCACATTTTCGTTGGAAAATTGAAATAAACTATCGATTAAAAGTAGATAATTCGCATCGGTAAGACATAACGTAGCAAATTCTGTGAGCTTAACTAACCAGCAACATGTCGGGTTATAAATTTGCTAATTGGGCAACTGTTTGTTAAACGTTACAGAAAAAAGTCATTGAGCTAGATTAAGTGTCTGATAGATTAGGCGTGTTCAGATTTGGGACTTTTTAGACAATGCCGCTGTAGCTCGAAATACAGCCTAAACTGCGGAATTCATAGATGATAATTTGAAATTTGCGTAGATCCATAAATAAAGGTACTTTCCAAATAATAAACTGGAAGAGAATGAAAGGAACGAAAACCGAATGGAAACATTGTTTAATGTAAATTGGGACTAAATAATAAATTTCAGAAAAGAAAATTTCGGAGAACTGCTACCGTTGGCGCCACAGGGCCACAGGGGCCTTAAGATCTTGTCGAACGGATGTCTTAAGTATTGTTTTACATCTTCTACCTCTTGATTACCAGATTAAACATCTGGTATCTTGCAGCGCGCTAAGACTCAAAGAGTCAAAATGCAGGTTTGACAAACCCTACGGACACAGCAACAAAGCAAAATTGATTCAACCAGATATTCTGTCAACAAATACTGACGCGCTCAAGGGATTATGAATACCCTTTATATGTTTTTCTTGACCCAGCGCGTCATCCGGTGGAAGAAGAGAAAGAAGGATAGGAAAGATGTGTGGCGCGATGTTCTGAGACTAGAGCTGGTTGTTGTCTCAGTGTCTTATTTATTTATGTCCCTTATAATTCGCATTAATTTATTTATATCGCTGTCATATTTTGTGGGTATGCTAGCTTACTCAATCACATGTTGTTAGTGTTATGCCTAAACTGCATGTAATGAGCAAAGCAGCAACTTATTTTATGACAATTTTTAGAATTGGTTTTTAATGGAATATAAGAAGACATAGACAACGGCAGGAATCGAACCTGCAACCTTTCGAAGGATTTTATTTTCTGAACTAAGAGAACTGTCTGATACCCAAGTTAAAAGTTTAATCTAATTCCTCAATGGGTCGAAATGGCCTTAGTGACGCTGCACTTACTCTGTCAGACAATATAAAGTGCAAATGCACTTGCATCGCTTTTAAAATGCTGCAATTAAATATTAAGAGGAGTTTAGCACGTTAGTTATTGCTCTATCGTCACATATTCTCATTTCTTATCAAACCACTAAAAATGTTCCGTTATATTTTTGCTCTGTTCAATTAGAATAGCATAAATATTACAGCACATAAGGTAGGCACGTCACAAAATAAAGTGAAATTTTGGTATTTTTCTTTAAAAATCTGTCTGAAACTCTCAATTTAAAAAAAAGTATTACTATAATCGAAAGGTAATAATATTAAATGTGAATTTATAAATTTTATAGCATCAAATTTAATTTTATTTGCCTATAGCCTTGAAATGAAACAGCTATCAGCCGAATTTAAAGAATTGTTAATTTTGGACCGTCAGCATGGGTTGATATTCCTTAATCTCGCTGAAAAGTATGGACTGTTCATATCTGGAGCAAGGAAGGTTTGTATAACCGTTATTGAACACAATTCTGCTTCCAGTTTTAGAAGTCTGTGTGAAAGGAAGAGGAAAACGTCAGCAGCTGATGACCGAAGAATCAAGATTGAGGCCCGAAAAAATCCATTATCTTCAGCTAGAATTATCAAAGAAGACCTTTTGGGAAAGCAGTATATGGTTCTATGGGTCTAAGTTTGAGTTAAAAAACTCAACATTTAGAAAAAGAGTTTGGTGTAAACCCTCTGAAATGCTTGACCAAAGGTGCATCCAAAAAACGGTTAAGCATAGTGGAGGGTCTCTTATGGTCTGGGGGTGTTTTTCTTTCAGTGGCGTTGGTAAGATTGTCCAAATTTATACTCAGTACGTAAGCATTATGAGAGAACACTTAGCTTCTTTGGCGTCTAAAATGTCATTGGAAAATTATATTTTCAAACAATACAATGTCCCGAAACATACGAGAAAAGTGGCAAAAGCAGTTTTTCGCTCAAAACAATGTTGAAGTTTTAGAATGGCCACCTCAATCCCCAGACCTGAATCTGTAAGATTCATACAAAACACCCTGTATATTTAAATGTTCATGCAACCTATTTACCTAACTAATTTCAATATACCTTAACTTCATTATCATGTCTTAATCCTCGGATCGTTCGATATTACAGCTTGATATAACATGAAATTATGTATAACAGCATTATCGTATTATATAGTAGATTGAAGAATACCTAATTGTAAATTATAAGCTTGATCTAGTTCAGTAATAATAAAGCCTCTAATGTCGAAGTATCGTTTGTTGTCATTGCTTTATATTTGGTCGCCTTTTCCACTCCGTGCCCCTTACATCCTCAGAAGTGGGATTAAATAAAAGTACAGTCAAGTAGTTATTTTTTTAGAATTTTTTTAAGTTAAATGCGCCAAAAAAAAAAACTTTAAGAATTTTTGATAGTTTACATTAAGAAACTTTTTATGCAAAATATTTATTTGGCGCTTTAAAAACGAAAAAGTACTACCATAATGGCAACACGAGCTTCGCGATTTATTGAAATCGCTACTGTGCAACAATTAAAGGACAAGCTAGCCGAGCTTGGGCTGGCTACAAATGGCCTTAAGTCGGCGTTGAAAATTCGTTTAGAGCAAGGGCTCGAACCGCTTGATGAATTCCAAATTGAGGAACTTTTTCCGCCGGGTGAGCTTCATGATGAGAACTCAGAAGAATCCATACATCTCGAGGAAGAAAATAGATTGGTGTTGCAGCAACTGGACAATCTAAGGCAGATCGTGGCTAGAAAAGAGGAAATTCGTCACCTTCAAAAAAAATTGGCTGAACTTAACCAACCTGGTGAGATAAATCAACCTATCTTTTCATTTAGAGATATCGAGGAGTCCCTTCAAACTTTTTCTGGCGACGATAACCTTCCTGTAATTAGATGGATCAAACACATCGAGGAATCAAAACACATCTACAAATTTGATGACTCAAAGTGTTTTATCTATGCCCAACGTTTGCTAAAAGGAACAGCCAAACTCTTTTTAAGATCAGTTTCATGCCATTCTTGGAGTGAATTAAAGACAGCTCTAATCAATGAATTTCAACAACATTCGACAGCGTCCGATGTCCATCACACATTACGAAATAGGAGAAAGCGAAAAGATGAAAATATTCAACAATACGTACTTATCATGCAGGAGATTGCAAGTTCAGCGGATATCGAGGAGCAAGACATTATGAATTATATTATAAAAGGTATACCCGATACGATGGCTAACAAACAAATTTTGCTTACAGCGAACAGCATTGCGGATCTGAAAATAATTCTGAGAAGATATGAGAAGATGAAAATATCAGAGTTCCAACCATCACCAGCAGGCTACAAAACGATGACGACTGATCCAAAACCGGTTTCTAACGCTAGTTCTAGAGGCAGAATCAGATGCTTTAACTGCAATGACGTTGGACATGTGCTAACTAACTGTCCAAAGCCTCGCAGAGACAAGGGTTCATGTTTTCGATGCGGACAAATGGGACACAGAATACAAAATTGTCCACAATCAGCAGTGTGTGTTCTGGAAGACGGAGACAACGCCCAACAACAACATCAGGCTCAGACTACTCTCTTAGAAGATTTCCATGCAGTTTTTGAGTATAAATTCATCAGTGACGAGTCAGAAACTAATAATTTAACATTAGAAGCCAAGACAATGATTGACACTGGAAGTCCAATCAGCTTCATACAACAAAAATATATAGCTCCGTACTTGATGACATCGATTGACTCGTCAATGCACGATTACGTGGGAATTAATAACAGTAAACTAATTATTTTTGGTAAGGTTATTTGCAATATTAAGATAAATAATTTATATTTTACGAATTTATGTTTATATGTTGTCAAGAATAATACAATGAAAAATATAATTATTTTAGGAAGGGATTTTTTACAAAAAACAAATTTAAGACTTAGTTTAGGAGATAAACCATTAAATTTTTGTCAAAATGACATTTCAAACGATTGTGATTTTAGTAAAGAAATACTAAATATTGATACGTTCGATAATAGCGACGATAAAATAAATTTGAATATTAATGAAAATTTAAGCCTGAAAGATAAAAACAAAATTAAAGATTTAGTTTTTGGAAATGTTTTTAATACTAGAATTTTAAATAAATCCGATGAGGACGAGATTAAAATGCATATAACATTAACTGATACGAACAGTGTTTTCAATTGCGCGCCTAGAAGATTACCGTATGCACATAAAGTAGAACTTCAAAAAATCTTAGATGATCTTTTGGAAAAGAAAATTATTCGCGAAAGTAACTCGCCTTATGCCTCAGCAATAGTTTTGGCTAAAAAGAAAACCGGTGAACTGCGATTGTGTATTGATTTTCGGCAGCTAAATAAGATTACGTTAAAAAATAATTTTCCGATCCCCTTAATCGAAGACATGTTAGACGGATTGAGAGGAAAACGATTTTTTTCTTTACTTGATTTGAAAAGTGGTTTTCAGCATGTAAAAATGTCCGCGGAGTCTGTTAAATATACGTCATTTGTGACCCCCCTAGGCCAATATGAATACCTTGTTGTTCCATGTGGACTCAAGAACGGACCTGCTGTTTTTCAGAAATTTATAGAACAAAAATTCAAAGAGCTTATACGTTCTGGAAAATTGCGAATCTATTTCGATGACTTATTGGTCGCGACTGTTACAAAAATGGAACATTTCCAGATTTTGCATGATGTTTTTTTAATAGCACATCAAAACAAATTAGAATTTCGTTTTGATAAATGCATGTTTATGCATGAAACAATAACTTATTTAGGATACGAGGTTTCTTCCATCGGTATAAGACCAAATGCGGATGGTAAGCGTGCTGTAATGGAATTCCCAGTACCTTCCAACATTAAAGCGTTACATTCATTTTTAGGGTTATGTTCTTATTTTCGAAAATTTATACAAAATTTTTCAATCCTGGCTAAGCCTTTGTATGATATTTTAAAAAAAGATTCCAAATTTAATTTTGGGAAAGAGGAACTTACTGCTTTTGAAACTTTAAAAAAATATCTCATCGACTCTCCAGTTTTAAGCATTTATAATCCAAATGCAGAGACTCAACTCCACTGTGACGCGAGTAACGTTGGATTTGGTGCAGTCCTACTGCAACGACAAGAAGACAATTTGTTTCACCCAATATTCTTTTTTTCTAAACGCGCTACTACACAAGAGTCGAAATACCACTCTTATGAATTATAGACCTTAGCAATAATCTATGCGTTAAAACGTTTTAACATATACCTTACTGGGATAAAATTCAAGATTATAACTGATTGTAAGTCACTTACCTTAACACTTAACAAAACACTTTTGAACCCCAGAATATCGCGTTGGGCTTTGGAACTTCAAGAATACGATTATTCAATCGAGCATAGGGATGGTAAAAAAATGGGTCATGTTGATGCTCTCAGTAGAGCCCATAACATTTTGATGATAGTTGAAACCGAATCCTTTGAAAATGCATTAGCCGCATCCCAGCAAAGGGATAAAACTATTCAGCGATTGGTTAAGATGTTAGAAGAAAGAGAAAGTTCATCTTATGAACTAAATAATGGGCTAGTTTATCGAAAAATAAACAAAAATATCTTTTTCTATGTTCCATCGCAAATGGAAAGAAATGTTATCCAGACTCATCATGATGCGTTATGCCATGTGGGTGTTGAAAAGTGTTACGATTTCTTAAGAAAGACTTATTGGTTTCCTGCAATGAAATCTAAAATAAAAAATTACATTAACTGTTGTCTGAAATGTATGCATTTTTCACCACCCACTGGAAAAAAGGAAGGTGTCTTACACAATATTCCTAAAGGTAACAAGCCTTTTGACACCGTCCATATCGACCATTATGGTCCGTTGCCTTCTTCGGTTCGCAACTTAAAAAAGCATGTGTTTTTAGTCGTAGATGGTTTTTCAAAATTTTTAAAATTATATCCAGTAAAAACAACAAATACTAGCGAGGTAATAAAATGTTTAGAATCGTATTTTACAAGTTATAGTAAGCCCTTACGCATTGTATCAGATCGCGGTAGTTGTTTCACCTCAGAAGAATTTTCAAATTTTTGTAAAATTAACGGTATACAGCATATCAAAATAGCCACTAATTCGCCCCAATCAAATGGCCAGGTAGAGCGGATTAACAGAAGTTTGACTCCTATGTTAGCCAAAGAAAGTGAATTCGAACCGGGTGATTGGACAAAACACTTAGGCAAAGTTGAATTCGCTCTAAATAATTTTGAAAACAAAAGTACAGGTTTCTCCCCGAGCACTTTGCTGTTCGGAATCCGGCAGAGGGGTGATATTCACGATAACATTCGTGAATATCTGGAAGAGCATGTATGCATTGAAGAAACAAGGGACTTAAAATCAATTAGACAGCAGGCATCTGAAAAGACTGTTCGTAGCCAGGAAGCTAATAAATTATATTTCGACAACCATCATAAAAAACCATATCCTTATAAAGTAGGAGATTATGTTTTAATAAAAAATGTTATTAATACACCAGGTGTAAATACAAAACTGATGGCCAAATTTAAAGGCCCATTTAAAATAATAAAAACACTTCCAAACGACAGGTATCTAATTAGAGATTTAGAAAATTTGCAGATTTCACGAAAACAATACGAAGGAGTTGCATCTCCTGAAAATATGAAACCATACATAGCCGAGTAATTAATTGCAACGTATCAACATTTTGATTTGAAAATTGTATCTATATTAATGTTTAACATTGTTAGAAATTTTCTGTTTGACATGTTTTCGAACTAATATATTTAATTCAAATGTACAGTATTTTGTATGATATTCGAAAAAATAAGATTTCATTTTAATCTATCGAAGAAAAAATGTTTTAATGTATTTCCAAACAATCTATAAAATTAACGAAAACACAAATATTTTATATCGCAGATAAAATAAAATATCTTATGAAAATTAAATGTAACATTTATAAAAAGCTGAAAATTCGAGGACGATTTCTTTTAAAGAGCAGTGGAGTTGTAAGATTCATACAAAACACCCTGTATATTTAAATGTTCATGCAACCTATTTACCTAACTAATTTCAATATACCTTAACTTCATTATCATGTCTTAATCCTCGGATCGTTCGATATTACAGCTTGATATAACATGAAATTATGTATAACAGCATTATCGTATTATATAGTAGATTGAAGAATACCTAATTGTAAATTATAAGCTTGATCTAGTTCAGTAATAATAAAGCCTCTAATGTCGAAGTATCGTTTGTTGTCATTGCTTTATATTTGGTCGCCTTTTCCACTCCGTGCCCCTTACAAATCCAATAGAGCAGCTTTAGTCCATATTGCATGCCAGGATTCCTTTAGATGAGCGCCAGCTTAAGATTTACTGTTAATTAGTTTCTGACAATAAATATCATAAAACGTAGGCTAATCTTCAAATGAGAAGTGTTCAAAATCTGTTTTTAATCTGTTTGTTTATATGTTTCAAACAAATTATTGTTATGTATACTAAAAATCTTAAAATTTAACGTTATGTAAGTCATATTTTGTTCTTTTACTTGTATCAATATGTACAACATTATATCTCTTTTAATTTTGTAAATAAAAACACCCCTGAAGAAGACGGCAACCACCGTCGAAACGTTGGGAAAATAAAATGAGAATTGCTTTCATTTAATCATCATTACGACCAATAAAGCCGACGAGAATCACTTCTTAAAAATTCTCCAAAGTCCAAATGATTGCCATTTCCTCCAAGCTGACATAAATAATGTAGTCAAATAGTGTCAAGTAAATTGCCTGTATCTAAATGTGTCAAAGTGCAAGCAAATGTCATATACTATATCTAATCAGCCTGTTATTTTTGAGTACCAGGTTAATAATACATACATCACTTGGTAAAGTAACAGTGATTAAGGATTTGGGTGTAACGTTCGACACTAAAATGTCCTTTATTTAACACGTAGATGATCTTGTATCTAAGGCTAATAAAATGGTTGGCTTTATAAAAAGAAATTCGAAAGAATTTCATGGGCCACATACTCTCAAATCCCTGTATATTTCTTTAGAGTGATCCTCATTGGAGTATGCCTGTTGTATATGGTGTCCTACATCGTCAGTTAAGGTTTAAAAAACTTGAATCTATTCAGCGAAAATTAACAAAATATGCTCTCCGTAAATTGAATTGGACTGAAAACGTTATGCCATCCTATCATCAGAGTTGCCTACTTCTTAATTTAAAAATTCTGGAAACAAGACGGAAACAGAGTCTTATTTTGCTAGCTAAAATTGTTTTATGTAGTCGTATTGATTGCTCCATGTTGCTGGTACTTTATCCTATTTATGCTCCTTCTAGGCCTCTTTGAGATAGAAATATTTTCTTTTTTGTTGCACATCACTTTCCTAATTACAGAAAAAGTGATCCCATATCTAAGTCTTGTATCTTACTTAATTCAGTGAGCGACGTAATGAACTTAAACTTAATTAGGACATTGTTTAAGCAGGCCTTAAATGAATTTATCTGGTAACATTGATATTACTTGGATTTATACTTGTTTTACATTCGTATACATTATTAATTTATTTTTGTTTTTTTTTTCGATTCTTCTTATTTAATTTATAGTTATTGTATTAAGTCATAATCCTGGAATTTTAAATATTTTATGTTAGTCTATAAGAGATCTTACTCGATAGATGGAATAAATAAGACAATAAATTAGTAAATAATTCGTGTCAGATCATAGTGACATTTAACTCCATTTGCAATAATAATGGCACACTCAAAATGTCGCATTACTTTTCACTTCTCCTTCAATTTTTTGTAATTAGTATATAAAGGGTTTTTCAACAGGGACGCTATAAAAGTAGAGCGACAGGGACTGCAAACAACGCCATATTTTTGCCGTTCTTTTGACATTTCTCTTTAGTAAGGTTTGCCATTTCATGATGGAAAGATATACGAGCCAAGAACGAGTCGAAATTATTAAAATTTACTACCGCAATTCGGAGTCAGTGGCCTCAACGTTAAGAGTGCTACGTCCAATTTATGGTCGTCATAATCGTCCTAGCAGATCAACAATTGAGCGTCTAGTGGAAAAATTTGAATCTACAGGCAGATTACAAAATGTTCCCGTGCCAGTGAGACAAAGAAGTGCCCGTAGTGTCGAGAATATTGCCCAAATGTGTCTCTCACACGTCGTTCTCAAGCGTTGGGCATCTCTGTGAAGTCGTTGTGGCGAATTTTGCAGAAAGATCTTTGCTTACATCCTTACAAGATTAAATTGACGCAAGAACTGAAGCCGCTTGAACACCAGAAGCGTCGTATGTTCGTGAATTGGGCTGAGCAACAACTTGAAAATGATTCGGATTTTCATCGAAAAATCATCTTCAGCGATGATGCTCATTTCTGGCTTCGTCAATAACCAAAATATGCGGTATTGGTCAGGCAGCAATCCACACGTACTCCATGAGTCATTATTGCATCCCGAAAAAATTACGGTTTGGTGTGGTTTATGGGCCGACGGCGTCATTGGGCCGTACTTCTTCCGTGAAGATCGAGACCGGCTCTTTACTGTGAATGGGGATCGCTACCGTTCGATGATAACCGAATATTTTTGGCCCCAATTGGATGATATGGACTTGGAGGGCATGTGGTTTCAACAGGATGGTGCCACAAGCCATACAGCGAATGTCACAATCAAATTATTGGAAACCAAGTTTGGAGAACTTGTTATCTCACGAAATGGTAAATTCGCTTGGCCGCCTCGGTCGTGCGATTTGACGCCGTTAGACTATTTCCTGTGGGGCTACGTCAAGTCTATAGTCTATGCCAAGAAGTCAGCGACTATTGATGAACTTCGTACGAATATCGAACGTGAAATTGCAGCAGTATCGGCCGATTTATGCTTGAAAACCGTCGAAAATTGGGTTCAGCGTCTGGACTTCTGCTAGCGTGCCCGTGGTGGCCATGCAAAAGAAATTGAGTTCCATACATAATCACATCGAACGTTCTTTCACAGGAATGAAGAAATTCATTGATATCCAAAACCGTTTTTGTTTTATTTAAAAAAAAACTTTTGTAGCGCTCTCATTGAAAAACCCGATATTTTTTGGCAAACATCCAGAATCAGTGAGAAAAACCCTTTTGAAACACCCTTTGCTACTTAACACGTACATATCGTACCATTTTTAACTCCCGGCCAAAGTATTTCCCTTATTTTGAAACAGTTTCAGCTAAGTTTCATAGAACATACTGGAAAACAAGCTAGCGCACGCTATTCAAATACTCTCCTTATTATCAGACAAACAACCAACCTCAAATATATGTACACAGGCACATTGAGATGAGAAGACAAAAGACTATGGAAGTAAGCAGTGATTCACACAGCATAGTACCCAATACAAATGCAGAACTCATGAGTGTCCAAGCCTGTGAAATGTGTTACGATTTGACTTTCGAAAGACAGTTTTATTCACATTAAATTAATTACCCTATAAATTCAATAAATTATTTCTCTAGACGCGACGCAGCAACGGAGGCGGCTGCGGCTGCAACACCATACCCTCCAAAACAATTTCACGGATCGCTCGCGCCATTTGCATTCGGAGTATCGTATAGGACTTCGAAAACAACTATGGATGCTGCCGATGATGATGATGATGACAAAGACGAAGCAACAACGACACATCTTGGAGTTCAACTCGCACGACCGACGACGCAACACAACACGGACGTTGAAGAGGAAAATTTAAAAGTTGCATTAAGGATAAGATAAGCAGCTCTGCTTAGATGGTTGCATGCGCCTTAGAATTGCCATTCGTTCTGCCGCCACTGGCATTGACTGGCCGTGCGCCAATGGCCATACCATCACCTCTATGCTTCCGAAGCTACTATCATCATGGACCTCGTTCAAGTGTGGAGTTAGTGAGAAAGCATCATTTTTATCCCTCAGGTTTAAGTAAAACCAACATCGCTGCTTACCGCAAGGCACTCCATTGATAGCAGCGCACCATTATAATGATCATCATCATCATCAGAAGCACAGTCAGCTTAAGGAGTTTCTGATTCTGCGCTTCGTCCACTGCAGTAAATTGCCAAAATCTAAGAAATTAATAGAAAGGGTCTGACTCCTCGGCATCGTAGGTATCAGGTATGTATATACGATCAGAGGCAGGAGTCCGATTTGAACGCTTCTTCTTCTAGTCCACTTACTCGCGCGGGGGAAAATAAAATATATTTTTTCGCAAATTTTATTTTATATAAGATGTTGTGTTTTATTTTCCTTCTTCTTTTCATCTGTGACTGAGCTGTGACTCGCTGTACTTTGCATTCCAACAGGAAGTGCTAGTGCAGTGAACAGAAGTTTCCATCGCATCATCATCGGGATAGGACTATAATGGTGGAGGTATAGGAGGCGGGCGATGCGATGTGGTGGCAAAGCTGCAGAGGATTAATATGCACATTGATGCCGACGTCAACCACTTGTTGACCAGGTTCGTTCGTAGTTATAGTAAAGCGGGTCCATTTATTTCTGTGATATCTTCATTATTTCGCAAGTTCTTAAGGATATCTTGTTATTATTCTTGTTCGGCTTTGGTGGATAGAATTTTTGTGTTATTTGCATGCGTTGTGTTATAGAAGATACATTTTGAGGTGATGGTGATGTGCTAGTGCATTTTCTGCTGTTTCTGGTTTTCTATTGCTATTTGCTTCCTTCAGGAGGGATGTGCTGTCAATGATTATAATATACCTAGATGACGACGCGAGGCGACGACGCACCGAGGGATAGTTGTATGCGGCTATACTATAGTTTAATGCTGATGGAGGATTTGTGAAGTGTTGCGCACAAAAAATGCGATAGTGAGTGTCGCCATTATATAGATTTGATGAAAGTTTTTTTTTAATGGATACGAAGTTTTTTTTTATTATACTTTATCCCAATTTACTGTTGTTTGGATGGAAATATAACCAAAGTGTATCGGTGTCTAGGCTTTTAATGGAATTGTTACATTTAGTGCAGTGTTTGATAGTTTTTTTTGTTTTAATGGTTTAACTGAGTCTCTTTAATCTGAATTTAATGAGTATATCTTGTGTGAGAGATTGTGTCAATTGGGAAAGCCAACACTAACTCTGGGTCACTAAGTGCGGGAAAGCAATGACCAAATAGATGATAAGAATGTTGTTTACTACAGTTGGCCTCGGATATACTTCTGGGAGTGGGTTTAATTGGGTCGTTTATAGCCAAACACTTTTCAACTAGAAATTTTACATCTTACTAAGAGATTAGAAATTGTGTTTTTTAGAGGAGATCGTTTATGTATGTGAATTGAATAGGTTCCAGAATTTTTGTAACTAAGCGTTACATGCAACCCACTGTATCACGAATTAAATCATTGTCGATCGGGATAGCGCAGTCGACAACACCACAAGGCAACATCATACGACATCCACAGCTATCGAGCACACCAAACAATCAGCGAGATGTGACATTTAATACACTTCGCAAATATCGCTATGAAAAGGTGATGTCACAGTTGAGTCGAACACGTTTGCTGTTAGCATTCGAACATAATATAGTTCACATTCAGTCCTGACAGAAAAAATAATATACGGACCTACTTTTATGGAGGAAATTCAACTGTTTGCCACGGTTCAAGCTGGCGAGCTTATAAGGCAGTTGAAATTGTCCGACCATTTCGTTCCTCAGTTTGGTAAGGAATCTTTGGTTCAAAGCATTAACATACTAATTGCCTCCAGGGACTTTGGTTCCCATGAATCAAAGAAAACAAGATCTTTTTTGTCTTATTTTATTGACGTCACCAGAGATCAAAATCTATTAGTCCACATCGGACAAACAACACGTATTTCACTATTTTTGAATTCTGGTGACGTCAATAAAATAAGCCATAAAAAAAAGTATCGTAATCTTGTTTTCTTTGATTCATGTTTGGTCAGTGCATATAAATTAGCCGTGTACACTAGGGCCTTATACCTGCCGATCTAGTGCCACCAGCTGCATTGTTCTTGCTGATTTTTGTAAACGCCGAGGGGGTATTCTGAATTAGTTGTAAAAGAAACCCGACACCGAATACCATAATAAGGAAATCTAGATACCAGAATAAACCGTTTAAAGAGAAATACCTAAAGTTAGCAGCTGCGCAATATAAGGAGCAAATGAATTGAAGTCCAAACTATTTTTATGAAAGATTATTTTTTATATAACGGGTGTTTTTTTTAGACGTGTGATTTTTAATCTGCCAATACTTTTTTCGGAGTTGGTCTTTTTGACTTGACTTGATTTGGTTTGCCATTTCATAATGAATAGACTGACTACTGGACAACGTTTGCAAATCGTGCAAATTTATTTCCAAAACGCGATGGACACCGATCCCAATTTTCACAAGAAAATTTTGTTGAGTGATGAAGCTCATATTTGGTTAAATAGGTACGTTAATAAGCAAAATTGTCGTAAATATTTGGAGTGATCATAATCCTCAAGCCATTGTTGAGACGTTGTTACATCTTCAAAAAGTCACTTTTTGGTGTGCTCTATGGGCAGAGGGAATCATTGGTCCATATTTCTTCGAAAATGAAGCCGTCCATAATGCTACAGTCAGTGGGGAACGATATAGAGCCATAATTCATGAATTTTACATGCCTGAATTTGGGGATGTTGATGTGGGCGTCCTCTGTTTTCAACAAGACGGCCGGCGCGGCGCTACAGCCAATGAAACAATCAATTTATTGAAGGAAAGTTTTGGGGAGCGCATTATTTCCCGTGCGCGTCTTGGGCCTGTGGCGTGGCCTCCAAGATCGTGCAAATTAACACCGCTGGACTATTATTTGTGGGGTTATGTAAGATTGCTTGCTTACGCAGATAATAACTTGGAAGAGAACATTCGGAGCGTTATTGCTGACATACGGCCCCAATTGCTGGAAGAAGTGATCGAAAATTGTGCCGGTCGGCCCGAAATCATTCTTAAAACATAATGGCAAGCCCTTTTCTTTATAATAAAGATAAATTCTTGGCCATAACATTATATTATATGATCTTATTTTTGAAAGCAAGATGTCTAAAAAAACACCCGTTATAATAAAAGATCTGTTTTCAATATACGACAAGATTTGTATAAGGTTGTAAAAACCCTTCTTTACTGAAGTTTTGTGTTTTATTCAGATTGCCCTTGAAAATCCGACGAGCGAAACCTCATTTGGAAAGCATAAAGCAGATCATAATGTGAAAAAACAATGAAATTAAAAAAAAATATTTGTTGGCGTTATTTCTTATAAGCATATGCAATCAGTATATAAAATGCGATAACTTATGAATAAAAATGACACTGACAGCTTACAAGTTGACATTTGTTTTGATAGATAGAACTGTCAGAAAGTAATGCTGAATCAAAAACAAAATAAAATGCACGACTGGATCGCACGTACTTGCTCTTATGTTCGATCACAATATTATATGCAAAAGATTCTTAATATCAATGGCTAAATGTATTTTACAAGTCGTTTTTAACTGAATTTTGTATATATATATAAAATTCTTAAACTTTTTCTAAAAAAAAATTGGTACGAACATTTTAAATATTTAATAATATAAATTCAAAAACAAAATTTCAGAAAAAAATCGAATTTTCAAAAAAAAAAATTCAAAAATCCAAAAAAACTATTTTTCGAAAATTTTGAACGTCTGTATAAAAATTTTGCTGGACATCCGTTTAGTCGTTTATGAGAAAGTCGAAAATCAATAAAATGGCAAGTACCGTTAAATTAATTAAAGTTTAAAAATTTTGTTTAGCCAAAAGGTAGACTATACCCGAAGTAGTACACGCACCAATTTTTATCAAAATCGTTAGAGCCATTTTCGAGATAATTACGATGGTAGAAAAATTTGTATGGCAAGTACCGATATTTTTGGGGCTAAAACAATGATTCAAAAATGTATTTTGGATAATCACCTAAAACGCCTAAGCACCAAGTTTGAACAAAATCGGTTCATTGGTTTAGCCTGAAGATCGCTCAACAAACAGACAGACAGCCCAGACGGATTTGTGGGATCCACTTTTTTGGTGTTTAATATCATCGTAATGTCAACTATGATTAAAATCTCGAGTTCGATTTTTTTCCAAATGCAAAACTTGTCCTTACCTATGTACATTATGTATATCGCATGTAAAAATATTCAATACTTACGTTAAGGCACCCAAGTAACATTTTTCCTCTCGTAAAACTTTCCAATAACTTAATGAGGCTAATTTAAAATAATCCTGAAAGAATTCAACTAGATTGTTATAAAATTGCTAAAAGCGTTAAATATTTATGAGAGGCTCCTAATACTCCTTACCCGAATTAATTGAACTTATATGGGATGACAGAGTATAATGAAAATGTGCCTATTATGTGAGTCTAATAAAGCTCAGCTAAATCTTGTTATTAGAAAAGTGAACAATTCTTATATTCATTTTGAATACTATGTCAAAGTCAAAAATTATGAAGTGAAGTCTTAGGATATGAAAATTGTAAGGTGAATGTATTAGAATTCGGGACGTAATGTTGTTATTTTGCTATCCAGAAGCTATATTGCCAAATAAAAACCAAGTTCTTAGATGAAAATATATTCTTCCAAAAGGAAGTGCCAAAAGACAAAAGAGTATTTATAAACCTTAAGAAAACGGGCGACTTTCCATTAGGGGTGTACGCGTAGAATTTTAATTTTTTGTTTACAGTGACCTAGAGGTCTCTATAGAATAGCTTTAAAATATTACGGTGAAGAAACACAATTTCGGCCTTTTTGTAAAACACTTTTGTTTAATTTTTCACCAAATTAGAACGAATTTCAACACACTATTCGGTAGATTTATCATTAAAGATAATAATTAAGACGGTTTTGATGTTAATATTTGTTTTTCTAATTTTATTATATTTTTAAAGTTTCCAATATTAATACATGATAAAAACAATACGCGACAACGAAAAACTATTTTGCCAATTCTTGCTAACACTTCCCTATGGTCAGGTCAGTGTTCTGGTATTAGTTTTTTTGGGGGAAATTTTAATGCAAATAATTTTTGGGTTAAAAGTAAAAGTGTAGTTCTTTTCAATAATAAAATATATTTGAAAACATTTAACTAAATGAAATTTCATATTTTTCGAAAAGTATGCATCACTTTTGATACACTCTCAAAGAAAATCAATTGGGAGTTGAAAAAAAAAAGCATTTAAACAAAACGTAAGTATAAAAACCGACTTGCATGAAGTTTTTCTGTAAGTAAGTGGGTGGCAATGGCACAGTGGATAAAGTACTTGATTGCCAACTAGGACGTGTGGGTTCGATCCCCACGCTAGGCGCATTCTTTTCTATAACTCCAATTTTAATTGGATGACGCCCATGGGTTAAAATGAGATAGTCAATACCTGGTTTTCAAATCCACTCTGCCAAACTAGTGCCGTGCAATTCAGGTTGCATTTAAAAGACCTTAGGTCCTACAGGCATATAATTCAATTAAGTTCAAGGCGTCCAAAAGCTTGGATTGTAATGGGGGGGGGGGGGGTGCATGCTGCCCTCTGCAAACCCCCTGCTTGATCCTATTATAGGATTTGGGGTGGGGTCAATAAAAAATTGACAAAAAAAAAACAAACATATCGCAACCAAAACAAAAAAAAACAACTAAAATGCATATCACGCAACACCTACCATACCGAGGTTGCATACAGTCATCTGTGGAATTTGAAAAAAAGTAAAAAAAAACAGTCATCTTTTGCATACATTTTGTATGGAAAATGAAAACTTTAAAAATTAAGGGAAATTAAAATATGCTGAATCCTTGATTATTTGTTATGTTTTAAATTTTTGTCGTGGATAACTGGCTTGGTTCATTATATAATTGTAAACTATCTTAAGCTCTGATAAAGGCGTTGTTATGGGATTAGAAATTTATAGACATTTAGATTTTATAAGATTATTTTTATAAGACCCTAAGTTCCTAGCAAGAAATTTATGTTGTGGCCAAAAATAAAGTACAATACACTCTGTCCAACAAAAATAGTCAGTACAGGGCTTATGGGCGAGGTTTTCTCAAACCATAGGAAGTGGTGCTTATGTAAGCTGTCACCACACTGAACCAAATTTTTGTGGTAATTTCCTGGAAAATGTCGTACACCCATTAAACAAAGGAAATAAGATTAGGACACTTCTTTTTTTTTGACATATTTTATTGACGTCATATGTGAAAAATAATCTGAAAATTGTCGTTGTTTGTCCGATGTGGATTAATGGTTTTTTTTCACATATGACGTCAATAACATAAGACAAAAAATTAAGTGTGCTAAACTTGTTTTCTTAGATTCATGTCGTACAGCACTCTACGACCGTCCACAGTCATCATTGCGTGCACAAAGCAAGCATAAGCATACTGAAACTTATACTGATTACTGATCATCTACTCGTTTCTACTTTCGCTGTTTACGTTGGAAAAATATACATTCCATCCAAAAGTTTTTACCAAAAAGCTTTCTGTTTTAAAGCTTTTGAGAACAAAATTAGTAACATGCGGTCTCCATTAACGATGAATCTAGAGCATGCTTCAAAGCATGCTTTCAATATCGCACATGGAGACCAAAATCGCAGCTTTATTTTCATAGTATGCGATGGAAAGCATGCTTTCATCGCATACTGCTCATCGCATGCTTTATCGCAGGGAGAACTCTCATTTTGTTATGGCGTTTCCAATATCATTTGTTGTTGTTGTTTCTACCAGCATCAGTTGCCTTCGACATTTTTCAGTAGCTAAAAAAAGTATGTTATGAAATGCCCACCAACGAAAATTTGTCTGTCTCTCTGCGACCTGCTTTCTGCTATTGCTATTGCGTTTGCTTTTAAATTTATCGCTAATGGAGACCGCGTGTAAGGAAAGATGGAGTAGGGTTGTGACCCTGATATTTTTGCATCTGTGTGTATTTTCCCTACACCACAATTATTGTTGTTGGAATTCACATCTATGCATGGCTGGAAAGTCAAATTTACAATTCCAGAAATGTAGTCAAATGGGTCTTGGGGGGTGAAATGTGCGAAAATTTCCCATCTTGGTATTACTCATCTGTGGTTTTTACACTCAATGATTAAAAAAAAAAACCTCACAGAAGTTAATTTAATTCCATTAGATACTTGAACTTACTAAATTTAAAAGATAATAGTAATGAATTCTCCTCCCTCTTTTTCTCAATAAAATTACTGAAGAGAAAAATGAAAAAAATTCTTTCATTCCATTTGAAGTTCTAATCACAGTCAAAAATTATCAGTAAAGATTTAGGATATTGCGTATGTTTAAGGCTCCAAAAATCAATTTTTCGGTTATTTTTAGAACAGGGTTCAAGAAAGAATTAACTCAAAAAATTGATAATTAGTTTATTAACACAAGCATACATCAAAAATTAATTACACCGAAAATTCGTAAAATAAATGTATGCCAATCGAAAAAAAAAATTATAGACCATTAAATGCATGCTTGGCACTTTTGACAATTGCTTGGACAAAAGAATCCTTGCAGTAATTTCCAATTGTAGAGCACGTCTCAAAAGCTAACAAGGTTGTATCGTTTTTAACCCCTAATGCAGAAAGTATTAAATCTCCTGCAGCTTTAATTCCCACACTGATGTTAGCTTGGCCGTCTTCTATAGCTAAACATGCTGCTCCCATTTCATTATCTGAACGGTTGCCAACTTTAAGTCCTATATCTCCAAGAACTAAATACATCCTAGAAGCAATGATATTCATTTGTTTTATGACAGCTTCGACAATGCTAAAGAACGTTATTTTGACAGCTAATGGATCAACTTCTGCAATAGCCTTAAGTGTGTCGACACCCGTAATGCCCTTGTCGGCAATTTTCATGAAATCAACAAGTGAACATGTGTAGACTTCCCTTAACTGCGAAACAAGACTAGCATTAGCACCACGATCCATTGCATTGTCAGCAGCTTCATTGATATCATTCAAGGCATCCAAAGCTTTAGCGTCTTGAACTGTGCTTTCATCACAATTTTGAGGTTCATCTGGTCCTTGCGGGGGACTGCTTTGTGCAGTCTTGAGCCCTTGATTGGCTTTGCGAACGGATTCTTGAAGTTTGTTAAATATAAGTGAACTTCCAGTTTCGTAAGTTAAACCAACGGCGTTAAGTAAGACTTCAGTTGCTTTGCCTCCGGCACCAATTCCCCGATTGAATAAAGTTTCAGCTGCATTCAATATGTTAACTGCTTCAATTCCTCCTTCGTCAAGCAATAACATTGCCACGTCCATTTCTTGTCTTGCTCCTGAATTCGACAGAGCTAAAGCTTCTCCTAATGCTTTCACAGAGAACATTCCGTACATAAATATTAGCTGCCGTGCATCGTCAAAAGCTTTCTGCATTATTATTCTACCACCAGTAGGGTCCTGAAGTATTATTTGTTTGGCTTTCGAAATTCCTTCTCTGATTTTAACTACAGACTCTCCAATACAATTTGTAGCATTGAGGTATCCTTTTTGTATACCAAGTGTTGCAGTAGGGTAAACGTTGGAATCTTCATTTTCCTTGGAACTTACATTAATAACACTAATAGTTTCACGAGCTGCCTTACCAGCATCTGATTGTTGGCCAAAAACTACAGACACGACAGCAGCTACCAAAACGAAATATCCCAATAAGTTCATATTCGAAGCAAATTATTAATTACACCAAGCTACACCAAGTTAACTGATTAATTACTAACTACTCGCTGATAAGACCTTTCTTATATAGCAAACAAAAATTATAAAAATAACACCATTTACACCTGTGTTTGATTTGTTTTGTGGTTTTCATAAAACTTTACGTTGAATTTATAAAATTTGGGAAACCTTTGAAATGCGAATAAAACATACACAGTTGGCCGCGGTAGAGTGAACTAACAAAAACAAGGCCTGTTCATATGAGCGAGATTGTTCACATTTTAAGGCATTCTGTAGTACTGGTTCTTAAAAGGAGTAAGTGTACTGAGGAATGTTCTTTTTTAATTTTTGTTGGTTTTATTTTTGACTGACTAAAAATAAACAAAAAAACAGAAGTGATAACTTATACTAAACTAAGTTGAACTATTTAATATTGAAATTGTTTAACTAGAGAAAGGCTTCAAAAGTTCTTCGTTAATTTGATTAATTTTAAATGTTCTCCGTATGCGTGAGAGAAAGGGAAGCCAGACAGACTGTCGCCGTAACGCGTTACGTAATTTTAATTTCAATTCAATTCAATTTCAATTTATTAAGTTCAGGGTGTACAAATAAGACTAAGTCTTTTAAGGTAAAGTATAAGGATAAAATAACAAAATTAATATAGTATATACAAGAATAATAATAACAAACTTAATAGATACAAGGAGAGTTATTTGAAGTTATAATATATGATATATTGACAATAGTATCTTAATAAAAAAATTAAGTAAAAAAAAAATGTAAAAGACTATGAAAGTTAAGAAAAGCGATGTGAGAGGAGAAAAAATAAGCAAAGGAAACAAGTTAAAACAAAAAAGTATTAAAGAAGAAAGATAAAACAAAAAAGAAAGGAAAGCTGAACGAAGAATTAAAGAATTTGAGACCTTAAAACAAGACATTGCGAAAACAAACAGAAATTTTATTGTAAAATAAAATGTGCTAAAATGGCATTTTTGAATTTATTAGTTCCAATTATTTTTCTTATTGCTGTGGGAAGTGAATTCCAGAGTTTGGTGACATGAATAAAGAAAAGACGCGACGAGTTTAAATAAGTAAAGCATGGAGTAATGAGATTATGAGTTCTGGTTGATTGGGCAAATTGAAGTTTATTGGACAGATACACTGGCGATTTATTATTTATGATTTTATGCATAAAATGACAGCACCTAATGTCAAGAAATTTCTGAAATGTAGAACCTAGGACCAACGTATGATAGTGCGATATATGCTCATAACGCCGCAGTCCATACACGTACCTAATCAGGTCATTGAATGCGACTATTAATTTATGCTGAGAGTGGAAGTCGAGTTTACAGTATACAACCGTGGCATAATCAATTATTGGCATAAACAAAGTTTTAAAAAGTCTAAGTTTTGTACTTAAAGGAGTAAATTTGGAAGAAATCCAGACATTTCGTAGCCCAGCTTAAGTCCGACCAATCACCTGATTAATGTGGTCAGTCCCAGACAACGAGCGATTAAGCTTAAAACCAAGGTTAGATACAATATCTACAAACTTGAGCTGCATGTTATCCAAGAATACTGGTGGTATTTCGTTGGTATCGTAATGATTCTTAGAAATGCATATTAATTGGGATTTTGCAGGATTAAGACTGAGTCCATTACAAAGCGACCAATTGTGAATATTACATAGGTCTTCGTTGATTCTACAAATGATATCCTCAATAAGTCCAATTGGTCGTGATAAATATATTTGCGCATCGTCATAAGGTGTATGGATACATTAGAACACATTTTTGGCAAGTCATTAACGAAAAGTTAAATATCATAGGTCCCAATATCGATCCCTGGGGCACTCCAGCAACTAAAGAACCAAAAAGCGAATAATTTCCATCATGAAAAACCCTTTGGTGGCGATTAATCAAATAATTATTTATCAAACGCACTGACCTTTCACTGAAAATAAAATACGATTTTAGTTTTTTGCAAAGTACTCGTACGTCATGATCCACCCGATCAAAGGCCTTATAAAAGTCAAGCAAGCAAAGTACCGTTGTATAATCTTTATCTAATTGAACTCTAATGTCGTCTATAATTTTAATCATAGCTGAAGGACAACTATGATGTCCTCGAAAACCAGACTGTAATAAATGTTGACTAAGATGGGACGAGGTTTGGTTTGCAAGTATTTTCTCCAAGATGTTCGATAGACAAGGTAAAATGCTAATGGGACGAAAGTCGTTTACTGATAAGGCCTGATTTTTTTTCCGAACTGGAATGACTTTGGCTAACTTCCAAGTTTCAGGGAAAGTTGAAGATGTGATACAAAAATTTATTAAGTGTGTAAGACAGCTTAAGAAATGCGATAATATTATTTTTACAAAACGAATGGGAACACCATCTTCACCAACAGCATTTGACTTAAGAAGGCGTATGGCATTAACAACGTCTATTTCTGATACGACTTCAAAGTCAAAGTCAAAAGAGAAAGACAGCTGATCATGTGGAATAAAACGCGGCGTATCTATAGGTCTCGTAAGAAATGTTTTATTACGCTCGTTAACATCAGAAATGCTATTAACAGTATTCATTTTACCAACACCAATAAAGCGTAAATTGTTCCATAGCTTTTTTGAACCTTGATCACTACCCAGTTTAGATAAAAAATATCTTTTTTTCTCTCTCCGAACTATAAACGTACAACGATCCCGAGCACGGCAGAAAATCTGCCAGTTGGTACTGGTTCCGGTGTGTTTCCATCTTAGATACGCTTTATCACGGATTTTCATTGCACTGCGGACTTCTGATGTAAACCAAGGACACTTTGTATTACGTATTGCTACAGTTTTTATGGGAACATGCGTGTCAAAATGTGTTTGTATGTGATTGACCTTGCTATTTATATCAGACATATAATAGCAATCGCGCCATGGCAAAAGACTAGCACCTAACTGCAGAGCGTTGTTATCAACAGAATCAAAATCTTTATATTGAAAAAATGAAGGTGAAGGTGAACGAGAGAAATCAATGTCATACGTGCAAAACAACAGGTCATGATCGGATGTACCAGCTAGGGAAAGCTGGTCTTGAAGTAAAATATTTGGCGAATTTGAAACCATTATTACATCGAGAAGACTGGGTGGAGAATTTGGAGCAAAACGTGTAGCATAAGAGTGAACTATCACCAATCCAGAAGAAGCAGTAAAATCTAATAATTGACAAGCTTTACTGTCACATTTTAATAAATCCACATTAAGGTCACCACAAATTATAATATGCTCATAGGAAGTAGTAAACTCATGGATTGCTGAAAATAAAGACTGAGGCGAGAAAATACGCTAAGAATTGTATGCAACACCTACAAGGCACTTTGCATTGCCATCACTAATTTCAGTTAAGAGATATTCAATTTCACTACCTTCCGATTTACTAAGTATTTTGGGCTTCAATGACTTACAGCAGTATATTGCAACTTCTCCATCTGTGTTGTAGTAACTCTGTCATTACGAAAAAAAAATATTTTTTGCCAAAAATTCAAAAAATTTGAAAATATTTTGGAATGCAGTATTATTTTGAATTTGAAGGACCCCCAGTTTTGTAGATGATGGCTGGGCAATAACTTTGTGAAATACTGTTTTTAAAAATATTGATAAGCGAATAAATTTGGTATCTTAACTCCTCTAAGATATATATATATACATTTGTGAGACACTAACTTATTATTTTTATATCGGAATATAAACCCAAGGTTTACCTACAAATTTTACGATCATAACCTTAAAGATTGAACTACTGGAACTGATGGTATAAATTTTCAAGCATAACTGTTCTTCTACACTAAAAATCGATGATAGGAGTCGAACTAAGCAAGCAATTTTGAATGTTTTTCTTCTGTTTTGAAAAAGATTTCAAAGCTTGTATAGCTCATAGATTAATATTTGAGACAGTTTTCTTACGGTTCTTGACATTCTAGGAATCAAATTTGTTCAGCGAATATTCAAGTCAATACACTCTATCATTCCTGAAAATTTCAGATTTCTAGGTCTACTTCTTAAAAAGATAAAATTCATTTAGTTGATATGTGCGGGAATACTAATCGAATGTAACGCGTTACGTAACGAAGCGGTTAACTCTCCCATGAGAAGTTATCACTTCGAAAAGTTTAATGGATATTTTTTTATTTAATAATTTAAAATCCATCAGGTATATAATTTCGATAAGAATTGTTATAACGACCCAGGGCAAGGGTAAGAATAAATAAAGGCGGTATTATACTAGCATATAAATATGGCAAACTGTCCATATAAATATGGATAAAACTAATCATATAAGTGTGATCGCCATATTTATATGACAACATATATCTGAGGACATGTATATGGCAATGATTTTAAGTCATACATAAGACTTAGTGTAATATCAAATTATAGCAGTCATTATATATATATAAAAGCCTTATGACATCTTCTTATATATAAAGAACAATCCAAATTATGTTTGTGCGCGTTCTTCTTTTTTTTCGGCTTAATCGATTTAAATGAAATTTTCAGGAGATCTGAGGACATGTTTGGAGAGTGCATATAAGAAAACTGTTTGCCGTCCGATGTCTAGAACCGAAGTTATGTCACACAAATGTAACTACATGTTTGTTATTGCTTTATTATTATAAGTAATGTGTTTTGTTTTGTATACACACACATTTTGGTTTCTCTTTGTTAGTTCGTTGTGAATCTTAGAAAATGTCGGTTAATTGTGAAACTCATTGTGATAGCAGACATTTTGGATGGAGAAGCTTACGATATATATATTAGATGACACTGTGCTGCGATCAATGCCACAACCTGATAGATTGCGTTATACATTGACTTAGGCTGTGCGCGATTTGACATGTGTCCTTTTCATATTATAATTTTCTATTCAGAAAATGTGCTATTTTTCTTTCTGAAATTAATTCAAGTTTTGCGTATTATTACACTGATTCCGATCTAACATTGGAAGACGTACCTAGACGTCCTGCAATAATAATTTATCAAAATGTCCATGATAATCAAACGCAAGAGGTACGTGCAAAAGAAATAAATGTGCCCGTATTGCACAGCTTCAAACTTCACAATCAATACCACAAATTTGACAGAAACTTATTAGAAGAAGAAAAGTGGTAAATGTAGACTTCAATCGCGCTGCTTTGGGACACGATTCAGCATTCGCATTTACTGTCTCGATGCTCCCGGTGTGGCATGCAATACATTCGTCATTTAGTTGATTCTAGCAACAATGCGGTCAATATCTCTTTCGTTGCCTATTGCACCCTATGGCATCTATGGTATTACTGCTAAACTGTTTGAAGGCGGTCGAGATGCACATTCTGCTTTGAAGCTGGCGATGAATTTTCTCACGGTTGACAAGCCAATAACGTCCCGTGCAAAATGACCAAGAATTCGGCGAAAGCGAAATTGATGCGAGAATGCAAAATCATAATTTGGGATGAATGCACGATGACGCATTAACGAGCTATTGAGGCAGTTGACATAACAATGAAGGATTTAGAAGATAATTCGAGATGATTTGGTGGGGATATGATATTTGTCAGCGGAGAATTCCGTCAAATTCCCATCATCCCGAAATCTACTGCTGCCGATGAATTTAATGCATGCTTGAAATCGTCGTCTTTGTCATGTCAAGAAGTTGAATTCTCAAGACATCAGCTGGCGCTTGGCAATGGCCAAATTTTTGTTGATGTCTCGACTGGATTGATATCATTTCTGGCAAATTTTTGCGAGTTAACAACGTCGAATGAGAAACTCATCACCAAAGTAAAGTGTTCCCCGGCATTGAAAAAAATTATAAAAAATTCGATTGGATTTGTGAACGGGCAATACTTGCAACGAAGAAAAAGGACGTTATCGATAGCTTGGTAAACGGTCTTTTTTGTTTGTTTTTGCGCCGGAAAGCAAATCGAACATTGTTTATCATATCACTCTTTCCTTATATTTAGTCCACTCAAATAAATCAAATTGAAATTAAAATTATCTGTGTTTTATTATAGCTCTGCAGTCCATTTGAAGGCGTTAAATTGGGGAGAGACGAAGTTCGCCAGGTCCCTAGCGGATAGTCATATAAAACTCACTTATTTGTGTATGTTTCATACTTGCCATATAAAGTTATATTATTTTGGCTTTTGCATATGCATGGTTTCGTCTATAATGTAATTTGATTTTGTGGATTAAGTTACATGTCTTTCGCGATGATTGCGATTCTCAATAGAAAACTCACATTTTGGTGTCGTGATATGCTTTCGATCTACATACGCATTAGGCACCTACCTATGTAACATTTTTAAAGACATGGATTTAGGAAAGATTGCGGCCTAGAGATGAGAAGCAAATAGGGGAGAAATTTAAAACTATCAAGAGTTGTATACTATCTAAATAGGTTTGTTCATTGAGCAATGAAGTCGCCTTAACGCGTTTTTTGAAAAATCTGAACTCCACCTTGGTGAGTAAATTCTGTATTTTTTGAGACCTTTGGTCGCCCTAAAGGCGCTGAAGTAGATATAAGTTTTTTATGATGCGAGTTGTGGTAACGAATATGCTGATAAATTCACATGAGAAGAATGAAGATTTTGTTTTTTTTTTTGTAGATTCGCGTTCTGTATGCACTTTTTAAAAATGAAATCAAAATTACGCAAATTGTGGATTGTGCATTGGGCTAAAGCACATTCACTTAGGAAATAAATTTTAACAGTTTAAGTTCTAATTATTGGAGGACATCACTTGGTTTTCAATAGGATCAACATTAATAGCCAAAATCAATTCAGAATGATCTGTCGAAATGTGCAAACATTTTTTCTTTTCTTTTCAGCAACCGTTTACGAATCCAAAACCTTCTTGCATTCCGTTTCCTCCGGCTTAAATAATATTTTGACAATGCTAAAATAATATGCTCCATTTTAATTAATATTAATCGCCCCAATTAAATATGTATGTTTGTATGTACATATGTAATACACACATTAGCTTGTCAAATAATTTTGTTTGTTTAATTTTTTTTTATTTAAAAGCCAGTGTACTCGTAATTTATAACTTTAGCTTTATCATATCACTGATCTCTATAATACACTGGATAGTGTATTCACACAAAAAAATCGACCCCAATAGAAAACTGTAATAATTGTAGTGGGTCCATGTCAGTATAACAGTATAACATTTTTGTTGCCAAAGTGACATTTCAATATGGTTGTTAATGCTTCAAATTAAACTAAATTAAAATTCTTCATTTTAATCAAGCAAGGGCAGTTTTTTCAAAAAAATATAAAATATAAAAATAAATTGTCAGCACATAAAGAACAACGGTTATAAGTTTGACCATTGCAATGATGTAAGTACGTCTTTTTCTTAATAAAAAAAAAAACATAATAATGATATGTTCGATTGTTTCCAGTGTGCTTTTATCAATTTGGCTATATTACTCGGTACAAAATGCATTCTTAGAGCTTTATTTTGAGTTCTATCCAAAATGTTTAAATGATTTTTGGTATCTCCCAAACGTGAGAATTATACTTCAGTTTTGGACGAATGAATGCCTTATATATTACAACCATATCAGATGGGGAGTAGAATTTCTTGCATCTTTGAAAAAACCGCAAGCACTTAGCAGCGTTTTTGGCGACATCGAATATGTAGCCATTCCTCAATTGGCTTTCTTATGCACAAACCAAGGACTTAACGCTGATCATTTTCTTCAATGCAAGAGCCCGCTCATGGATACACGGGATGTGGGTTCTGCTTTAGTGGCAGAGGACAGCATTGAATTTTTGAAGCATTAAATTCTTCGCGGTTTTGTATTCCCCATTGCACAATGCTGTCAAGATCAGAATTTAATGAGCTTATCATACGCTACTGTTGCAGTTCCACATCCGATGAACAAAGAGGAGAATCTGAAAACGAATATGAAAAGCTTAGAGTACTATCGTCCATTTGTAAAAAAAAAGAACTTGTTTTATTTTCCGAACAATTGTATTGCAATAATTTCAGCCTCATTTAATGATAATTTTTCTGCAATATGTTTCGCCTTCTTGTGACGTGGTTCATCTTCTTCGTTGTCATTTGAATCGCTATCAGTTACTGATGCATTTATAGATTTTCTCTTCTTTTCGTACAATCTGTCTGGTGGTCGGTAAACCAAACTTTCACTTTCACTTGCTTCTCCCATACCATCCTGTTTACCAAATTTTTAAATCTTATCTGGATGCGGCAACCATGAAAATTCCACCTCTGTTGATCGTCTTCATCAATACCAAGGTCGTCGACTTCATATTCATCTTCGACAGTCTTGCTTTTTTCTTTTGAACCTTGTACTTGGCTTTGACAATTTCCTTGAAACATTTCTTATCGAATTGATTCTCTTCACGAAGGATCTTCTTTGTAGTTCCAATATCAATTCCTCCCTGGTCTTGGTTGATATAATCAATTGCGAAATCCGATTGTAATTTTTTTCTTGTGTCGAGTACTTCGGTTCCGTCTTCATTGAACTCAACTTTTGTGTTGGCTGCAGTAAGTTCAGCGAGGACTTTCTCATCATCAACTTTGGTGTCGCCATCATCGTTTGGTCATAAATAAATCATCTTCGGCGTCGGAATTGTCACTGTAAGCTTTTTTTATGACGAGCCGTCCTTCCTGCCCGATGGATGTACTGCGTGACATCTTCATGATAATCCAATTGAATTACCAAATTTCCGGTAGAAAAGTCGAAACCACGTGAGGTGATATCGGTTGCAAACAACACCACATTACCTTTCCGGCAAAACTGCTGATATATAGCAACTCTGCGATCCTGATGGAGTGTCCCATACAGTGCCAGCAGACTTGTTCCAGGACGCAAATTATAAAAGATTTCGTAAATGTACTTAATCTGTTTGCAACAATTGTTTGCTCAAATCCCATATCGAGACAACGATCAGCTTCATCAGGAACCAAAACTTGCATTGTTGAAACATCGAACAGTGGATTTTCATTCATGTGTTGCAATTAACGTCTAGGTGTGCAAATTTTAATGTTACACTGGTCCATTCTTTTTTTGTCGAACTTTAAATTTTTTCCTCCAATAATTAAACCAGCGGAAAAATCATCATGCGTTCCAACTTTTTGAGCGTCTCAAAGATTTGGTGTGCCAATTCCTCAAGTTGGGGAAATGATTATAGCACCTATTCCATCTAACCAGGTCCATTTTTCTTAAGTTTAATTACCTAGAAAATTTAAAAAGATTAAACAAAAATGTTTCAATTTTTATTATTTCTTTCTTACTTTATTCTGAATTGTATTGTTTGAAGTTCTTATGTTGAAACTGACAATAAAAATAAATTGTTTGTCAATTTTTTTTTGTTTTTGAAAAGGAGTGCAATCTGTCTCTTTCTTTCTTTTTATAAAAAAAACGAGATAGACAATTGTATTGGTGCTACTGTCAAATTCAATTGGGGTCAAAAAAACTGTTATACTTTGTATGGAATACACTATCCAGTGTATTATAGAAATCAGTGTATCATATATATGATCAAAATTTATATGACAACTCTTTCCGTCATATAAATTAGCTATATTTCTATGGCATAGTCTAATATGACTTGTCATTTATAAAATATTTTGCCATATTTTATATGACACCATTAATCATATAATATATGCTAATATTATACCGCCTTAAGTAGAATATCATTTTTCTTCTTCTTAATACATATATGTAGGACATACAGTCGATTTGGCAATTCTATATTTTTTTTGCAAATACTGTACCCGAAACACCTTGAATTTTAATTTTGTTTTTTTCTTATCTAATGAGCTAATGCATGATTGCAATTACCATATCTTACCTGCAGATAACTCATCTTAAATTTTAGTTTTTTTCCACAAAAGTTAAATGGTTACAAGTCATTATGAAAAAAAACAACTTCCTCTAAAGTCAAAACCAATTAACCGAATGAAATTTAACAGAATATTTACCCAGACTAGAATGCAAACAGTAAAATGACAACAGATACAAAGTTTGTAGAGCGAACGGTAAATTTGCTTTCGTTGTGCAGCAGCTGTTCTTTTGTGTATTTAGTGTTAAAAGCATGAATTTACTCTAAAGATATTTTGTTATTCACTCCGTAGAGTAGTTCCTGTACAAATTTTTATGAGTTCACTCAATTGGATTGTCCAGTCCACCTATGTTCACTCTACCTGTATTTATCTATGCATAAACCTTTCTGGTTACTAGCACAATCACCATGTATTATTAGAATACAGTGAAGCCCCCTTAAGCGAAACGACAAAGAATTTGATAAAAAATTTCAGTTAAGCGGGTTTTTCACTTAAACGGACCTCGGATAACTGAAAAAAAACTTTAGTTAAGTTGATCTCGGATAAGTGAAAAACATATCTCACTTATACGGGTCTCGGCTAACTGAAGACAAATATTTCAGTAAAGTAGACTTCGTGTTACGAAACAACTTTTACTACATAAATCGAACTTAAGCAGCAATAGAAAATTTGAAGGGATTTTTTTTTTCATTTATGCGGGTTTTTTTCTAAAGCGAGTTTCAGTTAAGCGAGGTAGTTTGTATGTAAATATAAACAGAGATATGTGAATGTTTTCAGGTAAGCGAGTTTTTTACTTAAGCGAGTCTTACTTCAGCTAGTTTCGCTTACCACTTACATAGATAATATTTACAAAATTGAGATTTGCAAAAAAAATAAAATGATCGTACGAACTTGCTATTGTAGCTAGGAACTTTAATGGATCTAATCATTGACGCTGTTTAGTAGGTAGGTAAATACTATAATTTTTTTATGTATACAATTTTAAAAACACTTTATATTGAAACGCCATTTTGAAGTAGGTAGTTTTTAATTTACATATAAAATATATTCTAATTTCAAAAAAAAAATTATTTATTTTTTAAAAATCGAAAAACTTTCTTTTTGAAAAGTTGAATATGCGATGAATTTTTGGAATTTCTGATCTTTTTATTTTGTATGCAATTAATAAAAACAAATTAATCCATTTTTAAAATTGTTGAGTATGCAGTTTTATCAACACTTTTGGGAAGCATTTGCATACAAAAAAATAATTTCAATCGGTTCATTCAATAATGAGAAAATCGAAAATATTAAAAGTGGTTCTATGGGAAATACCGTTAATAAGTACGCAAAATATTTTTTTTTATAATCAAAAGTGGACTGAATATACTAATCTAAGCACACACATATTTTTTTGCAAACATGGAATCGGAGGTACCGTTGTTCTTAATATTAGGAATATCATTTTTCTTAACTATTTAAAATATTGTTGAAAGACTACTAAATACGAATTTACGAAATTTTGAGTTTTCAAAAAAAATTTTTTTTAATTTCATTTTAAATTTTGTTTTCTAGGAGAGTATGTATAAAAAGATTAAAAAAATTAAATGCACGACTGGATCGCCCGAACTTGCTCTTGTAGTTAACAACTAACTATCCATTGAGGAGGTTTAGTTAATTAGGTGTAGTTATCCTATGCAGGTTTAAAGCCTATATAGGTAAGATTAACTTGATTCTTAGTATAATAAATTGTGGAATGGATGATTCAAGGAATAGTTGAATAGGTACCTACCTACAAATGTATATTTAATTCTTAGTTATGGATTTTAATTATGTAAGTTCGGAGAGTAAAATGTATCTATACATACACATATACATTTAGATGGAACCTAAGTATTTAAACATGTACATATAATAATGAAAATGAAGGATGTAGGTGGGTAAATACATACAACTTCATAATTTAGCTGCAATATGCATTACATAAGATTCATGTGATTTTTAAAGCACATATGTATATATAAATGTATGAGGGCCTACATTGTTTCAGTATTCAGTGACGTACGCAAAAATAGGTAAAAAGGGAATAATAATAAGGTAGAAATAAATGGATAATACACATAATTAAATGTTTTTATAATGCAGTCGTTATAGTTTCAGGGAAAACAAAGATGCCTTTTGAATTCATGAATAAATAAGAATATATAAAAACAAATCAAAAATCGTTGGAGCGGTTTTTTAATAAATAAATTTTTTATGTATAAAATTTTGAAAACATTTTTAGAAAACAAATTTGAAACCCCATTTTGAAGATGGGGTGTCAAATTTCATACAATTTCTTAAATTTTATACATATAAAATTCAAATTTTAAAAAAATTCTGTCATTGGTTTTTGAAAAATAGATTTTTCAAAACAAAAAAAAATTATTTATTTTTCAAAAATCGAAAAACTTTTTTTTTTCGAGAATTTGAGTATGCAATTTTATTAACAATTTAAGGGGCATTTGCATAAAAAACTTATTTTAATCAGTTTATCCAATATTGAGAATGTCGAAAATATGAAAAGTGGTTCCAAGGGAAGTACCGTTAATAAGTACGCAAAAAGGAATATTTTTATACCTAAAAGTGAACTGTACTAATTTAAGAACACATTAATAATTTTATAAAAATTCTTGAAGCCGTTTTCGAGAAATATGTACATTTTTTCTTAACGGTTTTTTATCATTTGTATGGGAGTTACCGTTAATTTTTATTTTAGAAAAATATTTTCTTTATTATGTCAAAAAGCACTAAATACGAAGTTTCGAAAAAATCTATTGAGTCGTTTTCCAAATTTTGAATTTCCAAAAAGAAAATTTTTTTTTCAAGATTTTGTTTTGGTATACAATGATGTTTAAACTTTCTATGAGCTTCTGCGTAAAAAATTAAAAAAAAAAATCAAATTAACCGTTAACGAGAAAATCGAAAACCAGAAAAATGGTTCTACTAGAGGTACCACAAATAACAATTTTTTTCCAAAAAAAAAATTATCAAAAGGTACCCTTTCCCTTCATTAATTGACTGATTTTTTTTTATAAAAATCGTTGGAGCCGTTTTTAAGAAAAACAAAATTTTTGTTTTTAGTTAAAAAAAAATGTATGGGAGCTACTGTTATTTGTCGTCTTAAGAAAAATGAAAAAAAAACGCAATTGCCGGACCCACTTTGTTGGTGTTCTCTATGATCGTAATGTCACGTTTGATTGTTAGAATTCTTTTTACCTATATAATCGGAAGTAAAAAATAAACTAATCTATAATTTACGTTTGCAGCTGTAACAATAGTATAGAACTACATATCTCTCATCGCTATTTTTGCTCATAGTAAAAATAACCCAATTCTTAAAAACACTTTCGGGAAAGTTATAATTAAATTGACTTCGTCGCGTTTTCGAAATATACGTTTAGAAAGAAAATATTTTTTTCAAAATTTAGCAAAATGTGCACCCCGAATTTAAATTGAATTCTTTTATCATTTCTTTTCATGCATTATTAAACTGACAAGGCATCACTTTTTGTTGTGTAGAATTCTTAAAAAAAAAAAATATTAAGTCAATTTATATTCTTCAATAAAAAAAATTACACGATCATACTTTTCTGTAGATGTGTTACAAAAATATCTCCTTAAGTGTGGCACATGGAAACATAATTTATCTAAACTCTCAAAAATGCGTTACATGTGGTCAACAAATAAAAATTGTTGTGTCAATAACTGTCGTAAATTTGTCGTAAGAAAAGTGTAGTAAGCAACCTAAACTAAATTTTGCAATAAATATAACACTTCCTGTTTTGAGGATATTAAAAGAGGGTTTTTGGTTGGGAAAAAGCGCGTGACAAATTTTACAATGGTAGTGCTATTCATTGATAGATCAAGTTTATGTCGCTTGCAACCATTTCTTACGATAATTTTGTCAGAAATATTGACATCGCTTTTCATTTTTTGACTCCATATAAACCACTTTTGAGGGGTGGTAATAGCAATTTGACTGTCAGTGTTAGCATTACCTGGGGTTTTTAAAAAAAAACAACAATCGCTTTTTTCCACAACAATCTTACGACACTTAATTGAATCGATATTCTTTTAAAGCTTTGAAAGGGTAGTTAAAAGTCATCAGTAAAGATAATTATTGGTAATCGCAGTTCGTTTTGGAGGGAACTTTAAAAATTTACCAGTGTATCAACGCTAACACTTCGTTGGGCTTTCCTAAGTTAATCGAAATTTTAGGTATGTGCAACAATACCGATTGGTTCACCGTTGCTTAGCTGATGCAAGACGACAAACGAAGATGTCTTTGTATTTTAGAACTAAATGCTTATGCTGTTGTTGTAGGTATCCATTATGTTTTCAACAAAGATTCATTTTCTCCAATAAAATTCAAATTAATCATGAAACAATCAGTCATAGATATATTTATTTTTTTTTTGTCATTTTCCACTATAACGATGAAAATTCTTCAAATTCCCAACTCAAAGGTTAACCCTTTATCGATGAAATTCACAACTCATAACCAAGTTTATTTTTTTTTGTTTATCAAACCTTTAATCGAATCGAATTAAAAAAAAAAATTCAAGTCACGATATTGTTGTGTTCCAACAACCAAACGGCATGGCAATGGTAAACCTGCTTAAATAGCCTTACAGCCTTATACCTACCTAGTTTTGGATGCAATTTTAACTTACTCCAAAAATAAAAGCAAACAAAAAAAATACAACGAATAAAATCGAAGAACTGGATACTTGTGCCTCCAATAGCGAGAATCATGATGATCATAAAATTAATATCTTTATTCGTGTAAACATTAAAATCTCTCTGCAGCAATAAATTATCAAGCGAAGCATAAAACAAAATATAAAATAAAATTTAAACAAAGAAAAAAAAAATACATCTTACCTGTACTGTGGAAGATAACTTCCGTTGTTCGGGCTCCTTGGCACAATCTCTTGCGGTCACAACTAAATTGTACGAGTTCTTTGCTTCACGATCGAGTTCACGTTTCGTACGAATTGTACCGTTTTGTGCAATTTCAAAATCATCATTATCGTCACCCGCTGTTATGCTGTATTCAATTCGACCGTTATCTCCTAAAATACAAAACAAAAAATAAACAAATACAAAAAAGTCAAACTGTGTAATTTCTACAAGTATCCCGGAAAATTATTGTAGCAATCAATAAAGTTTAAAATTAATTTCTATCATTTTAAAATGATTTTTTTATTCTCATTTTTGTTGTGGTATAATTCTCTGATGGATGGATATGCGAATATGCTCTACACATCCCCTGGTAATATCTATTTGTTGATGGGAATTGAATAAAAAATATAGTTATTTGTAATTTTGTTGAACAATCAATAGCACACCCGTAAACTCAAGTGCCCACAGCATGTGCCTCTGATCTGTCTAAATCTTATGATGACCACCATATCGATTGTGATGGTGATCATGCTTCCTCAACATCAACTCTCTTGGGTCTTGGATAACATCACTAAGACTTCAGATGATGATTATGATGGACTGATGTGATTTCGTAAAAAAAAAATATGAAACCTCTTTTCTTTCATTTCCTTTTACCTATAAGTATTTACTACGTGAATATGAACTTTCGTGGCGCTCATTTCAATCGCTTGATGTAGCTGCGGGTCAATGCAGGTGACATTTATAAGAAATTATCGAATTGCGAAAGTAAACACTATTATTTTGTGGTAATCTTATGTATTTTTGCACATTAGTTTGTAATTTATAAAAATAAATTTTTTGTTTGTGGGTTTAAAACGAAAGAGTTGAGTTACGAACCTTTCTTTTTATGAATTACTCTCTAGGAACCAACTTATGTATTTTTCAGGGCAGCGTTTTGAAATACAATAGTGAGATGACAGAATTATTAGGTTTTCGTTTTCTATTGAAGCCACATCACTGGCAATAACCAGGCTAATTTCTTTGGTAATTATAAAGTCGAAAGTTATGGCGTGCAGAGCTATTTGTACAGGTGCAAAATTGACACATTTGATTGATGGCAGCTTGTAACTTATGGAGCTTATTCGAAAGAAAATTTATGAATTTTTAGTCGTGTGAGACTTGAATTTGATATATGTTTGGTAGAGATGTGATAAATTACGAAATCATGAGAAGTATAAGGTTTAGTTTTGAAGAATTGATGTCATTATTTTGATTTATTTGAAAAGTTTTTAAGTATTTGGCTGTCGTCATTAACTCACTGAGCTGATATATAGTTTGGATACATTTTATTTGTGGCTTCAGTCTAGGGTTTATTTGAGATTCTTTAGCATTCATTTTTACTTAAAGCTGTACCTATATGAAAATGGTTTTTTGCTTATGTTTTTTCCGAAATTAGGTAGATTTGACTTAAAAGTTTTGTAGGTATGAAAGGTTAACACCAAATAAGAAAATTCGAGTATTGCGAGAAAAAATGCAGAGCTTACAGCCTAGATTTTTTTTAATTCAATTAAATGAATTTTTAAGTTTTGGCCTCAAGCCTTGAATACCACTTCAGTTAGAAGGCGGATCTTAGACACATGTGAAAAAAATACTTATATTTTCTTAGTATATCGGGCCTTAAACTCTACAATGTAGTTCAGATGTTTAAAATTCTTAAACTTCAAATTATCTCTGAGGTAGATCATACGAGCATATTGATGAAAATAAGTACTGGGATTGGTGGAGCCAGTTTTCCTGAAACTAAATGTCATCACATTATTCTCCTTAGTCAATTCTTGCAATTGACATTTAACCGTTTTCAATAAGACTCCGAATTCAATATATATCTTCTCTCGCTGCAACAAAAAATGGTGTATCATACGTTTCTACCTTAAATGTCCAAATTGTAGCTTTTTTTATTTAAGTAATATTGTCTAAAGTCAAATTTGAATGTCCGAATATAAAAAAGGCCTTATGTATGAATATAGAACAGCAGCAATAAGCTTGATGACCCAATTACCAATTGCGATATCTTAATATCATAATTCGTTTGAGCTGATGAAAATGGGTTCGAGCTGAGGTATTTGTGATCATAATCCTTATCAGATCACCGCCTTCTAAAATAATGAGTCAAGAGAGTCAGTCTGTTGTCTGAGACAAAGACGAAGGCGATACGATCATTCCGGGAGATGATCTAGCTAAAAGCTAGAATACTGCTGCTCTATCAGAATGTTATGAATTCGAATATGAAGGCCTCAGAGAACCATTTATCTTCCTTGGGTGATCTGATGGTAATCAGAAAAGCATTGCAAATTACTTAGGCAGGATACAAGGCAGATGTTATGGCTAAATCCAGAACCAGATCGGGTTGACAAACTCACTAGGCAAAAAGGTTCAGATGAATCCAATCACATTTGGAAAAGTTTAACCAACCACATCATATATAGAAAGATCTGTCCCATAACTGACATAATTCGCAGACATAAGCAGTATATATGCGGCGAAGCTGGAAATTTTCGCATTATCCACTGTCGAAACTATGGGTAAGAGCAGCAAGACGAAAGAGTATTACACTTCATCTGCAAATTCCCTGCTCTGTCCAGGATATAAACACAATCATTTGGAAAGGAATTTTTTTATGAACGAACTTTTCGTACTGGATGTCAAAATTTTGATCTCTTTTTTAGGCTCTAGGCAAAACTTCCATTGTTTCTGTATCAAACATACCTTTCAGCGTCTTAAGACAGAGAGAACGCAGGGACTTGCGATGTAGAGTGGACACAAATTGTTGCTGACAATTTTACCACAACAAGTGCACCTGACAATTTTTTTCCCTAATCCGATTTAAGACTTTCCATAATTTTGCGGCTATGAACTACTGGTAGAGTTCAGGAGAAACAGACCAGAGTTCTATATTTATAAAGTATCTTGGAAAAACCAGCAAAACAGGTCGATGTTTTTTAAGATATTGTGTGACGGGTGGTCCACATATTCGGCGGCGAATGTGGAATAATCTATTCAGACTATGGAAAAAAGGCATGCAGATTTTATCCTTGTCCAACAATGTGTGAATTATGTCGTACATTAACGTAAGATTAAGATGGCTGTCCAGCAAATAATTAAAGAAAAAATTACGTTTAGATGAGTTTCTTTTCCATTCAATTTCTGCCCAAAGGTCTAATGGTTGTAACGAAATGAAAGTTAAGAAAAACTTAGCTGTTGGTGGTGTCGTAAGTTGCCGAATCTTTTTCTCTATGTAGTAGTCTAGGCCGATTTGTAGATGGGCCTTTGCGTTTGTGATTTGGTATAATTTTTCCAAAATCTTTTATAGTAGAATTGTTGATAAAGACGCTGGGATCGTCCACAGAACTAAGTTGATTATCACTTCACCAATGTCATAAACTGCGTGCAGGTGTTTGCTCTTGGTCGTAAATTTCACTACGACTAAAATATACAGCACGCAGGGATCATAGGAGTATTACTGGATGGTCCTGGCGAAATGGACCAGCCGAGCCCGCTATTGTTCTTTTTCTTTAGAAAAAGTGCCTGAACAATCTAGAAGTTTTTTTTAGAGAAAATAACTTATAAAGAAAGATATAAAAAATCAAGTCATGGTTTTTTTGGAGTTATCATATTTGTGAAGTGATTTCTGCGTCAGAAATATTAAAATCCCAAAATATTTATTTCTGAAGTTTTATTACAAAATTCGGAGGAAAATATTCAAGGATAAGTTATTCTACTCCAGGAGGAATTGGAATTACGTGACACAGTTAAGTCCTTTCAGGAACCTTACTTTGTGGTTTTTCTGGCCGGGCGTCAAAAAAAATGTTCTTTTTGTTGCGATTTGCTTTTCAAGTTTATAATTTCGAGAATTTACCCCCTGTCAATCTCGAAATAAGTTGTAATTCAGAACAGACGCTGTAATTCAGAACAGATTCTGGTTTTTAATCCACACCATGTTTGTCCGTACACGTTTTCTCTAAATAAAAAGTTTTCGTCTTTGGTTCTAACTAAAAAGAAATTTAATTTTTGAGTTGGCCACTGGTGATGATAAGTACCATAAAACTTCCTGGCTCCTAACTTTCATTATAGTAGTTTATATTCGGGTTTAAGAAAATCACAACAATATTTTAGTATTATTTTTCGTCTTAGTTCCGATATAAAAATTGCATAATTTGGCACAGTGTAAGTGTTTTCGTGGCGCATAGTAATTCAACTGAGTGAGTATCCTATAACCCGCCCATAAAGATTTCGTTATTCATTTCCACAATTACCACCTAAGCTTAAATTAACATTGTGATTTTTTTCTGATTTGATGCTAGTTGATATTGTCCCAGGACATTAGCCTGTCAAATTGGTTTCTGACACAGTGTTGGGGTAACGCACCTATCATAATAAATAAATCTTTCTATTCTAGTAAGTTATGGTATAAAAACGGAGGGGTCCAGCGCTGATTTCACCACAGAGTTTCTTGGGGTGTGGCCGCTATTTCCTCATCTATGCTGAAAGTTTGTGTACAATCTTTGAGGGGATGGCCTTGGAATGCTCACTCCATTTAGTAAAAAACATATCCATGTGCAGTTTATTGGCAAATTATTCTAAAATTCAACTAAAATACGAATACCTAAAAATATGCAAAACGTTATTTCCACTTTTATTAATGGCGTTTTTCTTTTTTAGCTCCGAGTAAAGAACTCAGTTGTCAAGAAAAGATCTTTTTTAGCTCAGACACATTTAATTTCTCAACTCGTGTTTCTTTTTTAAATCTGAGCTAAGTCGGGGCATGAACCATTAGCTCAGAATAAAATGCACGATCAAACGGGGCAAAATGTTGGGCGCGGCTAACTTGGCTCATAATTTTAATAATAATCACTAAAGTAAAACCAATTAAAAATAAAAATGAACTCGGAAAACGAAAGCTTTGGATTTGCTGGTAAATAAGTTTTAATAAAAACAATTATAATAATATATGACAGTTCTGCGCTTAAGTTTATTTCATAATTAAATCGGAGATATCTGACCATGCTCTTTTTAGATCTAACTCGGTTTACTCAGGCTCTGCTCAGAGATCTGCTAGAGATAAGAAGTTGAAGAAAGTATACAACGAGGTGATTGCTAAGAATCATGGTAAACTTTATTTATTTGATGTTTGTGGTTTAGATTCGCAGTAAACAACTTATGAAGAAATGCAAGCTTGGACCTAAAATCTGCTGATGTAAGTTTCATTTTGTGGGCAAGTCCTAAGCTGATATTGGACATTTTCGACTGACTACTCGCCAACCAAATTTGCTTTAGGCCTCGGCCACGCACTGAGCGACTAGCGACGCTGAGATATGTCGCTGAGCGACATCGCTAAGCGACGATTGTCCTTTTACAGAGCGACGTCGTCTGCGACGATGAATAAGTGATAGTCGTTAAAATGTTGTTGTCCAGATCCTTTCGTCGCAAGCTCCTACTAGAAAATCGTGTTTTCTTGTATTTATGATTAAAAAAAAGAAAGTACGTTGTTCACCCTATTAATCAAGTGAGATCAAATTTCGGTGAATTCCATCACTTATACAAAAATTTGAGGCTGTACCTAGACCGTTTTTTTTTCAATATCTCCGGATGTCAATTAATTCTTTTGACATGTTACTTTAGAAATCCTAACAAAAAAATTGAGATTTTTGGAAAAGAACATGAAAATGAAACCAAATACTGCATTTCATGTTATTAAATGTGCTTGCAAACTGCATAACTACGTGAGAGAATGTGACGGCAATAGTGACCTTGATTTCATAGAAGTGACTTCTGAAATGAATAATACAATAACTGAAACCAGGGCAAGGAATGAAGAACAAGAATCCGTTACAACAGAAGCAATATTTCGGCTTTAAATTTCAGAAATGAGCTTACTATGTACTTTTGTGAGCTTGGAAGTTAAAAAACAATAAAATATTTGAATAAGAACTTACCCGAATAGTTACAAATTTTTGCAACCTCTTCCCATATTTTATCACTTATAAATATGTCGGATTTGACTAGGCGAAATTAAACTTTCAATGTCTATATTGGGCATTTTTCTTTTACGTCGCTCAGCGATCAACTACAAAATTAGAACATGTTTTAATCTTGAGCGACGACGTTCTGTCGCTTAGGATCTACGCTCAGTAATAGCATGGCCATATCTATAGGTTTTAATGTGTTCTATTTTTGTTGGTCGCTTAGCGATGTCACTCAGCGTTGCTTGGTCGCTCGTCGCTCAGTGCGTGGCCGGGGCCTTAAGGGGGAAACTAATATCAACTTGTAATTGTATGCCCTTAACTTATTCCAAGAACATGGCATAGAAACTTTCTGTGAGCTGAATGTGGGTCTTTTGAAATTACCATTTCAAAAAATAAAAGTGAAGTAGACTTGACCAAAAAGTGAAGTAGATTCAGGAAAAGGGAAGTAGATTTCAAAATCATAAATTTAATAATATATTTAATTCCAATTTACTTTTATTTATGTATCAACAACAACGAGACATTTGAAAGGCGAATGCAAATAGTAATAAAAATATCCTTGCCGAAATATGTGCATCTTCTTCTTCAATGTCCACTGAAATCCCCACATACATAGACACTTAATTTTTTTACAACTTTTGGGAAATCTTGATTTTCCAGAGCCGTTTTTGAAAAAAAAATATAAATGGTGCACAACGATATTTTTATATTATATTTTTCCCTACGAATCTTAATCCACTTGTTGATTACTTAGAAATATCTTTTCAGCACAGACAGACATAAACGAATGTAAACCCAAACGCTTTACCTTTCCTTCTTTGAAAGAAAATTATAAAGCGCCAGTTATATCTTTCATTGAAATTCATCATTGAAAACAAAACAGTGAATTTTTTCTAGCAAGCCGGTTATAGCTATCTTTGAAACTTGGCTGTTATTGAAAATATCCTTCATAGCTAAATGTAATTTTGAGGTTAGATTTGATCATTGAAAGAAAATCGGAAGCATGAGAACAGGAATAAAAGGAAACACAAATCATTGGAACGATTGTGTTCTACTTTTGGGAATAAAATGTCAGCTGTTCATTGAAAACGCTTTTTATCATTAAAAATCTAGAGTGCTTTTACAATAAAGTGGTAGAGCAAATAAAATATTTTTTTGAAAAAAAAAAATTATGTATCTTATTACATTCATTTTGGTACCAAAACTACATCAATTGGTAGACAAAGTTTTCAAAAATGAGTTTCAATAAAAGCTTAACAGATCTTATTGCTTTCATTGAAAACTTGTTATATAAATTCTGATGCACTTAAACAAATAAAACTGATTTCGTTTTGGTAAAAAAGTAAGGTAGTAAGATAAGATAAATAATTTTTTCTGTTAAACAAATATTTCTTTTGCTCCACCACCTGCAACCACTTTCTTGTAAAATCACTTTTGATTTTTTAATGATGCAAAGCGTTTTCAATGAACATCTGTCATTTTGTTCCCAAATGTGGAACAAAATGATTCCAATAATTTTTGTTTTCTTTTTTCCAAGTCTCACACGTCAGTTTTTCTTTCAATGATCAAATCTAACCTCAACATTACATTTAATAGCTATGAAGGATATTTTTCAATAACAACCAAGATTCAATGATAGCTGTAACCGACTTGCTAGAAAAAATTCACTGTTTTGTTTTCAATGATGAATTTCAATGAGAGCTATAATTGGCGCCTTAGGAAAACAATAATTAACGTCAGAAAAGTGTAATCATTTTTTGTTTGAAGTGAAGTTAGATGCAATTAATTCTTTTGAAATGTGAATCTGGGCTTATATGAAAGAGTGTAAAACATTTTTTTAATATTTTTTTTTAAAAGTAGATTCAAGTTTTTTTTTTCGTTTAAATTGAAGTCGATTAAAAAGAGATTTATAAAAGTATAGTAGATATAAAGAATTTAATAATATGCGAAGTAAGGAGAGAATTTTTTTTTCCTGAAATTGGAGTAAATCTACTTCAATTGAAGTACAGTGGTATCGCTGCTTGGTTATAGTTTGCAGCTGTACATGCGAGGAATACATTCCTACTTTATTTTAAACATATATGAAATATGGTTTTAGCTTGGGAATATTTTAGTGATTATAGTACAAATATACCGGAAACTGACCAAACTTAAAATTAATAAAAAAGAACCTTTTGTGTTGATGTTTGAAAACTCTTAAACAACATTTCCTGCTTAATAAAACCGTGGAAATTGACGAGCTTACCTCAGCGTAAGCAAAAAAGCATTACAATTTACAAGACTGTGTCATAATAAACTTTAAACGAGATCCTATTTTTCAAAAGAATCTCTTTTGTGTAACAAGAGCGTAAATTCCTCAATCGTATTCAATTCAATTCCCAATCACTTTGAAGTTTTTTTATGATCTTCAAATTCTCTTCTCTTCAAAAAGATTTTCGCCTTTATGAAAAGCAGTTAAAAGGATTTTCATGTTAATCAGTTCAATTTTGTTTTATAGTGTTATTTCAACCCCTCGTAAAATGTATATGTTTTCATTCCATACCAACACAACAACAAGAATAACAATCCTTTCAAATTGTGTAATAAAAAAAAAACAACAACAAAAATTCTTAATCCTCACCTGAATCAATATCTGTGGCACTGACTGTTACAACTGGTGTCCCAATCGAAACATTCTCGAAGATTTCATTTGAATAGCTCATAGGATCAAACACCGGGGCGTTATCATTCAAATCAAGAACATTGCAGTAGACCGTTAATGTGGTCGATAAACTCGGATGGCCATTATCTTGGGCTTGTACAACCAGAATATAATGTTGCACCTGAAATGTATAGAAAAAAAAAATGCTGAAAAAAGAGTTACAAATAAAAAATAAAAAAAAAAAAACAAATGAGTAACAACTGTCATCGGCCCATAACTACAACATTTGTGTGGAATCTTTTAATCGCTTCCTTGAAACTCACAACACAACAGACCACAGGAGTTTAACTCTCAAATAAAAACGCAGAACTTGCCACCAGCAGCAGCAGAAGCAGCAAAGGAACAACTGCACTGCAACAATACGAGAATACGAAAATAAAACAAATATTTGGCAAACTTACCTCCTCATAATCAAGACGAGCTGTCAGCGTAAATACACCAGTTTGCGGATTCAGACTGAACACATCATTAGCCCAATCGGAGATTACTGTATACGAGACCATTGCATTATTACCCAAATCTGGATCCGTCGCCGAGATAACACCGACCTGATAGCCTCGTGGTGCGTTCTCCGGTATGTCAAATGAGTACACAGCTTCCGAGAATACCGGCGGATTGTCGTTTGTGTCCGTAACCTGTGATCATATAAAAAAACAAAAAAAAAACATTACAAAATAAAGTTTCAAAAAAATTAGTAAAAATTCTCGCAAATAAGATTTGTAAAAAAAAATTTAAAAAAAAAAACAATATGGGAGCCATAGAGCTCATTGTGAATTCATGTCACAATTCCATCAGCATGATGACGATGACGAAATTCAGCCAAAATTCACTATCCTATGGTCGAAAAGCCGAAAACCTGAAGACCCTTATGATGCGGCCCATAATGACATTAAGGCGATAATTTCAGACTGAAGCGCAGATGAAGATCGGGAATTTTCACTTCTGGAATTATTACTTTAGTTGGTTGAGCAGATCGATGGGCAATCGATGCTGATGTTGATGGTGGCCGGACGGAAGACGCGACGCACCGAAGAACATATTGGTACACAAAAATTTAACTGCACCTCATTTACAATTCAGAACAACAAACATTTTGTCTGCGGTCTTTAGGTGAATGATGGTGGTGGGGCGGTCGGTGGCTGTTCGGTTCGTGGTGGATGACGACCAAGCACGGTCGCCATGTTTCTTTTGCTACTGTTTAGCTTCAATCAAATTTCACCGCTCGCACCAACTGCGAAAAAATACACAAAACCTTAAGCTCTGCTCCCTGCGTGCATAACTTAGAATATACTTTTTTTTTAACTGAATGTTGCACTGCGCTGATGATGTGCGCAGACGCAGAGAAAGATGCCAACTAAATATCTTTGTTTGAGTTTTATATGAAAGCCAACATCAAATAATGCCATACTTTGGATTCCAATTGATATCTCATTTGAAGGTACATATCTTTCGTTTCGCTAACTATCTATACCTAGTTTGCCTTTTGTCTGTGGCTACAGACTGCAGTTATTTGCAAGGCCCCGATAGGATATGGTGTCCTTTTTTCTTCATCGAAATGGCTTTCTGTTTTTAGCGCAACAAAATATTTGAGATACATCGGTTTTCGGTTTTCTTTTTTTATTGTTTGTTTGTGTAGTGCGTTTCGGGTCGGTTCGCTTGAGTATTCCTGATTTCTACGATTTGATAAGAACTCAAATGCCAGTAGTTGATGAACAGAAGTCAAGTATTTTAACAATTTTAGTTGAAGAGGTATTGGCATGGGATATTATTTTGTAGTGGTTGTACATGTGCACAATGTCTTTTAGGGATGTCTCTTGGGATCTTCTCAACTTTAAGACACTTAAGCGAAACTGACTTTTTGAATAGCCAAAAAGAGAGCGATTTGACAAAATACTATCGGAATTTGAGCCAACAAATTATATTCACATAAAAAAAAAAAATAAAACAGTCGTGAGATAGACTTTTACACATTTTGTCTTCAAAATCTATTAGTTCGTGTATAGGGTGTTTTTTTTAACCCATTACTTATTGCAGAGTGTTATATCTGTCAAAACCAACTGCCAGATTAAAAATTGTTAATGTCATTTTTATTGAATAGTTCCTAATGAAATATAAGCTTGAAAAACTATTAATAAAATTTAGGAATTTGACTTAGAAATTTTGTTTCTGTGCACCAAGCTGATAATAGAGCACTTGTTCTAAATGTATAGGGTTATCCATCTTGCGGCTTCAAAAGTATAGGGCTGGAATTCGACATCTGTTAAACTAAGTTGTTAAACCATTTTTTTTTTAGTTGAAAGTCTGACATTTACGAAAATGGATCGCATAACTATCGCACAACGCATAAAAATTGTTAAAACCTACTACAAAAAAGGTGATTTTGCCACAGCCACATATCGCGCTTTAAGAGGAGATTATAGTTTACATAATCGTCCAACTACGGAAGCAATTGGCAATATTGTGAAGAAATTTGAAGACTGGATTGGTTACAGATATTGTAAGGCCTGTGCATCATAGTTTCGCACGTACCACTGAAAATATCGCTGCTGTAAGTGAAAGTGTTGCCGATGACCCGAATGTGTCGATTCCTCGCCGTTCTCAGGAATTAGGACTGTCTTACGGCACATTATGACGTATTTTGCATTTGGATCTACACCTACATCCATATAAAGTCCAGCCCACACAACAACTGAGGCCACCTGACCATTCACAACGTCGTAGATACGTCGAATGGGTTCTTGAACATCAGGCGGTGGACGACGATTTTTGGAACAAAATTTTCTTCAGCGAAGAAGCACATTTCTCACGCGGTGGGTATGTTAATAAACAAAATTGTCGTATTTGGGGTTCTGAGAATCCTCAAGTAATTGAAGAGAGGCCATTATATCGACGATGGAACGACTGTCACCGTCAATTCGGAGCGTAATGGTCATATGATAACCGACTTTTTTTTGCCTGCTATTGAAGAATACGACTTGAAGAATATGTGGTTTCAACGAGACGGTGCCACAAGCCACACAACTCGAGCGAATATAGCTTTATTGCAAGAGACATTTCCTGGCCGCGTAATTTCTCGTCGTGGTGATATCAATTGGCCACCAAGATCATGCGATTTGACACCGCTGGACTTTTTTTTTGTGGGTCTACGCGAAAGACGTGTTTATGCAGATAAACCTTTAACTCTTGAGCACTTGAAAACCAAAATTCGTCAAGCTATGGCTGAGATACCGCCCAATATGTGTCAAAAACTGGTCGAAAATTACCTCAAGAGAATCGATGCTTGCAACAATTCGCGTGGTGGTCATTTAAGTGATGTAGTGTTTCACACATAATGTCAACGTTCAAACTTTATAATAAATAAAATGCACGACTTGCTTTTGTTGCTAACAACTTTAGTGTTACTCACTGACGCTGTTGGTAGGTAGCTAGTCTGTTATAAACTGGCAATAATAACACTGATAGTTTTCTGTGCTGCAAGTGCGATGCTACCATCTGACTGTTGGGCAAAAACAACAGATACCGCCGCAGCAGCTGCCAAAAAGTAATATCCTAAGAACTTCATATTAGAATTATATTATTTGTTAATGATACCAAGTAAAGTCACAATACTACTGAATATCCAATATACCGACTTCTCTTATATAGCTTATAATCCTACAAAATAAATAAGTAAAATCAATATCACCTTTTCTTTTTTTTTCTTTGTTTTTTCAATTGTTAGTTTTGTATAGTTTATGTAAGCCATTTGTTTGATTGACGTCATACAATATTTTGGAATTTTTTGAACAGTGAAAAAAATAAAATGCACGACTGGATCGTACAAACTTGCTCTTGTAGCTAACAACTTTAGTGTTACTCACTAACGCTCCTGGGAGGTAGCTAGTTATCCTATGCAGATTTAAAGCCCATGTAGGTAATATTACATTGATTCTTAGTAACGGGTGATTTTTTTGCTACTTGGTTTTTGAAGTTTATATTTTTGACAGATCACACATGACAAATTCCACGAACATTTGACATTTCGATTCAGTATTGTTTGCCATTTCATCATGAATAGACTTACGCCTGAACAACGTTTGCAAATTATTGAAATTTATTATCAAAATTCGTGCTCTGTGAAAAATGTGTTTCGCAAGCTACGTCCGTTTTATGGTCGTCATAATCGACCCACCATTTTTGGCTAAATGGATACGTGAATAAGCAGAATTGCCGTATTTGGAGTGAAGAGCAGCCAGAGGCAATTCAGCAGCTACCAATGCATCCCGAAAATTGCACTGTTTGCTGCGGCTTATGGGCAGGCGGCATCATTGGGCCGTACTTCTTCAAGGACGATGAAGGCCGCAGGGTTACGGTCAATGGAGAAAGGTACCGTTCGATGATAACAGATTTTTTTTTGCCGAAAATCCAAGAATTGAACTCGGTCGACATGTGGTTCCACCAGGACGGTGCCACATGCCACACTGCACGCGAAACCATGCATCAATTGAGAGGCGAATTTGGTGAGCAGTTGATCTCACGTTTTGGCGCAGTCAATTGGCCACCAAGATCATGTGATTTGACCCCGTTAGACTATTTTTTGTGAGGCTATGTTAAGTCTATTGTCTATGGGGACAAGCCAAACACGATTGCTGCCTTGGAAGCCAACATTGAACGCGTCATTGGTGAGATTCCGGCCGAAATGTGTGAAAAAGTTTGCCAAAATTGGGCCTTCAGAATGGACCACCTGAAGCGTATCCGCGGGCAACATTTAAGTGAAATTATTTTTAAAAAGTAAATGGCAGAAATTGATTTATCGATCCAAATAAAAATTTCATTCGCTTTTTACAAGTTTCTGTGTTTTTTCGAATTTTCAAAAACCAAGCTCTTAAAAAATCACCGTTAATGAATTGTCGAATGCATGATTCAAGGAATAGTTAAATAGGTACCTACAAATGTATATTTAAATGGATTTTAGTTATGTAAATTAGGAGGGCAATAATGTAAATATGTACAAGTACATATATGTATATAATGAAAGTGAAGGGTGTATAGGTGGAAAAAAATCGTTTTTAAACTTATTTAAACTGCCAAAACCAACCCTTTAATCAATTTTTTTGAAAAAAACCAAGAACGCCATTAGATGCCACGGATCAATGAAAATTTTATAAAAAAGTATATCGAAAATTGTGGGATGGGTTTTGATGAAATCCTGTTTTTTATTTTTCGTTTCTTGAAAACAAAATTCTTTTGAAATTTTGGTTTGGAATTTTTTTTAGAGACTTTTAATGTTCATGAATATAAAATTTAAAATTATTTTTTTTGATTAGTTATAAAATTATTGTTTTTCAAAAAAAAAAACTAATAAATTATTTTAATTAAAAAAAAAGTTATTCAAAATGTTGATATGCAAAAATAATTTAGCTCCTTAGATCTTATATAAGATAAGCCATAAGATTTGACAGAAATCCAATGTACCGTTACCGAGAAAGCCAAAAATTAAAAAAATCGTTAAAGGAAAGGTACCGTTAATAGACTTTTCCTGTGAACTTGGTTCATATCAAATGATAGCTATTACCAACAAAAAAATTCTCAAACATTTTTATCAAAAGCGTTGAAGCCGTTTTACAGAAAAATAAGATTTTCCTTCAAGGTCATATGGCAGGTACCGTTATTTTTAGGCCTAAAAATAAAATTTCAATTTCCCCTCTGAGGAATGCCAAAATAATCACACATACCAAATTTGAAAGTAATCGCTTAAGCCGTTTAGGCTGTAGCTCGTTATATATACAGACGGACAGACTGACAGATAGACTGACATACAGACAGACAGACATTTTTTGGCGAACACTTTTTTAGGATTCTCTATGATCGGAAAATCACATTTGATTGTATTTAAGTGTTTATTTCTTTTTTCTTATTTACTTATATATTTGTTTAAATATTTCTTTATTTTTTTATTTATTTATTTATTTATATTTTTCTGTTTTTTTATTTATTTGTTACTTATTTGTATGCACTCTAGTCACTTTATCTTTTTTTCATTTTTTTATAAATTCATATTGTAGGTTTTTAAATGCATTTGCCTTCAGATAAAAATATTTCTCAAATGTACATATCTTTTTAATAGTATTTTAATAATGTTTCAAAAGTAAGATGAGTAAAGTCAAATCTCTGAATTTGTGCGGTTACATAGCTTTTGAAATTGTTTTGCAAAATAAAAATATCTATCTATCTATCTAATAGTGTCCCTTTCGAAAGTCAGGTATCTTTATTGAAAGAATAAAACCCTTTCGGAAATCTTTTTTGACATGCAAACGCACTTAGTCCAAGTAATTCGGAATTAAGGATGGCAACGATTGTGTTTGCGACTTGTCGATAGTCATGGAGAATGCGAGTTAAGCGGAACACTGAATGTGCTTATAGAGTCGAAAGGCGAGTTCGTACGGTATCATCGGAATTCTTGGAATCAAAACTTTCTCGCCTTCGGATTTGTCTCTGTTGATTGTGGGCTAGGTGACGTTGTATAGTTTTTAAGTATCTTCACTTGAAACCTGGTTCCAACTTGGAGTTCGAAATTGTGCAGAAACTCGATTGGATAGTTTATTACTTATACCGTATGTTCACTCACCCAATCGTGGTTCAATAAAGTTAAAGAATTAATAGAAATTCGACAATTTCCAATTTTCATAGTCAATTCCATTTTATTTACGTAGTGCAGTGCCATTTCGTCCCCAAAGCGGATCGCCTTGGTCCGCAAAATTTTTATTTTTTACGAGTGTGGTCAGATAAGTACTTAGCTATTGTCAAAGTCAAAATTTCGGTCGAATCGGACTACTAGTTTGGTTTTGACACGTATGGAAGCCAGCTTATCCGCGAAATTTAACAAAATGGAAAAATAGCATTATCGGTCGGTGATTCGATTCTTACTTTTCAAAAGACCGGGTGGTCTTTGAGATGCCTCCATGAAATTTTGGGCATAAGAGAAATATGTCTGTGAACACAGAGCACTGTTTGAAGCTTCTTAAGCGCAATCCGAAAGAGTTCCTGCGTCGCTTCGTGACTGTCGACGAAACATGGATCCACTGGTACTCGTACATATCAGGGACCAAGGAAGAGTCGAAACAGAGGATTTCACCCCGCGAATACTGTCCAATCGGCCGGGAAGGTGGTGGCCACCGTTTTCTGGGTTTGACAAGGTGTGATCTGCAACGATCACAGTGTTCTACTGTGCTGAATTATTTGCTCGATTCGTCGCCGAATTGAAGTTTGCGGAATAAAAAATGTGTTCTTCCACAATGAAATCGCACCGGTTCATACCTCCGACGTCGCCACGGCCAGTTTGGTCGAATTGCACTACGAACTACTGACCCATCCATATTATTCTCCGGATATAGCCCCATGCGACTTTTGTTATGTTTCCAAACTTGAAAAAAATCATACTCCGGGCGAACATTTGAGTCCAATGAGGAGGTTATCGCCGCCACGGATGCCTAATTTGCAGAGCTCGAGAAAACCTATTTTTCGGATGTGTTAAAGAAGTTGGAGTATCGCTGGATTAAGTGTATATAGCTTAGAGGAGAGAATATGTTGAAAGATAAAATTTGTTGTTTATCTTATGTGGGCTAAGTCACTATCGGATCGCCCTCATCGTAAGTCAATTTAAAAGTGAAATAACAAATAACCTATATATAAAGACACAACCACTTTACCTCAATCGTCAATGTGGAAAGGTCGAATTTTCGTGCTAATCAGCCTGAACCTGAGACATGATTTTACCGGTCTAAAATGAATTGAGTAAAACATCGATTCGAGATGCCGACCTGTTGCAAAATAATTCTCTTGGCTGTTGGATGAAAGAAGCGTTTGACTCAGAGAGGGTCAATTCTTGATTCTAATACAGTAGTACCCCTTTGTGAATTAAGGTGTTTTTGGCACGAAGAAATTCTCAATTGCTAACGTTGCGAGCAGGAGAGCTAGTACGAGAGTGAAGGGTTTTTTTTTATAGTTTATCGAAATTCTGACAAAAATCCAGGCAAACATTAATAATACATAATGTACTTAAAATGCTTATCTTTTTTGCCTTTTTTCCTTAATTTATTAAAATTTTCATAGCACACCATATTTCTTTGTGTTTTGCTTTTCAAGGTTTTCCCTCAAAGTCGCGTTAAGATGGGCATTGGAGGACTAGGACAACAAAATCCACTATAACACTTATGGACAATGGAATTCCAAATCGAGACATACTTAAAAGTCTTACAATATTTTTTTTATTTTCTGCAATAATACAACATCAACGCATGGTTACCAAGAAAAAAAAACAAAAAAAAAAAAACAATTTAAGCAAATCCAACAGCAGCGCCGGCCGCGCCACCGTCATCGGGCATGCATCACCAATAACCAAACCATCATCCGATGGTAACACAAGACCACGTAAGTAATAAATGTCACCTTCATTCAGAAGTGTTTAAAATGACATTTTCTTTCCGGGTGTTCACGTAAATTTAATTTACTTATATTTCTCTTCATATACGAGTATATGTAGTCCGTTAGTATGCATAGCTACACTGGTTTCTCTGCACAAATAATCTGGACAAAAAAAAGCAGCAAAAAAAGGAAGGTTACAAGAGCAACAGCAGTACGTCCTTAAACGCGCAGCACCAATAACAACAACAAAAACAATAAAAATGAGGAAAAAATATGTCGCCTTGAGCCAAACTTGTTGTTTTTGTTTCGTCTTTTTCGGATGATTTTTCGATCTTTTTATCGTCCAGATGAATCTAGATATCTATACAGCTTGCCCCCAAGAGGAAAGAAATCTTCAACACACTCACATACGAATTCGGTGGGACGGGACGAATGGACGGCAATTTAAGCTTGTAATCCATATTCATACATTAAACATATTTTTTATCGCTCACTTAAAATCAAAGTGCGAGCTCGGGCTGAAGTCGCAAGTTCCAAGCACAGAAACCAGCAACGGCGTCGATGGTGATGTTGGTGGTGGTGGCGGCAACAGCCGCGTCTTCGTCGCAGGAACAACCTCACCACCAACATACACATCACAGAATTTGTACATAACTACATATTTATATCTGTGCAGCACATAAAGGAGGTGCAAAAAAGGTTGAAACCGAAAAACCATTGAGGCGGTTTTTTAACACGCGGAGCATCAAATTACCAAAACCGGCAAAGAAATTAATAAAAAAAATATAACCAAAAAAAAAACCAAAAAGGGAAGAGCGCCCATCGCAGATAAAAGAAGCAAGAATCAGTTTCCTTAAAAGAGCACAGCAGTAGCGAGCACCATATGTGTACTGTTCGGTTGGGCTTTAAGGTTACCTCTCAACCACCACGCATACGGAACCTCTAACTAAGGCAATCGCCGGCAGGCAGGCCGGCCGTTGTCGTTTTCATCTTAACAAAACCCCAAACAAAAAAAAATAATAATAAAATAAAATAATAAAAATTTTTAATGAAAACAGAAAAACGGCTGCATAAACAACAAAACCAACAAACGAAACACAAGCACACAAAAAAAACAAAAATAAGGACCTTCAGGTCGGTTTTGGCACTCACCTGTACGATAACAGTGGTTTCTGTATGCTGTACACCATCGGTGACACGTATAATCAGGTGATAAACATCTTTGGTTTCACGATCCAGAGCGTCTCTTAGGCGCAATTTACCCGTGTCCGGTTCGAGTAAGAATTTACCATCGTCCCCATTGATCATGGTATAGGTCAGAGTTCCAAGTGTGTCTGGATCGGTGGCACGAATTGTTGCAACTGTATGCCCAGCACCAAGATCTTCGCTAACACTGAACGTCAGCGGAATATCACGGAATACTGGTGGACTGTCGTTTTTGTCCATTACTGTCACTTTCACCTGAAAATTAAAAAAAAAAAAAAAACAATTTTATTAATTGGGGTGAATATGGGAGTTGAGACAATTATTTAATTGATAAGGTCTTATTTTATGGGAAAACATGAATGTTTGTCCTTAATTTTAATCAACATAAGGGGGTTCTGTATGACAAGATTGGTACTCACAGTAGGGTGTAAGCATAGTTTCCACAGTTTCCAAGCTCATTGATTGTAGGGAATATTTGGAAAACTGTACGATTATTAAGTTGACAGAATAGTAAGCAGACATATTTCATAGTTGATGACAATCTACTTGCAAACTATTTCGAAAAACTCTTTTAGCCCGACGCCAATGCAAACATAATAAGCTATGCTATACCAAATAATTATTATTCTTGAATTAGATGAAAACCTTACGATGATGGAATTATCAGCAGCTTCAAATAAAATGCACGACTCTATCGCATGAACTTGTTCTTATATTCAATGAAATTGTATGCAAAAGATTTCTATTAAAAATCTAAATATATATTTAAAGTTGTTTTTTACTTAATTTTTTATATATACAAAATTTCTTTAATTTTTTTCTAAAAAAAATGGTATGACAATCTTATATATTTAATAATATAAATTTAAAAACAATAATCAAAGAAAAAATAATTCAAAATTCTGAAGTAAATACTTAAACTAATCACTTGTTGGAGGTTTATTTTTTCAACATTTTTTACTTATAAAAAATTATAAAATAAATAGATAAATAAAAAATCTTTTTTTTTTACAATTTTTTTCTTAAATTTGTGGAAAAAACAAGTGTTTTATTTATTTATTTATTTTATAATTTTTTATAAGTAAAAAATGTTCACTTAATATAATTTGAGATCAAAAAAAATTCTTGGATAAATTTGAATTTATGAGAAATAAAATGCACGACTGGAGCGCACGTACTTGCTCCTATGTTCGATCACATTATATGCTAAATATTCTTAATAGAAACGGCTAAATGTATTTTTAAAGCCGTTTTTCACTTATTTTTTTTTATATAAAAATTCTTAAATTTTTTCAGAAAAAAAATTGGTATTAACATTAATGTTTAAAAAATGCCGTTTATGAGAAAGTTGAAAATCAATAAACTGGTTGTATAACAGGTACCGTTAATATCAAAATTCTTAAAAACTTTTTTGGCCGAAATGTTCACCATACCCAAAGTAGTACACACACCAATTTTTATTAAAATCGTTGGAGTCGTTTTTGTGATAATTAAGATGGTAGAAAAATTTGTATGTCAAGTACCGTTATTTTTGGGCCTAAAACAACGATTCAAAAATCTATTTTGGACAATCACCTAAAACGCCTAGAAGATGCGCCTTTTTTAGGGACATGCTGGACAAATGCTGTTTTCCATCCACTCGGAAAGAGACCTGTAGAGTAGGACAGATAGAAAAGCTTACGCAGTGGTTTTGCCAGCGTTAAAGAACACCTCTTCAGAACGATGGGAGGGATACTATCCGGGGCAGCGGATTTGTTTATGTCAAGATCTTTGAGGACTCTAGCAACTACACGGGTGCGAAAGAAGATTCGTCCCATAAGATCGTTTACGCTCTCAAGTACTGGAGAAGTCATATCACTTTCTGACAGCGTCGAATTAACAGCGAACTGCGCTGCAAGCAAATTGGCTTTTTCACGAGAACTCACAAAAGGGGTTTCATTAAAGACGAGCGTTCTTGAACCGAAGAAGAAGTTGAATTTCGAATAGTTTTTACAAACGACCAAAAATTCTTACTATCTTTGGGACATTGTAGTATTTTTTGCCTTAATTTTTGGTCATGCAAAAATTTGGTTCTAAAAATGTGAACGTTGCAAGTCTTTCTAGCTTGTTGAAACTTTTTCCGGTTTTCCAAAGTGGGGTTGGCTTTATAATTCCGGAAACTGATTTCTCTAACCTTAATAACCTCTTGACATCTTGAATCAAACCATGCATTTTTTTTCGGTTTGATAGATTTCACCCTATTCGGGATAAAATTTCTCATTGCGTAAAGGTTTAAATTTTTTATCATATTCTTAAATCCAAGCTCTATTTACCACATCGAGTTTCTCGTTATAATAAGGCAAACTCCATGTTAGGTTTCATATACGCTTTTGATTGAAATGATCCTTGTACATTAAAATCCCTTCGCGTTTCTTATGTTATGTCAATTGTTTATTTTGACAAGAAATGTAAAAAGCTTACATTGATTTTTTTGTTAATTGTTATTAATTTTACAATAAAACATAATGGATTGCAAGACAATATTAACAACTTGTTTGAACAACAATGAAAAACGACTTCTAGTTGCAATTGATCCATTTATGCTTAATTTAATTAATTTAAAAAATCAATGTAAGCTTTTAATATTTCATATTTAAATAAACAACCACTGAAGAAGGTGGGAAAATCCAACGAAACGTAGGATAAAAATATGAAGTAAAGTTATTTTACTTGCATACAGAAGAAAGTGACCAAAATAGCCTAAAAAGACGCTTGAACATCAAGTCATACAAATAATTGGCCAAGTTAACAAATTTAAGTTAACAAACTATTAGTTATGTACTAATGTTGATAATTATTATTTATTGTATATTACGTTTTTTGTTTTCATTTTTAAATATATTATTAATTAGTCTAATCTGAGTATTATTATAAGCTCTAATTGACGAAAGTACATAAAAATATAAATAACTAAAACTAACTTTCATTTACCATAATGTGGCTGTAGAAAACGTACAATATTAAATTGCTGGTAGCCTATCTTTATTATATGAAATAAAATCATAAAACTTAATATTTTGTTATTTTTCTTACTGAAAAAACGACTATCCGGTATTCAGCCGGATACAAAAATATTATTCGGCTCCGGCCGGATATTAAAAAAGAAGCCGGATACCGAATACCTACCGGATATCCGTCATGTCTCTACTTATTTTGCTTACGTCATTTGAGAAGAACAAATTTGGAAGCCATAGAAATTATTGCGCTTATAGTGTAAATACTTAAATTTTTCGTGATCAAATAATCTTCTTCTTTATATATAAAAAAATGTTCTCAAAAAAGTTTTTTTCTTTTTTTAATTCATTTTTATTTAATATTAACTTATAACTATCTTAAAGCTAGACAAAAATGTTTAAGAGTAGCCTAATTATCAATTAATTACAACTAATTTACTGGCCCTTTACGGGCGCTCTAAACTAAACAATAACTCTTAGAACTAATGTCTTTCGACCTAAAAACTATTTTAATTAAATTTAATTATTTTATTTTTTTTTTTAACCAAGCAAATTTAGTAACAAAAAACTCGGTATCTTACCATATTTTTATTTTTTACTTATAAACTAAACCTAAAGCTAGACCAAAAATAATTAAAACGTTCTCAACGTATGACGCTAAAGATCTCAGTTGGCATTCGACCATTTTCAATATACTTTTTTTTAATGAAAGATATGGTCGAGAACAAGGTTTTAAGCTATGTGTGGTATGAGATTATAGTCAAATTGAAATACCTTATGACTTTTAGTCCAAAATGCGTTTCGCCCGGACACGATAGTTGGGCTCATCAGTTAGATGCTATCGTGTCGCTCTAAGACGCACTATTTTTCGGTCGATGACTACCAACTCTTAATAAAATTTTCAGCACATACATGCTGAAAATTATATTTTTCTAGGGGAATTTGGTCAAATTCATGCACCCAGAGATTATATGTATAATTGGTTTTCGACTTATGCATATTTTTGTGAGCTATTAAAATCTTAAAATGCTTCCTAAAATTTTTAAATCTCATGAAGTAATACACATAAACATAAACAAATATATATATAAATAAAATGCACGACTGGATCGTACGAACTTGCTCTTGTAGCTAACAACAAGTGTAAAGTAGTAGCTAACCACTGAAGTTGTTAGTAGGTATAGGTAGTCTAGTTTAGTTATCCTGTGCAGGTTTAAAGCCGAAGTAGGTAAAATTACCTTGATTCTTAGTATAATGAATTGTCGAATGCATATGATTAAAGGAATGGTGACATAAGTACCATCCTACGAATATATATTTAAAAAGATTTTAATTATGTAAGTTAGGAGTGTAATGTGTACCTACCTACATAGATGGTGCTTAGGTATGTAAATATATGTATATATTTATGTATATATTTTACATATGTATAATAATGAAAGTGAATGGTCTATAGGTGGGTAAAAATCGTGTTTTAAACTGATAATTAAAGTGCTAAAACGATCACTTCAATCAGTTTCTTGAAAAAACAAAGAACACCATTAGATGCCACGGATCAATGAAAATTTTATAAAAAAGTATCTCGAAAATTGTAGGACAGATTTTGATGAAATCCGGTTTTTCATTTTTAGTTTTTTTGAAAACAAACGTTTTTTTGAAATTTTGGTTTACAGCTTTGTAGAGTTTATTAATATACATATGACTATAAAATTTTAAATTATTTTTTTTAATTAGCTTTAAAAATATTGATTTTTCAAAAAAAAAAATGGAATGGAATGCCAAAATAATCAAAAATACCAAATTTGTCGGTAATCGCTTAAGCCGCTTAGCCTGTAGCTCGTTATACATACAGACTGAAAGACTGACAGACTGACAGACTGACAGACTGACAGACTGACAGACTGACAGACTGACAGACTGACAGACTGACAGACTGACAGACTGACAGAGTGACAGACTGACAGACTGACAGACTGACAGACTGACAGACTGACAGACTGACAGACTGACAGACTGACAGACTGACAGACTGACAGACTGACAGACTGACAGACTGACAGACTGACAGACTGACAGACTGACAGACTGACAGACTGACAGACTGACAGACTGACAGACTGACAGACTGACAGACTGACAGACTGACAGACTGACAGACTGACAGACTGACAGACTGACAGACTGACAGACTGACAGACTGACAGACTGACAGACTGACAGACTGACAGACTGACAGACTGACAGACTGACAGACTGACAGACTGACAGACTGACAGACTGACAGACTGACAGACTGACAGACTGACAGACTGACAGACTGACAGACTGACAGACTGACAGACTGACAGACTGACAGACTGACAGACTGACAGACTGACAGACTGACAGACTGACAGACTGACAGACTGACAGACTGACAGACTGACAGACTGACAGACTGACAGACTGACAGACTGACAGACTGACAGACTGACAGACTGACAGACTGACAGACTGACAGACTGACAGACTGACAGACTGACAGACTGACAGACTGACAGACTGACAGACTGACAGACTGACAGACTGACAGACTGACAGACTGACAGACTGACAGACTGACAGACTGACAGACTGACAGACTGACAGACTGACAGACTGACAGACTGACAGACTGACAGACTGACAGACTGACAGACTGACAGACTGACAGACTGACAGACTGACAGACTGACAGACTGACAGACTGACAGACTGACAGACTGACAGACTGACAGACTGACAGACTGACAGACTGACAGACTGACAGACTGACAGACTGACAGACTGACAGACTGACAGACTGACAGACTGACAGACTGAGAGACTGACAGACTGACAGACTGACAGACTGACAGACTGACAGACTGACAGACTGACAGACTGACAGACTGACAGACTGACAGACTGACAGACTGATAGACTGATAGACTGACAGACTGACAGACTGACAGACTGACAGACTGACAGACTGACCAAGTTTGAACCAAATCGGTTCAGCCGTTTAGGCTGTTGATCGTTCTACAGACAGACAGACAGACAGACGTAATTGCGGGGCAACTTTTTTGGTGTTCTCTTGATAGTAATGTCATGTTTGATTGTTAGACAATTTTTTTTTTTTTACGAATACATAACTTGCCTTATAGTACCTATAATTTCAAGTAAAACATTATAAAAATCTGTGGAGCGGTTTTTGAGAAAAAAAGTTTTTTTTTAACATTTTGAAAACATTTTTCAAAAGAAATTCAAAAACTCCAATTCATAGGTACTCAGCAAATACATAACTGTAATTTCTGAAAAAAAATTAATGAGCAGTTTTCAAAATATAAATTTTTAAAAATTAAAAAAACAAAAATGATTTTAAAAATATAAAAAAAAATATTTATTAAAAATATTGGTATGCAGTATAAATTGGCTATCTACACCTATATATGTGTGAAATTTCGAATGAATCAGTTAGGCCATTTATGAGATAGTTGAAAGCAACAAAAAACTGTCCTATGGAAAGTACCATTCTTAGACATTTTTTAAAACTTTGTTCAATCATATGATCGGTCGTACCTACATATAAAGCTGCACTAATTTTTTAAAAATCAAAACCGTTAGGTACGTTTTCGAAAAAAATAGGCTTTAACGTAACGGTTATATATGGCAGGTACCGTTATTTTTTGAGCTAAAAAAATATTTTCAATCCTAGCAGAGATTTATAAACATGCTGTACCTGAATTTTTAGAGTATATCTTAGAATTTTTAAAAAGAATATTCCGTGAAGAGATGATTCTCGAAAACTTTAGGCTGTCCAGAATAACACCCATTTTTAAAAACGGAAACCGCGATCTACCAGAAAACTATAGGGGTATTGCTGTCCTATAAGCTAGTTAAAAAAAGTGTTTACGCATAACTATAAGCAAGTCTTGTGAACTGGGTAGAACAAAATAATATTATTAGTTTTGTTGTCAAGCTGATTTTCGAGACAACCTTTCAACCGCATTGATCAAATTTTTGCACTCAGCATTGCCAGGCGTTTCATTGATAAAAAACAGGTGTTTATATATGCTTTTTTTGCCAGAGCTTTGGACTGCTGTGACGAGTGCCTACAGGAGTACCTGCTGGTCCGTTGTAGTTAAAGCTGTAGTGTCAGGCCTGACAAGCCAATGCTTGATATACTACTCTAATCGAACGTCATCAGAAACCAGAAATTCCGAAAGTATAACCAGAATACCATTATACCAGACTGAAGACCTATACCGTAACCAGAAATTATTTGAACTAAATATTGTTTGTTTTTAATTAATGAGTTGATTTTATAAAGATTTTGTAATAAAGTTCTAAAGACTTTCAATTTGGAGTTTTGTGTTTTCTTCATTACATCCGTGACAAACCGCCGACCAAAACCTCGAACGGAAAGCAAAAAGCCCATCACAAGCCTGCTGGCTTACCTATCCCACCTTAATGTCACCCACCATATGCAGACAAGAGATCAGAGGCTACATCACCAGGCTGATCGATTTCAGAGTTTGTTTCGTTTGTTTGCTTCAGGAGACCCGATTACGGACGAAGTCATTCAGCAGCAGCTCTCAGAAACTTAGCTCTTATGATCCACATAGATCCACCAATAATGACAAAAAGAAGATTAAATTCCTGGGGATCAACTATAACAAGTTGTTTAGGTTTAACCCGCATTCAAAAAGAGTACTCAAAAAAGGAACTGGGCCTTCCGCCGACTAAACTCACTGATGAGGAGATCAGGACTAAGCCAACAGACAGTGATACTCATGAACAAGCAACTTCTGTTACTAGTTATCAGCTATTGCTTCCCCGTTTTTTTCAGGTTCTCAAAGTCCAACGATGAAAAAAAAAACTCCAATTTATTATTAAGAAGATACTAAGAATCTGCAGGGGACTCCACTTTGATCGCCAGCGATGAAAGCACCACAGGCACCAGGATTTCTGCAGAGACGCAAGGATAATCCCACTGCGCAAATAGCTAAGTATCTAAATCGGCAAAGAAAGTAGTGCAGGAGACCTTCATATCTAATAAAGGGAAAGATGCCACCGTGAAACATCCAGTGGACTCAGGATGCAAATAATTTCATGGATAACGAGGAAACAGCAGTATCCTGTTATGCTGACATAGTCTCAGTCTACCGGGAAACATTTAGCCAATTAAGTTCTAGCATTTCTCTAGTACGACACTGGCTAGCCGACGAGTAGAATCTCGAATGGAACCAAAAAGGACATCACATGTCTTCAAACACGTTGAAGATTTTTTTTAATAAATGGATAGAAACTCTATAATGAATCATTTCTCAATTTTTTTTTGTAATCTTATCCACAAAGGTCATTCCAAGATACTTGATTTACATATACATATTTAGATAATCTTTCAAGCATCATACACATGTTTACAGAGCAAGCATTACCATTTGGCAGATCTCAATGAACCATAACCATAGCCAAATGGTGGAACTGGAACCATTATCGTTATTGCGCAGCAACAAAGCAATATAACAACCCCAACACCTGGTCGTGGTTTATTTTAATTTTTCTTCAATTCAAGTCTCACCAAATAAACAAAAAAAAAAAAAAACGTTCATAGCGCACCATGAATAGAGTACCTACCATGCAATATTGGTATTCAACAGTTTCGTATACTCATATCAGTGGTAAATATCGCATTTTCTTCGCGTTCATTGGAATAATGTGACTTTTATTGACCGCTGCTGTTGCTGCTGCCGATTTCCCCCGATCACCGGGTGGCCCGGCTAGTTCAAAGAGTCTTGCCATTTTGGTAAAAACAAAACAAAACAAAAACAACAAGAAAACTGAGATGCTCATGGATTTTATGGAAAACTGTATGAAAAGCCATAAAGTATGTTATGCAAATGTATCTTAATGTTACGCGACAAAAAAAATCGATTCATCCTAATTGCTATTAAGACAGCTCGTTTGTATTTTAATGTGTAGATTGATAAGATCCCGTTGTAATTTGATTCAATTAATAAATCAAATGAATTTATATAAACTTGTGTAAACCACGCACCATCAGCAATGGCGATGCCGATGATGGTATGGTATATTGAAAATAAAAAATAATCAGTTGGGGGCAACTCGAGAGTCAACTATGGTCAAGATCAAGATTAAGTGAACTTGTGACAAGAAGCACTCCTTTAAGTCATTTAAGAAATAGTAAGCTGCTTATAACTACTCGTATGTACTTCGGAGAGGTGCGAAAGTTTACTTTGGTAGTTTTTAAAGCTTCATATGTGTGAACTCATAGTGATCCCAAATGGTTATTATATTGACATGGCTACTTTATGTACGCTTCATTTGGAAGAGGTTATGCACTAGACAGGCTTTTAGTAGAAGAACTTGTTGATCATTTTTCTTTCAGAGACTTCGTCAAATGACTTCTAAGAGATGTTATGGAACAGTATAGTAAACGACGAATTGTTGGACAAGTTTTTGGAATCAGGCGGAAGTGTTAATTAGTACACATTCGAGTTGTCAATATTTAAGAAGATTTTTGTAAGACTTCTGAAGTTCTCACGTATTTGCAATGAAAATTGAACTCAGTCCAAGCCTAAGCTTTTTGAGTTAACATTTTATAGCCATAAAAGGCACACTTGGACCCCGAAGTTCATTTTTGATCCACTAAATTTATCGCAATTTGAAACACTTTTCAACAAAAAGAAGAGACGTTGACATTTTGTGCCGGCCATGTTGTTTTTACGGCGACGTCTGTGAAATCTGTTTTTTTCTGTTTAATTTTTCAGTAACTCCCGAGTTGCATCTAATTGACGGAAAACGTAGTTGTAAAGTATCAAGACTAAGCGTGTCTACTGCTTGAACGTCTTAAGTTGTTCTACTTTGACTTCGGAGATGCACAAGATAGTTAGTATTCATCATCAAGAGCTCTATATAGCGATGGTCGAACTCATGGTTCTGATGGAACTAATGTAGTTGGGTCCCGGCACACTACAAAACACAAGGAGCAAAATAAAGGGTTCTCCATTTTGCGATTTCAAAAGTAAACGTAAATAGAACACGTTTAAAATATTTTCATGATATTTATTTTTTATTATAAAGCTTGAACATTATGTGTGAAACACTACATTATTTAAATGACCACCACGCGAATTGTTGCAAACATCGATTCTCTTGATGTAATCTTCGACCACTTTTTGACACATATTGGACGAATTTTGGTTTTCAAGTGCTCAAGAGTTAAAAGTTTATCTGCATAAACACGGTCTTTCGCGTAGCCGCACGAAAAAAAGTCCAGCGGTGTCAAATCGCATGATCCATATTCGCTCGAGTTGTGTGGCATGTGGCACCGTCTCGTTGAAACCACATATTCTCCAAGTCGTATTCTTCAATAGCAGGTAAAAAGAGTCGGTTATCATATGACAGTCGTTCCATCATCGTTTTCGAAGAAGTAAGGTCCAATCACACCTCCGGACCAAAGAGCACCCAAAACAGTGACTTTTGGTTAATGTAATGGCCTCTCTTCAATCACTTGAGGATTCTCAGAACCCCAAATACGACAATTTTGTTTATTAACATACCCACCGAGTGATGTGCTTCGTCGCTGAACAAAATTTTGTTCGAAAAATCAACGTCCAGCGCCTGTTGTTCAAGCACCCATTCGACGTATCTACGACGCGACGCCGACATTGTGAATGGTCAGCTGGCTTGAGTTGTTGTGTGAGCTGGACTTTATATGGATGTGGGTGTAGATCCAAATGCAAAATACGCCATAATGAGAACGACGATGAATCGACACATTCGGGTATTCGGCAACACTTTCACTTACAACAGCGATACTTTCAGTAGAACGAGCAAAACGATGATGCACAGGCCTTATAATATATGCAGCCAGTCCAGTTTCTTCACAATTTTGCCAATTGCTTGGTACGATTATGTAAACCATAATCTCCTCTTAAAGCACGACATGAGGCTGTGGCAGAATCTCCATTTGTGTAGTAGATTTTAACACTTTTTATTCGTTGTGCTATAGTTAAGCGATCCATTTTCTTAAATGTCAGACTTTCAACTGAAAAAAAAATTGGTTAAGCAAGTTAGTTTAACAAATGTCGAATTCCAGCTCTATACTTCTGAAACCGCAAAATGGATAACCTATTACATACAACTGGGAATATGTACATACTACCGAACTATTCCAAACAGGTTTTCAGAAACGATATGTATTATTATGTAACTTTTTCAAACACAATCTGGAACGATAGTGCGTGCAGACGTAAGCACGAAAGGTGGTAATATCTTCAACAAACCGCTGCTACTTCTACTTTTAGTCTACATTTATAGAATCATTCAAGGCGATTTAAAAAACTATTGCAATTTGCTCGTCTTGAAATAAGCATGTGGACAAGAACGAATAGCTCCTAATAAATTCAATAAATAAACAAGAATCTGTCCATCGCTTAGAACAAACCGTTAGTAATGATAGCAGAAATTTCAAGGTACTAAAGTTTCACCTATATTGGATGACTATTAACTACAAGAATAACAGCTAAGAGTAAGCGCGACGAAGAATTACCCTAGCAAGCCGTTTCTTCTTCGATTAAGTGAAACAAATGGCTTTGAAACTCCTCTGGCTAAAGACTAAAGTGGATGTTGTGATGCTTTTTCCCAAAGGCTGAGGTAAGCTCGTCGGAGTCCGGGATATACCGAAGAAAGCACAATAAAACTCGGGTTTAGGAAGGTTATAACTCGGTTTAATTATCTTTTATTTCGTACAATATTTTCTTTTACAATATTCTTACAAATTCTTTAACTTAATATCACGGTATTTCATATAAGTGGCAGGCCCACGTTTTGCTCAGACGGAGCAGACATGGAATAACGAACTTACACGCCCACAACTTACTCAGGAACAGTAAGAGGGGAAATACGGTTAGGAATCTAATTCCTACCCAAGGGGAAATCTATTTTGTTAACCAAAATGTCCGCCTTAAATGGCACACCAGTGTACCAATTAATGTTAAGCAGAATTGGTCGTCCAGCTGGCTACCGCTCGAGATCAACGAGAACTTTATTCCTCATCAAAACCAAAATCGGAATCAAGGCTTACTATTGAGTATACAAGGTTCTTTTTGATCGTTGTCATTCATTACCTCTACTTGATATATTTGTAGCTTTGAGGCGGTGTGAACTGTAACGATAACGAACGCAAATGTTAGGTTGGTGTTCATTTCAATTGATGTTGCTCGAGTATGTTGCTGGTAAGTGCGCATGACTAAGGGCCGGCAGTGGTCGCATGCTGTTGCGGGCTTATGGGTACGCGTTGGTCGTATGGAATTGCTGTCGGCAGTCGTTTGGAAGGGAAATTGTAACGCTGCATTACAATGTTTTTAAGACATCTACACTGACAGACTAGCTTTATGGATAAAGTGCCTTAAAAATAAGCAAGTAAAATGAATTGACACTATGCTCGTTTGAAATAAGAAATAAAAAATTCTTCGAGCTGTACAAAGGACAACAATGATCCAGCGGCCGGTTTCTGACCTAGAAACCAAGGGGTGTGGATAACTGGAAGCAGCATGCTCGGGATAAAGGAGGATGGAAGCGTGCTAATTCATTTCTTTTCAACTCTTTAGCCTCCTTATTTTTATCAATGCTGCATATGACAGCATCTACAGATTCAGTCCAAAGTTCGTTGTATTGAGTCCCTGGCCCTGGTCGAAACCAAAGGCACAAAGTTCAGTGGGATAGAGACCCCAGCCCCGGTCGAAATCAAAGGCAAAAAGTTCGGTGAGACGTAGGCCCCGGGCCTCTCGAAACTACAGGCACAAGCTTTACAGCACTAGGCCAAAAACTTGCGAAACTCCTTACTAGTGTCCCACGCACTAAGCTGTATGTTTCTAGGCACTTCCCTTATGAACAATAGATTGGTACATTTAACACACAAGGTAATTCAATGATTTTCCGTTCAAACTTTACCTCCTCTTGGTATATTTTCAGTAACAAGCGAATGTGAATTTTAAGAGTGCAGAAAAACCCATCCCATGTAAATCATATGGCGTGATGTTTGACTTGATGAAGATGTTCTGCTTTCACTATAAATCATATGGTCACGTGTCTGCTTACTGACGATGCTCCGCATATCCACTCTTTTACGGTTATAGATTTTGAATTTGAAAAGTTGAAGTGGCAGTTAGCTCGTCAATGAATGCAATGTGTGGTGGAAATTGGAATGTCGATTGTTTGGTAAGCTTCAATTTGTCACTTCGTTACAATATGGAATACACCGAAAACTTCGATATCGAAAAAGAAGTTAAAGAGGAAGATACATATATTGTTATGTGATTCCTTTAATGTCGTTTTGGAGCGCATTAAGCCAACATCAGTGACAAGAATGGCTCAACTTTCATATCTGACAATAACATATCAGTCAAGAAATCTAGGAAAGAATCATTCATGCCAATTGCTGATTCCTTGGGTTAATGACACAGTTGACTAGTAAGATCCTGTCACAGATAACTAACAATTGGCTTTAAATCCACACAGTCCACTAAAACAAAAACAAAAATAATATTAATTAGAACTAAGAACTGCAAGTCCAACTTTATGTCTTTGAATCGTCAACATTATCAAATCCGGTTCCGGATAATAAATATCGTGGTCGCTTCGAGCTAAAATTTGCACGAAAGATCTACGATATTGTATACGTTGGCGGGCTCGGCTCTGGAAAAGAATATTCATCGCACTGACTGACTTATCAACTTAGATGGCTACAGCACGTAAACACACTTATATCATACTCCCAGAGTTAGTAACCACGATAGACAACATAGTATAAAGGAAGAGCTCACCTAAGCTGGCCTGCACAAGTGGTGTTCGTAACTGGAGACAGTTAGCTAATAACCGAGCTAGCTGGAAGAAGCTAGTTGGTTGAGGCACAGGTTCACCCAGAATTTTAGCGGCATATAAGTAAATATATCAGAGCTTATCATCTTAATAAAGCTACTCGTATTAAATCTTGCTCCAAACTCTTTCAAGATTAATGAAAATTTTTTCGAATAACGTGCTAATTCTTACATCAAAAAGCTGGTAATGTCATCTTAAAATTCCTCCTTGGCAGAAAGGAGAAGTTCGTTAATCACATCTGACTGTATTGGTTTCATGATTGGTAGATATTTCCTTTGAATTTCTGCCATTAAACATTAATTAGTCATTTTTCATTGATAAGGAGCTTCATCCAAGTACATAGAACAAACTTTAATAATTGCGTCACCAGAACGCCATCACACATTTACTCAAATTTTAAAACCAATCTAAATAATAATAAAACCAGAGTCCTCAGATAGCTATTCCCGAGCTAAAAATATAATGAAATAACCACCGAACTTCTATTTGGCTATTTATCATTCAGATACATCATTTATCTTTGGAGGACGAGGAATATAGCAATGTGTTTCCTGCCCCCTGGACATGCTCCTAGTTTAGAACAAAAAAAAAAAAAAACTTGATGACGAGATGAGATGAGGAGAATCCCCCATATGATATAGTGGTTAGGAGTATATTTCTCATTTTTGGATTAGTTCGTAGGCTGGTCTCGCTGACGAGGTCGACGGCTACGATGCGACTACCATCCAACGAGGAAGCAGACGGCAACGCTAGCTGACTCAGTTCGCGCTGGAAAATTGCGAATTGAAAAATGACTGATAATGATGAATGAGGACGACGAAGCTGGCGGATGCAATTGCGCGCTCTCAAAAAACAAACACGTTGCATGTATCTAATGGATGCATGTGTGTAGTTAGTTGCAGTGCAGCTCTTCATCTCGATATAATGTGCGGCGTGTAGTTTGTATGCCTTAATGCTTGCGCTTGCCAAGTGATTTGAAAATCGAATGTGTACTGTTTACTCCTTGGCCGGCTTGGCGCGTCTTCGTTTCTTGCAAATATTGCCGCAGCGCATTGCTGGCATCTCAAATCCATCGAATTGCGAGTCAAGTTGGTTTAGTTAGTCCATGCGTCTGTCTGTCCGTCTGTATGTCTGTCTATCTGTCCAGATGTCACTTTTGAAAAATTAATGTGAGTTCTGTTGTGTATATTGAATGTGTGTGTGGTGTGTGCAGTGCTGCACAGAAGACTCATTCCGGGATTACACTTTTAATGTAAATGATTTTCAGTTTCGGAGTTGCGACCCTATAGACTGCCAAAGTATCTTTGGGGGATACAAGAGACGCCAACTTAAGAATTGGCCTTTTAAGATTAAGCAGATAATTGAATGGCATCAGCTCGAGCAGGACCATTGGCAGTTCGGCTATATGACTTTGCTCGCGGAACGTGAAACAGAGAGGTGCAAACGTATGTATATTTTTTTTAACAAACGAACGGACGCGACGGAGAAGAAAGGCTTTTGTGCGTAAGTAAGTGTGGCTGGGGCTTTATATCGAGCGTTGGAAGTAGCTAGAAGCCTATTTCAAATCTACTAAATCCATGTTCTACCCAGAAGTTGCTCCTGCACACACAAATCAACATTATTAATCAAATTGTTTTTCTTTCGTAGATATATCGATTTTTTTTTTTGGTTCGTAGAAATGAGAAATCTATCTTTGGAGGCGCTACTTAAATATACCTACCTACCTTCTGCAAGTCCGTATACATTCATATCCATATAGCATCACTGCGCTATGTGTGTTGAGTTGTGAAAATGGGAAGACCATTTATTTCAAGCGCACAACTCCTTGCGTGTGAATACAATTCTATTTAAGAGGTCATGATACCCTCTGTGGCAGTGATTTCTTTGAGAACGAGTTCTTTTGGAGTTGTATTGTGGATTATTCCATGACAGAGCAGATCGTGTGCAGGTTTGGGCTAAAGCAAATATCGACAACTCGATTTTTGAACTTGACCTGCAGTTTGTATGATGTAAGATTTGACTTTTTATTTATTTATTTATTTGTTGAAATAAATTACAAAATTAATTTGTAAACTATTTTTTTTTATTAATAAAAAAAAATATCACATATGTATGAAAATGTAGAGGTAAATAACCATAAAAAAATATATTTAAAAAAAACTCTATTTTCCAGAAAAACCTTACAATTTGTACAACACTTCTGGGTGGAATGGCCATTAAACTTTAATCTCTATGAACGCATAATACCTGGTAGGCCGGAAAGCTACATAAAGAGAAAGACTAACAGTTTAAGTACGGTAGAAAGAACGTGACAGTGCGCAGAAGTTATTGTGTCTCTACCGCACGGGCATAATAATTAAGCACTGCAAATATGCATCTATATTCTGTTCAACAAAAATAGTCAGTATAGGGAAGATACGACATTTGCCTCTCAATCTGTTTGCATTCGCTTGCATAAACCTATCTCAAGTTAAAGCTCTAATAGGGCTTCCGTATTTATCATATGTGCGTATGGGTTACCATCTGTTTATTTAAAATAATGACAATTTTAATTAAATAAAAAATAAAACTCTTTATCTTTTTCCACACCACCAAGTGAGCAGTTATCCAATAGCCACATCTTTTTAAAGGCATCCGCGAAAACCTTAAAAGTTTACTATTTATTAAACTCAATTGTACTTCCCTATTTAATAAAGGTAATTTCAATTATTCACTGGTGATAAACAAAATTTCACTTTATAAAATCTTTTATGATCCAAGTTTGCTTTGAACGATAATTTACACAAATAAGTTTTTCTGAAAAAGTGGCGAAAGCGAAAAAATTAATTGCATTTAAACAGTCTATTTAAAAATACAACCAAATAAAAAGGAGAAAATCAAAGCGACAACACTTCTCCACCTCACCTTACTTAATTTTGTCCTGAAAAGCTTAAAAACAGAAAGCTTTTTGGTAAAAATCTTCGGAAAAAGCTCTATTCTATTGATTTCAATGGGTATTTGTAACTCTGTCAGAGTGTATATTTTTTTTTTTCAAAATATATAGCGAAAGTAAAAGGTGATTTTTTAAGAGCTTGGTTTTTGAAAATTCAAAAAAACACAGAAACTTGTAAAAAGTGAATGAAATTTTTATTTGGATCGATAAATCAATTTCTGCCATTTACTTTTTAAAAATAATTTCACTTAAATGTTGCCCGCGGCTACTCTTCAGGTGGTCCATTCTAAAGGTCTAATTTTGGCAAACTTTTTCACACATTTCGGCCGGAATCTCACCAATGACGCGTTCAATGTTGGCTTCCAAGGCAGCAATCGTGTTAGGCTTGTCCCCATAGACAATAGACTTAACATAGCCCTACAAAAAATAGTCTAACGGAGTCAAATCACATGATCTTGGTGGCCAATTGACTGCGCCAAAACGTGAGATCAACTGCTCACCAAATTCGCCTCTCAATTGATGCATGGTTTCGCGTGCAGTGTGGCATGTGGCACCGTCCTGTTGGAACCACATGTCGACCGAGTTCAATTCTTGCATTTTCGGCAAAAAAAATCTGTTATCATCGAACGGTACCTTTCTCCATTGACCGTAACCCTGCGGCCTTCATCGTCCTTGAAGAAGTACGGCCCAATGATGCCGCCTGCCCATAAACCGCACCAAACAGTGCATTTTTCGGGATGCATTGGTAGCTGCTGAATTGCCGCTGGCTGCTCTTCACTCCAAATACGGCAATTCTGCTTATTCACGTATCCATTTAGCCAAAAATGAGCCTCGTCGCTGAAACGGACGTAGCTTGCGAAACACATTTTTCACAGAGCACGAATTTTGATAATAAATTTCAATAATTTGCAAACGTTGTTCAGGCGTAAGTCTATTCATGATGAAATGGCAAACAATACTGAATCGAAATGTCAAATGTTCGTGGAATTTGTCATGTGTGATCTGTCAAAAATATAAACGTCAAAAACCAAGTAGCAAAAAAATCACCCTTTAGAAACGAGTAGATGATCAGTATGCTTTGCAGCTTTGCGCATGCAATGATGACGATTATGATAGGGTGTACGATATTTTGCATGAAATTACCACAACAATTTGAGTAAACCGGCCCACTCACATAACTCTCGTGTCGACACCGGTGCCATGACAAGATATCCATTCAGCCACACACGCAACACCAATCCGCACACATGTGTCAGTGATATTGATTGTGGAGCGTGTGTGAGCTTGTGTATAAACAGATTTCTGGTGTCGAACACGGTGTCGATAAAATAAAAACATTTTAATTTTTCGTGTCTGTGTCTCTGCCTATGGGAATGTGTATAGCACATTCGAGGAATATTTCAGTTGTTGTTCATTAGTTGTTCATTTACGATCAACGAGACAAGACTAAGGCAAACCCCTATAGAGCTCAATATATGATATCCAAAACTCACAGCTCTATATAGCCATATTAACGTCTATACACGAACACGATCAGAATACAACTGAAATATTCCTCGAATGTGTTAGACACATTCCCACACTCATAACACAGACAGAAATACAAATACGAAAAATCAAAATGTTTTGATTTTGTCGACACCGTGTTCGACACCAGAAATCTATGTATACACAAGCACATCCAGACTCCACATTCAATGACATTGACACAAGTGTCATACACCAGTGATATGTGTATGGGCCGCTTAAGTTAATCAGTGGGTAGAATCTTTTTTAGCGGTAGTTTTTTTCAATTCAGTGTGGTGACAGTATACACAGGCACCACACCGGTTTGAAAAAGCTCGCCCATAAGCTCTGTACTGCCTATTTTTGTTAGACAGAGTTTTATAATCTACTTTGACATTACTGCAGTACACACATACAAAATACACGTTTAAAAGACATGAATAATTGTTTCGATTTCGGAATTTATCGTATGCGCTTTTGGCTTTTCGTAAATTCTTGCGCAGATTTCGCGGTCATATGTCACCAACTAGACAAACACTAAAAGACTTTTAGTATTCTATACCCTTAACAGAATTTTTGGAAAATCTTAGTGACCGAGTTCAAAAATTATCAAAATTATCATGTGGATGCACTTGGCAATAATCAGACGAATATAAAATGTAATTTAGTCTGGTGGAATGTAATTTAAAAAAAAAACAGAAATCTTAAGAATCTGACTAAAGTACAGGGTTATAGGCGATACTCAACCTGAAACCCTAGACCGCAGCATATAGCGCATAGCGCTCTAAGGCTTAGCCAAACTAATTGATGGAAAAATAGTACAATAGGACATGCAGAGATTCTTCAGAACATATGGGCGATAGTATTATTACAGACTAGAAAAAACCGAACGTGACTTTCATAAGCCAGTCCAAATGTCTTTACAAGGTGAGAAGAATGGACGAACAACCAGCCCTACACCAGTGAATCAGCGATAGCAATCTATACTGATGGCTCCAAAATGGACACTGGTGTTGTTGCATGCTTTTCTCAGCACCTCTTGAGCTAAACAACTCACTTAAGCTCAAAGATTACGAAAGTATCTTCCAAGCGTAGGTACTGACAGTGACAATAGCTGCTAGACAATTATCAATGATGGCGCTACTACGGGCTGATATGACCTTTTGTATTGATAGCCAAGAGGAAATAAAAGCGATTTCTACCACTGTAATAAGACCGAAGCTTGTTTATTGCTGCCGCGAAGAGCTTAAGATTCTTCGAACGCAGACGCAGTACAATGTTAGACTCTGCTGGCTCCCGGGATATAGGTGCATACCGGGTAACTAAAATGCCGATGAAGTGGCAAGACAGGGATCAGCGCTTAATAGGATTCTAAAGAAATCCAAAATTTCTGACAGGATTCTAAAGAAATCCAACGAAAAGTGGAGCTTATTTAACACCTGTGATACTACTTAGAAAATATGGCGATGCTTCAACAATCAGAGGTCAGACAAAATTATGCAACTCAACAAGAGGTCCCTTCGCTCTCTTATAAGTATAATCACCGCACATAATTTAATGGGATATAATAAATTCACAATGAAACTCAGTACAAACGGCCTATGCAGGGGATGTGACGACAAAGAGGTGCATGAGGACACCTCACACTTTCTCTGCTATTTCCCCGCACTCTGCCACCAGAGAAGGAATCTACTGGACAGCTGCTTCTTTAATAATTTAGAAGAGCTCTCTAATACTTCACGAATAATTAACATATTGAACTTCGTCAATGCCTCCAAATGAGCACAGGTTTTTATCGGGAAAGAGTGATTACAATCCCGGATAACAGAATGGATCTACGTTGATCTGAGAGTGACGAAAACGTCATCAATTATCAGCCCAATTACCTATCCTAACCTTGCGACTTTTAGCCGTTTGCCTAGAAGAGTGCTGGAAAACACAAGCCTGCAAGGTTTTACCAACTCCGGAGGATCTGTTCGCAGATGTGTCTAGAGATGTGGAGGGAGACCCCGGAGTATGGATCATATTTAATATGGATATCAGTATTTACAGACAATTTTTGGAAGTGAAACCTACGTTGAATCTCGACCACTAGGCAGAGATCATCATTGAAAATCTTGAAAAACGACGAAGTCCATTTTTATCTCTGTGAATAAGAACGAGGGGCTTTTACCCGCTCAAGCTTGGAGCTGTAATCTTGCTCAATTTTACTTTTTAGCGGTCCTACGGTCCTGGGTAAATTTTGGCCTCAACCGTTAAGTTTCTTCAGCCAGCTCTATCCTTAGCCTTAGCACTTCCACTTTGGTAAGTTACCTAGGTTTCAGTCTTTCGAAAACAACCAATTAACCACGTAGATAGCGAGCCCTACAGAATCACTCTCAACGACTTTCTCCTTCTTCATTTATTGGATGAATTAGGAATTTAGAACATGTGGTTTTATCAGGTTGGAGTAGCAGAGTATGCAGCACGATATCCACCCAAATTTCTGAGGGCTGCATTTCAGTCATGATTCATGAGCCTGTGTCAGGAAGTCTCAGACACTTGAAGGCCTTAGAAATAATATAAACCAAGAAAGCAAGGAAATATCACTGTAAGTTCTGGCTTGACGGAAAATGCTTTAGCTATATCGGGCCCGATTGAAAGAGAAATATGGTGACACAGCTCTCCTTACTGTGGATAAAGCCAAAAACCACACAAATTCAGTAAGGTCCAAAGGTTAGCCTTGTCGTGCATAAGCGGAACGCATCGCATGACTTTCTCAGCTGCATTATACACTCTACTTCATATGACACCCTTCGATATAATTAGCAAGCAAATGGAGCGAGTACAGTCATCCATCTCAAAGTCTCCTCACACTTGAGTAATAATGAAATGCCACACGTTTATTCTGAACTTATTCGGATCACTTCCAAGTACTATCATTGACTACACCATCTCTATTTCGTCAAAAAAATTCAAGTTGCCATTCCATTCATATCTTCCCCAAACAACATGGCATTCTTTGAAGTTGAATCAATTCAATTTTACACTGTTGGCTTAAGAAACCGGATAAGGCGTCGGTGAAACCTAGTACATAAAAATATTTAACTTGAATCCCTCTTTTCGTCTACAAAACAATATTAACGTGTTCCACGTGGAACTTTTATCGATAAAATATCTTTTGTTTTATTCTGGCGCGATATCAACCTCGATATCTGCATCATCAAGCCATATTTCTTTAAAATCTCTGGATTCCATGGATTATTCGTTGGGTGTAACGAATCGTTACACTTCAACATGCAATTAAATCACCAACACCCAAAAGTTTATCTAACCGATCGACTTGGACTGTTCCTAAACACTTTAATGTGTACCTCATTCTCCAATCCGGAGTGTAGCCTCCAACAAGCAATGCCAGTGGCCATAATCTACTTGATGTAGTTATAATAGTCTTTAATTGCTTATAATTCACATTTCCTTCTAACCGAAAGTATTATAAGTAAAAGTCTTAAAAGTCGTAAAAATCTCTATAGAAAATCGAAGCCCAATTAAATCTGAAATTCTTTTGTAATTTTCATTCTGAAAAGTAAATCGGAAAAAGTTTCCGATCTGGTAGAGTAATTCCGACTGGTAAATTGCTTGGCAATAAAAATTAGTTCTCCTTTTTACCCTTGCCTGCGCGTTGTGGAAAACTATACTCCGTGCTCCTAAGGCTTCGGTATTTATCTAGTAAGATTTGGACGAACTTCCTACTCCTAGTCCTAGTTCCTCCAACTCTAGCAAGTTTTGGGCAGATCCCCTGCTTCTAGATTCCTTCTTTACTAAAGAGTCTTGGTTGACATTTTTATTTACCCGAGTTTTTTTGGGATTTCTTCCTGAAAAAAAGTTATATCCGGAGAGCTTACATCAGCCTTTGGAAAAAGCATCATAGTAGCGATCTTGTTATATTTTTAAATTCTTACACAAACTACCAATTTCCCAAGCTCTCGGATCCTTTAAATATTTTTAAATCCAATTTAGTTGATTATTTGGAAAAACAAAAATACCTGCCACTCACAAATATTGTATCTGTGTTTGTCTACTATATCGAAGTCACTGGCGTAAATAAAATGAAAATGTTTTTTTTGACGTTGTTGTTACAAAAAATTACAAAGAAGAAGATTCACATCCCATCTGAAACAGAATGGTGGCTAAAGTTCTTTTATTTTCTTTTTGTCAGACCAAATTTACTTCACGATGTAAGGGCGATCACGATCGAAATATCGATCGATCGAGTACTCAAATTTGAACCCTATGGGGGTCAAGAAAATGCTCTCTTCTTTCCCATATTTTTATACATCTCGCGCGCACCGAGCAATATGGATATTTTCATGTTTTTTTTTTAAAGACATTTTATGCCATTAAGTTTTCAAAAACAAAACAAAAATATAAACAAAGCCGAAAGGATTTGCGATCTTCGACTTTATGTTCTTTTTTGTTTTCGTTTTTTTTTTTGTTGTCTTGAGAGACACTCTTTGAAGAACCGAATCCTTACAAAACTTATGGAACAAGAGAAGAAGGTAAAGAATTAATAAGAGTTCTTCCTAAGCATAATCATGTGTATATCCTTACAGTGCAGTGGCTTTCCTTATGCATCATGCACTTCAGCACCAACAAAAAAAGAAAGAAATATGTCGATATGAGCAATGAAAATCTCATGAAGTTGCGCACTAGAGTCAACTTAAAGGGGCAACAGAAAAAAATTTAAAAAAAAAATCCTGAAAGAATCCCAAAAGGCAAACATTTATCTTTTGTTGAGCAATTGTTCCAAGAGTGGTGTGTGTGTGTGGTGGGCTCCTTGTGCCTCCCTCTGGGTTAACTTTTGCCCAAAGAATATTTTATTTTTGCTTAGCTAGAGCTATATTGAAGAATGGAGTTATGTGAAGATATATTGCGCGGTGCAGATACATTTTTGGCCTTAAATCGCATAAATCAAAAATTTGTTCATATTTCATCGCCTGATAAGCTAACAAGGATAACAACATGATCAATGGAGTTCTTTTAGTTTTTTTTTTTATTTTGGGTTAGTTTGTGTTGGATTTGCTGTCTTCTTTTTATCATTCATCGGTGAAAATGGGAGCACAGGGATTTTGACTTAAGTCTAAGGGCATTATTTTTTTCTTTCCTTTTTATTTTATCTACTAAGTCATGCCTTTGACTTTACTACATTGTTGCAACATTAAGGTAAACGCATTGTATGTTTTATATTTCAAATAAACCAGTATAATATCGTGTGTTTCGTAAGTGCGATTTTTCTTGTGAAGTGAGGAAAATATGTTTGTGCAGAAATTGTTGACAAATTCTTTAGATTAAAATTCTAATGGCTGGCGACTAAGATTTTGGATAGAATGGATTTTTAATGAAATTTAGTACTAGACAATTCTACATTTAGAAAAATAAACATCACCTACAAATTGCACAAGGATCTTGTTAAATTTACTACGTAATTTGCTTAAAAATAATATTTATCAGTTTGTTTCTGCTATATTTTTAGTTAATGAAATATGAAACCATACATCTTATTTCACCACAAAGTGTTGTTATTTAAAAAAAATGGAAAAAACCACGACTGGATCAGAAGTACCTGCTCTTATGTTCAATCACATCGAAAACACAAGGTTCATGGTAGAAACCCTAAATATATTTTTAAAGTCCTTATTTAATTTGGTCTTTTACATACAAAATAGGGCGTATTCATATTTATTTTAAAACTGAGTCTTAGGTTTAGTTGAATTTTCGGAGGTTGATTCTTCCAAAATATTTGAAGCTCTATGTGCAGTAAAATATAGAACAAACAATTTGTAAGTAAAATCGGTTTGAATTCATTGAGCCAAAATTTCTGAAACTATAGTTTAGTAAAACCTGGTTTTATCAGAAAATATCTTTAAATTTATAAAATAAGTGTATACAACACAATATACACTAATGTGTGAGCATGAACAAAACAAAAACAAAAATCTCCATCAAAACACACAATACGCACTAATCTAATCTTATCAACAAAACGAACCAACAAAAAAATTTCCTCGTCGAATGAAGGCAATGCATTTACCTACTGCATTAATCTATGCACAATCTATCCATTCGAACCTATCCACAACGAGCACACAAGAAAAATTGAACCAAAAAAAAAGCAACAAAAACAAAAGAATTTCTCGTTGAATACAAACAATTCATGTAGGTCTAGGTACATACAGAATGGGAATCCATACAACACATACCAACAACAACATATCTGCACTCATATATGAAAATCCATAAAACGACCAAACACCTCAGATGTTGGGTCAGATTTCGGTCGGATTGACAGGTGTATGTACATTTTTTTTACCCCTAACGCCGCAAAAGAGGTTTAACTTCACAAAAACTATTTTCTGGTGGTTCTTTAATGAAAGTTTGTGTTTGATTGTTGTGCTGGTTAATCCTTGTGGTTTGTTTGAAATAAAAACATTTATTTTTCGTATAAAAAGATGTCTTTTTCAATATTTATTGGTGGGTTGAAATTTTTTACAGAGCTATAGCAAAATCTGGCGCTAAAAAATCGGTCATGTTCTGAAAGAAACGTGTAGTTTGACATGTGGCTGACAGTCCCAAAGAACGTGTTTACCCCCAACGTAGCAAAAGAAGTTTCAATAATAACTTACTGTACAATATGACTAAATAAATTTTTAGCTCTGAAGTCTTTCAACCGCGGCACACGGGGTATTTTGCACTTAACAATTACTTAGCTACCATATGAGAAAGCGTATACATAGTAACTCAATTTGAATGGATTTAGCATTTTAACTTTAACTTTTATTAAGATTTTAAAAAAGATATATGTACTGTTATGATATTGATCGAAAAGCTGTCACTGTAAAATTTACCGCGACAAACACTATCGTTTTCATATTCCACATATTTGTTCCTACCTTTTTATCCATCCATCCTAACAGTGTTTCCCTCAATATGCTGAGATGGAGTAGGGCAGCCATGGTCCATCAGCCATCCATACACTCTCTCAGTATCGCGAGGAAACAAAAACGAACCTTGACTTGAAAGTGGTTGAGCGGTCCACTAATTTGGCATACGGAGACGGGCGGCTTGTAGACAAACTTAAATAGCGAAAGCGCGGGTGACATTTAGTCACTGAACACCAGAAGTTACACATTCTGAGAATGGCCGAGCGCCCAACATTATCTAATTCATGTTTGTAAAAGATGGAACGTTAAATAGAGGTCCTCAATATCCCCCAAATCTGCGCAAAATCCCAACGACTTATTAAATTCTCAAGAAGTAGGGACATACTGCCAATCTCTTCTTTTGTTGTTTTATAGTAATATATCGTAACTTTTCACTACAAATTGCATAGTACATTTTTATTTCGGAGGGGACAACTAAACGTGTTTATCTCGAGTTCCTTTTTGGTTTTCGAAAACTTGTCTTGTCGTATTCGAAATACTGGGTTTCTGGCTGAATGCAGTCATCTAATTCGCCGCTCCACAAGCGGTCGGCGGATTATAGATGACGAAGCAGAAGCATGGGAGGGTGATGTGTGAATAAGCAGGACCGCCGGTTTTCAATATGGTTAGCTCTCTCTCCCGCCAAAGTGCGGACAGTAGCCCGATGAGAAAACCGAAAACCACGGCCACTGATTGGCTGAACACATTGGAGATCTGGAAAAAGAAGAGTTCGTCCAGGCAGGCAAAAAATTGGACGGACACATGTAGTTTGATCACAGAACAAAGGAGATTACTTAGAAAATTTTTGGTAACAAGAAAAAAAGGTTTTTGTAAAAAGGAAAATTTTTAAAGAGGTGAATATTTTATACGAAAAAGTTTTTAAAAAGGAAGAAAATGTTTTTGGAGACAAAAAAAGGGAAAACTTGCCGAGAAAAGCTTGGCGAGCTATTTAGACAAAGGACTAATAATTTGAGGATTTTGATAGAAATTGCCAGTACCCTAGGAAAAAAAATCTAAGTATTATTGGTCATTTAAAAATTCTGTTTTCATTAATTTGGTGTAGTTTAATTTGTTAAAATTTCTCATCGGTTAGGCTTTTGCTTTTGTTTCGAGAAAATTCCGTAAAACGAAACCCGCGACCCGTTTTTAAAATTTATTTGTTCTAACGGTCCATTTTATATAATTTTTATTCATTGCTCTTTTGTGGTCGAAAAAATGTTGGGTTTTACACCTATATTTAAAAAGGTTTCCCAAATAAACTCTGAAACTTTAAATTTTGTCTTTAATTTTGAGCATCATTGCTCGCTCATTTTACTTAATAAATTTGCTTTCACCGTCGCTCTCCGCTTCAAAAGATTTGCAATTTCCTTTGCATCAAAAAAAATTGCTGGTGTTCTCTTTTTAAATTTTCAGGTCTACGGCCCTGTGTTAAGATCGAATTAATAAATTAATTCAATTCTGAATTAATTTAAACATTTATTATTTTCATATTTTTTTTTCATCAATCAATTACGATAATTAATTCAACCCAAACCTTACTGAGTATAGCCGTGGCGGCAGCACTTTCGAATGTAGCTGCTAGTTACATTGCTTAATTCACCCATCTCAGATTTTCGTATTTGATAGTTCTAACCTTCTTTTCATTTATATAAAGTATGTTATGCCTGCACAATCGTGTTTCATTTCTTTCGTTTTTATTTAAAGTAAATTATTTGATAAATTTAATTGCTTCCTCCCGAATTAAAATTGTAACAAAGCTTTTAATATTTTTCAATCCAATTTCAATTTTCTTTATTTTTCAAATCATAACATACAATTTTAGATATAACAAATAATTACAAAGCATGGCAAATATGCCGTCTGCCGTAAAAAAAAATTACTTATACAGTAAAAAAATTTGAAATATAATAAGAGAGTTTGATTTAACAAAGTTGTGCTAATTTAAAGTCAATTATAAGTTATTTTTATACACATATATTTAATTTGGGACTAACAAATAAACAAACTGTGACTTTTAGTTAAGTCAAAACAAAGATAAATTAATTTTGGTTAAATATTTGAGATATATTTAAAGCTTAGAACCGTTTTGTATATAAAAAGTTAGAAAGAAAGAAAAAATAATTAATCTGGACTTTTAGTTTTGTCAAAACAAAAAACATATAAAGAAGTGAAAAAGGGCTTTTAGTTTAGCTAAAACGAAAATAATTTGCGACATGCGCTTTTTAAAATACCTATTCAAATAGTAGTGGTGACTTTATTCTTCAAAACATGTCTCGATATTTTTTTGCATGCCAAACATATCCTACAAGAGATTTCCAACCACGGCCACCATTCAAAATATTTATACATTCTTCTAAAGAAAGGAAACTTGCGGAAAAATGAAGTCTACGGATCTCTAGTAAAATTGGACAAAACGCTATAAAATGTAAGATATTTTCATTCGTACCAAGGTTGCAAAGAGAACAGATAGGATTTAAGTCAGATCTATATGGTCTACAATTCAGATCCAGCATTTCAGTTCTGGCTTTGAAAATTAAGCTTATTTCTGAAACTGAAAACTTGTTTCTAAAATAGTTATCCTCGCCTAGAGTAAGACTTAATTGCCTTTAAACACACCTTGAAGCTCAATGAGAACCACATTCTATACATTTCTGGAAAAGTGTCTCATCTATACAAGCTATGCAGTCGTATAAAGACAATTTTAATTCTTAATTATTATCAGTTCGTAATGAGTTCGGAAAGTCGTGTGTAACAGCTAGATCGGACCAATTTTTTACTGGACTGTAAACTTTATTAAAACAAATATTAAGGATCCGTTTTTGGAGGTTTTGGTCTGATCTATTGATTACCTTGACAATGTAATCCGCATTTGCCCTTAAGTTTTTCAGAAATATTTGAGGTAAGCCAGACTCCACATGGATGGCATAATTTGGGGTGTTCTTAGGTAACCGGAAGATTCGCTTGAAAAAATATCTTTGAACATTTTCTAGTTCTTCTAGCTGTTCATACCCATAAACTTCGCTTCCATAACAGAGGCAGCTATTCACTGTAGCATTGAATACTTTGAATTTCGAAACTGAGTCTACAAAAATATTGCTAAAAAAATTAGACCACATGCTGTTTAAAGCAACTTTAGCAGCTTTTATTTTTTCTTTAGCATGAGTGTGCGTATTTAAGTTATATGTTAGTACATATCCCAGATATTTAAATTTATCCACGACTTCTATAATATCGTTCCCTAGAGTCCAGTTGCGGCCATAACCTATAGATCTGTTGTGTGATCTGAAGATCATAATTTTCGACTTCGAGCTGTTGATTTTGAGATCTCAACTATCACAGTATTGTAATATTTCTTACTGTCCGCAAAAAAAATCGTTTTGGATTGATATAATATGTCGATTTACCACTCACCCAAAATAATTCCTTCGACCACAAAAATAAATTATTAATCATAGTTTAATTAAATAAGTTCAATAAACTCTCAATAAAAGAAAAACAACAAAAAATATTCTCTCCATTAATCATCCATCAATCCGGTCCAATTAAAATCATAAAAATGCAAATTTCCATCACAAAATTCCAAGCAATGCCACAGTTTTTTTTTTTGGAATTTTTGGTTAAATTATTAAATGCAAATTTATTTTATATTTTATTTATGGATCAAACATCTATATTCACACTCAATGGAGATTTTGCGGTTTCCCTTTATGTTGTGGTCTTTTTTTTATAAAAAAAATAAAACCAATCAGTGTGTCAGTCAGTTAATTTTTTTTTGGTTAAATTGGACACTGAATTTAAATGACACATAATGAATTTAATAAGAAATTAAAAATAGCCTACGAATGTATCATTAAGCTACAGACAAAAATGATGGGAATTAATTTAAGTATTATTATCGGCTGATTATTCTTTCATTGATGTAATAAGGTAAATGGGTGTGGTTGATTTCATTTACTTATCTTCTTTAATCTCAATGAAGTTTCGTTTCTTAAATCAATTTTTAAAAATTATTTTTCCTTAATAACATTGCAAGCTTCTTGTGCATAGGTTTATAAATATTTACTGAATAAGCATTATGTATTCTTGTAATAAAACTTTCCCTGAAAATATAAATTTTCAATAAACGAACCAAGTAAATGGTGAAAATAAATTTTCGAGTTCGTTGCTCAGCTCTTTTGTTTATTTTTCTTCTTTCGGACTCAAACCAATCACGATGGCACAGCCTAGTTAAAATAAAACCAGATTTCATCATAATGCAAAACAAATTAATTAATCACAACGAAATTCACGATATTTGGTTTAACAAGCCCTCAAATTGCTTATCATTCGTGCATAAGTATACCCACTTTAAGTCTTCATAAGAAATAAAAATTGTAACTGTGGCAATTTACATGTGCCTTCGTACTTCGGTAGCAACAACTCAATTCTCTTAATGTATATCCACCATGTTTGAAGGAATAAAGCTTCCTGAATAACTGCAAAGAAAATTAAGGAAGTCCCCCCACCACAGTTATGAGTGATCTTATAGGGAAACTTAGAGCAAAGATGTAAGACAAATTGAACAATAACTTTATTGTTAATTAAGGAAGAGAATACGGTTAATCAAGTTCTTTTCTGAGTTCAATTAAATCAATCGCCCGCAGGTGATACGTGGATTACATGCCCTTTATTTTTTTATTTCTTTTTGATTTGTGGATGAATGAACGGATATTATGTATTCTTCCTTCGATCTTCGGGATTCGTATAGAAATTGTGTGCTAAATGTTCCAATCAAAACATACAATGGTAGCGGCGCGGCATGGCGGGGCAGGAGTAGTCATATGCTAAGGGTATCATTGCATTATTATTGAATGTTTCCCATAAAATTTAAAATGATGATTGTTTTGTGCTGCCTGACCCAACCGCATTCGTCTGCGGCGGCGGCGGCCGGCGTCATCGACATCATTCATTCAGCTTGAGATTTCCGCAATGAAGAAGATATATGTATATTCTGTGTTTATCTTTTGGATACAAACAAAACCAACAAATAAAGAAGTGGTGATATGTGATGCGCTCTGGAATGGATTCCGAGTCTGAATCCTTTGATTGAGCGGGATGAGCGGCAGAGAGTTCAATTAAGAAGATTTTTTGAGCAATGCAGACAAGACACACGAGGAGGCTTTTAATAAATAATCGTCTGCGCAATTAGGAACGAGTTTTATAAAATACATTCTTATGTTGGTGGTGTGTGAGATGGTGAAGCACAATAACAACATTTAAAATGAATTCGAAATGCAATCCAAATCGGAAGTTAATTATTGTGATCAATGTGTTGCAGTAGCAAACAGCATTTTAGCATTTTTTTTTTTTAAATTGAATGCCTCAGAGTTTTGATGTAATTGATGTATCGATATAATATTTGGTTGGTTGTATATTTATGTCGGAGATAATTTTTTTGACGCAGTTTATTTTCAGGTCTATAACTAAATATAGACAAAGTCACCTATGCTGATGAACGTGGAATTATAAAATTAAAATAACACTTGTTGTAGTTGACCTTTTTTAGCTTTCCAGAGTGAGTAGTTTTGTACTTTTTTCCAAAGTTCAAAGCTCTTTTTGGATCTGCTGTTGCAACAACTCGCGAGGCTAAAATAAGAGTCAATATTCTCATCAGTTATTGAGCACCAACCATTTAAAATTGAACTTGATCTGAACTTACGTTGCACAGACACAAGACAAGATTTAAAGTCTCCACCAACCTCATTTAGCAATCAACTCAAAACCATCTGTAATGTCAATTTAATTAAAAAGAACAATTCAAACAAAATACTTTTGTTTTAAATATATGTACCCACGATCACAAAAAAAACCTTGATACTATACTGACATCTTACTTCAAATTATTCTTCATGCTTGTATACATTTTAATGTATTGCCATTGAGATGTGAGTTGAATTGGTGAAGTCTACTTCTACATTGCTCAATATTTTTCATCTAACTTAATTAAGAAACAATAGAATTGATTTACCTTTCACAAAAAAAAAAAAAAAAAAAAAAACGAATCGAAAATTCTTAAGTCACATTCCATAACCCAATCGTGATTCGATGTCACTGATAGATTCACAATTTTCGAGGGATTATAACACTACTGAATTGAGTATGTATAGGTATTATGTACATTTCCAATCCAGGTGTCAAGATAATGTGATATTGAATTATTGACGCAATCTTTCAATATATACTAACTACATACATATCTGTATGTATATTGAAACCTTTCAAAATCCAATGTCCTGATATTGCCATTTGTGTGTGATAATGGTATGGTAAAGCGAAAGCCATTCAAGATTCGATCAAACCAATCCAAAATAAGGTTTTAAAATATTCCAACGATTTCAATCGAAAAAGTCATAGATGATTCAAATATAATCAGCTTGACTTATGTATACTTGAAAGCTGTGACCAAATAGCTTCACACTTTTTCTTCAATTTCCACGCTTTTTCAAAATAAAAATACAAAAAAAAAAAACAGAGACACCAATAAATGTTTATTATGTGTACCGCGCATAGGCGCATACACATAACACAAGATAACATCTCTTTTCATTGGACATGGGTAATGTATTGCATTGTTTTTATCTTGCTTCCTTCCACTGAATAGATTATGAGTAAAAGATACTCTACTCCAAAAATAGTGGAATATCAATGTTGAGGCTGCATTAGAGTTGCCAGATGGTTAGAAATTACTTTTAAAATGAATTGAGTCAGACATAATCCCTAAATCAAAAAATCCCCAAAACCAGAAAACCCATATGAAAATTTTTATGAGATTTTTAATTTCAGGAATTTTGCAATATTGGTTTTTTTATGGATTTTTGAATTTTCGGTTCTGGGATTTCCATCTATGGGATTTAGGGTTTAAGGGGATTTTAAATTTTTTGACGACCGACGCAAATACCAAAACAAATGTATACAGTTTTTCCGGAATATAGTTAATCACAGACAACTCTATTGGCTTGGATAACACTGAGTTTGGGAAAAAAATGCTCTAAATTTCACTTATGTACATGACATACATTATACAGGTACCAACTTATTTCAAGTGAAAATTAAATGTTCATATAAAAATGACGTGAAATTTTATATAGTATTAAAATTCGCAACTAGAAAATACCCCAAAGAGTAAGACAAACGTTAAAAATTATGACATTTGTCAATAAATTCTGTTTTCACCAAATATAACAAATTCATATGAAAATTGACGTGGATGTGTCTTCATAGTTTCGAATGTGTGTTTCGCGTGAATTTTTTGATGTTTTTATTTTTCACTTCATATCACATAATAATTTATATGTGAAATGTGAGGAACACAAACTAGACTTAGATTATTTTTTCATAAGTATGAGTGTAAAAGAAAAAAATATCAGCATTCAAAATTTGACCAAACAACTTAAAACCTCCAGCTGTCGTATAAAATTCAAAATAGGGAAATCTGTGATGTGCTATTTGTTTTCTACGCGAGGTTTTTCTGGTAATGATGCATTTAAAAAAAAAAATGGAAATAAACGCATGTTATCGCCCATTATAATCAATACTCTTATTATCGGAAACTTTTTAAAAATTCATTAAGGACAACATATAATACCCACATAAATCGAATAAAGTGCAATATTTCAAAACATCCTAAAAGCTTCTGGAAGTTTATAAGCTCTAAAAGGAAAGCCTCACATTTTCCTTCATCCGTACAATATAATAATAAGACTATCTTCTGTGATATAGAAGTAAGTAACTAATTTGCTGATTTATTTCAACAAACCTATAGAACGTGCAATCATAAAACCTATACAAACATTTTAAGAACACGTTTAAACTGTGATATACCTTTTTTAAGACTGACTGAACCGGAAATAGTGCAATACACAGACGACTTAAAGAGTACATGTTCGTATGGTACTGACAACATTCCGTCTATATGTGTTAAAACTTGCAAGTCCTATATATGTTCTGCAATTACTCACGTCTGGTGTTTTTCCTGATTTGTGAAAGTCTTCGTTTATTATATCTCATCACAAGAGTGGAAACAAGAACAAAGCTGAGAATTATAGAGGAATTGCGAAACATTTATGCTTGCCTAAGCTGTTTGAAAATTTAGTCACAAGTCACATTCAATTCTTCTGCAAATCAATAATTGTTCCTGAACAACAAGGTTGTTGTCTACATAAGTCTACAACAACGAATCTTTTTGAATTTACAAACCAATTAAATGTGAATATACAAAGTGGACTTTATACGGATGTATTTTACGCTGATCTAAGTAAGGCATTTGATAGGGTTAGCCACCTAATTCTTTTTCTTAAACTTGAACAATATGGGTTTACAGAGTGGTTTCTAACTTGGATCAAATCATATCTTGATAATCGAACGCAGTTTGTTTATTTTAAAAATTGTCTGTCAAAAATGATTTATGTGCTATCTGGAGTTAATCAAGGTAGTCATATTGGACCGCTTTTATTCTTACTCTTTATTAATGACATTGCCATGAATATTCTATACTCACAGATCTTAATCTTTGCCGATGATTTTAAGATTTTTTATGGCTACACGTCTCCTAATGGATACTTATTTCAGCAGCATGATATTGACAGAGCCTCCTAATAGTGTATTGCAAATGGAATGGACCTGAATTTAAGGAAATGTAAAGTGATGACATATTCTAGAAAGAAAAAGACTTTTTTATCTTCTTACTTCATTAATAAAAGCATAGTTGATCGTGTGGATTCACTTAATGACGTAGGGGTTTTATTTGACGTCAAACTGTCATTTAAACCCCACATCGACATTATAATAAGCAAGGCTAGAAGCCGTCGCCGATTAATTAAGAGGTTTTATAAGAAATTTAGTAATCCTCAAATCTCGAAAATCCTTTATTGTGCTTGTCCGCCCTATCCTGGAATATTGCAGCTGTGTATGGTGTGCTGTCTATTCTGTTTCCGTAAATAAATTCGAAAGTGTACAAAAACAGTTTTTGTTATTCCTCCTTCGTCATCTGCAATGGCACTCAAATGAACATCTTCCACCTTATGAACATCGCTTGAAGCTACTAAGTCTATCAACGCTGAAGAAAAGAAGAAAAGTCAATAATGTCCTTTTCCTATTTCAACTTTTATCTGGATCAATTTATTCTGCCCACATCCTGAGTATGCTGAATATAAGCTCTCGAACCGTGATCCTGAATTTTTTTATACGTCGGTTGCTTCATCTAATTATGGTTTAAATGAATCTATAAATGTAATGTGTAAACATTTTTACTGTTTTTATAATAACACTGATTTTAATTTATCTAAAGATTGTCTTAAAAAAAAATTGTTATCTTCTTAGCAATTTCAAATTAAATTTTATCTTGTAATTCTTCTTTTTATTTGTCAATCACTTTGTTTTTCATGTATCATGCTTTAATGTTTTCTTATTTATTTTATTCTTGTTCACCAATGTACCTATTTATAATAATAAAACTACTTAGACTTAGAATGTCTGCAGTGATATAATAAATAAATAAATAAATAAACACGAAACCTCTCTCTAATTCACACCACACAATAGACAAGCAGGTACAAGGCCTGGTAGTCGATTCAACAGACTTAACGATCTGATAGATCAGCAGAACCAATGGCCTTGTGTAGCTCGGTACAGCAGGCTTAAGGCTCTGATAGATCAGCAGGTCTGGCGGCACTTAACCCATCAGTAGGCCGAAGTTCTGGTCAATCAGCTGGTACAAAGCACCTGCTGACACTCGATGCAGCAAGTTCAAGGCCCTGGCTGTTCAGCTAATACAATAGTCCTTATGGCACTCGACACATCAGGCTGAAAGCTCTGGTAGATCAGTATGTCTGGTGGCACTCAACCCAGCAACCCGAAGTTCTAGTCGATCAGCCCTTATAGATCAGCAGGTTAACACTCTGGTAAATTAGCATTTACCAAAGTCACTGGTAGCCATTACCTTACTATACAACGAAATCCTATAGCACTGGTGGGGAAAGCTTCGAGCAATAAAGCTACGAGTATGATGAACGGATAAATAAAATCAGATTTAATATCACTAAAAGACTTCAAGCATGGTCAAAGGGGACATGATTTCTCAATAATCTCTATAGGTCCTCATCTAATAATTTTGGTAAAAACCAACTGTGAATTCTAAGGTGAGGAACAAAAATCGTAATCTCAGTGACCTTATACGAGTATACTGACCATGAATTGCATACGATAGACGTATATCCAAATACGGTAGAGGGCGTCGTCGGTGAAGGTTATTTATAATTAAATGTAAGATGTAACGATTTGTTACAAATATAAACAAAAATTTCACTTGAATTGATTTGACGTTTAGTTTTCATTCGTACTTCACACACAAATCATTTTCAGCCTCAAACATTATCAAGTTTTGACACATAATTAAGATTTTGAACATAATCCCCTCAATCTCAGCCAACTAAGATTATGAAAAAGTTTACTACACACTGCAGCGCCACCATGCTTCAGTATGCCAGAGTACTTCACTCATAAATATTTATATCATTTGCAAACTATTCCTTTGGCAACCCTTACCTTGGCACTGTCAAATCATACTCAAGTCTCAACATTGATGATGACGATATGTGTATCTGTATGTGTATATGATGCATAATATCATCGCATAAAGATATATTTGCCAAAGTTTCCCTGGGATTTAGTTTTGGCATACAATCTTTTTTGGTTGCTCCATAACTTCTTTAAGTGTTGCATGAAGGAAAATCTTAGATCATCAGATAGCTAGAGATTCGGTTGATCGGTGAGTTTTAGAGGTGCCTTTCGATTTTCTGAGTGAGATTTTATTCCGAACTGAAAAAAACTGTTTTCATTTTTTTGACCAGTTCATGAAGGTTGTTAATGTTTTCTTTTTTTTTTGTTATTTTGTTATTAGGTAGTGCTATGATTTATAACACCGATTAAGAGTGTATCATCTGTAGCGCATGCCGAGGAAGGTTCCTACATTGGGTCTATCGGTAGCCATCCAGCCAGACATCCTATGGAAAAACAGACTTGGAGTATATGGATGAAGATGGTTTTGATGCCGACGACGAGACGTACATAGGTTGTCGGTAGCCATAAAAGAATTGTTGCCTTTTTTTGTTGTTGTTTAAAAGAGAAGCACATGATGTGAAAAGATTATGGCATAGATTTAGGAGTATACCAATTTCTCCTTGGAACAATATCTCTACCAAACTGACTGACACTCGTAACCATATTTTTCATCTAAAGATGGAGAAAGTTTTTTTTTTAAATTTATTTTTCCGATCCGATCATAGAGAGAGATATTCCATTTTTGGTGGAAAATTGGCTAAAAGCGGAGGAAGATTATGATGATTGCAGTTATGTGTAGAATGGAAAAGAGGAAGTTTGGTTATGTAGGCGAGAAATTGTTTTGCAGGGTTATCGCGATGATGATGGTGATGTCGATGTGGAATTTTTTATGGTATCTCTATGTAGTCGTTCTATATATGTTTTCGGCTAAACCAAATTTAATGGCTTTGAATTTTTTTTGAACATTATATTTTGTTATGTAGGAAGAAGAGAAGGTTCAAGTCGTTAGATAACTTCAATATGGATGTTCAGGCTAATGGGAAATGTGCTAATATGGGAAGGATCAGGCGTTTGGCAAATATTATCTTGAGACATGAAATCTTAAAAACAATAATATCTTATATTGGCTTAACCCTTTGGTAGTTGTGTTCTTAAGGATCCTTTTACAGTTTTTCGATCGAATTTTGTGTGATATATGGCATATCATACTTTGAGATTACATTACAATTTAAGGCATTTATTGCGATAGCAGACTTTTGTAACGAAGACTTTCTATATTATTGCTGACATAAGGCAGATTCTTTTGGACAGATGGGTAGCTTTGGAAAAAGATTGGTAATAGATACATTTAGCTCCTGATCGGTTTGTCGACATACCATTTAGCAGTTCATCATCCGAACTTTGAGTTTGAAAAATATTTGCCAAGCTAAGTGAAGCACCTTCCTGGATGTGACAGATATATAAAAAGGGATTGTCCCTACAAAAACTTCTAAAAATCTGAAAGAAATGATTAATGAGATCAAATTTCAAGAAATACCTCCTCTATTGTCTGTGCTCTCATTTAGTCAGAACAAATCATTTAGAGCAAATAAAAATAGACTGAACAATTGACTAGATAGTTCGTTCCGTTTTTCAAACTTGCATTCCTTGCCTTGCAAATTTTTTCCTTCCACAAGATTCTTATTCATTTTACTAGAGTAGAAGCGAAATATGGTCCATGAACCGTAGAAAAAAAAATGGCCCTGATCAAGGTTTGCTTAGTCAAGTATGGCCTAATATAGCTAGTTTCTTTTTATAAATAAATGGAACGTTAATCGATGGTCCCGAACTACCTTCTGCTTCTACTAAAATTTATGATTTAATTTTGTCTAATTAGGTGGGAAACATTTACAGCGACAAAAAATCTGCGACTAGATGCAAAGGACAGGACATTTGAGCTCACTTATGCGAAGATGAAGAAGAGTGTCGAAATAATGACCGCGGTCGTTATGTGTAGCCGAAAGAACTAGAAAGATCTTTTGAGAAGCCATCAACCAGGATAAATAAAACTAGAAGAGCACTTCAATTTTGGCCTGTGAAGAGAGAAAACTGGAAAAAGGCGTTACTGAAATTAATTTTAGAAATAGAAAAATAAAAATTAATATTTTGAAATAAAAGTTTTCAAAGTACAGAGGAAAATATTCAGTTTTGAAAAAAAAAAAACAGAGAAAAAAATCAAGATTGCAGTCCTAATTCAGGAATTTAAACTAATTATTTTTTATCCTACGATAATTAAATCACTACGCAGATTTGGCATTTCATTATTTAAAAAATAATCTGGCGGCCTTTTTATTTTTGACATGCGATATAGGTACTATAGGGCAATTTTTGCATTTGAAAAAAAAAATCGAACTCTAGATTTTAATCAAATTTGACATAACGATGATAGAGAACACCAAAAAGTGGGTCCGTCAATTCCGTCTGTCTGTCTGTAGAACTATCTCCATCCTACACGGCTGAACCGATTTTATTCAAACTTGGTGCTTAGGCGTTTAAAGTGATTGTCCAAAATGATTTTTGAATAGTTGTTTTAGCCCCAAAAATAACGGTACTTGCGATATAAGTTTTTCTACCATTTTAATTACCTCGAAAACGGTTATAACGATTTTTATAAAAATTGGTGTCTACATTTTGAACAAACATTTTTTTTTTTAAATATGTATTTTGCTATTAACGGTACCTCCCATACATCATTTTATTGATTTTCGAGTTTATCATAACCAGCTCAACCGATTTCGATCAATATTTTTATAGAGGATCTCGACTTAATTCTAAATAATACTGCATTTCTACATTTTCGAAAAATATATTTTTTTTTATTTTTGAAAAAAAAAATATTTTTTTTTTTAAATTCAATATTTAGAAAACCAGTGGACGATTTTTTCTGAAATTTTATTTTTGAATTTATATTATTAAATATTATATATATATAGATATATATATATATATATATATATATATATATATATATATATATATAAAAATTTTTTAATTTTTTCTAAGAAAAAAAATTGATATATATATATATATATATATATATATATATATATATATATATATCAATTTTTTTTCTTAGAAAAAATTAAAAAATTTTTATATATAAATTTAAAAATACATTTAGTCGCATCTATTAATAATATTTTTCATATAATGTGATCGAACATAAGAGAAAGTACGTGCTTTCCAGTCGTGCATTTTATTCAAGTAGTAGTAGTAGTAAAATGTGATTGTATTGACATGAGACATAATAACAAAATTTTCTTTACAATTTTCACAAAAGGACTGGCATTTGCCGTCAGTCGAAAAAAATAGATCTTTTACAAATTTGACATGATTGTTCTTGGTTGATATTATTACATTACAAAAAAATAAATCTATTAGATAAACATAAGTATTGTATCAAAAAGCTTCGTTAATGATTTGCTTACGGTATTTTAAAGCAGAAGATATATAATTGTAGAGGACATTCCAATTTTCCCCATTTAATGCACGCAATATTTCGTTAGATGATAGATTAGGTTTTCCCCAGAATGATCTTCGTATTGGATTCAAGATTGGACAAATTCCAATAAAGTGGTGGATATCTTCTTTGGCTGTCGTTTCTATATGGCAAGTAGTTCAGGTTGATTAGTTGGCTTTAAATATTGTATTGTATTGTATTGTATTGTATTTTTATTCATTCATTTACTTAAAACTATATAACAATTAAAATATAAGAATTATGTGAATAATAGTGTTCATTCTTTAACTAGGAAGTTAGTGGTAAATGACACATCAATTGAAAATCCATTGTAATCTGATGTGGGGTGACAATCAGTGTAAAACAAAAATACAAGAAAATGAAAATTAAAATGCAAGAATGAAAAAAGTTTACCGGCAACTATATAGAGAAAATATTATAAGATACCTAACAATTCATTAATAATATACATACATCATATATGTAGCTATTTTATTTTACATTATTTTTATTGGTGCTGCTGAAAAAAACTAAATTAGTGATTCGATACAATTAAAATTTAAAGTGAATAACCAGTCTTTAACCTTTTTATTAAAATGTGAAAAACGAAAGGTTTCTCTTATAGATAAGGCAATTTATTGAAAATATTTGGAGCTGTATATGTATAAAAATGAGAGAAATGTGTTCTATAAGCGAAAGGTACATTAACAAAGCTCATATTGTTTACACGTAGGTTGTACATTTGATAATTCCTACTAGTAATATGTCCACTTTGTTTGAAAAACTCTCTCAAAACTTTAAAAACATATAAATGCCTCATTGGTAGAATTAGCAATTCCTTAAATAAAGGCCAACTTTCAGTCAACCGATTTTTGTTTAAAATTATTCGAATTAAATGCTTCTGTGCAATGAATAAGGGTCGAAAAGTATTAGCATACGAACCACCCCAGCTTGTTATGCCGTATTGCAGCTTTGAGCTTGCAAGCCCATAATATATCATTTTTAAAACTTTTTGGGAGCAAAAAGACTTTATTAAATACATTTTTCGTGTAACCAATAACATAAATGTTTTGATCATTTGAATATGATCCTTCCAATTTAGATTACAATCAATTGTTACTCCTAAGTACTTAAAGTGTTGAACTTTTTCAATTTGAAAACAATTATCTGTGCAATGTAAATTGGTTATAAAACTTTTTCTACCACACTTATGAATAGGCAAAGGAAATTTCTTACAATCGAGAGCGTGAAACCGTATATTAAAGTCATAAAGACTATTTCCATAAACATTAAAATACATTAATTTAGTTTTTTCGCTGATAATCAATTTATGATAAGTAAACCACAACCATAATTTATCAAGATCTTCATCAATATTTACAATATTTTCAAAGATAGTCCCCGATGAATATGTAAAAACTATGTCATCAGCAAAAGCAGTTGAAGTACCATTTAATTTGAGTTTAAATATGGAATTTATATAAATCAAGAAAAACAAAGGCCCAAGTACAGATCCCTGTGGAACACCGTCCTTTAACAATCTGGATTCACTAAAGATTCCGTTAATGTTAACTTTTTGTTTTCTATTTTTTAAATAAGAATTCAACAGATTGAAAAAACTACCGCGAAAACCTGCATTATAAAGTTTAGTTAGCAAAAGATCATGGTTCACTATATCGAAGGCCTTAGTCATATCAATAAACAGACCCATAGTTGATTTGTTGCTATTTAAACTTCCATAAAGTTGACTACACATCCTTAAGATTGCATCTTCTGTTGACAAACCTGCTCTAAAACCAAACTGATTATTACAGAAGAAATTAAACTTTTCCAAGAAGGAAACAATTCGAACTTTAAGTAACTTCTCAAAATTTTTTGAAAAGGTTGAAAGAAGTGATATAGGTCTGTAATTTGAAATAATTTTCTTGTTTCCTTTTTTAAAAAGTGGTATAACTTCAGCACATTTAAGATGGTCAGGAAAACAACCAAATTCAACACTTTTGTTAAAAACGAAGGCCAGTACGTCTACAACATACCACCAAGCAACATTTTTCAACAAAATACTTGATACCCCATCACTAGTGCATGAATTTTTATTTTTTAAAGACATAATAACTTTGAAAACTTCGCTTGATGTTATCATATCGAAAACAAAACTATTAGATTGTATGTTATCCAAAAAAATTTTTGAGGAGATTGAACAGTTGCAATTTAAACAAGGTTCAATAGCAGGTTTCAATTTTTCTGAAATTTCAGTAAAATACTCATTAAATTTATTAGAAATTTTCAATAAATCGTACTCTGAAGCTCCCTCAAATTCAAAAGAGTCAACTTTAACAGAATTTCTATTTTTACCGAGAATGCTATCAACCACTCTCCATTCTTCACGAATATTACCCTCAGCTCTAGAAAACATATCAACATAATAGTTATTACGAGTGTCATCAATTTCTTTATTAATCGTTTTGCAACAGGTTTCATAGTATTTTTTAAGCTTATCATTGTTTAGATGTTTTTTACATTTTAAACTCAACTTCTTCTTTTTTCTTATCTTATTCAGGAGATAGTTATTCATCCAAGGTTTAAGGTGTTTCTTTTTACCCGAGAGATTTTTCTGGAAAGTACTTGAATTAATGTGCTTTTTAAAAATTTCTACAAATAAATCAAATGCAATAGAAGGATTGTTTTCGGAATAAACTTTGTCCCAACATTCAAATGTCAATAATTCTTTCAATAACGTATAGTTAACACAATATTTTACTGCATCTGAAGCGGTATTAACGTTTTGGGAATGGTTGTTAGATAAATAATTTAATGCAATCATGCTGTGATCAGTAAGTTTTAAATCATAGACTTTACCAATGAAAATATTTGTATTGTTTTTATGACATCTTAAAAAAATGTGGTCAATACAGCTCATGGAAGAATCTGTCACGCGGGTAGGTTCGTTTATTAAACTCTTGAGACCATTTGAAGCCATAGTAAACAAGTAACTTTCAGAATCTTTGTCCATTTCATTAAGAATATCAATATTGATATCTCCTAAAACAATTAAATTTTTGGCTGAAGTTGCACTAAGAATGTTGCTTAATTCATCAATGAAAATACTTTTATTATAACCATGAAGCCGATAAATGCACAACAAAGTATACTCAATATTCTCAAAGACAAATGAAAATTTTAATACATCAGCGCTAGATAAATTAAGGCAAGAGCAATTACACACATATCCATTTTTCACATATACAGCTACCCCTCCAGCAGAATACGATTCATTACAATTTCCAAAAACAGTATAACCCTCTATATTATACAAATTATTATTTATTTATTATAAATTTATATTATTAATATAAATTGCACGCTGTTTCTGTCCTCGAAATAGTTGTTATCGCCTGTATTATGATTCAGGGTTTTATAAATAAACCTTTTTTTAATTAGTCGACTCTGTTCTTCAAACCTACTTCTTGTTTTTTCTTCTATTTTTTCTACAAGAACTTTGATGGAGTCGTTTAAGGCTCTTTCATTGTTTTGGAGTAGTTGGACACCATGGTCATCGCCCAGTCTCATCCATTCCGTAAAGAATTGGAGATTTCTGTCTTTGAGATATCGGGTTATTTTGTTGGTGAGACGATGATTTGGTTGACCCATTATTTTTACAATATATCATAAATGTAGTCGGAGCGTGTATAAATAGAGTGGCGGTAGTCCAGTTTCAAGGTGAAGCATATACGTAGGTGTATTTTCGGGTAGTCTGAAGGTTCGCTTGATGAAATACCTAAGAAGTTTTTCTACTTCGTCAAACTCGAAAATTCCCCAAATTTGTGCTGCATATCACATTATTGATTTCACGACAGCGTCGAAGATTTTATACTTTGCACTATGTGCAATGTCCTGCTTGCTCAGGATGTTTTTCCAAGTGCAGTTTATTGCTTGTTTTGACTCCATTAGCTTTTCTTGGAGATGTTTTCTAAAGGATAATGTTGGTGTGATCAGAACTCCCAGGTACCAGTATTCTTTTACTGTTTCAAGATCTTCATTTTGCCATGTTCACCGTTCATCTCTTGCATGGCGTCCTGTACCATTTCGGAATACCATGATTTTAGATTTGCTTGTGTTTAATTGGAGATTCCACAGTGAACAGTATCTTTGTAATTTGTTAATCATGATTTGTAGCATGTTTGGAGTTTCGGCCAATATGACAATATCATCAGCATAAAGTAAGGGTCTTATTGCTAGAACATCAAACGTTATTCCTCCAGGCAGGAAGCTGGTAAGATCATCCAAATAGATTGAGAAGAGAAGTGGGCCCAAGAGGCATCCATGCTTTATGCCAGTTGTTGATTGGAACCAGTTGGAAAGGATATTTCCATACCAGACCGCAGCATCGTTTGTTTCTTGTTGGGATTCCAAGGTTGCTTAACTTGTAAAATAGTGCTCTTCTGCCGATACAGTCGAAAGCTGCTTTAAAATCTACGAACAACGCATACAGTTTTCTTCCATTGTCCAGATATATCCTCGCGATGCTTGTCAGGGGCAAGATGTTATCAACTGTGCTGTATTCTTTTCGAAAGCCAGCTTGAAATTCCCTTAAGAGGTTGTTTTCGTTTACCCAATTTGTAAGACATTCCAGTAGTATTCCTGCAAATATTTTAGTGATCGCATTTAGGAAGGATATGCCCCTGTATGTACTGAGTTCATTTGGATCTCCTTTTTTGGGAATTGAGAGAATTACACTTCTTTTGAAACTTGTTGGTATTTCTCCTGTATCCCATATGAAATTATAGACCAGTGTTAGCTTTTGGAGGTAGTCGTCTGTAGCGTTTTTAAAAAACTCGTATGAGATCCGCTCTTCACATGGAGCTTTATTTGCACCACATCGGTTTAGGAATTTTTTGAGGTCTTGAAGGTCTATGGGTCGGTCTAATGATATATCTCGTCGATATGGGAGCGCATATTGCATTGGGTTTTGATTAGGAGGTGGGTTAAGAAGTTTTTCAAAATGCTCAGCTAAAATTACTGATTCTACTTTAGTTCCCTTCGTAAAATGTGCTCCATTGAGAATTTTAGCCGTCTTCCAGAACGACCGACTATATTTTATGTTTTCAAGGGTTGATGATAAATTTTTTGTGTATACCCTTTGTTTCTCTGCGCATATAGATTTAAAATGGCTATTTGCTTCATGACACATCGTTTTTGCACGGGTTGAATTATTTCTTATTACAAGCCGAAGAAAAGCAAAGGATTTTTTTCTCGCTGATTCGCACTCCCAATCGTACCAGGGTTGTTTGCTCTTACTTTATGTTCTTGGTTGAAGAGGTCTGGCTACTTTTATTATAGCTGCAGTGAGGATGTCAGATCCACTAATGGACTGTAGTTCATTTTCATTCATAGGACTTGAAATATGATTGTTGTAGTGTACTTTTCTAGATCGCTCTGTCTCCACCGTAGTTTTGGCAGCAGGCATTGTTGGGCAGGTGTATCATGTTGTGCTACTACATTGACCTGTACGTATATTGGAAAATGATCTGAATGTATCATCTCGTCCACTCTGAAGTCCGATAAGTATTTCAACCACTTTCATTTTACGAAACAATAATCGATTGATGAGCACACAGTGCCCTTAATAAAAGTATAATGTCCTTTATCGTCACTTAAGGTTATTTTATTTAATTAATAAATACTATTTAATTAATAAATAAATAAATTAATTTATCGTCAGTAAAACCATTTAATACATTAGAAGTTCCAGATAATGAAAATGAGTCTATGAGTTGGAGACTAAACGAACCTTGGAGCAAACCAGCGATTATTTTGTCACTATCAGACTTAAAAACCGTCCAATACGATTTGTATTGAGCGATCCGAAAGTAATTTCTGATCCAACGAAGTAGAAATTCATCAACACCGAATGCACGCATTTTTGATAAGAGAGATTGATACCAAATTCTATCAAATGCTTTTGAAATATTAAGTGCAATAATCTTACTTCTTTAAAACGATATAAAGATTTGGGCAACTGTTCAGTGAGATATACCATGATCACAAGTGGACCTATAGCTACAAAAGCCATAACCATCGTCATTAAGTATCTTTCGTTCTTCAAGATATTTCTTAAGCTGAAAATTGATCAGCGTTTCCATGACTTTTGAAAGAAGGCACCTAAGTGCAATCAGACGGTAATTAGAAAGTGGAGAAAATTAGGTCTTTTTAGTGACAGGCCGGACAAATGTTATATTCTAATCATTCGGAAAGAGACCAGTAGGGTATGCAAGATGCAAAAGCTTTCGAAGTGGTTTTTCCAGCGTTGAAGAACAGCTCTTTAGAATGATGGGAGGAATAATATCCGGGCCAGCGGACTCTAGCAACTTCACACTTTCGTCTCATGAAGTCTTTTACCCTATCTAGTACTGTGGAGGAGTCATAACACTTTCTGGCAGCGTCGAATATTTAACGAATTCCGTTCACAAAAGGGGTGCCATTAAGGGCGAGCTTTGGAACCGAAGATGAAGTTGAATTTCGAATATTTTTCTTATTAACGACCAACAAGTCTTACTACCTTTGGAAAATTGTAGTATTTTTTGCCTTAATTTTTGGTAATCAAAAAATTTGGTCCGGTTTGACTCAGTAGAGGTTGGCTGAGCTGGAGTCTACGTTACTTCCGAGGAAGCATAGTGACCAGTTAAAGAGTTGCTGAAGAAATTATTGAGATCGTCCCAGTTGGCTTTATCTTATTGTCCTCCTAGGTGATTTTTTAAAAAGATATTTGCAGATATGACTCAATGGTCGGATGTGCCAAGAGGAGGTAATACACTAACAGTGTATTTATCAGAAATAAACGAATATTCTCGTGGTGACTTAATTTGCCAATTTTTTTTTTTGTTTTTTGAAAGTTCATCTTCGTTAATTTAATTTGTCATTTTTTAATCGTTCCAGTTAATCAGTCACGTCGTATTTCTTAGTTTTTTGTATCTACTACCATTTTTAAAGAATGTGCTGCGTAAAATTTTCCTGACAAATAGAACCCCTCATCACATTTTAGTATCCATTCCTTCCACGTGGTAATACCATCCGAAAGGTTAACCAATCAAATCAGTGTGGGGGGAGTATTGAAGGCTTTTCTACAATCGTTTCGGAACCGTCCTCAGTAAAAAAAAAACCCTCCCGTATTTGGCTAGAGTTGTACTTGGTCCTTATGTTAAGAAAAAAATTTGTTTTTATGTTCTGATTTGAACAGGTGAAACAAACATGCCAGAGAAAATTATCCATAAACGTAGCTTCCATCCTATACTTAAGGAGCTCCAAGAAGCAGATAGAAAACTGATAAGACGTCCAACTAGAAAGCAGAAATCCATGTTGTTGTTTTGGAGATATATCCGGATAAGTTCAGTTCATGTTGGATAATAAAACACTAAAGTGGTTACGATTGTTCTCACATCTATTTCACACCAACAATGCATCTTACCTTAAACGTATCTCTCACAACGAAAAATATTCTCCTTCATGTGATTCTGATTTATCCGCAGACATTATTGTGTAAGAAGAAAAATAAAAACTATAATGTCTAACAAATATTGAAAATGTTTAGTTACAAGACGACTGGTTTTCTTTATATGTGTTTCGACAAACCTTGAAAATTCCTAACGAAGCTCCGAAACATAAAAAGAGGATCTTCAGGAAATCAATAATAATAAAAGAAAAAGAATCTTTGAGAAAATACGAAAACTAACAACAACAACATTGTTCGCCCCAAACGAAGGATAATTAATTCTCAGATTTCTGATCTTGTTCTGCAACATTGTATCTGTAAGTTTGTAATAGTCTCACCATATCTGAACACACCAGATCGCTGGCAGACACACACGAAGCAACAGGTAGCACACAGGCAACTCCTCCTCTTGTTTTCCAACCACTGAAATTCCAATATGTCTGTATACATATGTCGTTATGTCTATAGGTAATCTCGGTCAACCCTACATTCACCATCCACATTGAAAAAGAGGATCTTCTTTTGAATGCAAGAACTCACTTAAAAGCAAAAAGAGAGCAAGTTTGTTTAACTCTTAATTTCCTTATTCGATTGACGGATAGGTTTTTTTTCTTCACTGGCATGACATCACCAAAAAAAGGGAGACCAAGTAGGAATAAAAAAAAAGCGACCACCAAATCCCCAAGGAAAATAAAGAAGTCATCCTTTGGGCATTTCTCTCCTTTATATACCTTTGCTGGAAATCGATGTGGATAAAATTGCGCTCACCCTTCGAGTGCACTTATGAATGGTGTGACTATGTCAAATCGGTGTGAAACATCTTATACGTGACTACCAGCAACGACGTTGGGTGCTTTAGACCCATCATCAAAACTGAACACAGAATTCGCTAAGTAATAAAATAATAACGCAAAGCACTTCTTTGACTACGTCGTTGTCGGGTCGTCAAACAGGTGAAAATATTCTCAACTAAAGATGAACTTTGTTTTAAGAAAAAAAAAAAAAAAAAATAGCAAAGTCTTCTTGTAGTCGTTGTCCTCTATTCTCCATCCTCTATCCTCCATCTATACATCCTTTAGTAAATTATTCAAATAAAAAGGAATATTTATGCCATTCTTGTAAAATTCTTACATCTCGTACAAATTAAAATGAAAACACCTTAGTGTCGCAGCCACGACCATATCAGCGGACTTACATCTTAATTTATATTTCTGATGTCTAATAATACCTTCTTTTAGGTCTTGTGTGTTTGTGTCCTTGGCAAGAGACCTAAACTAATGTAGTTGTCACAATATTTTATTTTATTTGCTGGCAACTGGCAAATTCTTTTCATTAGTGCGAGACTATTATAAGAGTTTTGTTGTGCGATAAACTTTTCAATTTTATTGCACATGCAACCAAAGGATGACAATAGTTGAGGCCTTGGTATAAAGAAGGCATGTAGTATTATAGAGGAGATAGAGATATACTTAAACACCTATATGTACAAGATGAGACATTCTTTATAATGAAGTCATTGTGATGATGATGATGTTGCACTAAAACCTAAAAACTTGCTGGAAAAACCAAAGAGTCAGTCATTCATTTTTCTTACGAAGAACTATCTTATTTATTGTTTTTTGTTGCTTGTTTTAGAAATTTTTAGTTTTATTCAATTCAATTCAATTCAATTCTTTCTTTATTTTTAAAATCATAGAATTCAATTTTATATATATAAGAAATAATTACAAACCATGGCAAATATGCCGTCTGCCGTAAAAAAATTACTTATACCATACAAAATTTTAAAATATAATAAGATAGTTTGATATAACAAAGTTCTGCTAATTTAAAGTCAATTATAAATTATTTTTATACACATATATTTATTTGGGATTAACGAATAAACAAACTGTAACTTTTAGTTAAGTCAAAACAAAGATAAATTAATTTTGGTTAAATTGTTTAGATATATTTAAAGCTTAAAACCTTTTTGTATATAAAAAGTTAGAAAGAAAGAAAAAATAATTAATCTGGACTTTTAGTTTAGTCAAAACAAAAACATATAAAGAAGTGAAAAAGGGCTTTTAGTTTAGCTAAAACGAAAATAATCTGCGACATGAGCTTTTTAAAATACCTATTCAAATAGTAGTGGTGAAGTTTATTCTTCAAAACATGTTCAAATACTCATCTCGATATTTTTTTGCGTGCGAAACATATCCTACAAGAGATTTCCAACCACGGCCATCATTCAAAATATTTATACATTCTTCTAAAGAAAGGAAACTTGCGGAAAAGTGAAGTCTACGGATCTCTTGTAAAATTGGACAAAACGCTATAAAATCTATGATATTTTCATTCGTACCAAGGTTGCAAAGAGAACAGATAGGATTTGAGTCAGTGTTGTGCCATGTAGACTATAAATGTAGACTACATTATTGTCTACATGTAGATAATTCGATGTAGATAATTCAAAATTGTCGACATAAATTTGTCGACAACGTAGACATTGTAGACAATTAGTAAAACCTCATAATTCATAATTTTTTCTACTGAAGATTATCAAACCACTAAACATAAATGTTAAAAAAATAACCAAGTTCTTCTATAATACAAAAACATGTGTGTAAGAACAAGATAGTCGTGAAAAAATCATTTGATCTTAATCTTAATGTAAGTAGGTAGACCTAGTTCTATGCTTAAAAAGTTTTAGTTTCAAATATTTAAATTAGAGAAGATATCGAAAAACTTTAAATCATGGGAGAATTCTGTTATGATAAGCCTACTGATAGGTCCACTGAATCACATCGCTGGTTGACTACTAATCAAGTTTTTTACGTTTCGATTCCCTATGAAGAGGCACCATTCTAAAGCCTTAAGATGATGATCTATACGTGAAAGTATGAGTATGAAGCAAAAATCTGAGAATCGCAAATATCTAGTTTCCATTTTTACCTTTATACTAAATATGAACTCAAATCATATTTATAAATAAATTTAACAAATTTCATTTTTCAGCAGCAATCCAAAGTGCTTCGATTCTAAGAGAGTGGGCGGATACCACGCCCCGAAACGGAAGTCTTAAGCTTTTCGATTTTTCTATATGAACTTAACTTAACGTCAAGACCTACCGATCTACCCTATTTTATAATCCTACAGCAGTCCCAAGAGCTTATTTTACTTGAAAAAGTTGGAAGAAGGGAATAAGTCCAAAGTTTCCAAAAATTAAATTTTGATCCAAATTCCATTTCTGTAACGTCGAAAAAATAAAGAAAAACCCTTTTTTTAACAGAAATGGCGTTAGGCAATTTCGCCCAAATAAATTTGGAAATATCACAAAAAAATCTGAGCAAACTGTTTTTGTATTTTTTGCTCCTTTTGGGAATTATTTCTCATCTTTCTATTTTTTTAAGGAAAGAGCACCTAAAATTCAAATAAGGGAATAACGTCCAAATATTAGAAAAAACGCCCAAATCAAATAAGGGAATAACGTCCAAATATTAGAAAATATTTGCACTCCTTTTTAAATCAAACCGCGCAATTTTTGGAATGATTTTACTTGTGAGATTGGGTTGTGAAAATTATTTGTTTACACTGTCGACATATTGTCTACATTGTCGACATATTGTCTATATTGTCAACACATTGTCGACATTGTCGACCGATTGTCTACGTTCAAATGTAGACAATTAAAGTCGACGCGTAGAGGAACAACACTGATTTAAGTCAGATCTATATGGTCTACAATTCAGATACAGCATTTCAGTTCTGGTTTTAAAAATTAAGCTCATTTCTGAAACTGAAAACTCGTTTCTAAAATAGTTATCTTCGCCTAGAGTAAGACTTAATTGCCTATAAGCACTCATTGAAGCTGAATGAGAACCACGTTCTATACATTTCTGGAAAAGTTTCTCATCTATACAAGCTATGCAGTCGTATAAAGACAATTTTAATTCTTCATTATTATCAGTTCGTAATGAGATCGGAAAGTCGTGTGTAACAGCTAGATCGTACCAATTTTTTACTGGACTGTAAACTTTATTAAAACAAATATTAAGGATCCGATTTTGGAGGTTTTGGTCTGATCTATTCATTACCTTTACAATGTAATCCGCATTTGCCTTTAAGTTTTGCAGAAATATTTGAGGTAAGCGATGAGTGGAGTCTCATGGATAATTTGGGGTGTTCTTAGGTAACCGGAAGATTCGTTTAATAAAATATCTTTGAACATTTTCTAGTTCTTCTCGCTGTTCATACCCATATATGTCAATGGGGTCCGTTATTTAAAGATGTTGAAGGATTTTTTTTACCCAGAACTTCGACGAAGACGTATCCCTTTCAGCAGGATTTTGTTTCAAAAAGATGGAACAAGTGCACACCTAGCCAAACAAGTTATGGCGGAGCTCCAACGAAAACTGCCAAACAAATTGATATCCAGAAACTGCACTTTTCGCTGGCCCCCAAGGTCACCTGACCTGAATGCACCAGACTTTTTTTGTGAGGTTATGTCAAGCAGGAAGTGTACAAAACAAAACCCAGGAATTTGACTGAATTGAAGCAGTCCATTAAGACAATAATTGAGGCGATCCCAATTTCAACCCTTCAGGCCGCAATGAACAATTTTCGGATCAGGTGCCGCATATGCGTGGATGAGCGTAGATATCATTTGCTGTCTATCATCTTTAAAAACCATTAGTTACCTTTACTATTATATAAAGATATAAAGACGAAACAATTACTTATGTCACGGGTAATCTCAGAAAGTATTCAACCGATTTACTTGAAACAAATTTTATAGTTTTCCTTATTCTCTGAAGCATGTCGTAGGATATTTTTTTAGAAGTCAATAGTTTTATGCAAATTTTAAGGTCTAAATGATTTCTGCACTTATAAGCTGAGAAAGAAAGGTATTTACAAATTATATATTTATTTATTAAATTTTTGAATTTTTGCATCTGTGAATTCTATTTAATCGCTATGACTGGGTAGCTGCTTAGTTCCATTTCATTATCGTTCCGTTTTTGTTTACATTTTCATTAGTTTATTTGCTTTTGAATTCCTGTATACTAAATTGTTCACTCATCGATTAACGTAGGAAGAGAAAGTATTTATACACATATTCAAAATTAAACATTAATTTTGATTTTGAATATGTGTGTAGTAAACGACATAATTATTTGCCTTTATTCCTTCTTTTTTCTCTCTGCGTCTTGAGTAATAAAGCACATATAGAAGCCGTAAATTGAGTTTTAAAAGAATTAAGGTATTCTTCATCGAATCTTATGGGTGGAGTAACAATGGATTTCTTCGGAGATACATATATTTATTTGGGATTAACAAATAAACAAACTGTAACTTTTAGTTAAGTCAAAACAAAGATAAATTAATTTTGGTTAAATTGTTTAGATATATTTAAAGCTTAAAACCTTTTTGTATATAAAAAGTTAGAAAGAAAGAAAAAATAATTAATCTGGACTTTTAGTTTAGTCAAAACAAAAACATATAAAGAAGTGAAAAAGGGCTTTTAGTTTAGCTAAAACGAAAATAATCTGCGACATGAGCTTTTTAAAATACCTATTCAAATAGTAGTGGTGAAGTTTATTCTTCAAAACATGTTCAAATACTCATCTCGATATTTTTTTGCGTGCGAAACATATCCTACAAGAGATTTCCAACCACGGCCATCATTCAAAATATTTATACATTCTTCTAAAGAAAGGAAACTTGGGGAAAAGTGAAGTCTACGGATCTCTTGTAAAATTGGACAAAACGCTATAAAATCTAAGATATTTTCATTCGTACCAAGGTGGCAAAGAGAGCAGATAGGATTTAAGTCAGATCTATATGGTCTACAATTTAGATCTAGCATTTCAGTTCTGTCTTTGAAAATTAAGCTCATTTCTGAAACTGAAAACTCGTTTCTAAAATAGTTATCTTCACCTAGAGTAAAACTTAATTGCCTATAAACAATCCTTGAAGCTGAATGAGAACCACCTTCTTTACATTTCTGGAAAAGTGTTTCATCTATACAAGCTATGCAGTCGTATAAAGACAAATTTAATTCTTAATTATTATCAGTTCGTAATGAGATCGGAAATTCGTGTGTAACAGCTAGATCGTACGAATTTTTTACTGGACTGTAAAATTTATTAAAACAAATATTTAGGATCCGTTTTCGGAGGTTTTGGTGTGATCTATTCATTACCTTTACAATGTAATCCGCATTTGCCTTTAAGTTTTTCAGAAATATTTGAGGTAAGCCAGACTCCACATGGATAATTTGGGGTGTTCTTAAGTAACCGGAAGATTCGTTTAAAAAAATATCTTTGAACATATTCTAGTTCTTCTAGCTGTTCATACCCATATACTTCGCTTCCATGGCAGAGGCATCTATTCACTGTAGCATTGAATACTTTGAATTTTGAAACTGAATCTGCAAAAATATTGCTAAAAAAAATTAGACCACATGCTGTTTCAAGCAACTTTTAAGCAGTTTTTATTTTTTCTTTAGTATGAGCGTGCGTATTTAAGTTATATGATAGTACATATCCCAGATATTTAAATTTATCCAGGACTTCTATAATATAGTCCCCTAGGGTCCAGTTGTGGCCATAACCTATAGATCTGTTGTGTTATCTGAAGATCATAATTTTCGACTTCGAGCTGTTTATTTTGAGATCCCAACTATCACAGTATTGTTTTAGCTTATTTATTTGAGGTTGTAAAGTAAGCGGGCTATCTGACAGGATAACAAGATCGTCTGCATAAAGAAGAACCTTAATAGTTCCATCACCTATTACAATACCTCCAGGGATGTGATTTTCAACATCATTAATAAATAGAGAAAATAACAAATGACTTAAAATACAGCCTTAGGGAACACCAGTTTGACATTTGAAGTCTCTCGATTTCCTAGGGCCGTTATGAACAAAAGCATTATAGTTCTCAAGCATCTTCTCATAGAATCTTATGAACTTTGTTAATAAACCTATTACTGAAAGCTTGTAGATCAATGACTTTCTATTGACTGTGTCGAATGCAGCCTTCAAATTGACTAAAAAAGCATATAAAAATTTCTTTTTATCAATAAATCGCCTAGCAACACAAAAATTTGATCTATAGCCGAAAGGTTAACTCGAAAGCCGTTGTGTGTGTTTTTTTTTTAAATAAATTTGCTAAATAATTGGCCAGCGTTGCTGCATGTGAGTCTATTCCTGATGAAAACTAACCAAAAAAATTGACAAAGAACTGTGAAATAAGCTGTCACAGAAAACAGTGTCGCCAATTAAGAGTTCCCAGCTCGAAAAAAACAGCCATTATTAATTAATTAGGAACTGCTGTACAATGATATTTTTTAAAAAAATTTCTCGAAAACCACTTGACTGATTTTGATTAAACTGCCGTTTTTGGCTTTTTATAGAAAAATATCGGAGAAAATTGTCTATTCTGAGGCTATTCTCGTGCATTAAGTTACTGGCTTCTATTAAAACTTAACGACTTTGATGCTCAGTCACATTTTAGCTTTGTGCAAGTTCCTACTATCCATTTGTGCATTTTATTTCAAAACAATCTCACACTTCAATCAGTAAGTTAGCTTTCAAAATATAATCATCAAAAAACTATAAAAAATACAAGATTTTTTTTGTATACACTCCTTGTTATGGTTTTGCACAAATTTATTTTTATTATGTTAACCGAATAGTGACAATATAAAGGCTCGCTGAGAGGCAATAATTTAGGATTTTTTATTACAAATTGCAAATTGCACACCATAAGTATTGAAAGGCTTGCTTTTTTTTAGATATCATTTTTCGATTGGGAGTTTCAGATAATTGCAGTAAAGTGATACAATTTATGGATCGAATAATATGTGTGTACATAAATACGGTTGACACTTTAGATACAGATGTTACCACATTCAATTTGCATGAGAGTGGATTGTTTTTTTCTTTCTTTTTTATATTTCACACTGATTCCCTTGAAACAATTTAATTTGTTTTTTGATAAGAATTGAGTGTGTTAAAATGAAGTTGTTTGAATTGAGCAAAGTGGATAAAAATATCAAAAAGCACACACAGGCAGTAATTGCCAGTCCAGTTGTGTTTCAAATTCATATAGGTATTGATTTAATTCATTGGAAGAAAATCCATTTAAAATTAGAAACGATAAAATTGGAGATACTGGTTTTGTTCCGGTAAATTTAACACCCACAGATTTCACCCATTTTTACTTCCGATTATAGGTACTACTCGTATAAGGCAAGTTATGAATTCGTAAAAAAAAATTGTCTAATAATCAAACATGACATTACGATCATAGAGAAAACCAAATAAGTGGGTCCCCCAATTCCGTCTGTCTGTGATTCTGTCAGTCTGTCTGTCCTCGAGTCTACAGCCTAAACGCTTTGATAGATTTGCGTCAAATTTGGTACATATTGTTTTTTCGGTAATATGCATAAAAGTTTTTTTCATATTTTTTTAAGACGACAAATAACAGTAGCTCCCATACATTTTTTTGCCAAAAACAAAAATCTTATTTTTCTCAAAAACGGCTCCAACGATTTTTATAAAACAACGAAGCAAAAGGGTACCTTTTGATAATTTTTTTTTTTTTTGAAAAAAAATTGTTTTTTTGGTACCTCTAGTAGATCCATTTTTTGGTTTTCGATTTTCTCGGAAACATTTAATTTAATTCTTTTGAAATTTTTTACGCAGAAGCTCCCAGAGAATTTAAACACTATTGTATACTAAAATTTTTTTTTGAAAACTCAAAACTCCGTATTTGGTGGTTTTTTGAATCTTGAATATTTAAAAAAACTATTTTTCTAAAATAAAAAAACAACGGTACCTCCCATACAAATGTTTAGAAACCGTTAAGAAAAAAAATTATTTCTCGAAAACGGCCCCAAGAATTTTTGTAAAAAAAATGTGCAAGAACACGCACAGTTCACTAGTAGTTCACTTTCAAGTATAAAAACATTTGTTTGCGTAATTATTAACGGTACTTCCCATAGAACCACTTTTCATATTTTCGACTTTCTTATTATTGGATAAGCCGATTAAAATAATTTTTTTATGCAAATGCTCCCTAAAATTGTTAATAAGACTGCGTACTCAAATTTTCAAAAAAAAAAAAGATTTTCGATTTTTAAAAAGTAAATACATTTTTTTTTTTTAAATCGATTTTTCAAAACCAGTCACAGAGTTCTTTTTTAAATTTGAATCTTATATGAAAATTAATAATACCTTCAAAATTTCGTTTCAAATTCTGTTTCTAAAAATGTTTACAAAAATTTATACATAAAAAATTAATTTATTAAATTTTATAAATCGGTCCCACGATTTTTGATTTTTTTTTATATATTCTTATTTATCCTTGAATTCAAATGGCATCTTTGTTTTCCCTCAAACTAAAACGACTAAGCAATAAGTATGTGTGTTATCTTTTTCTTTCTACCTTATTAATATTCCCTTTTTACGAATACATTTATATATACATATGTGCTTTAAAAATCACATAAATTTTACGTATGCATATTGCACCCACCTACATCCTTCATTTTCATTATTATATGTACATGTTTACATACTTGGGTTCCATCAATATGTTTATATATGTAGACACATTTTTCTCTCCTTAGTTACATAATTAAAATCCATAACTTAGATTTATATACATTTGAAGGTACCTATGGAACTATTGCTTGAATCTGAAGGTGCTGAAATTACTCAGCCAAGTAGAAGACTTAGCATTATATTTAATTGGACTTGTTGAATTATTGATTCAAAATAGCTTTTAACGACTTATAATTCTAAGTCTTCTACTTGGCTGAGTAATTTCAGTAGTATATAGAATTGTATTATAAGAAAAACACCTTCATATTAACTATGTCTGGCCAAGGACAAAATCTTCCAATTTTGATGATTAATATTTTAATCTTGTTGGATATAATTCACATTGTTTTTTGTCATAAAATGTATATAAGTTCAACTGAACTTAACAAAAATTGCGTATTGGTAAGGCGCTCACTAACCAACTGATGAGTCCAAGTGAGAATGCCGCGATGAAACGCAAATTTTGTGGACTAAAGGCCGTTAAGAGCTATTTTGAATCAATATTCCTTGAATCGTCCATTCCACAATTCATTATACTAAGAATCAAGGTAATCCTGCCTACATAGGCTTTAAACCTGCACTCTAAAAATAAATCGTGTAATTTTACTATCATAAAGCGAGGAAACTTGTTACCTACCATAATTGCAGTATTTTTAGACACGTATTATTTCCAAATACTTCATGTGTAAATGTTAAACCTCTTTTGTGTAATTTCAAATAAAGATTGAAAGTAAAAATGTGTATTTCTACAGCAAAGTGTTTAAAATTATTACATTTACATATAATTAATTGTTTAAATTCAACAAGGTTTAAGCAAAAGTCTTAATATAAGCATAAAATGTGTAAATTTAAACTTTTTATTTTCAAATTTATAGCGAAATTCGACAAGCAATGTATTAGCTTCCAACAAAATTATGTATGAAAACGCTTAAAATTAGACCACATGTATGTGATTTCCCCACTTCACAAATTGTTAACCGCATGTGCACAACTTCTCTTCTTCCTTCTTTTTTCTTACTGGAGAGCAAAAGATTTTATATTCCGTTTTCAACAACGGTCTGATTACGAACTTGCAAACGCATCGTCATCGCCACAAACGAATTGCAAATTTACACATAAAATGTGTAACTTACACCAAATGGTAGTTAATATAAACATTGATTGTTTAAGTACACTTTATGTGTAGCTTTCATAAGGTGTTTGAATTTAAACAATATTTGGTTAATTATAAACATTGTGGGTGTAGTGCTTAAGCATTATTAGTTTAATATTGAACAATGGTGATTCAAAGGTACATAGAGGGTGAAGATTTGCTACAGATGTGTGTAATATCCAACATAATGTGTTGTAACTTTTTTGTTTAAATTGTTATGTGTATAAATAAGCAACTTGCCTATTTTGGCACTAAAAATTACATACAATTTCATGGTAAATTTACACACAGTTTTTAGAGTGTGCATATGATAATTACACCTAACTCACTAAACCTCAATGGCTAGCTACATTAAAGTTGTTAGCTACAAGAGCAAGTGCATACGATCCAGTCGTGCATTTTATTTTTTCAAATAAAAGAAATTCATAAGCCAGACTCTCAAATACGTCTTCGACATTAATAATCAATTAAATTTTGCGGGCAGCATTTTATCATCCTGCAACTTGTTTTCTTTAAGGTTTAACTCCACAAATATATTTAATATCCAGTAATTGAATTTCTTCAAAAAAAGGCCATTTAATTCAATAAATTCATTCGTTATAATATTTAGAAGCTTAAGCCACCAACCATCAGCCTGCTCGACTTTGACCTCTGCCAACTCATTTCCATTCTATTAATTGTGAACTTTAAACAATAACAAGAAATAAACAAAACCAAAAAAAAAACAACATACAATATGAAATAAGAATTAAAAAAAAAAACAAAATAAGAATCATGCTAAGCAATTCGTTTTCCATGCAACATTATTGATTTATTGCTAATATAGCGTGCAGATTCGCCTTTTGAGTGTGCGCCCGTTCAAAAGGGTTGTTGCTTCTATACAACTATATATACAAACTTTTTATTATTGTGTGTCTCTTTCTAGTAAATTTTAACATTGTACTGTACAGTCAGTCCTCTAAGGTATATATGCACCAAAAAAAAAACTGCACTGCTCCATGAATTTATTAAAAAAAAAAAAATGATTTTACAATAAATCACGATTTTCGATAAAAGCAAATAAAATACCAGGGCTTCAAAGCTTGAACCTTAAATACAAAAAAAACAACATAGCAAACCTAAAAAGACTCTCTTGTTTTATGAATAATTTTCCTTTGCATTTGGTGGAAGCACTTGATGCTAGAAGACGAAGTCAAAACAATCGGAAGGTCTTTGACCGGAACAAAAATAATCTCTTTTCAATCCGATGCCACATTAACAATGCTAATGTTGTTTTCTTTCTTTTCCTTCCTTTTGTAATGAAATGAATAATTAAAGTAATCAAATCGAATTGGAATACTAACGAGGAGAAAAAAATAAGGATCTTACTTATAATGGGAGAATAATCAACATCTTAGTTATCTACTAACACTGATAATCTGCATTATAAGAGCGTGATGAATCTTGATGGAAAATTGAAATTTCAAACAAATCTAATTTTTTGATGATAGAGAATCTATAAAAGGTAGTTTTCGCCCACCTATTAGCAGTCACATTTCTGAAGGTAAAAAGCTCTCGCAGTAAGCTTATCATTACCAGTGGAACTATTAACACAAAACTAGATGACTTTTTCGTTAGACAGTCAAAAAGTAGAATGCCACAAGGAGGTGTTCTAGCTCCTCTTCCAATTGAACTTTTTAAAGTAAATGAGTTGCTGACATGCCTGGAAACGAATAGAAAGATTTCCCATTTGTACTATTGTCGTAAAATTGAAGTATACTAAGACGGAGTTATGCATTTTGCGGTTTCAAAAGTATAGGGCTGGAATTCGACATCTGTCAAACTAAGTCGTTAAACTAATTTTTTTTCAGTTAAAAGTCTGACATTTATAAAAATGGATCGCTTAATTATCGCACAACGCATAAAAATCGTTAAAACCTACTACAAAAATTGTGATTCTGCCACAGCCACATATCGTGCTTTATGAGGAGATTATGGTTTAAAAAATCGTCCAACTACGCAAGCAATTGGCAAAATTGTGAAGAAATTGGAACAGACTAGATTGGTTACAGATATTGTAAGGCCTGTGCATCATCGTTTCGCTCGTACCACTGAAAATATCGCTGCTGTAAGTGAAAGTGTTGCCGAAGACCAGAATGTGTAGATTCCTCGTTGTTCTCAGGAATTGGAACTGTCTTACGGCACATTATGGCGTATTTTGCATTTGGATCTACACCTACATCCATATAAAGTCCATCTCACACAACAACTGAAGCCAGCTGACCATTCACAACGTCGTAGATACGTCGAGTGGGTGCTTGAACAACAGGCGGTGGACGGCGATTTTTCGGACAAAATTTTATTCAGCGACGAAGCACATTTCTCACTCGGTGGGTATTTTAATAAACAAAATTGTCGTATTTGGGGTTCTGAGAATCCTCAAGTAATTGAAGAGATGCTATTACATCCACAAAAAGTCACTGTTTGGGGCGCTCTTTGGTCCGGAGGTGTGATCGGAACTTACTTCTTCGAAAACGACGATGGAACGACTGTCACCGTCAATTCGGAGCGTTATGGTCATATGATAACCGACTTTTTTTTGCCTGCTATTGAAGAATACGACTTGGAGAATATGTGGTTTCAACAAGACGGTGCCACATGCCACACAACTCGAGCGATGTGGCTTTATTGCATGAGAAATTTCCTAGACGCGTAATTTCTCGTCGTGGCGATATCAACTGGGTACCAAGATCATGCGATTTGACGCCGCTGGACTTTTTTTGTGGGGCTACGCGAAAGACCGTCTTTATGCAGATAAACCTTTAACTCTTGAGCACTTGGAAACCAACATTCGTTAAGTTATGGCTGAGATACCGCCCAATATGTGTCAAAAAGTGGTCGAAAATTACCTCAAAAGAATCGATGCTTGTAAAAATTCGCATTGTGGTCATTTAAATAATGTAGTGTTTCATACAAAATGTCAATGTTCTAAACTTAAAATAAAAAAAAATATCATGAAAAAAAAAATTTTATATGTGTTTTATTTACGTTTACTTTTGAAACCGCAAAATGGATAACCCTTTACTTTCACGCTTACACTTACAAAGTTTGTTAAACAAGCTTAAACATTTGTTTTAACAATGTGGTCTGGACATCACAGGTCTGATCATTTTACAAGGAAATATAAAAATTTCCAAATTTATCAACTAATATCGTCACAGTTGTAAGCTTGCTACTTAGAAAATAGTCACTTAAACCCTGGTACACTTCTCTTGCAAAAAGCTTGGAAATAAATGAGGCACCCAACAACGGAAGGGATACTCAGTATAACAAACTTAATAATCAGAGTCCTAATTTAGGGATCTGAAGCGTAGAAATTTTAGAAAATTGATGACAAAGTAAATTTATTATTTAATTATTATTATTTATCTCTATTCTTTTTTCAATAAAAGTATACAAACTTAGAGTTATAATAAAGAGGCTTACAAGCATGGCTATTAGCCGTCTGCCGGTTAGATATATGTCTATAAAATATAACAATGTGAGAAAGAAATTAAAAAAATCAAAAAATAATAAATAACAGGTCCGCCATCTAACGTTTTTTTTTTAACTAGTGCTTATTTCGTGAATGGTAACACTGAGCTCATGTCTGATTTGACAGATAATTAGTTTTATTCTTCCGCTGAACAAATATGGTTGTGTATATGCTTGAACAACGCTCGCTAAGTGGGCCTGCGATCGACTTAGAGAAGATGCCGATTTTGCCAAAAAAATCATCTTTTCAGATGAAGATTATTTTGATCTTGGCGGGTATGTAACAAGCAAAATTGTCGCATTTGGGGCACAGAAAACCTGCACGCATACATTGAAAAGCCGATACACCCAAAACGAGTGACTGTATGGTGCGGATTTTGATCAAGAGCCATACTTCGAAAATGAGCAAGGAGTGGCCGTTACAGTCAATGCCGATCGTTATCGGGCCATGTTGAACGAATTTTTGTTCACAAAAATTGAAGAGAAGGATATTGGCAATATTTGGTTTTAACAGGACGGCGCTACGTGCCACATAGCCGAAGCTACACTCGATGTTTTGCGCCCATTTTCAAAAAAAAAAGTTATTTGGCCGACCCTATATAATGTTGAACCAAAATAAAAGCAAATTAGTTATGAAGACAAAAACAGAAATTTATACAAAATTGCTAGAATTAGTTTTTTTTGTTGACTTTGTTTTAATTATAATAATTAACATAATAATTTTTTTTTTTGATTTATAACCAATGTTGATACTAAGCTTTAATGTGCCGTGAAAAAGTTGAAATAGTAATATTTAAATGAATTATATATACAAATTATAAACAAAAACAATTTTGTTGGATGAAAACCAAAATTTTGTTAAATGGCTTTTAGTTTAGATAAAACAAAATTATATTAAATTTATTCTAAAATAGATTAGCATATATATTTCTATATGAAACTGTATGAGCGAAAAACTGCATAAGCAACTTCCAGCCACGCTCTCTATTCAGAACACTTAGACATTCATCAAACGAGAGAGAACTCTAAGTAAAATACAATCTTCGGATTTCCTGCAAGATTAGGCAAATTGCCAGGAAGTGATGTATGTTTTCGACTTCATTTAGGTTACACAAGTTGCAGATTGGATTAATATGGGATCTGTGGGGCCTGTAATTCAGCTCTAGCATTTCCGTGCGAGCTTTAAATATCAGGCTCATCTCCATTACAGTAAACTCATCTCAAAAGTAATAGTCTTCCCCCAAACTGAGGTTGAGTTTACTATACATTGTTCTCGATAAGGACTCATTTGTCCGATAAATAAACATCTGAACATTTGATTATATATGACGGAAACGCAGTCGTAAAGATCTCCCTTCCACGACTCTAAGTTATCAACAGAAAGGTTCAAAGGAAAGTTGTGGGTCAAGGCCAGCCCATACCGCTCTTTAATAGGGGTATAGCGACATCTCAAAGACACCAACAAAATTATTTCTTGCAAATTGTCAATTGGCCTTTGCATGACTTTAACGATATAGTCTGCACTTGCTTTTAAATTTCTTAGAAAAAATGGAAGCAAGCCTGATTCAAAATGAAGAGCATAATTAGACATGTTGGATGGGTGCTTAAAGATACGCTTGCAAAAATATCTTTGAATAGATTCAATTTCTTCCAATTGCCTGTACCCATAAACTTCATTGCCGTGGCAAAAACAGCTTTTAATGGTTGCATCAAACACTTTAAACTTAGAAACCGGATCTATTATTTTCTTATTGAAAAAATGTCGCCACATACATTGTTTTTTTTATTTTTTTTTTATATAATTTACACGCGTTCAAGGGATTATAATGTTACCCTTTATATGATTTTTAACACAGCGCAGCGTGAAAAGGAAGAGATAGAAGGATAGGAAAGATGTGTGACGCGATGCTCTGAGACTAGAGCTAGTTGTAGTCTCAAATTTATCTCCAGGGATAGCGGCTTTACTAAAGCGGAGAATTACCGGGTTCTATTTATCTATGTCTCTTAATTCGCATTATTTTATTTGTTGCACTGTCATATTGCATGGGTTTATGTTTACTCAATCACATGCTGTTAGTGCTATACCTAAACAGTATGGATAAGCAAACCAGCAACTCATTTTATGATAATTATAGAATTAGATTTTAATAAAAAATAATATGACATAAACAATGGCAGGAATCGAACCTGCGACCACCAGGTTAATAGGCGAGCACACATCTATCGCGCCACGGTCACTCCAGTTGATTGCTGCTTTAGCTACACCCAATTTGTCTTTTATATGGACTCGAAAATTTGAGTTGTGTGTTATAGTGAAGTCTAAGTATTTAAACTCTTTAACTACTTCTATATTTGAATCAATGATGGTCCAAGTAAGGTTATTTATAGCGCTACGAGACTGTGATCTAAAAACCATAATCTTTGACTTAAAAGTATTGATTTTGAGGTCCCACAAATCACAAAACTGTTTCAATTTGTTAATCTGAAGTTGAAGTGTGACACGATTTTCAGTTCAAAAGAATTCAAAACGACTATAAAATGCACCGTGTACTTAGCTAGCAGTTTAAGGTTTATTTCTTGATACTTCTATAATTCTTTGTATTTTCGAATTTGGTAAGTGAGATACTTATGAATACAGAAGATAGCAGAGCAATTTCCATCTGATTTTCGCATCCAATTATCATGATAGTGGACAATGGATAGTACGGATTGTATGTGGAATGACAAAAACACATTATTTATATGGGTTTGCATGTGTTGGTTGGTGTCTGAGCTTATTTTGTGCATATGGGTTGCCAACTATGCTAAACATAAGCAAGCGTTTGGCGGTTGCATTTGAATTTGAATAAAAATGGCTGAAACAATGTTTCAGCAAATGATGAAATGATACTGAGTCGGTACAAAAATATGTGTAACTTCGTTACAAAGTATATTCTTTGTGCTGCCGACTCTGCACTCTGCATTTCCAGTAAAATTCATTGACATTGATAGATCATGGTAACTAAATTACCCTTGCTGTTTTACATCACTTTTAAATGCCGAACATGAATGTCCCAAGAGCAATATATCATTGAACTTTAAAAAAATCAAATTCATGTTGTTTCAACAAATAAACAAAAGATATAAAGCATGCAGAAGGTTCGTTTTTAGTAATTTATGACCTCTAAATAACCTCATCTAGCAACATTGTATATATTTATGAAAAAATAATATCTTACCGCACACAACATATTTATCTAGCAATAATTCTTGCTGGCCATGAAAATTCTACCATCTTTGTCTTTCTACGAGTAGTATAATATTCTAGGGAATATCATATATGAGATCCCTTTCTACAAGTCACATGGGGAACATAATAATAAAGATGAAAAAAAACTTCACTTAAAATAAAAAAAACCAACTCATCATGCTATAGCGCATATGTTGGATGGATCATTCTCAATTTCCCGCATCTTGGATGAAACAAAAAAAAAAATAAATAAAAAAAAACATAATAGTTAAATAACAAAAATGAAACCCTTAACTTCAAAAAGTCTCTTTATAAGCATCCAAACCAACCACAATGTTAAACTATAACTATCTCGAGTTATATCCTTGGGGTACGATCTCTTTTTGCTAAAATAAAAGACTATGAAGCCATGAGGCCGCGTTCGGCCGGCCGGCGGCGCACACGGGCACATTTCATCTTTTCAACAGCATTTTTAGATACGGACATGGTATTATTTTAATGTAGAACCATTTTAACATAATTTTGTCGTGACATTGCATGCCGTGCATTTTTCGCACGTAAACATGTCGTTCTATGTGGGGTACAAATTTTTCTACTTCATAATCGAACAAGCCAGACTTTTATAAAGCGAATGGTATAACTACCTACCTGCCTAGTTGTTCACAAAGGCCTCTTTAAAGATAGAGCTTGAGTCCTGTTGTTAGAGAGGCAACTGGGCTCAGATCATGTCACATATTTTTATACATAAAAATACTACATGTCTATGTCTAATATAAGTTTATAATCTTAAACTAAGGTAAACTGCAAAAGTACTTAACTTGCAAAGACGAATTGGTAAGATATATTTATGTGTGCTTGTGTCTATAAGCAAACATTGAGGTATGACCAAGAAGCAAAAGATACTTTTTGTGATAATTGCTAGAAGCAAAAGACTTTGATTGGAAACAGCATCTAATTCATTAAAATAAATTGTTAAACAACAATCTGAGCAATTTTGACACTCGGGGCTATAATGAGGTCAGATAGATTAATAATTTACTGTTTAACTGCATCAGCAATAAGTCGTGAAACAATAGCTCTTCTGCGATTTTTTTTGAAGTAAAACGTTTATTCTCAACTAAATAAATCCGCCATCATTTAATTTCCTTGCACTCTCAAACAAAAAAATGCATCTCAAACTTTATTTTATTGTGCAAGAAACAACGAAACCATGACACTGAGATGGCATGATGACATGAGATACTCAAAAGGCCTTAGTTTTTTGTATGTAAGTGTGTATGTGTTGGATGGTGTATAATTTAGACATCGCATTTTATGAAGTTCAAGTTCTCACTTTAAGAAAAAGGTTGTCCCTTTGGTATCATTGGTGTAGAGGGACGACACGATGATGGTGAATATTATTTATTTCTTATGGCTGCTTTCATTTCAGCAATGCTGATGATGATGATGATGATGGCGGCAGAAACTACACACATGTCCACTCGCTTGATTTTTCTTTTTTTTCATTTTTTTTGTTACTTTCAAGAAGATACATAATTTATGCATCAACCAACTCTTGATTATGCAAAACAGTACCAACAACAACAACACATGAAAAACGAATAACTTGAAAAGTTAATTAGCCGTAATAGGAGGGCGGTGCTTTTATTAACCAATCGTGGTGAATCTTGACTTCATTTTGAATATTTTTTTTATTTGAAAGATCGTATTGAAGTGTGTAAACAAAAGAGTTGAGCAGCGAACTTGAAAATCGCGTTTATTCGTTCGGTTTTTTTTTTTTAATTTTATTGATTTTAAATTTAGTTTTGATGATAATAATATCGATCAAACAATAGTTTTATTCGAAATTTATTTGATTACTTTTGTATGTTTACATGGATCAGCGGTGTAAGAAGATATCGGAATTCAAAATTATGTAAATTGTTCCTAATTGGGTTTAATTTTTAGTGTTATTAATTTGTAAGTAGGTTTAATCTTAAAATTTGATACTTTAACTATTCATTATGAAGCAATATATATGGTGATAAAATCAGTAGAATTTTATTAAATGTTTTACTCCCAAGAAAAACGGATATGGACCAATTACTGAAGCTTTAATAGTTGCTCAAAACTCATCACTCTATTGGAAGCTGCTTAAATTTTTCCAAAAATCAATCCAACGTTTTACGTACCAACAAGATATTAAGTCCTATACTCCTAAATAAAGCAAAATAATTGTTTCGATTTTTTATGGAATAGTGCATTAGTGGTTTTAGCACGTCATCAATATCAGGGAAGATTTCTTGGTCGTTTAACTGCAACTTGGCGAAAACTACGATGTTAAACAAGTCACCCAGAAAAATATGGGAGAACAGAAAATACTGCCAGGTCTAGGTGGCCGGGACATTTTGAGAAACTGCACTGTCGATGAACTCGCCAGAAATGGGACCCAATTACCAATTCAACCCAAAATGGAAGAAATGGGTGTACCTACCGCTACAAGTATAGACTTACGTTACAACAAAACGCCATAAAACAAACAAACACAAGATGGTGAAATGTCTCTACTTATCTGGTTACCAGACAAATTTGGCCAGAAATAAATCCAAAACGCTCTAAAGGTCTGCTCTCTTTGAGCAGGAAATATTAGGTGCCATAACTGGGCACTGCTTAAGTGGCAGACACACCAAAAGATCGGGCGCATTCTCACATGGCTCTTACAGAAGTTGTATGGATGAGGAGGAAGCGGAGACTAACACCCATCTTCTTTGCTCATGTCCAGCTATTTTCCAGGGACGTATAGGCTACACCTGGAAGAATACTTTTTTGACGACCCCAGTGATCTAATAAATATAGACCTTCACCAGCTGCACCGCTTCAATTGCTTTAATTAAAGAGAAAATATCACTTCGCGTGGCATCACAATGGACCTATCTAAGGTCTAAGTATGTGAGCCGCTTTCCTGACCGCCACTTCAAACCTAACCTAACCTAGGTGGCCCTGGAGCTACCGTTATTCTGCTGATAATAGTAAAACTGTGGCCGCTGATGTAGCATAAAATCCTAGACCATCGACTAGATTAGGTATGTTGAGCTATCCAGAGCATGGTTATAAATGACTTGAAGATTTTGTTTGCTCACATAGTGCAGACAATGCATTAGCTGTTAGCTGCTGACCGCCAAGTGCGTGAAAACGCTCGAGTTATCCTGAATATCCCCGATGAGGGAGAAAACTTTTCGTCAGAAATCATCATGAGCGACTAGTCTCATTTCCACAATGTTGGAAATAGTTAACAATTCTGGTGGCGGAAACGCCGCTTAGCCGTTATCATTGCTCTACTTTATATTTTTCAATTCTAAAAAAAAAAAATAGATCCAATGAATATCGGGTTCGAGAGTTTTTAATGATATTGGCAGATAAAACCAATTTAATTTTAGGGCATTAGTTGATTCCGACTCATAGAAATATTCCTGCGATTTCATAAGACCATAATATAAAAAGTTATAATGAAGCATTATATGTTACCTTATCTCTTCAAATAAAGAAATTTAATTTTCAATAATCGTCTAAGACGATACCCTCTACCGAATTTTTATATCCAGCTGGAACTACATTCCACTTCGATAAAATTTACTGTCATTATAAACATAATAACATCAACGAAAAATCAACTGAGGTTACGATTTTTGTTCATCACCTTAGAGTTCACACTTGTTTTTTTTACCAAAAATACTACATGAGGAGGACCTACAATGATGAACGGAAATCATGGTTTCTTTGACCGTGCTCGACGGAAAGCAAAATTTCCACTGGAAAGCATAAAGCACATCACAAAGTCTAATGATTTCAAATTGGTCAATCTTGGTGGCCAGTTAACGTCATCTTTGGTTGATATAATCGTCATGCTATCAAAGCTCTCGTTTTCATAGAGTGGTTTCCTGTACGAAACTAGCACTAGGCACCATCCTGGTCGAATCACATGTTATCCACGTCCAAATTGTTCAATTCAGGCCAATGATCGATCGGTATAGGTCTGCTTGCTTTACACTAATGTTGTTTTATTCTTATACCACATTTATCCAAGACTGGCCCTCGTCGATACAAATAATTTTTTCAGACAAAATTATGACCGAATTTTCAAATGCCCAGTCTTCCATCAAATGGAGTTGTCATTTAAGCTTTGAGCTCCCAGATGTGTTGGATTTTGTTCGAGTGTAGACTCAAGTCCTGTCGTTGTTTGCTATACGGTACGGGTGTTGTCTAATTGCATACGCAAGCGGTTATCTCGAATAAATAGCTCATCAAAAGTTCGAAAAGCCCACATTGAAGAGCGAACTCGTCCACCATAAAACGGGCACAACATTTGCAGTGCTTTGGCATCACTGAGTTATAAGGAATAGATTTGAAAGCAACATCTAATGTAAAAAAATGCACGACTGGATCGCACGTACTTGCTCCTATGTCGGATTGCATTACATGCAAAATATTCTTAATAGAAAAATATTTGTATGTATGTATTTTTAAAGTAGTTTTTCACTTAATTTTGTATATATAAAAATTCTTAATTTTTTTCAAAAAAAAAATTGGTATGAACATTTTAGATATTTAATAATATAAATTCAAAAACAAAAAACGTTTTCGAAATAAAGAATTTTCAAAAAAAAAAAATATTTTTTTAAAATCCAAAAAACTATTTTACGAAATTTTTGAAATTCAGTATAATTAGAATTTGAAGATCGAAATTCGTTAAGCTATTTATGAGAAAGTCGAAAAACAATAAAATGGTTGTCTGCCAGGTACCGTTAATAACAAAATATGTAAAAAAAATTTAGCCCAAAATGTAGACCATACCCTAGGTAGTACACACACCAATATTTATCAAAATCGTTGGAGCCGTTTTCGATATAATTAAGATGGTAGAAAAAGGCAAGTACCGTTATTTTTTTGGCTAAAACAACAATTCAAAAATATATTTTGGATAATCACCTTAAACGCTTAATTACCAAGTTCGAAGAGAATCGCTTCATCCGTTTAGGCTGCAGAGAGTTGTACAGACAGACAGACAGACGGAATTGCGGGACCCACTTTTTTGTTATTTTCCAATATTGTAATGTCAAGTTTGATTAAAATCTCGAGTTCGATTTTTTCTCAAATGCAAAACTTGCCCTATAGTACCTATATATCGCAAGTGAAATGGCCGCCACAGACGGTCCAGCATAACATATCGCTATGGGCAAATCGTTGTGTATCTATAGCGACCAAAATAAGGATTTTACTGTTCAAGAGGATGAGTTGAGGTGTAAATAATACTGTACTTTGTTTCTAAGAAAAAAATTTACTTTAGCTTCAGGTAATAACCTCTTTTTTTTAAATTTAACTATATGCCTGTAAGACATAAGGTGCATAGCACTAGTTTGGCACAGTGGATTTGAGAACCAGGTATTGACTGTCTCATTTTACCCCATGGGCGGCATCCAATTAAAATTGGAGGTATAGAAAAGAATGCGCCTAGCGTGGGGATCGAACCCACACGTCCTAGTTAGCAATCAAGCACTTTATCCACTGCGCCATTGCCACCCTCAGTTAACAAAATAGAAATAAATATAAAATGAAGTTGGTCTGATTTTTAAATGAGTTTTTTATTTAATGTGCTATGGTTTACACTAGCCTTAATAAAATTCTTAACTGCCAAACTAAAATTATTGTGCTTGTGTAAATAATAACTTCTTTTTAAAATATAATATTTCTCGGTTTTCATATTTATCTAAAAATATTTCGCACAAAAAAATGCTTAACAAATAATCAAGTCACATCCATCTCATTAACATGTTTCAACGGAGACGTGAACGATATATTTCGTTCACATTTTTTTAGCTTCGAACTTAATATACAACACAAGCCTTCTTATTCTTTACAAAAAAAAAGAAGAACAAAATATTACCAAAAAAAGGAAATCATATAACTCTCACATTGACCAAAGGCAGGAATATTTAGTTTGGTTAAAAGTGGAGGTGATGGAGGCGGTCTTCATATTTGACATCAACTTTAGAAAAATGTCTTTTTTTTAAGTTTTAAGCTATTCGTCATCTCATGGGACATTTTGTTTCCTTTTCAAGAATGATAGTGTCTATGGCTATGAATGGTATACAAAAAACTGCATGAATCAGTTTTTATTGAGAAAACAAAACACACCATCTGAATAGTTGAGGAGAGTAAAATTCTGACAAATTTTTATAAATGTTTGGAGTGATTTGTATAAATTGTTCTAACTCACATGGGCAATCTGTTGACATAGAATAGTCTGTACAACTGTTAATAATAATTTATATTTTCTTCACTTTATAAATTACTCTGATTGTATAGTACATATGAGAGAGCATGACTTGAGAACCTTTCGGATGACTTGGCAATTTATTTTTTGGTTGCGTTGCTAATATTGTCAGGACAAGGTATTAGGAATAAATATTTGTTTGAAAAGAAATCCACCGGATAAGTAAAAGATTTGAATGTTATGAATATCTCAATGACAGAACTTGACATTCATGTTTGACAGATCTGATGTCACATGCTTTCATAATAACAACAAATTGCGTATTGAATTGAAAGATATAGTTATCGTCTGTTATCGGGGGTTATTTAATTTCAATTCATGGTTTACTTCTTTGGAAAAAATGTTGACAGTGGGTCATTAAAATATCGGAGAGTGTACTCGCAAGCCAGGCCATTTACATGCTCGTCAAAAAAATGAGACTGACGAATAGAAATAAGAAAAGGATTTCTCAAGTACCTTCCATTACAACCAAGTTATAGTACCAGATACATTCTAGTTTGACGCTCTCAGTTAAAACTAAAGCTCAAACTAATGTATGGAACATCAACAAAGCAGATGGCAAAAGTGACAGTTCGAAATGAACTAATGGTTTCTGGAAACAAAGCTGATTCATCGATTTTGGAACAATGAGCACTTTTTGTCAATATTTTTGTACTTAAATATTTCATCACGAAACGCCAATATTAGCTTGTGAAAGTTAAATGCTGAATTATCAAAAGTTTCATTTTTTTCCGACCATGAGCATTGATCGAAGCATTTTTTGTATTATTTTCCAACCAGATGTTAAACATCATTAAACGTCAAACACCGTGAGTATACTGTTTAATTAAAACCAACCTACAACCAACCGAAATCTGTCATAGAAAACTGTGTTGCCAATGAAAAGTTCTCCGCTTCTAAGAGGCAAACCATTTATTATGTTCGTTCCATAAATTTTTGGGCAGAAAGTGATAACTTTTTTAAAATTTTTAAAAGTTGTTATGAAATTCTCTCACGAGAAAAAAATGGGAAACAACCCGAAATATTTCTGATTTTTGTATTTCTCTATTTATTTTTGTATTTAATTACTTTTCAAGAAAATTGTTTGTTCAGCAACACTTTTTACCACAATTATGAGGAAAATTTTAACCTGACACGAAGTAATAAGCACAATTTTACTGCTTAGCAAAAAATTTCTTGGCCAAAAATTGTCAGAAAAGGGAAATGTTTTATACTCTCGTGTGAGCTCGTTTTTGTTTCAAACTACTTACTTAGTAATCTGGAACACTAATTGGTGCCAATTGGTATTAATTGGAAGATTTGGTCAGAATATGACACAAATCTTGTGTTTCTATTATTCAGGATAGAAGATGTTTTGAAAGGCTAACTATTAAGATCATAATAGTAGCAACAACATTCACAGTTTTTATCTGCGATTTATGTAATAGCAAGTTTTGCATTATAAAAAAAAGTCGAATTCGAGATTTTGATCAAATTTGGCATTAAGATGACAGAGAATATAAAAAATGGTAATTACGCCTGTAAGTCCATCTACACCCTAAGCCACTAAAACGATTTCATTCAAATTTCTCATTTAAGTGTCTGAGATGATTTCCTCGATTCTTTTCGTTTTAATCTTTTTTTTGGCTATCAACATATATTAGATTAAAGGTCCTTCAATTTCGAAAAAAATACTTTTCAAGTATTGTCAAATTTTCATTTCAAAATTAAGTAATTAGGTCTAATAAAAGAAAATTTGCCAAGTAAACCAACACAATTAAAGTCAGGAATCATTAAATAACAGATTCCTCTGATAATTTTGAAGTTCTTCCATATTACTCTACTTAAAATATTTGATATTTAACATTAATAATCTTAGAACCTGGCGTACTTTTAAATCTCACTACTTTTCACGGCTGACTTATTACGCAAAGGTTTTTGTATATAGAAGAACTATTTTTTTAACATTTATGTTTTTGGTGTGATTTCACTACTTTTTGCAAAGATTCGTTTTATCAGGAAAGGTGGGTGGAATAAACGCCCAATGAATGCCTCAAAATGTGAGTTTTTAATGTATGCCTTTTGTGAAGTGATCTATTGAAACGGTAATAATTGATAAGAAGTGCGTGACTGAAACGCCCCTGCATGAAAAATTTCATAATTTCAAGTTTTTTTTTGTAAAGCTGACTGCTCTAACAAACATAATCCTGCACCAATCGGAAGTACTTTCAATATATTTAATATTAATTCTGTAAAAATGGGTGTTTATCGCTATCCTATCGCTTGATGACTTTGAATGTCCAAAAACAACTTGAGTGTACTACCACCAAGTTTTTTCTCAATTATTTTTGGCTGGAATTATAGCTATTTCACGGCTGGCCAAGGTCGATCATCAGATTCCTTTGCTCTGGTGGTGCTGGTCTACTTTTTCATTTTAATTGAAAAACTTCTTGTGCCTTCAAAATGTATGGAAACATGACCAGCCGCTTAGTAGCCAACGAACTTCGCAAATCGCCTGAGTTTGTTTGTTTGCCAGAACTTGGCTGGGCACTACCGTGCCTTTGCATTGGTACATTTTATTCCTAGTTCTTTTAATTACAGGATTTAATTTACAGCATGAAAATTTACAACATGAAAATCTACGCGGCTTTTATTCCTGACATCAATGCCTAATACCCTGTCGGGATCTGATTTGAATAATCATATCACACTCTGCGGTTATAGCAAAGTTGCAAAAGCTTAATTCACTTTCTAGCTTAAGCTAGGCTTTAATTCACAAGCTAGTTAGTGACTTACGAATTAAAAAAAATGAATTCCTAAGACATTTTTGACCTATGAATTAAAAAAATATGATCCAATATTATTTTATGAATATAGAACTTGAAACCATAAAATACAACTTGTATTCAAGCATTTGCGATGCTTGATGTTAAACTCTATCAAACTCTTTTCAAATATTAAGTGCAATAATCTTATTTGCTTCAAAACTTCCACTGTTCGGTGAGATATAGCATCAGATCTCCATGAAGCTATTTTTACACGAAATCCGTACTGTCGGTCATTATGGAGCTCTAGTTCTTAAATATATTTTGTAATCAAGCTGATGGTTTCGAACCATTATTTTAAACTGCAAAAATATTAATTATTCGAAGGCATTAGCTGCGTTTTACATTAGGGACTTAACTGCTATAGTTGACAGCATTATACATGTCAAATAATCTTTTATCATCTAAAGAATGTCTGCGATTCCCGAATTGACTATTTTCTTCCTTCTTAAAAAACAACGTCATTATTTAATTTTTCGATGGAAAACTTAGTCATATTAAAAATGTGCCAAAACCTACTAAGACAGGTACTTAATCACCTGCAAATTACATAGGCTAACCTATTTGATATCTTTTAACAAATTACATCATTCTCCAGGAACTTGCAACATTGATAGTAATAACTTTATTGCTTAAGCCTCAAACAACAAACACGATTATGGCAAAAGTTGTCTTTTTTTGCTTATCAAATTAAACGTGTAAATATTCTCAAGGATTAAAAACTACACATAGTATAACACTTTATCATTCAACCACAAATTTTATTACATTCATCCACCGGCTAGTCACTTAAATTTGTGAATGTTTCAAGCTCAAAATTTAACAAATACAAAAACAACATCAGAGATACAGACGTGTGATCATAAAATGTCTCATAGTTTATCTTCATTTGGAGATTGTGCTTTTATTGCATTTCATATCCTTAAGTAAGCATTTTTATTGGTTTTTGGAATTTGATTCGAGTTAAATGCAAATATTATAGAAGACGCTTGCAAAATTCCCTCTTACCCCTGCTGTAATGCACAGGTACACAAACAAAAACATAACGTTGTAAAGGTGTCTGAGGTCTCATTGAGTTTAATTTTCTGACAAGGCAGAAAACCATTTACTTGAAGTGGAAGTTTAAGGTAAAGAGGTTAGTTTTATGATGCTAGTGGATAATTGCTGATATAAACTTACAAACTAATGACTGTATTAAGGGAAAAATCACAGAATATTATTTTTAAAAAGTTCCACTAATTGGATATTTGTTTAAGTTTTTTTTTAAAGCGTTTCTTACGAATTTTACAACAGTGGTTGATTATTGTGTTGAGTAAAGCATACCTGAAAGTAAAAGAAACAAAATTGGAATGTTTAGAAAAATTGTCTATAATATTAAATTTTAATATATTTTAGTAAAGAAAAGAAATATTTTTTTTTACTGAAGATAACCATACAAAAGTCATACATTATTAGTGAGTAAAATTGGCGTATACTTATTGCATTTCAATTTTCATAGCGAAAGCAACTCACCATTATCGAGAAGGCAACTAAATCAATATTTATATAGACATCATATAATTTATAACGTCTAATAAACACAGACTCATATACTCAATACAAAATTGTTGCCATGACTGCTTTTGTGATTTAAATTTTTTTTCGTGTAAACATATTGTCTAAAGTTGTGAGAAATATTTCAGGAAACATTGTTTAGAAAACATTTCTGAAATGTTTCCCATTTGCTTAAAAAACATTTCAGAAACATTCCAGAAACATTTGAGAAATGTTTCCGATACTTTTTTTTGTGTAGACGCTTTGAGAAACATTTCTGAGATGTTTCTTTGTTTCCCATTTATGTATCCAGTTTTAAGTTGTCTTTATTGTTTTTTCTTGCATGTGTTGCACATGATAAAGCACATGCATTTTTACATTTTCACAATATAATTATATTTTCAGAAATTTCAGATAAAGCATCGGCTTTTTTGATATTATTTTTAAAATGTTCGTCATAGTTTTCGCGACATGTTTATATTCATAAGAATAACCACTCACGCACTATCTACCCCTATATAAAGGGTTATACATTTTGCGGTTTCAAAAGTATAGGGCTGGAATTCGACATCTTTTTTTTCAATTGAAAGTCTGACATTTACGAAAATGGATCGCTTAACAACGCATGTTAAAACCTACCACAAAAATGGTGATTCTGCCACAGCCACATATCGTGCTTTAAGAGGAGATTATGGTTTACATAATCGTCCAACTATGCAAGCAATTGGCAAAATCGTGAAGAGATTTGAAGAAACTGGATTGGTTACAGATATTGTAAGGCCTGTGCATCATCGTTCCACTCGTACCACTGAAAATATCGCTACTGTAAGTGAAAGTGTTGCCGAAAACCCGAATGTGTCGATTCCTCGTCGTTCTCAGGAAATAGGACTTTCCTACGGCACATTATGGCGTATTTTGCATTTGGATCTACACCTACATCCATACAAAGTCCAACTCACACAACAATTGAAGCCAGCTGATCATTCACAATGTCGTAGATACGTCGAATGGGTGCTTGAATAACAGGCGGTGGACGGCGATTTTTCGAACAAAATTTTCTTCAGCGACGAAGCACATTTCTCACTCGGTGGGTATGTTAATAAACAAAATTGTCGTATTTGGGGTTCTGAGAATCCTCAAGTAATTGAAGAGAGGCTATTACATCCACAAAAGTCACTGTTTGGGGCGCTCTTTGGTCCGGAGGTGTGATCGGACCTTACTTATTCGAAAACGAAGATGGAACGATTGTCACCGTCAATTCGGAGCGTTATGGTCATATGATAACCGACTTTTTTTTGCCTGCTATTGAAGAATACGACTAGGAGAATATGTGGTTTCAACAAGACGGTACCACATGCTACACAACTCGAGCGAATATGGCTTTATTGCAAAAGACATTTCCTGGCCGCGTAATTTCTTTCCGTGGCGATATCAACTGGCCACCAAGATCATGGTGTCATTTGAAACCGCTGGACTTTTTTTTGTGTGGCTACGCAAAAGACCGTGTTTATGCAGATAAACCTTTAACTCTTGAAAACCAACATTCGTCAAGTTATTGCCCAATATGTGTCAAAAAGTGGTCGCAAATTACCTGAAAAGAATCGAATAATGTCAACGTTCAAACTTTATAAAAAAAAATATCATGAAAAAAAATATTATATATGTGTTTTATTTACGATTACTTTTGAAACTGCAAAATGGATAACCCATTATATCACAAGTGCAATGAGAAATTGCTCTAGCATCAACAGAAATTATCCTTCACTGACTCTATTACATTGGTCATAGAAAATGCTGCCAGGGAAGCCATTTTACAATTTGTCAATTGAAGTTACTGGCCCATGAAAAATAGTATGTACCAGAATTAATGACTCTTTCTCCAAGAAATCTATGACGTATCTTCCTGAAATTCCAAGGGACGGCATGATCAAGAAATATATAAATTTGACATACACTTTAAAATAGAGTCCAGTTGGGTGAAGTGACTTACTATATACTCAAAGTAAACTAATGCGATGACTCGAAAACATATGAAGGGACTGGATCACGAATATTCGGGCCTCGAACCGAAACTTCTCTACCTTCCCTTTGTGTCAGTCAAGCAAAATCTTCCAGGCGGAAGTAAATGCCATAGAAAAATTTTCAGAAATAAGCTTTGATAGGGAAATCAAAATATTGATATCATAAAAAATAGCCAAATCGCTCTTAAATCCTTGAATTGTTACGGTATTAGGTCAAAGTTTGTATGGGAGGGAATAAGCAGACTATAGGATTTTGACAAAGTTAACATTGTCACACTCGACTGAATATCAGGATAATGTAACGGGTATTTTTTGTTATAGACTTGTGGTTTTCAATCTGGCAATACTATTTTCGGAGTCAGTCTTTTTGACAGGTGGCACTTGATATATGCTCAGTTTGGTTTGTCTTTTCATAATAAATAGGCCTTCTCCTGAACAACGTTTGCAAATCGCGTCGAACGTCCATCAAGCACGCCGCACGTTCGGTGAATGGGCACAAAAAGAGATGTCCATCGATCCCGTTTTTCACAAGAAAATAAAAAGTGGGTTAAATGGGTAGGTACAGTAATAAGCAAAATTGTCGTTTTTGGAGTGATTATAATTCACAATCAATTGCTGAGACGCCGTTACATCCTCAAAAAGTCAATGTTTCGTGTGCCTTACGGGCAGAGGGATTCATTGGTTCATATTTCTTCAAAAATGAAGCCGGCCATCATGTTACAGTCAATAGGGAATGATATTTTCTGGGCTTTATTGTGGAATAGGAGGAAATGTGATTTAATACAGAATTAAAAATGAAGAGAAGACCTAAAATAAAAAAAATTGGAAAAAACTCCAAAAGTTTATATAGGCAAATGCCAAGCTCCTACTTGGGAACTATAACCGAAAACGATTTGACCGTATATCAAATTGATCTGCAAAACAATTAAAATCAAAATAACCCCATTTCCGGAGTCCTATCGAGGAGTATGCGATCCCAAAAAAGACAAACCGGACCACATAATGAGTAAATGTGAACTTATGCACCTAAGAAACAAATATTTGGAAAAGCACCAAATCGGGAATGGGTAATGATGGCTTCATTTTTCGGAACATTTGATATTTTACAATTTTTTAATTAATTAGGGCGTGCCATCACCAAACTTTCACATTTTAATAAAATCTTGAAGAGTATTATCTTTGAAATTTTAAGGTTCAAGGAAATCCTCCTTTACAACATGATTTTCTCAATGTTTGTCTCATCTCAATCGATTTTAGCAAAGCCTTCGATAAAACTGTATACAAATAATCTTTATTTTTTGTGTTCTCTCGTCTTGGAACCTATACAACTTCTTGCATTGAAATTTTTTTATCACAGTGCGCTCTTTCTTGTCCTTTATTAGCATTTTTCTGGAGTCTCACAAGGCAGCGAGCTTGGCCCTTTGCTCTTTGTCATTAAGGATATTGAAATAGCCATACAATATTCCCATATCTCACTCTACGGCGGCCCTTGATTATGCCACGTTTGGTAAATATATATCGTCTTCGAATAGATGCAATCGTATTTATCATGAACTGAATAGTTTCTTAGTCTAGTGTTTCATAAACAACTTGGACATAAACACTAATCAATGCAAACCAATACAAAAAAAAACAATAAATTAAACCTTTTTCTCTACCCCTGTTTTGGCACATAACAGTTCAGCCGATTCACGACTTTGAAATATTTGGATTTATGAAACCAAGATATCTAGTAAAAGAACAAAAACAACTCTCTTCATTTATAGAATCATTGACGATTCTGTTGACTGTTAAAGTCCTTAGAACTCTGTATTTTTTATCACTAACTCTTGATATGAATATAAGAATTTTATTGCCTACTCCATCCCATCGTAGCTCGAATGTCTTAAATGAACTATTCACTCGTTGCTGCGAACGATGATTGTTTTCCTTGCCTTAGTAGGGAAAATGCCTCCACCAAAAATAAGTTCACCCATAAGAGCAAGTAATTAACAAAATCACAAGAACAATATAGCTACATCCTAACATAAATAGATAAATTCATATTAAAGATCAAGAATATGTATTTCAAATTTCGATATTAAAAACTTGGTATTTTAACTTAAATATTTAGTAAAAATTTCATAAGTTGAAAACTTCATTTTTATTTCTGGAGCTCTAAAGTAAAAACTACTTTTTCATACCTAAAATAAATACACCTGCAAAAAGTTAACAAGGAAACCGCCATTCTATAATTATTTTTCATCTTCCTAATTGTTCATGTAAATTTTTTTTAAGAGAAAAAGAAACTGTATTTAATAAGGGTGCGCCCGCATGCAAGGGAACTGCTGCTACATTGCAACAAGCTATTGGCGTAGGTATCTCAAAATAAAAATAACAAGACTCAGGAAAATAGCCTTAATGCAAATATCCTGGGCGGAGCCTCTTTTTTAATCACATCATCATTATCATCATCATCAGCGCATATTTAGCCATACTCGTACCATTAACGGAAAGTATCCTATACCAACCTGGTTGTGGTTTACTTTGTATTATAATGTACATTTTCCAATCGAGGTGTTAATTCGTGCCCATAGTTCGAGAGTTGTGATGAAAATCAGATTGTGAAAATCTGTTGATTTCTCGCGCGATCGCGCCTTTTACCCCTTCCTTGGGGGCCAAAAGTCCATCATCGTTATTTATAAGACACACTAAACGTGTTTGTTTGCAAGCGTTGGTGTTGGTGGCTGTGCGGCATTGTACACAGTTCGCACTCTCGCACCTTTTTGGTGTTGCAGCAATTACTATGTTTGCTGCGAGAACATTCCAAGGCAACTTTTTTTTAGGCTTTAAGTTTTAGTGATAATTGCAAAATAGCAAACTCAGTGCAGAAGCCTAGCCAAAGCCCAATATTTGCAACTTCTAATGGAGGCCTATGCCTAAATGTTAAATCAATAATATAAATAAAAAAGTACACAAATTTGCACTACTATGGTTGGGCTTTTTTAGATGCCACCGACCGACTAACCGACGAGACGAGGTATATGGCGTTGGTGGTGGTGGTGGATGTTAATGCTGAAAATACTTCGATGGTGGCGGCCGGCGAGGCAGTATGCCAACGTGCATTTTGGTACAGCTGTCTAGTCTCACTGTGTGTTTTATAAAGTTGCACAAAATAAGATTTATATCTTAAATCTAATTTGTGACTCTTGTTTGTCGCCTTTTTAAGATATTGTATCTTTAGCCGAAAAGGAAAAAAAAATTTAAAAAAACAAAAGAAAAGCAAAGCAAAAAACAACCACATTTTCAGTCTATATGCGCGCAGCAATTCGCTATTCCTTTGCCAGAGAAAACTAATTTCGCGCAGCGGTAAAGGAATAATCTGCTTGCAGAATTACAATCTAATACGATTTGCAGCAGTAAATTGTACACCAAGAGATATCCACCAATAAATGTGTGGCGCATTTTCTACAAAATAAAATGTTGTAATTAGTGGCAAAATGTTGTAAGCGAATTTTTTATTCGATCTTGTTTTATTTATTTTTGCTTTCATTTATTTGTTGTTGTATTATATCAACCTGTCTTCACGACTCAACATGTGTTTTTTTTTCGTTTTGTTTTTGTTAATTTGGAATCTTTAAGCGCCAATGTGAGTGACATAATTCAGCAGCCATAAAATAAAAGCTACCATTCGGATTCTTTCTCTCTCCCATCAGCTCTGCAGCAGTGATGTTTCTAACAATAACTTTACATAAATTATCTACAAAAAAAAATCAACGAACAACAAAGAAGTAACGTTTTATGTAAAAGTACCAACTAAAGTACCACACACAGCAGTTTTGTGTTTCTGTGCCTTTTTCCAATGGGTTTTGTGTACTTTGGCAAAAGTTTACGAAACCCCCAGGGGGAATTCGTGTTAGTCATAAAAGATAAATGTTATAAACAAAACACAAAAAAAAACGAATCTTGTTTCAAGCATACATATAAACATGTATATATGTGTGCATATTAAAGTAGCACTTGTGATACAAGACTCTCAACATAATTGTACTGCTAATGGCTTTTATTGAATTTTCTTACAACCAAATGAATGTACACACTGATTTTGAGTTTTTTTTTTAATTTAGTTTTAAGGAAAACTTTGATTGCGTTTAAAATACATTATAGTTATTTGTGTGTGTTAACTGTTAAAAAATTGTAAAATCAGATTCCAGTAGAAACGAAAGAGTTGAGTTTAGAACTTCTTTTTAATTGATATCGAAATAAAATTGGAAATTATTTTCTAACCACCATATGAGTGGAAAAAATGTCAGTTATAAACTAGAACTAAAAAAGGAGAAAAAGAATTCAGAAGAATTGGAACAGACTAAGCATTATTTTGTCCTATAAGTTTCTGCAGATGGAAGATCTATTACCAAAAATAAATGAAGCAAAAATTATATTAAATTTGAATAATACAATTAAGACATTGTACGACTGGATCGCACGTACTTGCTCTTATGTTCGATTACATATTAAGCACAAGATTTTTAGTAGAAACATTAACAATAACATTACATTAATAACATTTTAATTACAATATTTTTAATATGACATTAATTTTATGTATTTGATGATATAAATTTAAAAACTGAATTAGACAAAAAAAATCGTCCACCCATTTTCAAAATATTGAATTTTCAAAAAAAAATTGGTATGCAGTATTATTTATAAATCAAAGGACCTACTACGTAAAAATTTGATCAAAGTCCGTTTAGCCATTTATGAGAAAGTCTAAAATCAAGAAAATAATTGTATGGCAGGTAGCCTTAATAAGAAATATTTTTTTACCACAATGTAGACTGTATCTATAGTAGTGCACACACTTTTTTTAATAAGATCGTTAGAGCCGTTTTCGAGATAATTAAGATGGTAGAAAAAATTGAATGGCAGGTATCAGCAAAACTTGCCGTATAGTACCTACAGAAGTAAAAATTAAATGGTAGTATGGCAATAGAAAGGAACCCGTGACTTACGATTTGAGTTTTTTCTTTCAGCAGGTGCCAAGAAAAGAGATGACGTCTTTATTCTCACAAGTATTACAGATAAGCTACATCCTAGCGGGAGATCATTCAGATGGGGCGTTTAATTTACATTAGAGCACTAAAACCAGAATTCATTTACATTATCGACTGATGTTGTATCTTTTTTCTTACAGTTTTTAAATGAAAGGGTTTTGAATTCTTAATGATTTTTTTCAAGTTCTTTTGTCAGTTTATCACTTTGCTCATTACATCGGAATTTAATACCTTAAATGAGAAAATTAAATGCCCAACGCAGTGCCAGAGACGTGACAAAAGACGTCGCATAACTGCCCTCGCAGAACATAAGTTGCAGAGACAGCTTTTGGATACAGCAGTAAGACCCAATACAAAATCCCGGAAACAATATAATTGTCAAAGATTTAGACGGACCCTGGTGGATACGGATAGGGAGAGTTTGAAATATGGAAGGAACCCTTAACCATCGTACTTAACCATCTCGATGGTGGGATAGGCGTGAGGGCAATACACTAATTGCCCTCACGCCTATCCTATCAGTTAAGCCGAGATAATATCAGCAAAAACAATTCCTTAAAAAAACATTGATCATACCCGCCAATCCGTACGAATCCACAAAATATCAGAGAAAATGTTAATAAATACCTTAACTTTGATTTTTTTTGTGACCTTTAGTCCAAATTATGCGTTTTGCCCAGGTACTACAGTTGGGCTCATCAGTTAAATACTGTAGTACCCTTCTAAGACGCAAAATAGTTTGGACTAAAGGTCACAAAAAAACAAAAATTAAAAGCAGAGTCCACAAAAAAGAACAGAAACAATACCTACGTACATACGTTTGTATTGGTTTTACATTTCTTCTTAAAATAAAATCCCTTAATTGCAAGCAAAAGTTTATCAGTTACAAAAAAAAAGAGCTTTTGGATTCAGCCCCCGATAAAGAGCAAGTGTAATTCCCAGTAGACTCATCGTGCACTGACCACAGTAACACCTTCTTTTGATAGTTTGAATTGAAATACTATTTTGTTAGTCTTTAGTTAGTTAGTTTTTTTACTTTAAACGCAACTTGTCTAAGTATATGTAGGTTTAGTATATGATTGTTTTCTCGTAAACGGATCTATCAATTTGGATGAAATTTGCACACTTTGCTTCTGAGTGAGAAAAAAAAATAAAAAAATAGATTTAATTTAGTCTTCCCACTGCCACGCATACTTTCATATTTCATAGTTTCTCAGAAATACTTCTATTTCTTTGAGACTACTCAAATAATTTCGATGGCATTTTTAGTGTCTGTCCTATCGAGCAAGAACAAAATGCAAAAAAGTATTTTAGAAAAATCCACCCACAATTACGCCCACTTTTATCATTTCTTGGTTTTTCGAAAAATACTCCAATAATTTATATATACGTTCAGAGTTACTTTTATCATTTCTTGGTTTCCTTGGTTACCTTCTATAATGACTTAGCTGAAAATCTCATATGGTTAGCTCCTATGAGAATAAGAATAAGAAAATAGATTTTGTTTTATCCACCCACTGCAACTCCTACTTTCATTTTTCATAGCTTCTCAGAAATGATTTTTTTTGGAGACTACTTAAATGACTTTGAGTACATTTTCTGAGTTTGGTCTTATGTGCACATTATTTTATTACGAGGATCTCTGCACCCGAGAGCCATTATACTCGAAAACCATCCAGTCAAAAATTACGAGGTTGTAATGTACTAAACACATGCTCTTTTAAAATGGTGCACGTAACAATTTAGTTAAATATAAAAAAGAGGAAAACGGCTTATGCGTAAGTAAGTACACACAAGAATTGAAACGAAACTCAGAAAACCGGCTTAAGTAACATAAGCCAATTGAATATACAATTTATGAAAAGGTAAAAGGGCTTAAGTGAGAAATTTTGCTAATAAATATTTTAATTAAACTATTTTTGTTAGTCCTTGCACACAAAAAGAGAAGAAAATTATAATTCTTGTGTCCAAACTTTTAATTTCTACTCAAAACGGTTCTCCTTATATATCCTTATAGACGAAGATCTTAACGGCTGAGTCAGCAAAATAAAAGCGTGTAATGCTGTGACAAGTTTGGGTCTGCAACGTCTACAACATGAAGAACAATTATGACTGCTCCTTTCAAAAAATAAAGTCGGTCTTTCTACCAGGTATATTAAATGGAAAGGAAACACCTCTGTCAGAAAAAAGCGGCCAACTTTTGTGAAAATCTTTAGGATTTTTTTTTTGGCCGAATATTATCTCCGAACAGCAAATCCTTCCTATAACTGGCCAAAACTCTAGCAATGATTATTCGTTAAGGGAAGATGCACTATGAATGCTTTATTGCGAGACATAAAATGCAATGGGATCCCTTTATATAAGATGGTGGAACACCTATGGGCCTTAAGTCTGATAGACCAAAATGTCACCTTGATGGCAATCTGAGGTATCATTCAAAATTATAAAGAATATAAAGGTATTCAGGAAAACCATTAAAGCGTTTAATATTTGGTACACAAAACTCAGCTAAGTAACACTTGTATACGTCACTAAAATGCAAGATCTTCCAAAAGCGTCCCTTCTGTCCTTACTGTTGAACCTGAGACCATAGAATACGCACACCACGCACAAGAACGCAGAAAATATTTTTTCGCTATATCTTAGCCTTCAACCGTACATAGTCCAATTCCAGGAACTGAAGAAAAACCACCAATAAACTAACCAATGTGTTCACCAATGCGCTCCGGGGAGCAGTCAAACAGATAATCGATTTCAGAAAAAAAAAATTGTCTCTAGCAACGAGCCCAATTCTTGCATGAATGGGTCCAGTACAATCATCGACATAAAGTCACTGTTTAGTGGGGATTGTGAGCGGGCGACACCATTGGGCTGAACTTCTTCGAGAACGATAATGCATAATGAAAGAACCACTCATCGATGATAAAAATTTTCTTTTGCAATGGATGTATGTTACATGAGATTTTAACAGAACGGATCTACAATCTACAAACCAAATATCTGTATCCACAAAGGTTGTTCTGAGCTCATGATTATGGCAGGGCGAAATACCTCAGATAGGGCGATTTACATTTTTTTAAGTTTCCTTAAATCGGTGATATCGTAACAATTGGGCGCGAATGACCGGTACCCTCAAAGCCAATATAATGTAAGTCGGACATTGCTCAAGCCTGGATATTTGAAAAGTCATATTCCCCAACTGATGATTTACATGAGTCATAAGACTAGCAAACATGTTCAAAAAAATATGATTTGTTTGCAGTACTTTAACATATATCACCAAGCTCATAAGTCGAATTCCAAAAACCCCATGAGGTCGCAATCGAAATATAAACAAATTTTATTGCGTCCAACAAAACTCTTAAAGAGAACAACAACAAAAACCATAACACACATGAAAATAAATCGTATGACCTGTTATCATTATTTATTTCCTCAAAACATTCACTCGCCCATTGAGCAGGAGCTTGAGCATGTATTAGCTTTTGTTCCTTCAAAATAATTGCAAACACAAAAGACCAAAAATCACATTGACAATCGGTGTTAAGTCAAACTTCCATAACAAAGAAAAAAAAAAAGACACAACCGGCACCGGTTAAAACACGGCTCCGGTCGCTGATGAACACTATGACCATTTGTCATAGCTCCATATGCTCCATACAAGCGTGGTACATATATACATCTCTGCCATACACAAATATGTCAATGCTCTCCTTTCGTCGTGGTTGTGGTCTTTCTCATTTGCTTCCACTCAAAATTCCATACCATCGGAAAAACATACAAATTCATTTATAAAAGTCATGTCTTGAGGTTTTCAAGACAAAAAAAAAACCAAGCGCACAAGACAAACCTTCAAAATAAAACAAACGGAAACATGGCCCAAAAATTGAGTCCATCTAAAAAGCAGCACACAATTTGTATACAGTGTGTCATTTCAAGGGGGGAATGTGCAGACCTAAAGGGGTAAAAGGGTGCCTACTTTACAATATGGGGGATTGTGTTGCTTCATTGTATAGTGTGGTGTGGTGGCATGCTGCACACGCATTCAAAAGTGAAAGTCTTTTTTATAGATCTGTCAATTTTCATGACGAGACGAGAAGTTCAACTCAGGTGTGGTGTGTCTGTCCGTCGCGGTGTTGGCACGGTGGCCAGCGGGGGTCCTGATGCTGGTGCAATAGTTTTCCATTATCTGTTTGGTTTTCTTTTTCTTATTATTTGACCGCATATGATTAGCCTGAATGTGTTTGAATAACATTGCAACTTTATAAAAAATTCTCTGACATATATGGAGGCGTATCCAAGAGATTTCTCTTTACCCGAGCCCCTTTCCCTTCGATCTTTGTGAACGCGTCTTGAGATATATGAATATAAAGAATTTTTTTTTTGTGTTTTGGTATAACAAATCATTTCTATTGGTTTTGTGGCAGAGATTGTGTTGTGGAACAAACAAAAATATGTTGCTTCCTTTGCTCTGCAGCAACATGAATCAATTTGCATGAAAATATAGAAAGGAAATCGTTTGATTGATAGACATAATGGTGTTTACTTCGAATACTCTGCAAAGCAATTTATTTCACAATATTGTTTTTTTTTTTTTTTGATAGTCTTTGATAAACTAATTTTCTATAAATCTATGGCAAAGTTTTGGGTTATAGGAGTTATATGACATTTAAGTAAAGCAAATAGAAGGAAAATAGGAACTGTGATTGTATTCAGAAGACCACACTAGCATAATAAAAATTGTACTGGACTGCTACAGCACAGGGCTAAAGTCGACATTATGTCAACGCTTAAGTGCGACAAAAGTCCACAAAAAAATCAAATTGTAGACTTATGTTCTGTGGAGAGTGGAGTTATTTATATGTGCCTCGAATCCCAGCCGTGTGGGTGGCAATGGTGCAGTGGATAAAGTGCTTGAATATTAACCAGGACGTGTGGGTTCGATCCCCACGCTAGGAGCATTCTTTTCTATATCTCCAATTTTAATTGGATGCCGCCCATTGGTTAAAATGAGACAATTAATACCTGGTTCTCAAATCCACTATGTCAAACTAGTGCCGTGCAATTCAGGTTGCATTTAAAAGACCTAAGGCCTTACAGGCATATAGTTAAATTAATGTTCATACAATTGTTTTATTTGTAATATACAATGTAAAAATTACAACCAAAATCCATTCAATTATTTTAGTCAACCTGGCTGACGGCATAGCCATAGCTTTCAAATTCTAATTGCTGTATAAAATTGTTAAAAATGAATGTAAATAAATGAATTACTTACTTACTTACTTACTACTACTTAGTTAAATTTAAAAAAAATAAGATTTAATAGTTAAACACAGTATTAATTAAAGGCGCACAAAGGACATAATTCCATAACGAAAATTTAGGAACTTAAGTCCAACCTGACTATTTTCAATTTACACTAGTGATATTTGTTTGAACGTACTCATCGCAATGAACAGATTACAAAATTGCTTGGAACCCCCGAGGTCGGTCAGGCAAAGTACAGGGAGGGCCTGGGCAGGGAAATTACATTAATTTAAAAATGAATAACATTAATAATATAAAAGATATAAGTTTAATTAAATTTTTGTATTATGTTTTAAGCACGATATCATTAAGGTGGCCTCCGTTCTGGTCAATACAGTGCGATTTTCGAAGTTTCTTTGACTGCCTAACCTGCTCGGTATTATTGGGGTCTCCTGATGGTTTTTCAGCCGATGTGTTTTTTTGTTGTATATTACCCGTTTCTCTAAGAGTGCAAGCCCATAAAAATATCGATTCTTCACTGAAGTGGGACATAATTCCAAAATTTGATTTTGGACTTATATCTACCAAGATGGGACATAAGTCCAACAAAAAAAGAATTTTGAACTTATGTCCCTGCGACAGATACAGTATTTGACAAAATACAAAACATATCAAATGGGACATAAGTTCAAATTCTTTTTCTCTACGTATGTCCCATCAATGAAGCAGAAATCATTAATTTCAGAAAATAAAAAGAAAATGCACGACTGGATCGCACTTACATACTTGCTCCTATGTTCGTTTACATTATATGCAAAATATTCTTATTAGAAAGGGATAAATGTATTTTTAAAGTCGTTTTTCACATAATTTTTTATATATAAAAACTCTTAGATTTTTTCTAAAAAAAATTGCCATAAAAATTTAAAATATTTAATAATATAAATTTAAAACAAAAATTTCAGAAAAAAAAACCGTCCACCCGTTTTAGAAATATTGAATTTTCAAAAAAAAAATTATTTTTCAAAAATTTTGAAATGCAGTATTATTTAGAATTTGAAGGAGCTCCTGATCGAAATTCGTTGAGCCGTTTATGAGAAATGGTGGTTTGGAAGGTACCGTTAATAACAATATTTAAAAAAAAATTTGGCCAAAATGTAGACCATACTAAAAGTAGTACACACACTAATTTTTATCAAAATCGTTGGAGTCGTTTTAGAGATAATTAAGATGGTAGAAAAATTTGTATGGAAAAATTGATGACGAAGGGGCAGATAGCTCTTTGTTGGATTCAAGAGCTTGTGTGACACTGGTCTAATCGTGAAAAAAAGGTATGCAAGTATAACTCTGTTACAATGTTACCTCAAAAAACAAAAACTGATATTGATCGGAACTGTCAAATTATTAATACCTCAAGTCTTGAATCCGTCTTTGAAAGAAGTTTGTAGGGAATCTCTTTTCCTTCCGAGTAACATCCCTGACACAGGCATCTGATTGAGACTTCTATTATTTGGTTCTCTACTAGCTATTCCACCAATTTTATTTTTTTATTTAATGTTTTTAATCGGACAAAAACAAAATATCCTTAAAGCTAGTAAAGCATTTGCGATTTTCTGTCAAATTCAATTAGGCTAATTTCTGGCGACTGAAATTTAAAGTCGTTCCTAATCTTAAGCGTAGGTCTTCAAACTGGTGTTAAAAGCAAGGATCAGGATTTAAATTTTGAGTGAGTGCACCTTTGAAAACTTTAGGTACTTTCGTCAAAAATCATATAATGTAAAAATTATCTTCTTAAAACCTACAAGCGGATCTTGTCAATATGCGACTAATTTTTTTTTGCGAAAGCCTAGCCTTATCTCTTAACTTTGATAGACACCAACAAATAAATCACCATATTAAACTGAAATACATCGACTGACACAAAAATGTTCCCATATGGATATACTCGAACAAGAAAGCTGACACTGTGTTTACTTTCTTCGTAGCTTGTAGACACAATATGCACAATCCCACACAAAACTGTGACTTCGATGAACTAGATTCCTCTGTCTGCTGCTGCAGAGACAATCCACGACAAAAATGAAACAAAAAAGAAACTCATCTTACAGCGTCCTTATTTCAAATTTCTTTTATGTAAATTAGATTCGGTTTTTGAGTATGGTAACGTCGGGATTTTATTTTTAAGCTCCTGAAGTCTTATACCCACATGTAAAATGTGTTCGTTCTTATAGAGTTGCCTTGATTGGCGAAAGAGTTATTTTCACTCATCGTGTTGTTTTTTTTGTTTTTTTTGAAGCTCATATGATAAACGTCGTGTATTATATTGGCAGAAAGTTAAAGCCATCTTGCCAGACAACAGACAGACATATATACAAACAGACAATCATGACAAAAAACCTAGACACAATCGGATGCTGCTATATATTGCTAAAACGTGAGGACAAACAAAAACACACAAACTACATTCAGCAAAAATGTCGGTCTTTTGATTAAAGCGCAGTAGTTTTCAGCCAAGCGGGCCTGTTTTACTTTCATTTTTTATTTAAAGCAAATGAAATTAAAAAAAAAAAGATTCCAATGAGGCGAAAGACTCAACTAGCTACTTCCCTACTATGCAAAGGAGCTTAAATTGTGCACACATCTAGATGTGATTTGGGAAATTTTCATATCATTAAATCCTGTCAAATTGAATGGATAAAGCTATTGGATACAATAGAGAGAGAGATCCGTCAGAATATTTCTTATACTGGTAATGTTTCTCTTGAATGGGTAGCTTGTGGGTCGGGATCTTAAATTAGGATCTGGAGAATCAATTAATGCTCATTTTATTAATTTTTATTAACAACAGGGAATTATTTTATTTTAGGTTTTTTACATTTGAACGGAAGTGTAAGACCACCAAAAATAATTCCGTTAAAAAAATATATAGATACTCCAGAGACTAACTAAAAAATCTAAAATGTTGCATTCATCTAACCACGTTGCTGTTTAAGGTATCAATGCTTTTTAAAAGAACGGAATATCTATTAATCCAAAATAAATATAATGTTCATTATTTGTGCTAAATGCGAATATCTCGCCATTGGCAGAATCTTCTGAGATTTGAAAACTGGAAATATTAAAAAGTGACTGCCAGATACGAGATACATGATCCAATTCAAAATTCTTTAAATAATCGTTTAGAAAATGTTAAAATTTAGAGGGCGGAGTTTTAGACAATTTGCTAAAGCTCTACATCGAACGCAAAGCTATGACTCTATATAGAGCGGTGACACCGTTGATTAAAAGTACTGCTTAGCCAGAGTCATGCAGGTCTTTAAAAGCTTATATTAACGAGCTGCAAAACAGAAGCCGAAAAAGGAAAAAATCGAACCAATAATTAAAATGAAATAAGAAAGAAATAAGAAAACAATCAAATTAGACGAATTTAAGAAATAATAACTCCGTCGCATTGGAAATTGTTAGAGAAGAGAAAAATATTATTATCTAAGTTTCTGTTTAACTTAATTAAAATTATTTTGGTTTTTGTATATATAAATTAATATGCGATTTTTATATGTGTCGAACTTCTTTTGGTAAGCTAGCAGCTTTGTTTCAGTATAAATTGAGAGAATTAAAAATTATTTATTTTGAAAATCTGATTTTTTTTAGAAAAATAATTTCAAAAACCCTAGACAACTAAAAAGACATTTTTTTGTATTTTTGTTTCTCAGAAAAGTCACATATAAAAGACTGAAAAGTTAATTTAAAGAGCCAATGCACCTTAGCAAGAAGTTTAAGTAATCTATGTGAGCCTGGCACGTCGATATTATTAGCGAACCAATAATTTAAATTTGCAAATTTAAACAAGAAAAACTACAATGTTCCACAGAAAGTCAAAATGTAATAGTAATTTCGTTTTTACTTGCGATTTCGATTCGTAAAATACTCGAACCAGATATTCTGATCAAACTTGTCATTATGATGATAGCGAAGACGAAAATAATGTGGCTCACTATTCAGTCTGTCTGTCCGCGATTTTTTTTTTGTATATACAAAATTAAGTAAACAACGATTTTGAAATTATATTTAGATTCTTAATAAAACCTTTTGTAAACGATGCATGTGATCAAACATAGGAGCAAGTGCGCTCGATGGAATAGTGCTTTTTATTTGTTCCTTCCATATATTTAGCTTGGCCTAAGATATAAATCTTACCTTATCCTAAAAACGGCTAATGAAGGGGAAGAGTACTTCTTATTAGTAACGGCTAAATGTATTTTTAAAGTCATTTTTCACTTAATTTTTTATATATAAAAATCCTAAATTAAAAAAAAAATTGGTATGGACATTTTAAACATTTAATAATATAAATTCAAAAACAAAATTTCAGAAAAAATCATCCACCCCTTCGCGAAATATTGAATTTTCAAAAATTTTGAAATGCAATATTATGTAGAACTTGAAGGAGAAAGTAAAAAATAACATCTTAGAATTCTTAAGCTAAAATTTGTGAATAAAATGTGAAAAAAAGTAGAATAACTACTACGTAGACTGTAAAATTGTTGATCACTTAGTTCAGCATTTAGATTATTGGATACATGTATTCAAATTTTGTTTTTGACAGTTGACACTATACTCTGCTCAATTTATATTTTCAGTACAGAGAAGATAGGATATTTGCCTTTCATTCTGACTGACTGTAGTAGATGCCAATAAGTTGGTACTCTTTTAAATCTCTTAGATGGTTGCAATATTAAGCAAGCATACTAAATTACCACAAATATAGCTCTGGTAACCCTGAATAAATGTGTTTATCTTAAAAGCACACAAGAAGGAATGAGCATCCAATGCTAATGGTGGGATATACGATGGTTTTAACGAGATTATAAGAAAAAATTGTGTGTAACTCAGAGGTTATTTTCAGTGGAAATTTCAGCGACAGGCACCAGTGTGTTTGAAAAAGCTCTCCCATAAGGCCTGTATGGAAAATTTAAATTGAACAGAGTATAGCACAATATTGTCAACATTTGGTATGACAAAAAATATGAAAACGGAAGTAATGAAAAAAAAAATTGTCAGTTACAGGTGCATATTTGCGAATTGAACTGGTTTCTGAGATGTTTAATTTTGAGGTTTTCGACATATTTCAATAAACACATGAACATTGCGCAAGAAATAATTAAATTCGAGCCAGATCGCTTGGGAGCAATAATAATTAAAACATATAATGAACAAAAATCATTTCAGGCAGTTGTCTTTTGACCGATACAGTAATTACGGGTGATATGCCGCGCTTTTTCAAAAATTAATGAAATTTTATTTATTTTTGTAAAATTAACGTTATTTATGCAAAAAACTTAACAAACATCTTTCCTATCATTCTTTCTCTTCCTTAACCTCACGCCCGCGCTGTGTAGAAAAAGGGTAGTATAATCCTTTGGGCGCGTGTAGATTATATAAAAAAAATAGATTTATGTTCTACCATAAACAAAACAATTAAAGTTAAAAAAACAAACAATTTTCATAAAAAATAACAAAAAAAAACAAAAATACATTAAGTGTACCATCTCTCCCTGCATGTGTGGGAGTTATGCCGCATAATAAATTCATTGAACTTTAAGAATTAATTTGACTGTGAAACATGTTTCTTTCTTTCTTGCTCACGTCCACAGTATATGAAAGCGTTAATTGTAGTGTTTTGTAAGTTGTACAGTTTTCTTGGGGCCATTTTTGACATTTTGTACCTACGTTTTCTCGTTTTAGCTTCTAAATAATTTTCCCAACATTCAACACAAATATTGGGATCTTCAGTCGGCTCAACCTTCCTTTTAGTAGATCTTTTTCTTTTTTTTTCTTCCGGACACTTGGAGGTTTTCTTTTTTTTTCAATGAAACTGGGAGAAGTTAAAACCTCTACTACTTACGTCTTGAAAACTGGAGTTTTAGGAAGTGGTGAAATTGCTAGCAGTAGTTTTATTGACGTAGGGTTTTCGAAAGTTGATGAAATGTGTGTTTCATTTTCGGAATGATTGCAAGCGTGCCATCCATTCCTGGTGGTTGGAATTACTGACTTCAAGCAACGTTGCCGAAGTGGCACGATCGTGCACTTTTGGCACTTTTTAATTTAAATGGCACTCTGGCACTCAAATGCTTCAAATGGCACTCTAGGAATCAACGATCAAATGTTTTCAAATATATCCAAGTTCATGATTAGATCAGGTAGTGCATCAGCCGAAAGGGTTGTTTCACGCTTAAATAACATTAAAATCCATAGTAAAAATCGACTTTCTTATAAAGTAATAAAATCACTTTTGTCGTTTAATGAAATAATAAAGGCTAAAACTTGCCAGGCATTCGTATCGCCTAAAAATGTATATTAAGATTGTTCAGTGACGAAAAGAATTTAGAACAGAACAGAACAGATTCGTGAGAAACTTCAGAACAAGATAGGACAAATTATTATTATTATTATTATTATTTATTTAATACGTTGAATGCTAACTTTAAAATTCCAAAAATTTAATTAATTATAATTATAACAAAATTTCAACTACTCAGTGCATAAAAATTACATCTAAGGCTTTCAGATTTAAAATTATCATTTACAGAACCAATGAGAATAGACAATTTATTGAAATTTTTGATTAACTTATTAAGACGACTATTAGCGCCATAGTTTGATCTGCTATAAACTAGTTCGAAGTGGTAAACTCCTTCTTAAGCTAGTCCGACTCATATTGAAACCTATTCGAACGAAAAAACGATGGATATAAAATAGATCCATTCATTACTCCAGTTATGAAGCAGAACTGCAAGTACTCTCTGTGACCAGAAAGAGATTCGAGGTTAATTAATTGAAGTCTTTAAGTATATGGAGCTAATTAGAACAGTCATCTGACAGAGATTATAAAAAACAATTATTGTTGTTTATCTAAAATTCAAGTTCGTTTATTTTTTCAGAAACGCATTCAATGAATTTATCTAAAAAAATATTTTTCATAAAATTGAGATTATTCCGACACGGAAAATGATTTATTCAACTAGATCTAACACCAAACTGTTTTTTTTTAACAACATCAATTTTAACTTTTAAGGTTTTTGGCGATTGTTTACATATGACGCATTTAGTTTTTAGGATAAGCCGCGTTGATAGTTCTCACAAATCTGTTCTAACCTGTTCTACCTAAAAAGTAAGTGCAGAAAATTCTGTTCTAAGGTGTTCCAAACTAAATCATTGAACACCAAACCAGAACAGTTAAGAACAGAAAATTTCTCATTGAACAGCAAAATCCTGTACGTTTCTGTTCTAAAGTGTTCTAATCTGTTCCGAACATCCTCATTGAACACACATATTGTTAGTTGATGCTTTTATTTATTTCTTGTATGTTTTGTTTAAGGAAGTTCTTTTATTTTATCTATTTATTTGTTTTTTATTAATTTTGTGTTTATTTATCCCTAAGTTTTGAGCTGCACTAAATAAAACTAAAAATTACATATGAAATCTTCGGAATTATGTTACTTTTTGGTTGGTGGCACCCATTGGCCTAAAATGGCACTTTCTGATGTCATGACATGAAACGGTATTTTCAGAAGGAAGAGGTTTCTTTAAAGAATTTCTATTTTTTAATCGTCTCGATTCGTGTTCTAACTGGTACGGCAAATAGTTTTTCTGCTTTTCGGAGAGACATCCCATTATCAATGTTTTTTTTTCGGGCTTCTTCCAGGGCCTATTAAGTCCAATAACTAATTGTAGCCTTATTATTCGCTTTAAAAGGAGGTAAACAAATTTAAAATGCGGCATCTTTTCAAAAAAAAAAACTGCGGCATCTCTGCCCAAAGTGAGGGAAAGATGCCGCACCACACTTCAAAACTTAAGAAAAAAATTAAACAAAAAAAGTACAAACACTAATTTATCATATAAAATAATTTCCCCTGGAAAAACACGCGATAACTTCTTTCCGCATTAACTTTTTGTAACAAACTGAAAAACTTCCATTGTAAGTAAGGGAGCGTAAAATAATATAATATAAAAAAATTCCGTTACATGTCTGCTGCAACTAATTTTTTGTCCTGCGTTTTCGACTGAATATTTAATGAAGAAAAAGCTAGATACATTTTTTTGCGAGGATGACTAGATGTATGAGTTTGTTTGAATGCGGCATCTCTCCCGCAATTACCCTACTTGTTTTTACCTAATGACATCAATAATTTTACATCTTCAAAAAAGAATTTCCTTAAAAACAGAGACCATCAAATTCTCACGAAAGTCAACTGATTTCGATTCTACCATTAGTTGTATCGGCGTAGTTGGACAGCATTTAGGGTTAAAGTCTAATTTTAACTTTCCAAAATAAAAATGTTGGGATGAGAAAGGATTTACAGACAAAACTCTGTTTCATCAATTCTTTAAAAAAGCAGTCACCAAGTAACGTATCAGTTACGACGTCGAATTAATCTTAAAACTTAAAAAATAATAGTTCATTATAATCATTAAACAATTTCTTATTCATCCCCAAAATATTCAGTCACCTCCAAGCGTAAATTGTACTAGAATCAAGGAAGTGGAAGGACATTTTTGACTCGTGGAATATAGGAAGTTGTTAAAGTGTTTTTCCCCCAAACATTAAGATTTAGACACATTTTATTTTTGCAGAATTTAAATGTGCTGTTAAATGCAGTTTAATGAAAACGAAATCTTCCGACAATCCAAATTAAACAAAGTACGAAAAAAAACTTGTATTGAATTTTCCTTACAGACAGCCAGCGCTGCCGTCCCGTCGCCGTCACCACCTCCATATTCATCATCATGTATTCTATACAATGAATCTTTGCTGTCGTTAATTTCGTTATGACATCAAAACGAATCGAATTGATCATTAAATTTACTATATCGCAGTCTCAAACTGAAACCGTATCCGCTTGCCAAAAGCATCATGTCTTGCAATAGAAGAAGCCATTTTCTTGTTTGGAAAAAAAAATTAAACAAAAAAAAAATATAATAAATTCAAGAGAGAAAATCGAAATAAACCACGATGTTAATTAAGTGAACATGATTTTACCTTGATGAACTGCTTTGTCAAATGCAAAAATCACAAACGGAAAGAGTGAAAAGGCAAGCAAGGACTTTCTGTGTGTTCACCTACTCTTTGTCTGTTTAGCCCCCCACACACATCCAGACAATCAATTTCTATTTGAATTATGTCGAATCTATTGTGAATTGGCTTCTATATTGTCAAAGTGGAAACAGCTATCTAACAGCAGCGGCGGCAGCGCAACAGGAAAATCGTTGCAGATTGCATAAAAATGAAGCTGCCAATTTAAAGTGGAGGAGAAGAAAACTAAAAGGAAAACCTCTATCTGCGAGGAAAATTGGGTTAATCGTGTTTTGGTGATTTTTGACTGATGATAAAATTGAACGAATTTTTATGGGAATTTTAAAAGCCATATCAACCGCACCAGCAACCGATCGACGTCATGAAGTCGTTAATTGTTCGAGGGCTCCTGTTAAATGATTTGTGGGTGATGATGCTGAGGATGATGCTTTCACTCAAAAAGACAAGCTTATACAAAGTAGGTGAAGTTATACATATTAGGCACCGGCATCCCGCATTTTTTGATAGAGATGCAGATTGTTGCAACATTGTTGTTAAGTGCTAGCACGATTGAGCGGCAAACCATGTACTGACCTTAATATTTAGAGTTTTAATATCATTTTCGTGGTAGACTTATTATTGAGAAATTGGATGCTTAAATTAAGTCATTTTCTGGCGAGGTAGAATGTGAGGGGGTTACTTTTTAATTGCTCACGAAATTATGTCGGTTTAGTTCAATTGGATTGCAAACGGATTAGAAAATGCTCAAAATTCCTAGATACTCGTATCCCACGCTAACAGTGATGTACAAAAAAAATCTAGTATCAAAATATTTTTTATAGAAAGATGAAGAGCATCTGTGGAAACATTTCCGTTTCTTTCTTTTCTATATAAGAAGCATTTCGCACATTTGAATTTTCGAATACATAAGTATTCAACAAAAAATTTCAACTTATATCTGCAAGGAGAAAGTATATCCTTGAGTTTCCCTGTATCTAAATATTTGTATGCAAAAAAAAAAAACCAACCCGTTAAATACCACTTTAATAATAAAGATAAATGAAAAGCCTTAAAAAAACAACCTGTTTGATTAGTTATATTTATGACAAAACATATAAATAAAATATTTTTTAAGTTTGGTACTTAGAGTGCTGTGCTCAAACGAGTACACTGGCCAGATATGGGTGCATTCAACAGAATAGTTTGCGGCATATATCACATATCCTTCGAACTCTGCTGTGACAATATAGCGTAAGTGATACAATTATTGACACTGCAAAATTTCAGCCCAGCTATTGACACCCTCTTCTTACAGAACGTTTCATTGGTACAAATCTGAACGGCTCCCAGAACTATTTCTTTTAAGTTTTTCCCTGTTTCTTATTTTCTCACTCTTTATTTTTATATAGTTAAGATCTAGTCAGTTTTTTGTGAATTCCGAAACATAAACATAACTGTTACGCGACTGTGTATTTTGTGAAAAAAGGCTGTATTTCGTTAAGGAATCCGAACATGTTAGTAAATAATTTAATTATATTTAATACAAGATTGATAATATTAGTTTATTATAATGAAATATAATGCCCTGGACGAGGATTTACATTAATTTTATTGTTTTTCTGTTGATTTATATTTAATAAAATGGGATGTCAAATATTGTGTTAAGATTTTAACAATTCCTATAATTGACACCTCTGTGTCAATAACTGTCTCCTATAGGAGTACTAACGTTGACACTGTGACTATAGTTGTACTTATATACTTATAATGTCAATAATTATATATTATTCTTTCAAATTAATGTTTAGCTGGAAAAGGACCTCGGGAAAGCGCTTGAAGTTGCGAGGACACAAAAGATGTCCAAAAAAGCAGCAGCCAAATTTTGTAATATTCCTCGAACTACACTTGCCAATAAAAATTCTTTCCTATCTTTCTATTCCTCTATTCTAGTGCCGTGCAATTCAGGTTGCATTTAAAAGACATTAGGTCTTACAGGCATATTATAATTAAAACTATTAAAAAAGAACTCGTAAAGCAAGGCCTAGACCACAATCTGTTGTGTCCGCTATAGAAGAAGAGTGTTTGGAACAAAAAAAAGGCATCGTTTTGGGCCACAAAACATTTCAGGGAATAGCTGGTTTAAGGCGTTTTTGAGCCGATACCTCTCAATAAGTTTAGAATACGAGATCCGGTTACATCGTTCATTGCAACCGTTGGATTGCCAGGTATCAAATAATAGTGGTTTATTTTAATAGAAAAATATCTTGAGGAGCAGAATATGTTGGTCATTTTAGCGATGCTACCAGAGTTTTTAATAGGTATGAAATCAATTTTTTATTGTGGCCAAAAACCAAAAGCGTGTTGGCAGCCTCCACAAATGAATATAAGTGTTATTTTACTTTGTTTTAAGTTTTATATTTTTTTGTTTTTAAAAATTTATTAATAAAGCAACATAATGTCTAAAAAAATGATTTAAGCCAACCTCAACCAAAATATCTCTATTTTCATTCTTTACTGTCTATTCTAAGATATGTCAATAATTGTACAAATATGTGGTGTCAATAGGTGTACATGAGTGTCAATTACTATATAACTGGTGATTTTTTTGCTACTTGGTTTTGACGTTTAAATTTTTGACAGATCACACATAACAAATTCCACTAACATTTGACATTTCGATTCAGTATTGCTTGCCATTTCATCATGAATAGACTTACGCCTGAACAACGTTTGCAAATTATTGAAATTTATTATCAAAATTCGTGCTCTGTGAAAAATGTGTTTCGCAAGCTACGTCCGTTTTATGGTCGTCATAATCGACCCACCGAGCAGGCTATTCAGCTCATTGTGACCAAATTTCTCACCAGTTTCACTTTATTGGACATTAATCCACCAAATCGTATCCGTAGAGTGCGTACCGAAGAGAATATTGCTGCTGCATCCGCCAGTGTTGCTGAAGATCGCGATATGTCCATTCGGCGCCGATCGCAGCAATTGGGTTTATGTTATTCGACCACCTGGAAGATTTTACGCAAAGATCTTGGTTTAAGGCCATACAAAATACAGCTGGTGCAAGAATTGAAACCAGGCGACCTACCACAACGTAGAATTTTCGGTGAATGGGCCTTAGAAAAGTTGGATGAGGATCCGTTTTTTTTATCTCAAAATTGTCTTCAGCGACGAGGCTCATTTTTGGCTAAATGGATACGTGAATACCCAAGCAACACAATCGACTCTTTCAAATATCTTGAAGTCTACTTTCGCAAGAGCTTTTAACTCTTTTCACTATCTTCAAGAGGTCATTAAGACCCCAATGGGACCAAAGGGGTGGAGCCAACTCCATAGGAGGAAGAGTTCTTATTATAGATCTTTTAAAGATGTTTTTCGTTTGAGTGAATAATTTATGGAAGAAAAAAAATAATATTGACAAATCTCTATCTCTTTTACACAAAAGCAAATTTAATACAATTGAAACGAAAAAGAATGAACTTAAATAAAATGCCAGATCAAGATGACTTTTTTTCATCACATTCAATGCCTGATTTATTTTACACATTATAATAGAAACTAAACTCAATTTTCTGGTGTTGTATATCTGTGTTTTGATGTGCCAAAAAAGATTTATTTTGAAATCACACATTCTACATCGGTTAAATAAATGCGCCACAAATTTAGTAACATAATGCATATATTCATTAATAAAAAAATAAAAAAACTCCCCACGGAGTTGACAGAAACTGTATAAAATACAGTCTAAAGTGGTTTTAACAATTAAAAGTGAAGCATTGTGTAGAAAGTTAGTGTGTTATTGCTATAAATTCATATGCAATCGTAATTTGAATCACATAAATAATAATTTGTACTGAAATTAATTGCAAGTAATATGGCGTCATCACGAATACTCCAACAGGGTGCTTCATTTTTATTATTGAACTGTTCCATAATGTGTTATGGGTTTTGAATCATTTTAAGTTGTAATAAGTGAGAAGTGGACTTTTGGACCAAAATGTGTATGTAAATAGATATCAATGTACTTATGTCAGTACGACGTCGATTGATTAAAAAAACCGCTAAAAATTCCGCATTTTTTTTTGGTTTTATTTTCTGCTCTGAAAATGCGATTCTCGGTCTTTTGGATAACATTCAGAGCAGAATATACAAACAATTGTTAAAATTTAGTTTGTATAGCCATAAATTTGTAAAATTTCGTTGAACAAAAGCTAAAAGTTCTAAAAAGAAGGAACATCTAAGATATGTACATACGTAAACAATATTATTCAAATTTAATAAAAACATAAAATAAACATTTTACCTACACAATGTTTTATTGTAAGATATTAAGGTATTAAAATATTACAAAAAATAATATTTGTGGTAATTATAAATAATATCTGAAATTTAATTTAACAGTGTCACCCTTTATATAAATGTCTTTGTGTTCGACATATAAATACACTTTCCATTTTTATATCGACTGCTTAAAGAGTTCGTTAAGAAGTCATTAAGCTATCATTGATATAATCTCTTTTCATAGCCACACATGAGCAAGAAAAAGATGGGAAATTTCGGCAGCTGTATAGGTTTGCTTTTTTTTTTTGTAATTTCATTACACCACATATAATTATTGTTTGACTTCACATTTATTCATCGATTTAAAGCCAAATTTATCAATACAAGGCAAAGACAAAACAAAAAGTTTTTTTTTAATAACCTTCCTTAAAGATAAAATATACACTACTAGAAGATGGGATGTTAAGAATTTATAAAGATGTTTTAATAAAACCATTAATAAAATAGCTTCAATATAATGTTTGAAAGAGACAAATGAAATACTCTAAATACACTCTGAAATTCCTTGATGTAAAGAGGTTTAAAATAGGACCTATAAAGAGACATAATAAATATATTTGTCAAAGAGGTTTTTAAGATGTTAGAAAGAATTTTTTTTAATAGTTGAAACAAACAACACTTTCAAAGAGCAACTAAACAGGTTATTAAGTGCAACGGTATTAAGAAGATTGATTTAAGAGATTGTAAGGACCTGATAAATTTATTCAAAGAAGTCTTAAAGAGTTTATGTGTTGCTTGGGTAAGCAGAATTGCCGTATTTGGAGTGAAGAGCAGCCAGAGGCAATTCAGCAGCTACCAATGCATCCCGAAAAATGCACTGTTTGGTGCGGTTTATGGGCAGGCGGCATCATTGGGCCGTACTTCTTCAAGGACGATGAAGGCCGCAGGGTTACGGTCAATGGAGAAAGGTACCGTTCGATGATAACAGATTTTTTTTGCCGAAAATGCAAGAATTGAACTCGGTCGACATGTGGTTCCAACAGGACGGTGCCACATGCCACACTGCACGCGAAACCATGCATCAATTGAGATGCGAATTTGGTGAGCAGTTGATCTCACATTTTGGCGCAGTCAATTGGCCACCAAGATCATGTGATTTGACCCCGTTAGACTATTTTTTGTGGGGCTATGTTAAGTCTATTGTCTATGGGGACAAGCCAAACACGATTGCTGCCTTGGAAGCCAACATTGAACGCGTCATTGGTGAGATTCCGGCCGAAATGTGTGAAAAAGTTTGCCAAAATTGGACCTTCAGAATGGACCACCTGAAGCGTAGCCGCGGGCAACATTTAAGTGAAATTATTTTTAAAAAGTAAATGGCAGAAATTGATTTATCGATCCAAATATATATTCATTCACTTTTTACAAGTTTCTGTGTTTTTTTGAATTTTCAAAAACCAAGCTCTTAAAAAATCACCGTTTATTTTAATAGGGTTTTAGAAATATTAAAATTTAACAATATCACGAAACTCTTACTCGCTTGTAATAAAAATAGCATGAAAACCAATTGAATAATGTATTTAGAAATGTACTCAGAGTTTCATATATATATCGAAAATAATTTCCAGCTGTGTCAACTGAAAAAAATCCTTACGAGTGTCAATAACTGTATCGCTTACGCTATTCGGCATCTTAGTGGATTTTTAATTATTTTTTTTTTAATATCCACCTTCAATGTGAGAGTATTATTTGGTGCTTTTGTTGACGAACCTGAACGTATATATGTAGGTCTTTGCTATGGCCCTGACAAATGGAAGAAGGCTGGTATTTTCTTTGGTTTGCTAACTATGGATAGGCCAAGCAATACCACATTTCGTTCTTCTATGTGAGCAGAATGATAGCCAAAGTATTTGACCACCGCCTCAAGAAGCAAAAAAAAACCCAACCATTTTCATCAAAGGTTGATCCTTCGCCATCTTAACAGCCTTATTGATGATTGGTTTATTTAAATAGAGTCTGGAACATGCGGAGTTATCTACCAAATGCCATTGTGTCTTCATCTAGGCGCCAATACATTGAGTCTTGAGGTAAAGTGTGATATCCTGAAAAAAGCATTATACCAAAAAACTATTTCAAATCTTTCGTAAACACGAACGTGTGACAGGCTTTGTCCAGCAATCAATTTTATTACCTCATCATCGAAAAATTGTTCAAATATTTGAACTTCGCTTTCCGATTCTACCTTTTCTTTTGCTTTAGTTAAATTTTCTAAATAGTGGACAATTTCGTCTACTTCAGTACAATAAAACACATGCTTTGATGATTTTGGAGCATAATCCTGAGAATCACCTCTCGCTGAGCTTTTTTTCCTTAGATAAGCAAGTGGAATATCTTCTTCGCTTTCATATCCATAGTTGAATTTGATCTCCACTGCTCCTGGCATGCTCAAGCAAGTCATCGTCACATAAATCCTGCCCGTCCGTTTCAATATCAACATCCGGTTAATTAACTACTATATCCTTCATTTCTTTCACTTCTATCATCCGGAATATCATAAACAGCCATGTAGAGATTTGAGTAGCGTGTACCAGAAAAGCTGTTGCAGGTTTGTGTTTAAAAACCCATTTCTCTGCAAAACCAGTGAGAAAAAAAAAATATCACAGTTTTGGCCTGTGTACTCAATTGAGTACACCAGTTTTGTAGACCACTTACCATAAACAAAAAAAAATGTTTTGAATGAGAATTGTTAACAATGTTTTGCAAAAAAAATATATTGAACAGAATTGCTTATTCACAAATTAGCCGACTCTAACATTTTACTTTCGCAAGGATACAAAACTGCTTAAAACAAAAAATGCGCAACACAAAAGTTGACCAAATTCTGTAAAAATGGCTTTCAACCTCAACGAAATTCTTGCGAATAATAGAAGAATGTCCGTGCTTACTTTCATATCGAAAGAAAATAAAATTAAAGAATGTTTTCAAAAAAAAAATATAACTGGAATTTTCAAAAATACTGTACTCAATAAGCAAGCAGATAATAGGTAAGATATGTTTTTCTTTTAAATTGAAAATGAAAAGGGGAATATAATTTCAGAACCACTTAAAAATAATTCGAAAGAACGAGCAGATTTTGCGATTCACTAATAATTGCTCTGAAACACTTAAGTTGGTTTTTGCTTGTAAATAAGGCCGAGAAACATGAACGTTTGAAATCTCAAAGCAAATTGTTAGTAGATTCTACGTAAGTCCTTACATAAATGGAAGTGGATGTTTGTAGAGCTTTGATGGGCTTATATGGGAATATTTTTGAGCCCCTAGCTCAACTGTAAGCCTCCAAAGAACAATCAATGTGGAATGAGCTTTGTGAAGGGAAAGTGAAATTTTGCTCATTGTCCGAGCTCCATTGAATAGGTTATAAGTATACCTACTCAACTGGAAACTTAACATTGAAGAGCGTCTTAAGAAGGCGAATATTGCCTTTTATGCTTGCAGTCAAACATTAAGTTTAAAATGGTGTCTTTAATCGATAATAATCCTTATGACCAATACTGTCTTCTTGTTCGATTTTCTAGTCTCCAGCACTAAGTAAACAATACTGCATTAACAAACTTAAGCAAATTCAGGGAATTGATACAGTTGGTGCCATAGTGCTCTTAAGATCTTATCTAACGGATGCAATTCTTTTTACTATTTGATCTTCATATTAAATATCTGGTATCTTGCGGTGCACTAAAATTTAAGGAGTCAAACTGCTGGTCTGCCAATCCTTATGGCCATAACAACACAGTAAATTTTATTCTACCTGATATTCTGTCGACAGATAATGACTACTGCACCCCTACCGTGAGTCTCAGCAAAAGCTTTGAAGTTATCTCTTCATCGAGAATGAATTGGTAAGATTACAAAGAAATTTTCTCAAAGACGCTGTATGTCTCTGGATCTTTCCGACTTCCCGATTTTACTAGTGCCTTTCAAGCTGAAGTATACTAGCTATAATAGATTCATGTAAAATTCTTAAATTAAATTGTTTTCAAAATCTAAACTCGGCATTAATAACAGACAGCCAAGCGGCTATCAAAGCCGTCAATTCGACAAAAAAATATCCTCAAAACTATTCCAATAATACCGAAATGGGGATGATAACCTGAAATTTAACAATAATGTTGATTTAATCTGGGTTCCGTGACACAATTGCATCAAGGGTAATGAGCGGGCAGGCGAACTGACCCCCAAGGATGAGCCATTCGGAATCCAAAAGTTGGTTGAAACCGTTCAATACAAATTGTACTGAATAGCCCGAAAGGTAATTTCTAGTCCAACGAAGATAAGATTCATTGATACCGATGACACGCACTTTCGACAAGATAGCTTGCTGCCAAACTCAATGAAATGCTTTTGAAATATCAAGCGCAATAATCTTACCACTTCTCCAAAACGAGATAAAGATTTGTGTATATAAAATAAGATTACCAGTACAGAGTGGACCTATTGCTACAAAAGCCATACTACGGGTCATTAAGGACCTTTATTTCTTAGGGACTTGACACTTGTAATTGTTACCTTCTATATGAAATGAATTGAATACAAAAAAAAATACAAAAAAAACGTTATTAAAATGGAGAATTACAACGAAAAGAAATAAAGCATAAAATCGTTGTTGGTTTATTTTAATTTATTGAATGATTTCGAAGTTAACTTAAGGCAAAGAATTAATACATTTTATGTATTTTTTTTAATAAATATAATTCTGGTACCGCTGTATTTACGTAATTCATGAATAATCATGTTGTGTATGTTTATGTGTATCCAGCGAAATAGTAAGCCACCTACGTCAGGCAGTTGGTGCATGGTCGTCACACTAGACACAATATCCTTTGATAAATTTTAGGAAGCAGAGATTCTTCTTGAATTTTTTAGAATGTCTCTGCGATAGTTATTTCACATTTCATATATCTGAAGGATATCTATAAACATTTGGTTGGCTTGCCAGCATTAATTATTTAAAAGATCGTTCATGCCTATAATTTCAACAAAATTAATAATTCAGATGACCCAAAAACCACCTTAATAATTTTTCTAACAACTTTGAAAATAACATAAAAGCATTACGAAAAATTGTAAATTTCTTCAAAACACCAACTATGTAGGTATATCCACTTCCCAGGTGAAATAAAAATAATACGAGTTTCGCCAACATTACTACATTGTATTCATTTTATTTAAACGCTTGTACATTTTCTAATATTAAATATGCACATATCTACTTATAATATACAAATTTGTCTAATCAAAACTTTTCAACGCACTGAGATGATAAATGCGCATAACCTGTATGTACATTTCGAAAAAAAAACAACTTCTACAACACAGCTTTCAAAATTGAGTTACTAAAACGAATACCAAACAAATAAAAACAGTGACATATTTTATGTTACGGTATTGATTTTTTGCAACAACATAGCTTGTTTTTACAAATTAATGAAATTCCATACGACTAGAAAGTGGGTGGCTATAAACATCGAGGCATTTGTGTACACTTTATTTGCACGCAACATCTACTCTTATTTTTATTTTTGTAAATTGAAATACGCACAAGTAAGTGGTGGTATTTATTTAATGGAGCAGACTCAAGATTGTCATGTGAAGCCATTGGTTGTTAATGTTTTTATCTAATAGATTCCTGTCAACTACAAATCAAGAAATGTAAGTGAAATAAAGAGAAATTTAAAAAAGAGTTCGTAGTTCAGCTCTTTTGTTTTTAAGTTGGTGTATTATTTAAGCCAAACAAATCAACTACGAATGATGGATTTTTATATTTTTATATTAGTTAATAAATATAGTTGTTGTCTTTAAATATCAAAAAAATAACAACAATATTTTAGCTGAGCACAGAAACTCCATTCTTGTTGAAAAATTTTCCTAAAACGAAAGAAAAAACAGATCTGTAAGAATAATGTTATTTTAAGTAAGTCCAAATAAATCATCTGAAAACCCATTAGGAAATAATTTGCAAATCCGTTAGAAGCCCTTCTAACCTGTAAGGCAATTTCGATATCGACCTCAAGGCACCATCATATCCAACTTTTACGACCGCATGGAGTTATCCCATTCATTCATTCATTCCTCATTCTGCAACCACAATAATTCAAATATCTACTGAGTGCACCTAATAAAGTAGATCACGCGAAAGTAGCACCTAACCAGCTTCAGAGCCACCACCAATACAGAACAACGTATAGAATCACACTCTATACCCACCATAAGAAAAATATAAAAAAAACAACATCCCACCACCTAATACCGCTGCTGTTGAGCCGTATCGCCGCAAATCGATTTCCATTAAATTTAGAATTTTCATCTTTCATCCAAGCGGAACAAACAACATTGCTTCTATTATCACTGATCAAAAAGCAATTTGAATTTCAAAGAACAAAGAGATGGGGCCAGAAGTTTTCCTATTAAGTTCATAAAAAAGTTTTAGGTCATCAGTTTTTTTTTTTTAGTTTTTGTTCGTGCATCGCAGGGTCTTTTGAAAATACCACAAAATAACAAAACTAACAAGGAATGGATCTCAAATTTAATTCCTAGACCAGCCCAGCAGCTAGACAACAAAATGACATCTTCCATCATGACACTGATCCGTGCCGTAAAAGTATTTAATTCCCACATATGCTTCTCTATTCCATTTGACTGTTGCATCGTCGATGGACGACGGGCGACCGACGGTCGACGGTCGACGGTCGACGGCCGTTAAGAGTTTTGTTGCCATTTGAACAAGATGCTGAAGTCATCATTTTATGGAGGGTATACCTTAGAAGCCATCAGTGTGTGCGCAGTCCAGCCCTAGTCTAGTCAAACACCGCACGTCCGTTCACAAGATATATGTATATATAGTTAGTTAGCACGGTCCCGGATTAGTCCAACCAACCAAGTCATAGTCGTCGTCGTCGTTAGTCGTTTGTTCGTTCAACTATTCTCTCAGCACTGATAGACACCGCACAGACAGTAATCACAAGGATTGATCGAGTATGACTGTATCTTTGAGTGCGCGGGGATAAATGCAAAACCCCATCAGACATTGTTGCTCATTCCCCAGATACGCGCATCACGCAACGCTATGCGAAAAATCAAAAAAAAAATCCGAAACGATTTTCGTAATCCCTAAGTTGGACGAGTTCAAGACTGTGTAAAGATGGACATTACTCAATTAACTCATCAAAAGTGATTCCAAGTGATAGGCAAAGTGTTAAAGATATTTTATCTGACAACTGAAATGACATAGAATCTGGTTAAGGATTGTGATGCCATGCAGCAAACTAGAGAGCTTAAGTGCATATGTTTGCATGCGTATATAATATTTGTTGTTGTTGTTGTAGTTCATGCTGCTGTTTTTATAAAAGGGATGCAGATAATAATCTACGGTAGTTAAGAGATTTGCTAAAAACCTTTGTAGTATAAGGTCTTAAGGTTGTTGATATCCTTGGTAAAATAAAATGTACAAATGCAACAACAAAGCTACGGTCTAAAGGAAATTCCCTTCAAAAGAAAATATACACATATATGACAAGCAAGGCCACCTATTCAGAATATTAATATTATTGAAATGAAGTTGTCTTGGAAATATTGTGAAGGATTAAAAAAAACTGTGAAGAATTTGACCAGAAAAAAATCTATGCTTATCTTTAGAGAGTTTGCTTTCTAGAGAAGATACGTTTATTTTTTTAGGCTTCTAGGAATTTAAGATTTTTTTTATAAGCCTACGTCCTCGGTTAATGCAGACACAAGGGGAAATTATTTTGGCTACACAATCTTGAAAAAATAATCATTAATAAAATGCACGATTGTGGCACTCACAGAGCTATAAAGGCTATAAGCTTAGTGAAGCACAGAAGAAGATTATAGAATTATCTACATGTATAATTTTATTAATATTTAATTTTTTCTATTGTTTTTCTTAGGAATTTTTCTATTTTCTTAATTTTTTCCAATTGAGTGTAAAATGGAAGCCTAACGATTTGTTACAGGATTTAAGAAAAAACTTTGAACCTAATTTAGTTTTTTGAATATTTCGCGAAAAACAGGTAGAAATATTAATCAAAATCATGAGCCGTTTTACATAAAAAAAATATATATATATAAATCTAAAGCAATTATTGTAAGAAATAGGAAAAGCAAATGCATAGCCAACTTAAAGCAGGCAACGCCTTTGCCAGATGAGTGTGGCCTGGCAGCTTCCTAGCCTCTTCACCATAATTCTCATCTTCAAATATAAAGCATTCGGTACGGCTGACTGGGCCCCAGGTTATATTGGATTAGGTTAATAGGCTGACAGTTGATCTCGTTACCGTCACACTTAGATTAGGATAGATCAATTCTATATGGATAATCATCTTCGAGCCACTTAGATGTTTTTATGAAGTTCAACATAATATTCCAAAGCGTTGAAGAAATAATTGCCCAAGAATTTTTTCCTTGTATGAAAGAGTTTTGGACAATGACACATGAAGTAAAAGACTCGTCGTCATTGCAACCTCTGCATCAATACTGAGCAGAATTCTTTTCTACTACTACCTTTTATGGTAGCCTAGCAGATTGTGTACAGTTACTTCGATTACCAGAGTTCGATGTGAATTATTGTATAAGTGGATAATATTTTCTGTTATTTGATTGTCAAAATTTGGCCATAGTTTCCTGAATATAACACAATTATCGAGTATGTCCAAGTTACAACCTTTGATCTGATTACTGTGGCTGAAATTGCATTTATTGCTGCTTGGCTGGCAATAAAAAAGCTGATATCAGCATGTGGTAGATATTTAGAAGCATTTGCCACTACTAAGACCTCAGCTTGGAAGACACTACTGTGATCAGGGAGACTGCAGAAATTTTCTAAGGGCTGGCTCTAAGACAACTATAAGTTCCCTAAATTTGTAAGAACCAAGAAAGAAATCAAAATCAGGCTTGGCGTACAGTCCTTCGACTGTCAGTCTGTCAGTCTGTCAGTCTGTCAGTCTGTCAGTCTGTCAGTCTGTCAGTCTGTCAGTCTGTCAGTCTGTTAGTCTGTCAGTCTGTTAGTCTGTCAGTCTGTCAGTCTGTCAGTCTGTCAGTCTGTCAGTCTGTCAGTCTGTCAGTCTGTCAGTCTGTCAGTCTGTCAGTCTGTCAGTCTGTCAGTCTGTCAGTCTGTCAGTCTGTCAGTCTGTCAGTCTGTCAGTCTGTCAGTCTGTCAGTCTGTCAGTCTGTCAGTCTGTCAGTCTGTCAGTCTGTCAGTCTGTCAGTCTGTCAGTCTGTCAGTCTGTCAGTCTGTCAGTCTGTCAGTCTGTCAGTCTGTCAGTCTGTCAGTCTGTCAGTCTGTCAGTCTGTCAGTCTGTCAGTCTGTCAGTCTGTCAGTCTGTCAGTCTGTCAGTCTGTCAGTCTGTCAGTCTGTCAGTCTGTCAGTCTGTCAGTCTGTCAGTCTGTCAGTCTGTCAGTCTGTCAGTCTGTCAGTCTGTCAGTCTGTCAGTCTGTCAGTCTGTCAGTCTGTCAGTCTGTCAGTCTGTCAGTCTGTCAGTCTGTCAGTCTGTCAGTCTGTCAGTCTGTCAGTCTGTCAGTCTGTCAGTCTGTCAGTCTGTCAGTCTGTCAGTCTGTCAGTCTGTCAGTCTGTCAGTCTGTCAGTCTGTCAGTCTGTCAGTCTGTCAGTCTGTCAGTCTGTCAGTCTGTCAGTCTGTCAGTCTGTCAGTCTGTCAGTCTGTCAGTCTGTCAGTCTGTCAGTCTGTCAGTCTGTCAGTCTGTCAGTCTGTCAGTCTGTCAGTCTGTCAGTCTGTCAGTCTGTCACTCTGTCAGTCTGTCAGTCTGTCAGTCTGTCAGTCTGTCAGTCTGTCAGTCTGTCAGTCTGTCAGTCTGTCAGTCTGTCAGTCTGTCAGTCTGTCAGTCTGTCAGTCTGTCAGTCTGTCAGTCTGTCAGTCTGTCAGTCTGTCAGTCTGTCAGTCTGTCAGTCTGTCAGTCTGTCAGTCTGTCAGTCTGTCAGTCTGTCAGTCTGTCAGTCTGTCAGTCTGTCAGTCGTACCTATGTTAATATTTCTCCCAAAGAAATGCAATCCATCATTCCTTAGAAGAGAACCTCACGGGAGTTGATAATAAATCAGGATGGATGCATTCGGAATGCTTAAATTTCAATTGATTAAACTTCGCTAATCAAACTAATTCCACCAAGATCAATCCCAAATTAGCATTTCTTAATGGCCACTAATTCCATCTATATTTATCAGTGGTATCCGTTTGCAAGGAAAATTAAATTATCTCTGATCTCACAAGTTGCATCATTAGACCGGAGTACCTCTGGACCAATGAAGACATATTTCAATCAAGCTAGTGCAAAACTAAAGGAAATCGAATGCAGGTAAAAACCATATAAGCAATTACACATGTTTTAAGAAAAGTATCAGTTTTTTCAGGGCATCAAAAAAAAAATAGCTCAACGAACACCAATATCTCTTAGATAGAATTTCAGAGTAGCAAGTATTTGTAATATTTACATGTTAATAGTTTAATTAAATAAATTAAATGTCAAGTTAAAGTCTAAACATTTTCTTTTATTAACAAATGTGGTATTCCAACCATCCTTTCACAGTGTTGTAACTGGTACAACCCAAAGGACGTTCGTAACATTTGGCTTTCCATTTTTTCACATTACACATTTGGACCAAGCAAATTTTTAGGAACTCAAAACATATTTTATGATTTTATGGAAGCCAAATCTTTGGATTTTGTTTTCTTTGTTAAATATAGCGGTTCCCCAGTTATAGTACAAAATATCAAAAATGTTACTTTCATATTCACTCTTCGATATCTATTTTCACAACTAAACCGAGACTTTCCTTATTTCATAGCTTCTGTAATTTTTCAGTCTTATCATAATATCATATCAAACCATTTCATACCTCGGTCATAACTTAAAAAAAAAACAGAAACCAACTCACATGCCATTCATTAAATTAAATAAAAACGAAGTATCTCACATAAATAAACAACAACTTGCCCATCCATCTTTATTGCAAAAAAAATAGTTCATGAACTTTCCCAAACAACTCCATGGAAATCGATATGAAGATAAATTGCATTCAAACACATATTTTTTTCTTTCTTCTAAATAATAATAAATGGACTGAAATTCCCCCATAACTTCAGTTAATTCCAGCGTTTGGTTTGAACTCCTTGAAGAATAATAATTTTTCTTCACAAAACCTTATGTTGTCCGTGTGTGCTGTGGCAGCCACACTACTGGCACAAAAATCACATCCGACTTTCTTCCTCAATCAATAGTTGTATCCAACGAAGTATCTGAACTAAAGAGGAAGAATAAAAAAAAATCTAAAATTAAACATAATGATGATTTTTACCGTTACGATTTATCTAATTGATTTGTATGAAGAAATTTGATTGATTTCTAATCGCAGATACATTATAGTGTACCATCAGTTCAGTTTCATTTCTGTGAAAAGTTGTTTGTTTGCCGACAAAACGAGAAAAGATTGGTTGGTTGGTTAGTTGGTTGGATAGTTAGTTGTCGGCCAAGTTTTAAGACTCTTATAAACTTCAAGCCAATCCATCAGATGGGACTCTATAGGTATATAAGGTGAGCGATTGCGCGGATTCTCTTCGTTGCTAATTGGAGGATAAATTTTCTAACTTTACCGCTTATTGTAAGAAACTGACAATGTTGACAGCTTTCCGGACTTTGTGTGCAATTTTTCCTTTTTATTTTTTTTTAGATACATATATGTATATATTGGTGGTAGGTATTTGTGGTAAGCGCGTGGTTTGACAATTCAAGTACTTGTTTTCTGAAAGATTCTAGTTTATTTTTTGTTTGTATGTCATTTTCAAACGTTTGTAATTGTTTGGATTAAGCAAGTAACTTTTGTTAGTCATCTTGGGATTTATAGAAGACTTCGAAAAGGAAACGTGAGTAAAATCGAAAAACATAAATTTACACTTAGGTGTTAATTATGTCTGGTGATAGGACACTAATGGTTGAAACGAAACAAGACAATCTTTGTAGAACCTTCTCCGATCGATGGGAAGAAAAAAAAATAAATTAATTAATTCATATATCTATAGGTTTGGTTTTGTGTTTTTTTTTTTAAATTTTGTTGTGTAACAGTAAAGTTTTCAAAGAATCAGTCTACGGTAGGTATATTTTTTTGTGTTAAAGATTAAATTATTGATGACCCCAGGGGTATATATATAACTTTATGAAGATAATGTGTTTCTGGTTAATATAGGAAAAGCCTTCCCACGGGATGCTATACAGAAGCATTTCGCTTTAAGATGCATTTTGATTGAAACTGATGGAAGTTATACCAGAAACCACTATCCAAAAAAAAACGATTTTATTTGTCGAGGAAACCAACCTTATATCTTATTTTTTGGGCGTTATAATCTAACTTTTAAACTTGGTTTTACATTAAACGGCAAAGAATGGGCCTTGAAAACTTAAAACCGTATTTCTTAAAATCTGATGATATCGATGCTTCGCAAAAGTAACAATTATTATAGTGACATCCTTACTTTTTTTTTATATCTACACGCGCTCAAGGGATTATACTACCCTTTAAATGTTTCAACACAGCGGGCGTGAAGGTGAGGTTAAGGAAGAGAAAGAATGATAGGAAAGATATGTGGCGCGATGTTATGAGACTGTAGGTGGTTGTTGTCTCGGATTTTATCTGCAGGGATGGGGGCTGAACTAATGCGGGAAATTTCGGTGTCTTATTAATCTATGTCCCTTATAATTCGCATTTAGTTTTTTATTGTTTGTCATATTTTAATCGGTAGACTAGTTTTACTCAATCACATGTTGTTAGTTCAATGTCTAAACACAGCATGTAATGAGTAAACCAGCAACTCATAGTATGACATTTATTTTAAGAATTGGTTTTGAATGGAAAATAAGAGGACATAGACTACGGCAGGGATCGAACCTGAGAAGAAGTTATCTGAACATTCTTAGCTAAGTGAGCTGTTGCTTCGTTGCATATTCTGCAGTCTCCATAGGAGACTTGCGGACTTATTAATTAAATATATGGGATAACATAGGATAGATGAGCAAGAATTACACTCTTTTAACGAAGAATGTTGGAAGGAGAGACAAAGGACGAGCAGTAACGTCTAGCCCTAGAAAGGGACAAAAGAGATCTGAACTTTATTGTGCTAATTGATGAGAATATTCATTCATTCATCAATTCTTATATCTGTAAATTTTGAAATCGAAAAATAGAGTAACCTATTGAACATCAGTATAAACTATTATGAAATTTTGGACAAACACAATTTTACAAATTACTAACTAAGCCACATGAAGTTTAGTATTGCTAGCTGAGTAAATGCCAGCATCATGGCTCGTTTTGCAGAGTTTAGTCACAATATAATAATTTTGGCAAATGATTTATAATATTACCCCCACATCACCATAAAACAGCCGGGTTTGAACAACCCGAGATTATCCACACAGGTTTTATTAAGTAGCACAAGAAATTCAAGGACAATTTTTTTAATAATATTAACAACAAAATTAAAACAATGTATAATATTAGCAACTTAAGTGCTAAAACAAATTCAAATATCAATGTAAAGTAATGTAAAATAGAATTAAGAGCCAATTGTATATATATCAGTTCAATAAACATTATTATATAATTTATAATATAATTGTGCTTTGATATTTATGTACATTTTACATATATGGAGAATTAGCTGACCCGGCGAACTCTGTTCCGCCTTAGATTCAATAAATAAGCAGATTTTGGATTTTATTAAGTTTAATTTTTGTTTAGGAAATACAAATAAAAAAATTAAGACCTTTGATGATTCTTTATTGTTCATGTATTTTGGTGCATAGGTTGCCCTCTTCAGTTAAGTATTACAAGGTACACGACATTTTTGGTTTTATTATCAGGCGCTGCAACTCAGGTGATCTTCCGACCCGTGAACATGTCACATATAATTGACCATAGGAAAAACATGGATAATCCAGATTCAAACCACACTTTCAAGGATTGGCCATTTGATTTCTTAATGGTCATGGCGAATGGAAGACGGATCGGAAATTGAAATCTTTTAAACTCAAGCGGCAGATTGGTTGGGATCACCGGGATCCTCGGAATGAGAACATCATCACCTTCGAATTTTCCTTTGTTCATCAATTTACTTAACACCAAACGCGTAAAGTTGCACAGTTTTGGTTGGCTTATGTTTTGAAGCATGATTACTACGGAGCCAACCTTTAGGCTTGAATTGAGCGGTGGTAAGCCAGGCACATCCAAGGAGTTTCAAAATTCAATTGGATAGTTGGTGGCTTCATCTTCATTATTTTGTTACACGGTCAATAGATTTGTATGAATGCATTGTTACAATGATCTCATTCTGAATTATGTAGTTTAGATCATTTACATCTTCAACGTCCTCACCAATTTTCAGCCAAATCGGTTCAGCGGTTCTTGAGTTATTAAAAGTGTAACTAACACGACTTTCTTTTATATATATAGATTATTTGACAATAAAGAATGGAACTATTCTGTTTATTGAATCAATTTCCGATCTGTTGTTTTGCTACAAACTATGTATTCTACAGATGACGCAATCACCGTAATTAGATGGGTAAGTTAAATGTTAGGCACAATCACCGTAATTAGATGGGTAAGTTAAATGTTAGGCACAAGAAAGCACACACATACATAGCGTCCAAATGATCACCATAACAGGAGGATGTCCTCAGGATGAAGTTCTATCACCCTATCTGGGAAAGGGAGCTTATCGGAATCCCGCTTTTCAAAAATCCCCAAAAAAATCTAAAATTTCGTCTTCTAAAATACTGTTTTTTTGTTCAAACCCACCTTTTAAGATCCCTCTTACTCAAAATCGCTTAGGCCTTTTTCTATTTTGATAAATGTTACACAAAACTTTGCATACACCCAAGCTTGGCCAGACCACAAATCCTATATTGGGCGCTGGGTGCGCCGTCCTTTTTGCAACTTATGTTTATTCCATAAGCGGGAATTTAATAAATGGGATATTAAAAAACGGGATTTTAAGAAACGGGATAATAAAAAGCGGGATTTAAAAAAAGCGCGATATCGAGTGGAGTCTTATAGATTATGAATTACTAAAAAACCTTACTTCACAAAATAAATGATTTGATGATTATTATTATTACTATTATCTTTTATTAACAAATAATTTAAATTATATGGTAGTACTTAAATTAATGAGCATAGCTGCGAGGACTATTTGCTGCTTTGATGATGGTATTGTAATAACTGCCTTGGGAAGTTCTTTCTGATATAATCCAGAGAGGAATATCAATAACAAGGAAATGGTGTCTGTGAGTGGGACTAAAAATAAACTCACTAAGGCAAAGATTGTACCATTTACGACGAAGAGGCTTCTGCCACGTATGAAACTTATTCGGTTGGGGGGAGAAGTAATCTAGAACAAGAAAAGGTTAAATATCTATATAGCAATTACACTAGACGGTAAACTAGTCTGACATAAACACTTCGACAAAGCCAAAAAAGGCCCCAAGAGACTTTCAAATAAAATATGGGTCTGTAGACCAAGCATCCAATTGACCCGATTGTATGTGGTCATAAAAAAGTGCTACTCTGGGAGTTATCATGATTAAAAATAAAATCATAATATATAATATAACTTCGTGGAAAACTTTCAAATGTAGCTAAGTAGCAAAAAAGAGTGGGTATGCGAATCAGTTAACTATAGTCTTAAGACAAATCGACAAATGCAATCAAGTAGTATACTGATAGATCGAAAACAAATGAAGGGACAGGGGCAGAGACACTCTACTAGCATTTTTCAGGCGTAAACCCATTCAAAAATGTGCAAAAGAACAATCATGCAGCATAGGATGTTTGAGAGAACTCACAAATATCGTGGAACAATAGGGGTACACAAATTAGAATCAGCATCAAAAGTTTCATTCTGCTTCTTGCTTCTAGTAAATTAATATTAAAATGGCGTAAATTTGGCACAACTAAATCCATCAACTCAGGAGCATTTTTAAGTCTGCCCAACAGTATCAATCTAAGGCGCACTAAGTATATGATATTTTTACCCAGAATGCAACTAAACGTTGTAATATAAATCATAACCAGCTGAGCTGGTAGCATGCTAGGTTTTAAGCGAACGAATTTTTCGACATGCCCGTACAGAAGGATTTTCTTACCTTCTCCTAAGCTAATAATAATTATACATAATTTTAACACGAATGTCATTAAGAATCTATCTCTCAAAACTCATAATAATGCTTTTCCCTATACAATATTAGGGTATAAGATCGGGTATATTAATTTTGATGCTTTTATTCAATGATTTTGAGTGAGCAACTTGAGTGTGCTACCAGCTTTTTCATTATTGGCTATAATTATACTATCTCACGACTTGCCAGGATGCTTCCTTTGTTTCTTAGTGGCGCTGCTCTATTTTTATTTTTATTGAAAAACCTTGCAATACTTCACCTCACACCAGCGACGTTTTAGAAGCCAATTATCACATCACCGAGGCCATATGATCAGGTACAACCCGGTTCACGGTTTTGTTGTTTATCAATTACATTGTTACGACTTGATATTTTTTTATTTAAAGGTATAGTCATATCATGGCGACTTAAGTGCGTGTAAAAAATGCTGGCAAGTACTCTACTTAGTTCTCAGGGTAATATCTTCAGCATAATATAAGTAATTTTATACGCTTCTGTACCGCCTTTATTATAGACTTAAGATTTTTATACAAGTGCTTCAAATAGAAATTGGAAGAAGTTTATATTAAAGTGCGTAACTTTACATTAAACAAGTCGTGCACCTTAGATGTAAATATTTCTTTAAGTTGCAAAATTGTATTTGGTAACTCTCGATCGGGATTTCTCTTAAGATAACGTCCTGCAAATTGTGTTTAAGAGTGAATGTCTCATTTGAATAAAACTTTATCGCCATTAGTTTTTCCTAATACCTTGAGATGGCTATCCGGCATACAAAGTTTAAATTGCAGCACAAAATTTAAAGTATCATTTGTAATTATTGATATACTACAGAAACCATCGCATAAAAAATTTAAAAAATAAAAGAAATAAAGCTTGGCTTACTTTTAGTCGGTCCAATGATGATTATAGAATCTACTTTGAACTTAAAAATATGTTCAAATACCTTATATTCAAAGTATGTACTTAAAGCTGAGAGTGAATTGAAGCATAGCCCAATGAATTTTTGGATCTTTTGTAATTAGTAAAAGAAATACAGACAGCTACCCTAACTCTATGTTATCCAAAAACATAAATAGTCATGATGCCAGCGAAATATCAAACATGTTTGCTAACTTTTTCAAAGATTCCTATTTGGTTAGAAGTTCTAATGAACCAGTGAATAATTTCGGTCCGCAACTAAAATATTCAAATCTTAACGCGATAATTTTTGGTATTCAAGAAGATTCAATTGGTCAGAATATTTCTGACCTTGAAAACTGTTTTAGTCCGGGTCCAGATGGATTGTGTTTTAAAAAAGTGCGTTATGAACTAGTTTAATTTCACTTCATTTTGTACTGAATCATTTGAATAAGAGAAGCAGGTAGATTGTGTATTTACTGATTTTAGTACAGCTTTTGACAAACTGTGCCACAAGACTTTATAAATAAAACTTAAAGCATTAAGCTTCGATAAACGTTTATTAATGTGGATTGCTTCTTATTTAGAAAATATAGAAGTTATGGTGTTATTTTGCTTAGTGAGTATTCTGACCAATTTTATGTAAGTACTGGTGTTCCACATTGAAGCCACTTAGGACCGTTATTGTCCACTTTATATATAAACGATGTGACCTTGATTATTAAAAACTTTTCTGTTCTCATTTATGTCGACGATATATAAATCTTCAAAGATATATCTTCAATTAATGACTGTCTACAACTTCAAGAAGATCTCCAAAACTTCAAACAATGGTGCAATACAAATCACTTGTTTTTAAATGTTGACAAGTGAAAAACAATGAGTTTTACACGCAAAAAGAAAAAAGTTTCGTATAATTACATGTTTTCCTCTTTTTCTTGAACTAGACCATCCGTTTTTTCTGACTTGGGGATTATACTTGACTTAAAACTCACATTTACTAATCATTATGAATATTATATTATCAATAATGCCAATCGAATTCTAGGATTCGTTAAAGGATTCTCCCGAGATCTTCATGATCCATGCGTCATAAGCCTTTTATATGTATCATTTGTCAGGCCTATACTAGAATATGGCTGTATTGTATGGTCACCATACTATTCAATTCATATTGATAGAATAGAATGTATTCAGAGAAGATTTATGTGATTTTTTCTCCGTTTTCTCCCATGGTCCCCCGAAATCTCACTACCCCCTTACATTCAAAGACTTAGGCATTTGAATCTCCCTCTACTTTCAAAACATAGAGAATACTTACATCTTTGTTACATTATTAAATTAGTAAACAGTTGTATAACATCTTGTTGGATATAGTTCACATGGTTTTTTTTGTCAAAAAATAGCTCAATAGCCGATACTGATGAGACTAAGTGAGCTCGCCGGGACAAAACGTAAATTTTGTGGACTAAAGGCCGTTAAAAGCTATTTCGCTTATATAACATCGCCATCAACCTTGACTCGTTTGCATTTCAGTTTTAGTCAAGCTAACTTTAACCCCTTAAACTATTCAACCGTAACACTCGCGCTTCTAGGAAAGCCCACCAATTTACCCTTGAGCCCAACTTCGGATGTACTGTCAAGTATAGAAATTCTTTCTTTAGCCGCACAACACGAATGTGGAATGCTTTACCCGACCGAAATTTTCCCTCTCATTCTGATAATCAGTCATTTAAGACCAATGTACATCGATATCTCCTGTCTAATCCTATCCCATTTTCCTAATCGCTCGCACTGTGTATAAACATTTTAAGGGTATTCGTAACCCCTTGAGTGCGCGCATAGTTAAAAAAAAAAAAAAAAAAAAAAAAAAAAGACAAATATTTACCTTTATGTCCATCACTCAGTAGAGTAAATTATAGATTAAATAGTCTTATAAAGCAATTGATTTCAGTATTTAATAAGTATTACTTTATGATCTCCTCAGTAAATGATAACCTAAAAACTTTAAAATGCAAACAAACCTTTTTTAATACATTATTGTAATGAAAATTTTATGTGTAGGTACGAGATTTAAGAAATACTCTAAGTAATTAACGTTAGTCATTAACGTATTAAATAGCTTAAGAGTGGTTTGATCTTTTATTTTTTTTTTTTTTCAAATTACAAATTAAGTTTAATTTTCTTATCTCAAAAAGTCGCCACAAACAGAAATAAAGTAGCCCAAATTTGTACGATTATTTTTGTTACAGATCTGTCCACATACAAAAATAACTATCAAAATATATTAGACTCTTAAAAACCAAAAACCACAAAACAAAAAACAACAAGCAAGAACACAAAATAAGAAAACAAAATACCTCCCCAAAACAAAAGTGTGGCATTAAGACATAGGTAGCAATAAAACTGCCAAATTCAGGCATGATAATCTGTCAATCCTTTTCAAAAGTGACTCGTCGTCATCGCCGCCGCTATTGCCATTTGCCATTGTCATCCTCGTTGCTTTCGTAATCGTTGTTCGTGGTCCTCATCTTCAGCATAAAAATACCATATATTTTTTTGTGTTTTGTTTATATTTAAATTGTCTTATGCCTCTCTTTTGCAGTGGTTGCAAGACAAAATACCTTTTGTTCTTATTCACATTATTACTAGTTTTTTTTTCCTTTATTTTGGATTTATTTGTGCGAAAATGAAAGGAGGGCAGATCTGAAGGATATTTTTGCCATTTTATATTATCCCTTTTTGATGATTTATTCGGGTTTTGGTGAATATTCATAAATATTAATGGTATAAGTGATGGTTAAAGGGATGCGACATTTTACCACCAGTTGTGATGTAAAAAATAAATTAAAAAAAAAAATATTTCAAATGAATGGGCAGGAAATACATGAAAAGAACTATTCAATCCAACGTGTGAACTCATTATTTTGTTTATTTAAAATATTTTTGTATTATTTTCTTGTTTGCATTCAGATATTAATTTGTAAAACGAAAGTACACACTCTGCTTGCTTATACATATAACCAATATAGTTTATAATAAAGTCAATAACTCTTTAGTTACTACTATTACATTAATTTGGGTCCAATGATATAATGTAGTAGTGATCTTTACACCAAAATATAAAAACGAGTTCGCGACTCAACTCTTTTGTTTGAATTATACAACTTTCCATATTAGATTACATCGAATTAAACAAAACGTTATATCTCGGGTTAACGTTCGATAATATCACATTAAATAGAAATAAATAGGCATTCTTAAGAGCAAAGATAAATTTTTTTTCTAATCCTTCTTGCCCTTCTATATCAAATCCATCGTCAATAGTAAAAGCCTCCGAAACCAACAATCACCACAGCAGGGCGAAGAGATAGCAAGGTTCAGATGTTAGAACATATCGATAGCAATTTATATAAACTTTTAGAGACTGTTGTGCTGCGTGTATTTTTATATCAACTACCATTTGCCAATGTCGAAGATTGAAAAGACTACAATTTACCACATCGGATCTAAATGAATGAAATCATTAAATAGACAAATGACACCTTCGGGCCATGTGATTAGTAAGATGTTTTCTTAAGAATTTTTTTTAAAGATAATATTCTTTTTTTTTATTTTTCTTTCTTCCTTGGATAATCTCTCTTTTTTTCTTTTGCTTTTGTTTATATCCAATAGAACATATGTGTGTGATTTAACAAACTCAAGCTTCACACAAATTCTTATCTGTATCCAATACCCATACCCATTTACAAATGTATAGAAAATAAAATCGAAAAAGGGTATAAAAAAAAAGAATCCACTTCGATTGTAACAATAAGTCTTTGTCGCCGAGGGACAATTCCAGTCTTTTTTTGTATCTATTACCTAATACTCTTGTGCCTATATTTCTACACCACATTCTTCTGTTGTTTTTTTTATGAAGGGAGGCCAATGTTATAGAGAAGGAAGTAATTTTATATTACAATGAATCAATGACTCCGGAAAGGAGGCTTCAGAGGATTTTATTTTTCTTTATTTTAGTTTTTTTTCTGTTGTATGTGGAAATCAATTGAACTATCTTATTGTAGAATCGAATAATTTAAAGACTTGCTTGGGGGAATAAGTAAGTACCAAATTAAGTTTTTAATTTATATGAATTAAAGGTAATTGAATAAAATCTTCTAATTGAAAAAAATAATAAAATACATGCATTAATCTTTTAATAAGAAATAGGAAGAATAAAATTATGTATGTATTTATTTTAAACTATTTACTCTGCTATCCCAGATAAGTATAACACCATATCACGATTGAAATCAGATCTATGAATCTATTTACAAATACTGGGTAAGAGCCTTAAGAATTGGGTCAACGCAACAAAAAACGTATAGGGTTTTAAGCCGATATTCCTTGTCAGTATAAAAGTTTCTTAAAATTATATAAGAGCAATAAGAAACTTAAATTCAATTTTTTGTAATCTTAGTAATATTATAAATGTGAAAGCTTGGATAAATGGATGGATGGATGTATGGCCGGAAGGGCTAAACGGATCTGGATAAAATTTTGTACAGAGATAGATTATTATCTGGAATAAGACACATGCTACTTTTTATCCCGGAAAAATGTATGGTTCCCATGGGATAGGTGTGTTTTAATTTTTCATAGAGCTCATTCTACAAATAGCCAACATAGCTTTTATTCACAAGGCACATAGAAGCACACGGATTTGCATGAAATTTGATTGGTAGATGGATGGGGTACTGGATTCCCACATAGGTAATTTTTATCCCGAAAAAAATTAACGGTTCCTATGGGAGAGGCTTAAATATGAAAAAATATATACATATACTTGGGTGTTCCGCTTTCACGCTTCAACGACTGAACGCTTTTTAATTGTAGGTGTATAGATATCATTAGATTCCCATGGGATAGAAAGTGCGTATACCATCGCACGGGCATCTGCTATTAAAAATGGTGTGAAAAAATGTATTGTAATTCATCAATAATTGAGAACGAATGGGCCGATTTGGTTCGTACTCTTTTTTAGTTGTTCGTAAGACCCAGGAGAAGGTTTTTGCGAAAGAAAATGTTGGGTAAGCCGCCCTCCAGAAAAGTCAGGGAAATCTTAAAAGTCGAAAATTGATTTTTTGTATTTAATTGTGTATACAAATGTTCCGGAATATCTTTTCGAATGAAAAAATAGAACACTCTTAACGGAAAGCTCAAAAAATTCTAGAAAAAACGCGAACATTTTTCTCTCAATGATAAATAGATAAATTTAAAGCATGATTTAATGATTTTGTACAATGTAAAGGTGGAAAATTCTTTGTGAAGCTTGGAAAATTTCGAATAATCCTATTGATATTATAAATGTAAAAGTTTGGATGGATGGATGGATGTTTTTTGCTCATTAACGCCAGAACGGCTGAACGGACCTGGATAAAATTTGGCACATGGACACACGCATACTCGATTATCACATAGGTCATTTTTATCCCGAAAAATGGGCCGAACAGTTCCTATGCCTATATGGGAGAGGCTTATATTTGAACAAAGTATATAGTTAGTTGTTTGTTCCGCATTCATGCCTCAACCAGTGAATGGATTTTAATGAAATTTGGTAAGCAGGTGGAAGATTAGTCATGATTTATTTTTCCCAACTTTGTTTTTGTAGTTCTTACTTTTTGAATCCAATATTAAATCTTCGCTTTGTTCGCGAACATGACCATACACGACGAACATCGAAGCCAACGAACACGACCAAATCTAAATTTTTGGCCAGCAGCAAGCGGCTCACGAACCAGGCAACATACAAAAAGAGCACACCGAGCGCGAGCATTCTAGGCGACCATGTTCGTCGTTTATGCCTACATTCAACGACTGAATGGTTTTGAATGAACATTTGTAGGTGGATAGATGATTTCATTAGATTCCCCTGGGTCCGTAGCATCGAACGGGTAACTGCTAGTTTAGAATATATAAATACAGTGCCATCGATTAGGCAAATAAGGTAGGGTTTAAAAGAGATACTGATGCACATTAATTTTGAATGTTTCGGTAAAGCAACCAGACTTAATATAGCTCCCATTTTAACGAACAATTAAACTTTGGTAAGCTATAATTTAAGGACAAATTGACATACAGAAGTCATTGATATGTCATTTCGTAGCTAATTTAACTATTTTAAATCTGCTATTAGATTTTTTTTTTAGAAAAAATAAAGATTTTGGGAGTTATTAAGCAAAATAAAACAAATAAGGATTTTTAAGATGGCAGCATTACCATTCACGTTCCACACATAAAATTTGTTTTTTTTATAGAATATGTTTTTGCAAACATAAATAAATACAAAAAAAATACCCCCTCAGAAATATAAATTTATTACATTTTTTTAAATAAATGTAATACATCCCAATGTTTTCGACCATTTTTCTCCAAAACTATCAATAGCTAAAATGCGTACGTATAACTTTTTAAAAAGAATCTATAGTTTTCGAGTAATTTTGAAAAAAACTGAAAATCTTATGTAGTTGTTTTTCCAGTGTTGAGGAATACCCCTTAAAAGCAAAAGGGGAATTGTATGAACAAGACAGAAGATATATATATATTTGTTAAGGAGTCAAATTTGGAGTAGAATGTGCTGCTTTAGCAAATTTGCATTTTTGTAAACTTTTCACAAGGAACGGTATAAGATATGAGATTTGAAATCCACCAAGTGTGAGAATTTTGAACGTTTTTTTTTCAAATTACAACAGTTGGATGATATTGAATTGATCGACAAATGTGTATCCAACAGAAAAGCCACATAAGCCTCACAGCTGATACCTTAATGGACATAATGCACGAGCGATTTAAGGTTAAATTGATAACAGATATAGGCGTCTTGATCTGTCTAAGGCAAATAACTGGTCGGGGTAAGATCTTCTAAGATTGGATCCCGTTGGCTACACATAATGTCATATAAATACGTTCCTCCAACAAAACAAAGAGTTCGTGAACTTTTGTAGATGCGCTAGAAGTAAAACTTCTTAGTTTATTGGTATTTAGAACACGTTTCATGCGTTCTAACATGAAACAAGAATTCGTATGATATTTTTTTTTTTAAATTTTAAAGGTTCTATACAAAATGCTGACATGTTAAAACTTTTTCTTTTATTTAGAAGTGTTTGTGAATTTTAATTTAAATATTTATAGTGCTTTTAAAACATATTTCTAATTTTTAAAAAAATTTCTAATAAATTAAAACACGGTCTTGAAAAATTATATAATTTTGACTCTAATTAAATATTTTGTTTTCCTTTATAATCCTATGTCAATTTCAATGTATTTAAAGTTCATGGAAATCGGTCGAAGAACCGATTCTAAAATGAGCAGAAAACTTTATTGCATAGATAACAGATTTATTCCTGGGATTTAGTTGTGTCTGACTGTTGAAAAACTGATTTTTGTTTGTTATCTATCTGGAAAATATGTACCAACTGACTGCTTAACTGTCTATTGAAAAATTTGCCCTACTTTAATAATAAAAAAGGGAGAGTCTTATTTATAATTAAGTGCTTATATATTTATATAAATAAATTGTAAAAAAAAATAGATTTATTAGTGTTTCTTTTTTGTAAACGAAAATGGTTCTTAGTTCTGATATGGTTGTTTTTTGTTCAATTTAATTTAATTCTTTAATGAAAATTTGTATTTATTGTTGTGTCGGTTAATGTTTATCTAATGCTATTTTCCAAAAAAAAAACATTGGCGCAAAATGTAAACAACCCATTGTTAAGGGCTTAGCAATTCACTAGTTAGCAATTTCCTAAGTGCTTATTGATTGAATAACTAAACTTTTTAAACCTTTTTCAAACTAGTAAATTGCTAATTAAGCTGAAAGCTGAACATTTGTAAGGTTTGAATTTTGATGAACACAATTATTTTTGTTATGCGTTGTTAATTAATTATATGTTGATGAAAACCAAACATGTGCTCTAAAAAGGTATTAGATATTTCTATTTGAATTATTTTAACTTCATTATTTACAAGACAAAAAAAAACAAAAATTGTGCACTAGCAGGCCCTTATAACATAGAACAACTAGTTAACAATTACTTGTTCAACTATATTTAAAATCATTTCTGTAACACAATAAAGATCGTAATAATTATAAATAGAAAAAATGTCCCTTCACTTGTTGAATCAGTTGAACAAGTAAATCCACCAAAGAGTATTAAAAAGAAAAAAAATTAAGTATTTATTGCAACTCTGACTTCTTTGATACATCGACAAACTGTCTTTTTGTGAATACCATGGAAATTTCCTATAATATTGTATTGAGATTCAGTTCCAAACCAATGTAAGGCTATCAATATTTTCTGCCTTACACTAAGTGCTTTACTTTTATTAGTGGGGAACCTAATTTATGGGAGAGACTTTCGGTAAGATAGTCAACAACTTCTAAAGCACACGAAATTGTTGGGGTTCTATTTCAAAGTGTATTCTTTCCTTGGACACATTTTCCTGTCATTGGCTCTCACTATCACTGTCCGATTCAGAATCAAAAAAAAAATTTTTTCACAAAACTCTAGGCCACTAAATAAATTATCAAGATCTGCCCGATGAAATCACTTAATTAAAACTACTGCAAGTGTTTATTTCCAACTTGTTGACTTTGAACTAGTCCGGAACCGTCGCTTGAAATCTATCAACTATTTAGCAAGCTTATTCTCTGGTTTTTAACTCTTGTTGTTTCCAGTGACAGAAACGGTAAAATAGTGGAATTTCCCACTTGTTGAATCCAGCCAAAACAATTGTTATAACGGGTGATTTTTTTGCTACTTGGTTTTTGACGTTTATATTTTTGACAGATCACACATGACAAATTCCACGACCATTTGACATTTCGATTCAGTATTGTTTGCCATTTCATCATGAATAGACTTACGCCTGAACAACGTTTGCAAATTATTGAAATTTATTATCAAAATTCGTGCTCTGTGAAAAATGTGTTTGCCACACTGCACGCGAAACCATGCATCAATTGAGAGGCGAATTTGGTGAGCAGTTGATCTCACGTTTTGGCGCAGTCAATTGGCCACCAGGATCATGTGATTTGACCCCGTTAGACTATTTTTTGTGGGGCTATGTTAAGTCTATTGTCTATGGGGACAAGCCAAACACGATTGCTGCCTTGGAAGCCAACATTGAACGCGTCATTGGTGAGATTCCGGCCGAAATGTGTGAAAAAGTTTGCCAAAATTGGACATTCAGAATGGACCACCTGAAGCGTAGCCGCGGGCAACATTTAAGTGAAATTTTGTTTTAAAAAGTAAATGGCAGAAATTGATTTATCGATCCAAATAAAAATTTTATTCACTTTTTAGAAGTTTCTGTGTTTTTTTGAATTTTCAAAAACCAAGCTCTTAATAAATCTCCGTTAGTTCTCCTGGACTTGTTGTTCCGTCTTACACAATATTTAAAAAGTTGTTGAATTTCGCTTGTTCAACAAGTGCTTTATGTTTGTGTTATAGGCCCCAGGACTTGAACCTATCTAAATCTATCAGTGATATACTTGCAGATGCCATAATGGATTTAGCAAATGGCTAAAATTTAAAGTAGCCATTCCGTGATTTTAACTTTAGCAAAATGTTAAAGTCGTTTAAAATTAGCTAGATCATGTTTTGGCTTAGTAAATTGCTAAAAGTGGCTACAACAATTTACTAAATCGTTTAAAATTTTGGGCCATTATTTTTCGGAATAAAAATATGTTTTATTTAATCAATCATTGGTGGGAAAAATAACGTCCCTTAATATCTCCCTTTTACATTTTTTTTTTTGAGGAATCTTAGATCTTTCATACAATCTCCCAAAGAGCTCCTTTTCAAACCAAAGATGGCTTTGTACATACAGAAATACATGTATATTTTTAGCAAATCATTAAATAACCCAGTAACACCGTTTTATTCAATGTGGACACTTGTTCTTCGTCGTCCGAGCAATTTGACTCCACATTTCCTTATCTATTACTTCAGCACTAAGTGGGCTAGTATAGCATTTTACTGCTAATTAGAAAAGACATCAGCCATCTTTTTTTTACCAAGTTTTCCATTTTTTTTTTTATTTTCCTGTCAAAGAAAAATCCAACCCAATTGGCGCGACAGCCAATGAAGGAAAAATTTAAATAGAAATCGAAAGCGATTTCTCCCTCGGAATTGCCTTGCTCGTTAGCAGCGCTACCTACAGTTACAACATTCCTCGACGCCGTCATCATACAATCACACTGTAAAAAAGAAATATGTAAAATGTTCAATCCAGACTCTTAAACAGTAGCAGCAATAAAAAAATCCAAAAAAGTATTTCAATTCCGTCGTCATCGTGTCGGTCGCTAGCCCCGCAAGAGTATCTCTAACTCAGAGCGTAGGAGTGTTTTTTTTATTATTATTATTTTCAACTTTATTTCCATTTGATTCTGCGCTTTGTTTTCCCTGCACTGTGTGTTGAAATCAGGATTTGATTTCCGAGCACCTCAAACCCTATTGTGAGCTTTAAATTGTTTTTCCTTCAAAAAAAAAAATAATATTAATAATAATAATCAAATTGCATAGCTGCGCTTACGTTTTATAGCTTGTCTCATTGTTGTTTGCGGGGGCGAATCTAAGCTCTGAGGTACTCTATTCAATTTAAAAGTCATTCATTGAGCCACTGTGTGAATTGAATCTTGTATACCGAAAAGGGGCAGAATATGCACAAAAAAAAACATAAAACAAGACAAAACATTTTTAGAGGTGTCGAAATGAATTTCTCAGTTTGATGGTGTAGAACGTCTGCATCTGGATGAGAGGATGCTGCAAGAGGCAACCGAAGAAGTTTTGAGAAAAAAAATGTATCTGAATGGCGCGAATATAGTAAAATAACACCAACAAAAAAAAACACACCACACAACTTGCCCCGACACTATGCTTGCTTTTGTTTTGGCTGCGTCTTCTCGAATCTTGTATAGAGTTCGAGTTGGTTTAGAGACACCGAAGACATCGAAGACACTCGCTGGTGTCTATTGAAGAAATCTAACCAAAATCGAGTAGCAACAACAGCAGGGACTGACAACAGAAGCAGGCAGCAGCAATAGCTGCCCCGCATTAATTGCTTCAGCCTCAACTTCAGCCCAGAAAAGGAAATTTGATATGTTATCTTCACTTTTCATGCTTTATATCAATTCTTTGGTTTTTTTTTTTAAATATGGGTCACTATATTAGTTTGTTGCCATAGTATGAGTGTTCGTTTCTAAAAATTAAAATTTTATATTGGAGGTCTTTGTTTCGATATAAAAAGTGTGGTTTTTGGTATAAGCGCTAACGATTGAGGTGGCATGTATCTCATGTTTGTTTGGTTAGATAGACTAGTTGCAATTTTTTTTTTTTTTTTTGTATACGTATTTCAAGCGAAAGGAAGAAATTTGATATGCCTACACATTTTTCTTATTGCGTTGAATACACATATAATATAGTGTATATCTTATGAAGGTGAGAAAATTGAAACCCGACTTAAGCGTTTAGGTGTGTATATGAGAGGAGGCAAAAAAAAATAAACAACTTAATGCGACAATCCAGTTTAGGGTAAATTTCTAATGGAATCTTGTTTTCTCTGTGTTGTCGCCTTTAAGAAAAAGGTTCGAATTGCAAATGGTTCAACGGAAGTTTTCCAATGGTAGTAGCAGTACAGCAAAACAGAGAAACCATAGTTTATCTTTAAAAATTGCTAGAAAAGCTATTTTAGGAAAACGTCTGCATTCGAAAGTTCAAATTTTAACTTTGAATGGAATATGTTCATGCCATTGTATTGCAATAGCTAAAAAATACTTCTTTGGCAAGAAACTATTGACACAGAATTAGTCTTAAAATGGCTGTTGTAAGTCCATACTCAGCAGTCCAATTAGAGCTTAGGTGTAGCGCTTTGATATCACATCTTGCATGACCTTATGTATTGTAGGTTTCATAAGTACAGTAACACCTAGGAAGTAAATGGATATTACCATGGTTGGTCGACTTACCGCTCCCGAGTCACTGTCAATGTGCCACAAATTTGAATAGTTCCTGAGGAGTTAAGAGTTGGATATAATTCGCCCTGGGAATTCATTCAGTTCCACGAAATAGGATCCGTGCTTCCAAGGACCATGAACTGCCCAAGCAGAGTCTTTAATTAACCTGTTGCATTGAAAAAGATAATCATAACCTGTATGATGAAGAGTTTTCTTTTCAAATGTGTGGATTTTTGGAGGCAGAGGCGAGGGAATTTTCATACCAGAACTGGCAGTGAGCTCCGCCATTAGAAAGAGGTCAGATACGACTTTCACAGGGAACATAGATTTCCCAATCGCATAGGGTATTGGGCTCGGTTAAAGATAACATCTACCCCGCATCATTTGGGTAATCTGAAAAGTTTGAAATTGTGGGTCTGTATTTTTTTGGAACTAAGTATGTACACGCCAAGATTTTCCAAGTGAGATCTGAAGGGTCTTTGGATGCTTCAGGGCCAATTGATACAAGCAGCCAAGACAATTAATTGGCAAGCACTAGTGCCGTGCAATTCAGGTAGCATTTAAAAGACTTTAGGTCTTACGGGCATATAGTTAAAATTAAAAAAAAAAAGTCTAGAGATCTAATAAAAAAAGCGTTAATGATTTACCATGTACACAATTTTTTATGTTTAAAATATGTGGACTGTGTTCACATTATCTGTTAAAAAACTTGAAGCTCATACTTGCAGAATTTCAAATATAGTTGAGAAAACCCAAGCTTGCGGAAGCAAAATCAACTATCTAGCGCAAATCTCCTTACTTCAAAGAAAATGCTTAGTAAGGCGCTGGTATAGAGGAGAGGAGTTTTTGCAGGTTAGGAATCAGCTGAAAGTGCAGACTGAGTTTTTGTGACATGAGCAAAATAAATCAAATATTAGACCTTCTTTTTTATTAGTTCGTAACGTTTGTCAAAGTTTTAAGAGTAATTTAATTATATATCTAGCTTTTCCTCGTTGGTACCCAAAGCTGGAACTCTGATACTGGAATGCATGATTTTTCCGCATGCTTTCACAGTGGCTGGTGGTCATCAATAATGTTCGTTCCCACGAATTTACATCGTTTTGATATTTTTCCGAATCCCAACAGATTAACTGTGACAGCATTTCAATAAAACCAACACTGCTTCACAGTAAGTAATTGGAATTACTTGACAGCGTCAGTGCTGAAATACAACAAAGATTTCAGCAGCTACTAAGCGTCGAGTTTTGATCAGAGATTTATTGGAAAAAAAATAATACCATAGAATACGAATCAAAAAGTTATTGAAAAAATAGGCTTACTTATAACCATTAATTGGTCTAAATTTAATTACGACACCTAATAAAAAAAGGAATGAAATTCTTTGGACCTAATAAACTATTTTGATTATTTTATTTTGACTTGCAATTATAGATATCTACTATTAGGCTATGCATTCGTTTGAAAAAAATTCTAGCAATCAAACATTGCATTACGATCATAGAGAACTCCAAAAAAATGGGTGCCGAAATTCCATCTGTCTATCCGTCTGTCCTCGCGTCTACAGCCTAAACTGTTGGATGGATTTACTTTAAACTTGGTACATATTGTTTTTCGATAATAATGTACCTGCCATATTTTTTTTCCGCCCAAAGGTTCTCAAAAACGGCTCCAATAATTTTTATAAACTAAAATAAGTTCATTAATGAAGGGAAAATGAACATTTTTGAAAAAATGTTTTTTTTTTTACTTTTTTTTGTTCTTGATCTTCTGTAAACTGTCCATTTGATTTTTTTCAGATTTTTGCAAACGCTCTTAGTAAATTTAAACACTAATGTAAGAAAAGACAATTTTTTTTCACATTAAAATTTTTTTTTTTTTGAAAACTCAACATTTTGAAAACGACTCAATGGATTTTTTCGAAACTTCTCATTTATTAGTCTTTTAATATTATCTTGAATAGTAAAAACATATGTTCCTTAAATAAAAAACAACGTTACCTCCCATACACATGTTAAAATATCCATTAAAAAAATGTATTTCTCAAAAACGGCTACAAGATTTTTTTATAAAAAAATATGTGTGTTCTTAAATTAGTATAGTCCACTTTTTAGTATAAAAATATTTTATATTGTATACATTAACGGTACTTCACATAGAAGCAGTTTTTATATTTTTGACTTTCTCACAATTGGATGAAACGATTAAAATTATTTTTTTATGCAAATGCTCCATAAAAGTGTTAATAAAACTGCATACTCAAATTTTCAAAAAAAAAGTTGTTCGATTTTTAAAAAATAAATAATTTTTTTTTGAAAAATCGATTTTTCAATAACCAGTCACTGACTTTTTTTCAAATTTTAATATTAAATGTATATTACTAATAGCTTCAAAATCGTATTTGAATTTTGTTTCTAAAAATGTTTTTAAAATTTTATACATACAAAATTATTTTCTTAAATTTTTTTTATATATTTTTATTTATACTGGAATTCAAATGGCGTGCTTGTTTTTCCTCAAATTATATTATGCAATATAAAAACATTTAATTATGTGTAGTATCCATTTATTTCTACTTTATTGTATTTCCTTTTTAAATTTTTGTTCGTACGTCACTGCAAACTACATACTATGTAGGCCCTAATACATTTATAAATACATATGTTTCTTTTAAAATCACATGAATGTTATGTATGCATATTGCACCTAAATTATAAAGATCTATATGTATATATTGTTATCTACTTTCCTTCATTTTCATTATTATATGAACATGTTTACATACTTAGGTTCCATCTATATAATAATACGAGTATGTAGATACATTTTACACTTCTAACTTAAATAATTAAAATCCACAACCTAGATTTAAATATACATTTGTAGGTAGGTAGGTACCTAAGTAACTATTCTTTTAATCATCCATACAAAAATTCATTATTCTATTTAAGCCTGCTTATGATAACTTTGACTACATACCAATATTAACTGCGTCAATGTTTTGCTGCATTAAAGTTGTTAGATATAAGAGCAAGTTCGTACGAACCAGTTCTGAATTTTTGTTTTTTTTGTATAAATAGCATCAGCAGCGATAGAGGGGAACTATAATTATATCTATAAGACCTGATTTGTAATTTTTTCCATATTAGTTTTATCATAAGCAGCTATTTATACATTTCGTGACGTAATACGGTTTGGCCTCCTTGCTAGCGAATTAACAATGTCCTTTACTTTATATGCATATTCACTTCTCTATTCTAAAAACATAAACTACATGTCGGAGACTTCTACTTCATCTACCCAACTTATCTAATAGGTAGGTACTCTGTCACATTTCGTAGAAAGCTCTAAACACTTTAATGATTAATAATAATTGATCTACGTATGTCGGTTTTCCATCCTTACCTTCTAATACCTAACCTAGCCTAAGCTGCATTAAACGTAATAGAGTAAAAATTCTTGTACTAGTACGAATTATTCAACATTTTGTGTTGTGTCCTAAGCAATGAAGATTAATGAGACAAATGGTCCAGTTGGTTATACAAATATTTTTACTGTCAAGGCATTTTTACTTTACTAAATTAAGAAAGTCTAAAACCACAAATAAGAAAAAATAAAAAAACTTAATATTATTAATTCTCAAAAAAATTTTTAAAACTATGCATTGCAACGATACACAAAGGCATATTTTAAGTTTTTTTTTTTTTTCATTTTATGGATCGAATTAAAAACTGTTGTCCATATCATTGCATATGTGCGTCGTGTTCATCGGCCGGCGGACACTGCACACTTTGTGACTATAAAGAGCTTATTGAGTTTAGAAAAACCACTGCCCACCTATGTGTCTACCATAATAGCTGTCAAATAACTTCAAGGCTTAACCAAATTCCTTAAACTACATCATTCACACGTTGCCAAAGTAATTTTTCACAATGTTGACATGAAAACTCAAAGCGATTAAGGAATTAAGAAATTAACACACATAAAAACTCCTGGTAACTAAACCAGAAGCTTTTAAGCTGCAATTGCCACTGGTGACTGCCGCTTATCACCTTTTAAAACCACCACTCAAAGAGACATGCAAACAAAATATATACATACATGGATGTGATTGTTAAGCTTGAAAAGAGACAAAATTGTATTTGCAAAGACAAAAAAAAGTAAACCTCAAGTAACACGAAAACATGATGAAAATGATGTAGTGCACCTGAATAATCTCCAAACCGCAAACTCATGCATTTATATTAATTACTTCGTTGGGTTGAAAATAAATCCAAGTGGGTGCAGTACCTCTAGCCAAACTGGTGGTGCAACTCTTGATGAAATCCTTAAGCCACAAGCACACAACCAACTCAGCCATAGTCTGATCGCACAGGACATGAAGAAAGATTTCCGTGATGAATATGTTAAGATAACACACTGCATCATTCCGATACGATGGCATGCCACTTAAGACCGCCGCCGAGAGATTGATGAGTGAAATGTCCATCTCAGTTTAATCTCAATTTAGAATCCATAGATCTCTTACTTCCTGATCGTAGGAATTTGTATATGTGTTTTTATCTCAAGACCCGGCCATATCTCCATCGATTTTGTTATGTTCAGGTTTAAACCTGAAAACGCATAATGATGTTGTGAGACTGTCACATATTTGCCACTCAACTTGCTCGATAAGTAGAGTAAGAGTAGGTATCCTGGTTTCACACATACAAGTCTTCCTAATGAATTGATTTGACCAAACGTATAGGCATTTAGATGATGAATGCACTATACAATCTGGAGCTGGAGAAAAACGTTCTATCAGCAACATTTTTCTGCATGAAAAGGAAATTTCTATTCACGAGTCAACAAAAAGTATGTATCAAGTCATGTCAAATGTCTCGCACTCTCTGGTGGAGACTGATCGAGTGGTATGGTTTGTTGAAAGTAATAAAATACCATTTCGGAATTTACAAGACACTATTTTTTTATTTGCCTTGTTTTGGTCTAAGAGTAGGTACAGAAACCTACTCGATATCCAGGGAACGCATTGAATTTCGATTTATAAATGGTAACGAACCATTTTCAAAAACTGGAGCAGCAAACAATCTAATACAAAAAAAAAATAATATCGCCGCTATAATAAATTCTATACCAAGCAGTTGGAATAAATCAACAATTGGAATGAAAATAAAGAAAAATATCACCTATATGTATATTCGCTATTTCTATGCGGATAAGATAGAGCAGCCCAGTGGGCTCTAAGCCTAAGCTTTGGTTATATACGTATGCAGAGAAGTGTACACATTTTTTTTTATTCAAATTAGTTGTGAGCCTTGTGTTTTGTCTAAGCTAGTCAATTAAGAAAATTAATTCAAAAACCAATTCAAAATGAGCTGGAAACTTGCAGTTAGGCCGAGACAGATATTAAAGTATTTGCGGTGTTAATTTGTAACGGTCTTTGAAAAAAAATGGTTATAGTAGGGTTTTACAAGCGCGTAATTATCGTCACCATGTCAATAGAAGCCAATGTATTACAACTTACCGGGTATTTTTGCGTTTAAATTTTTCTTTTTAGTTTTTTTTTCTTTTTTGGGATTTAGTTTATTTTTTAACGACTTGTTTTGTGTGTTGTTTAAGTACGATTAAGTTGACAGTTTGATATGAGCTTACCTGTAATGAGAAAGAGAAGAAATTAGTTAGTTCAATGATTGCTTGCACAAGATAAATGTGGTTTTCTTAGAATATAATGTGAAAATGTGATTGCATAAAATGAAAGAGTTGATACCCGAACTTGATTTTAAGAAAGGTATACAGTTTTGTGCATCATAAACGGACATTTGAAATTTTTTGATGTGTTTGAAACATTTTCGTCAAATGAGTAAGTAGTCAGTAGTAGTAGTCACACGAAAAAGTAATAGATCACGATTTTAAGACTTAGATTTTTACTGGACAGTACAAAGGCAGTGATAAAAGTGCAAAATAACGGCAGTGAATATCCTTAAAAAAGGCAAAAACTGGGAAATATAATCTATGAGGAAGTAACCCAAGCATTGAGTGGCAATCGCAACTGCCTAAAACAAGAAAGTCCAATATCGACGAAATAGTGACGCTTTCGAATATTTGGAAAAAAGTAAAAAATCTAAAATTATCGATACCCATTATCTGTGCATCGATTTCAAAGCAAGGTTGCTTACTGAGGCAACAGATTTTAAGTGATATAAAAGGAATAATACAGCTTGGTTTCTGGAGTATTACTAGTATTTCGAAGAACGTAAAAATTCTGATGTATCAATAATCAATAGGAGATCGAGAGCTGAGGAACGTTTGGTACATATTTTGCTATTAAGGCAGAAATGACCAGAATGTTACCGCATCGACAACAATAAGCTTAAGGTTGCTAGGGATTTTATCAACCTAGAAGGTTTATTTGACTCTTGAGGATACCTGTTTTTATTCTTAGATTATTTCTACTTAAGCTTATACAGGATGTGAAATGTTCTTGGTTGTAGTTCTCAAGTAGTTGTTTGGCATGTCTGAGCGTATATAATTCTTTCCAGATGTTTAGTCTTTTGGCCTTTTCTACGGTTTTGATTTTATTTTTGATAACATTTTCGCCAAATCCGTAATAGGGCTCTGGGAATTCTAGGGCTGTTGTTGCTCCTGCTTCTTGTTTGCCTTGGATACCAACGTGACCCAATAAAGTGTTACATTATTATTCTTACCCAGTTCGTTAAGCCTCTCCAAACACTCCTATACCAATTTAGAGCTAATACTTTGAGCCCGATATGATGGTGTTTTTGCACATATTCGAATGGTCTTACCCCTGGAAACTGCTGGTGGGTTGTCTCATCGATAACGAAATTTTGTTCGTGGCCCAAAAATTCCTGCCCCGGTCCATTTGGTTGTTCTCGATCTATCAATGTAATACTTGATGGCAAATGCTTTAAGAATGTAGTTTACTGATTCGCCTAACCATTCTTCTTTGCTACTTAAATCTGTTTGAAAGTTTTTCAAGAAGTTATATTTTTTAGTCATGTCATCTTATGGGCTGTAGAGAAAGTTTGTTACTGCGGACTTGCGGACAGAATTTATTTAAAAAAATAAAATCAATCTGCAACTGCAACTCCTTTGTTACGTGAGATTTACCGCTACAAAAGTCAATCCTAATTCGGCTCTATAGCCTTCGGCTGACTTTGTTCTTTGGTCATTAGACAAACTCACGATGTCCGTTTTTCTCTTCGCACCAAACCGTTTCCATTTTTCGACTACCATTTGTATGCCCTTGTTCTCAAGAGCTTGATACCGGTCCGAGGAGGATGAAAAGATGGGTGATTCAAATTTGAAGGTGAAGAGACAGAGGAAGCCTGGAGACTCGCACGCCATCTATTGGAGATCCATAAATAGTCAACAACAGAACAAAGGTTACACAAAGCCGAGTAAAGAGATGACGAAGGCTATGCTATGACTTACATAGCAACGGGGTTTAAAAGAATTAAAAGTTTAGTAAGAAAAATTATTGAGATCGAATTAAGAGTACGATTTTAATAGAAACCCCAGTTGAATAATTCAGAAAATCTGAGTGACTAAAGGAACACAATATTACCCATTGGTGGAAGAAAGTTGAAGGAGTTAGACTTGGGTGAAAAACAGTTGAGGACGTGGTTCACACCTTACTATAGCGGCAACTGAAATATGTAAGAAATGGTATTTCAAAAGATGGCCTTGTGTTTCTTATTCTTTATTGGGGTTATTTCTTATTGCGGAAATAACCACAATCTGGCTTAACTATACTTTTAAGACTTAAGATTATTCGGTTCACTATGGCTTCATTTCTAAACACATTATTTAAAGAAACAGAAAGTACATTTTTGTTTCAACATCACAAGTCTCTTCTACATGACTAAACCTAACTTTCTCTTAAAAATTAGTTCTGCGCTGCACAAAAACTGTCATCTAACTATATACAATATGCTTTGCTACTGCTACTGCGCTTTTTAATCTAATCTCACTGTTATTAATAAAAATGAACAAACTTTATTGTGTTATAAGAAAATAGAAAATGAAAAAAAAAAAACAGTGGTTACCCCGCCAAGTGCTGTATAGGTATGCCAAGCCATAAGAAATATCATGTCGCTTTTATGATACAAAGTTGTTGGGTTACCTATACATACCATGTTTATTGGATAGTTGGTGGTATCACATGCAAGTTGCCTTCTCATCGCAAATATAATATTATAAGCCCTGACTCTTGTTTAGGTAACAACTTTTCCCTCTCATTATTGTCATTATTAACAATTTTCGTAATCAGCCAGACAGCAGCAAACATACAGACCATCATGTATCTATACAGCTGTAGTATAGTATATAGTAGTCGATAACACCTGGATGAATGAATGAGATGTGAATTGCCGCCAAGCCAGCCAGCTACCTATTTATTTGTTGTTGTTTTTGGCAATGGCTGCACTGGTTTGGTCAGGCGGAGGTACATACAATAAAATCAGTAAAATGCTTGTAATAAATCTTCTGAAAGTTTTGTCTGCATTTTTTTTTTAATTTTTTTTTCGTTGCCTTCAAATCAATTGTATCTGGCTCACATTTTTTTTTGCTACATACTTGGCTTAAGTGCATTGTAACGTTTTGTTATATGATTAGTTGTTGTTTTTGTTGTTTGGTTACATGTGTGAAGGCTGGCTTAAGATTTATCTTAACTAATGTAATTGTATGCACCTATATGAAATTTCTTTGACATTTGCACCCACGGATATATGAGTCAACTATTGCGAACTATGGTTACGGATTCGGCTTTAAATAACGTGTGATTTCAAAGTTTGATTTTAGGCTTGAAATTACCGTAACAAGTATATTAGTTTTGTATGAATTTCAATGAATTTAGTTTTGTATCTCAAATGATTTGTTAATTTCAATAAACGGAATGGCACAGTAGATGAAGTACTTTGCTACTAGATTAGAGTAGTGGCTTCGAGCCCTACTCAAGGGAGCATTCTTCTCTATTTACCTTCGTTTTCGACTTAATGCCACCAGTCAGTGGTGTTAAATGACGTAATAAGCATCTTCTTCTTAATTGCCTCTATTTCTATTTGTTCTAACTATAGCGCCTTAAAGACTGCATTTAAAAGATCATGGCCCTCTCAGACATTTAGTGCAAATTAAAAAAAAATCTACTTAATATAAAACCTGCTGAGGTGTACCTCGATAATTCCATCAAATGAATTGTCATTAAGAAAAGCATCTTACTTAAAAAGAAATTGTAAATTATCTGTGCATCGATTTCAAAGCAAGGTTGCTTACTGAGGCAACAGATTTTAAGTGATATAAAAGGAATAATACAGCTTGGTTTCTGGAGTATTACTAGTATTTCGAAGAACGTAAAAATTCTGATGTATCAATAATCAATAGGAGATCGAGAGCTGAGGAACGTTTGGTACATATTTTGCTATTAAGGCAGAAATGACCAGAATGTTACCGCATCGACAACAATAAGCTTAAGGTTGCTAGGGATTTTATCAACCTAGAAGGTTTATTTGACTCTTGAGGATACCTGTTTTTATTCTTAGATTATTTCTACTTAAGCTTATACAGGATGTGAAATGTTCTTGGTTGTAGTTCTCAAGTAGTTGTTTGGCATGTCTGAGCGTATATAATTCTTTCCAGATGTTTAGTCTTTTGGCCTTTTCTACGGTTTTGATTTTATTTTTGATAACATTTTCGCCAAATCCGTAATAGGGCTCTGGGAATTCTAGGGCTGTTGTTGCTCCTGCTTCTTGTTTGCCTTGGATACCAACGTGACCCAATAAAGTGTTACATTATTATTCTTACCCAGTTCGTTAAGCCTCTCCAAACACTCCTATACCAATTTAGAGCTAATACTTTGAGCCCGATATGATGGTGTTTTTGCACATATTCGAATGGTCTTACCCCTGGAAACTGCTGGTGGGTTGTCTCATCGATAACGAAATTTTGTTCGTGGCCCAAAAATTCCTGCCCCGGTCCATTTGGTTGTTCTCGATCTATCAATGTAATACTTGATGGCAAATGCTTTAAGAATGTAGTTTACTGATTCGCCTAACCATTCTTCTTTGCTACTTAAATCTGTTTGAAAGTTTTTCAAGAAGTTATATTTTTTAGTCATGTCATCTTATGGGCTGTAGAGAAAGTTTGTTACTGCGGACTTGCGGACAGAATTTATTTAAAAAAATAAAATCAATCTGCAACTGCAACTCCTTTGTTACGTGAGATTTACCGCTACAAAAGTCAATCCTAATTCGGCTCTATAGCCTTCGGCTGACTTTGTTCTTTGGTCATTAGACAAACTCACGATGTCCGTTTTTCTCTTCGCACCAAACCGTTTCCATTTTTCGACTACCATTTGTATGCCCTTGTTCTCAAGAGCTTGATACCGGTCCGAGGAGGATGAAAAGATGGGTGATTCAAATTTGAAGGTGAAGAGACAGAGGAAGCCTGGAGACTCGCACGCCATCTATTGGAGATCCATAAATAGTCAACAACAGAACAAAGGTTACACAAAGCCGAGTAAAGAGATGACGAAGGCTATGCTATGACTTACATAGCAACGGGGTTTAAAAGAATTAAAAGTTTAGTAAGAAAAATTATTGAGATCGAATTAAGAGTACGATTTTAATAGAAACCCCAGTTGAATAATTCAGAAAATCTGAGTGACTAAAGGAACACAATATTACCCATTGGTGGAAGAAAGTTGAAGGAGTTAGACTTGGGTGAAAAACAGTTGAGGACGTGGTTCACACCTTACTATAGCGGCAACTGAAATATGTAAGAAATGGTATTTCAAAAGATGGCCTTGTGTTTCTTATTCTTTATTGGGGTTATTTCTTATTGCGGAAATAACCACAATCTGGCTTAACTATACTTTTAAGACTTAAGATTATTCGGTTCACTATGGCTTCATTTCTAAACACATTATTTAAAGAAACAGAAAGTACATTTTTGTTTCAACATCACAAGTCTCTTCTACATGACTAAACCTAACTTTCTCTTAAAAATTAGTTCTGCGCTGCACAAAAACTGTCATCTAACTATATACAATATGCTTTGCTACTGCTACTGCGCTTTTTAATCTAATCTCACTGTTATTAATAAAAATGAACAAACTTTATTGTGTTATAAGAAAATAGAAAATGAAAAAAAAAAAACAGTGGTTACCCCGCCAAGTGCTGTATAGGTATGCCAAGCCATAAGAAATATCATGTCGCTTTTATGATACAAAGTTGTTGGGTTACCTATACATACCATGTTTATTGGATAGTTGGTGGTATCACATGCAAGTTGCCTTCTCATCGCAAATATAATATTATAAGCCCTGACTCTTGTTTAGGTAACAACTTTTCCCTCTCATTATTGTCATTATTAACAATTTTCGTAATCAGCCAGACAGCAGCAAACATACAGACCATCATGTATCTATACAGCTGTAGTATAGTATATAGTAGTCGATAACACCTGGATGAATGAATGAGATGTGAATTGCCGCCAAGCCAGCCAGCTACCTATTTATTTGTTGTTGTTTTTGGCAATGGCTGCACTGGTTTGGTCAGGCGGAGGTACATACAATAAAATCAGTAAAATGCTTGTAATAAATCTTCTGAAAGTTTTGTCTGCATTTTTTTTTTAATTTTTTTTTCGTTGCCTTCAAATCAATTGTATCTGGCTCACATTTTTTTTTGCTACATACTTGGCTTAAGTGCATTGTAACGTTTTGTTATATGATTAGTTGTTGTTTTTGTTGTTTGGTTACATGTGTGAAGGCTGGCTTAAGATTTATCTTAACTAATGTAATTGTATGCACCTATATGAAATTTCTTTGACATTTGCACCCACGGATATATGAGTCAACTATTGCGAACTATGGTTACGGATTCGGCTTTAAATAACGTGTGATTTCAAAGTTTGATTTTAGGCTTGAAATTACCGTAACAAGTATATTAGTTTTGTATGAATTTCAATGAATTTAGTTTTGTATCTCAAATGATTTGTTAATTTCAATAAACGGAATGGCACAGTAGATGAAGTACTTTGCTACTAGATTAGAGTAGTGGCTTCGAGCCCTACTCAAGGGAGCATTCTTCTCTATTTACCTTCGTTTTCGACTTAATGCCACCAGTCAGTGGTGTTAAATGACGTAATAAGCATCTTCTTCTTAATTGCCTCTATTTCTATTTGTTCTAACTATAGCGCCTTAAAGACTGCATTTAAAAGATCATGGCCCTCTCAGACATTTAGTGCAAATTAAAAAAAAATCTACTTAATATAAAACCTGCTGAGGTGTACCTCGATAATTCCATCAAATGAATTGTCATTAAGAAAAGCATCTTACTTAAAAAGAAATTGTAAAAATTCCCCATTTTCTTGTTGATATTTTATTTTTTGCAATTATTACGACAACCAGAATTAGCCGCTAACAACATTGGTATTGCAACATAGCGTGACTATTAGGAATTAGTTCTATATTAGCTAGACAAATCTGTTCTACCTAATGGGTAAGTTAATAATCTGTTTTTTTTTTTGTAAGCATGGAGAATAACAAAATGTTGATTTGGCTATTGCAAATTGATGTTAAAATAAGTCATTAAAATTAATTGTTGGAATTAGCAAATAGTTGATAGATTGACTTAAGTCCATTAAATTGAAATATAAGCATATAAGTTATAACCCGAATTTTTAGGTAAGTATACAGTCATCTAAATTTTTTTTGGAAATAAAAATTGTAGACATATTAATAATAAATTTAATGTAGCGTTTCAATTTTTTTTCCTAAAAATGTTTTGAAAATTTTATACATTAGAAAAATATTTTTTTTTTAAACCGCTCGCGCCCTAATGATTTTTGAAAATAATTTTTTATTCATGTTTTTCAAAGAATTTAAATTGCATTTTTTCCCCTCATTCAACAAAATCTAAGTAATGTTAAATTTTAATTTATTTTATTATAACGGGTGATTTTTTTGCTACTTGGTTTTTGACCTTTATATTTTTGACAGATCACACATGACAAATTCCACGAACATTTGACATTTCGATTCAGTATTGTTTGCCATTTCATCATGAATAGACTTACGCCTGAACAACGTTTGCAAATTATTGAAATTTATTATCAAAATTCGTGCTCTGTGAAAAATGTGTTTCGCAAGCTACGTCCGTTTCAGCGACGAGGCTCATTTTTGGCTAAATGGATACGTGAATAAGCAGAATTGCCGTATTTGGAGTGAAGAGCAGCCAGAGGCAATTCAGCAGCTACCAATGCATCCCGAAAAATGCACTGTTTGGTGCGGTTTATGGGCAGGCGGCATCATTGGGCCGTACTTCTTCAAGGACGATGAAGGCCGCAGGGTTACGGTCAATGGAGAAAGGTACCGTTCGATGATAACAGATTTTTTTTGCCGAAAATGCAAGAATTGAACTCGGTCGACATGTGGTTCCAACAGGACGGTGCCACATGCCACACTGCACGCGAAACCATGCATCAATTGAGAGGCGAATTTGGTGAGCAGTTGATCTCACGTTTTGGCGCAGTCAATTGGCCACCAAGATCATGTGATTTGACCCCGTTAGACTATTTTTTGTGGGGCTATGTTAAGTCTATTGTCTATGGGGACAAGCCAAACACGATTGCTGCCTTGGAAGCCAACACTGAACGCGTCATTGGTGAGATTCCGGCCGAAATGTGTGAAAAAGTTTGCCAAAATTGGACCTTCAGAATGGACCACCTGAAGCGTAGCCGCGGGCAACATTTAAGTGAAATTATTTTTAAAAAGTAAATGGCAGAAATTGATTTATCGATCCAAATAAAAATTTCATTCACTTTTTACAAGTTTCTGTGTTTTTTTTGAATTTTCAAAAACCAAGCTCTTAAAAAATTACCGTTTATTAGGCATTCAGTGACGTAGGCAAAAATGCGTAAGAATGAAATATAATTAGGTAGAAATACATGGATGATACATTATGTATAGTACATACGCAATCGTATATTTATCTGTGAAAATCACATAAATATTATGTATATTGCACCATCTATGTACATATATGTAGGTAAATATTATAACCCTTCTAATTTACATAATTAAAATCCATAACCTAAATTTAAATATACATTTATAGGAAGATACCTATGTAACTATCCCATGGATCATTCAATCGGAAATCCATTATACTAAGAACTAAGGTTTAATCTGGCTTACATCCGCTTTAAGTCTACTACGTTTAAGTTATTAGCTATAAGAGTTCAAATTCGTCCGATTCAGTCGTGCATTTCCTTAAATTTTTGCGATTGAATTCGAAACTTTGGGATAATAGTTTGTTAATGAGGTATATTGGTCTGTATTATTGACTAGCAGACCCGTGCTCCCGTTGCTTCGCAAAGGCTAAGAATAATTAGTTTTACTATAAATTTATAAAATTGAAAATTATTATGGAGGATTTTTTTGGCTAAATGAATAATAATCAAAATTATCGCATAGCAAACGCCATTACGTAACGAAAAATACATTACAGTTATTTCTATAAGGTCTTAACGATAATTATATTTACTTTTTCAGTCCTTGAGAGATGCGGTTCCAACGCGTGGTATGAAGCAACCAAAACAAGCAACTTTTTAACAAAAACGAACTTACAATTTTGCGTAATTAATAGATTATTACAAAAGCCTCCACTATCAAGTTAATTAATTTTAACTTGACTCCAAGATTATATTTTATGAAGATAAAGTAAAAAACCAATACAACAATCGATGCTGTATTACAACATTATTCCTATTATTGAGACCATATGCTGCCAAATGTTTAGCAAATTTATTCATCAGATACAACTGTGATTGACATAAAGAAATTGTGTCGAAAACTTAATTCTAGAAATGCATTTTGGAATGGAAAACACATAGTGACAGCGAACAATCATACAATACCTTAGGTAAATGTAAATGTTATAACTTTTACCCAAAAGCATTAAAATCGCTTGGATTTGTATGCGCTATTATAGAGATGCGAAAAATGTTCGTAATACATTTCACTTAGAGAATATAACGAAATCTGGATTAATTAAAATTTGAAATGTCAGTTCAACGGCGTCATGCCCTTCGCCAGATTGGTGTTGTGACGAAATTCATAGTAAACAGCGGCCGAAGAATTGCGCAATCGGATTAGTCGTTGCTTCAGCTCCAGTCAACAAGTTGCAGAGTTTGGGTGGGCACATCTTAGATGATTTTGAAGCCCGTGGATAGTTTTTAATGATGTGCGCATTCGAATGAAATAATCGATTATAATCGATTCTTACATTATCTCGAGAAATCTCGATACTTCTCTTATACAAGGGACTTCTCAATTTCTACTTTACTATACATCTATTTAAGCGTAAGTGTAAGTCATGCAAGAGCCAAAAGGTATTGTGATGTGTGAGTGTTTATCCTAGTGTGGATTTTAATGAACTTATACGTGTAGATTCGAAATTTGGACTTAAGGACTTCTTATGTATTGTTGCTTTTTTCTTTTCCCGTGGGTAGGTGTAAAACCTACAAAAGGCTATATGAGGACCGAAAAACGCGTGCTCATAGGAGTGTGAGATTCTTATTGCACTAAAAACACCTCCTCCTCCCGATTGCAACTAATTTGAAACTTATCTAGCAATTTATTTTTAACGAATTTAATTAACGTGTTGCAGGTAGCTATCCGGTGATAGTTCCTGCTTATACGGCGATTTTAAAGAGGATTCTCGTTTAGTGCACCAGACGGGAAGGCTTTGTCCTTCGCAGGCGGCGTACTAAATTCGTCTCATCGATAATTTCGATTATAGTACTATTGCAGTGTTGTAATAGCCGTTTTCTATGATTTCGGGCAAATTTTTTTATTTCATCGCGAACCGTGGGAATCCCGAGATCTCTGTGGAGATCTTCGTTTCTAATGTACCAAGGTGCGCTTACAAATGATCTTAGAAGTTAATTTTCAAATGTTTGCAAGGTATTTAAATTAGAATCTCGCGTACAAACCCAGAGTTGTATACCCTAATTCCAGAAAGCCTTAAGCACCTGCCTGTACAAAATTAGCTTATTTTCGTTACTGAGCTTAGAGTGTTTCCCGAGCAACCAGTACATATCTCTGAGTTTATTATTTAACTCTTCGCATTTCTTTTTAGCATGCGGTTTCCATTTTAATTTCGCGTCTAGAGTCACTCCGAGATATTTTGCTTCGTTAGCAAACGGAACTTGAAGCGTATTAACAAATGCCGGTAATCTATTAATTTTCTTATACGTAAAATCTACATGGACTGATTTTACTTCATTGAGCGATATCCGCCATGTTTTTGTCCAATCATTGACACTATTCAGAGCTTTTTGTAATTTTGTCGTAGAATCATTTATCATTTGGCCCACTGCTAGTATTGCAGTGTCGTCAGCAAATGTGGCTACGATAGTGTCTTCTGTTTGAGGTATATCACGTGTAAATAAAAGGTACAATATTGGACCTAAAACACTTCCCTGTGGTACACCACCATCTATTTCTTTGAGATCCGAGTAATCATTTCCATGTCTTACTCTTAAAAGTCTATTTTCTAGATATGCTTTTAGAAGCGTATATAGTGCTTTAGGCAGAATTTGTCTTAATTTAAAATTTAGGCCTTCGTGCCACACCTTATCAAAAGCTTGTGACACGTCTAGGAAGACCGCCGAACAAATTTTCTTTTCTTCAAGAGTTTTCTCAATGACGTCAGTGATCCTATGCACTTGGTCAATTGTCAAATGCTTGCTTCTAAATCCGAACTGATGTTCAGGTATTAGGCGCTTTTCTTCTATTATTGGCTGCAGGCGCAGAAGTAATATTCTTTCAAAGACCTTAGATATTACGGGCAGAAGCGAAATAGGTCTATAAGATTTCTTATCATGTGATGGTTTTCCTGGTTTGAGAATCATTATAACTTCGGCAGCCTTGAATTAGCAGTAGTAGTAGTAATATGTGATTTTATTTAACAGATCAATTGTTCATTGTTTTTTTTTTTTATAATTTCACAGTTATAGCATTGGCTTTTGCCGTCAGCCAAAAAAAAAGAGTATAAACTAAACAAGTACAATTTAAATAGATTTGTGGATATTTTAAAGTTGTGTTAAATTAAATGAAATTATGAAACAAGTAAAAAAAAAAAGAAAGTACAAAATGTTTATTAAGACTCATACGGTGTTGTTTAAAGGTTTTAAAGGCTTCGTTCAGAAGTTGGTGTCGGTACCTTAGCGCTGTTTTAATGTAACTGCTCAACAAATTCCTCTCCTGTCCATTTAGGATGTCCTTACCTTCGTCTAAAATTAAGACAGTTTTTCCCCAGTGTCCTTTTCTAATTGCAGCTAGAATAACTGAATAGCGTGCGATAATTCCAGGTAGCCGGTGACTTGGTAGCACTTTATTACTTTCAAAATGTAGTTAAAATGCATTTTGAGTGAAAAGATGTACAGCGGTGAAAGTCCATTCTCCAGATGAAGCATATAGTTTGGGGTGTTTTCTGGAAGCCAAAATATTTTTTTGATGAAGTACCTCAAAAGTGTTTCCACTTCGTCGTATTGTAGGAATCCCCACACCTGAGCAGCATAGCGCATTATCGATCTCATCACCTGCCGAGGACTCCCTTTCAATTGCAATTGATTACTTTTTTCCTTTTTTCTACTCCGTTAGTTTTGCTTTTAGGTGGTGAATTAGTATAATAGTAATCACTAGATTCCCGAAAACAGTTTGTAACATATTGTATAGTCTACATTTGTCCGATTTTTTTTTTTTACATATTTTGTAATTAACGGTACCTGCCATTCAACTATTTTTGACTTTCTTATAAATGGCTTGACGGATTTCGATCAAAATTTTGTATGTAGGATTCCCTTCAAATTCTAAAAAATATTGCATACCAAAATTTTCGAAAAATATTTTTTTGGGATTTTTGTAAAAAAAAAAATATTTTTGAAAATTCAATATTTCGAAAACTAATTACGATTTTTTTTTTTAAATTACTATACAAAATTTTATTCAGAAAAAAATTAAAGGAATTTTGTATATACAAAATTTAGTAAAACACGACTTTAAAAATATAATTATTTAGCCGTTTCTATTAAGGATCTTGCATACAATGTGATCGAATATAAAATTGGTGGGGGCAATACCCCATTAATTTTGTTTAATACAACCTTCATAACTTAACCTAACTTAAAACTATGAAACTTACGGCTAAGATTGGATTGAATTGTGTGAACGATTTAACAAGAGGAGTTTTAGGATGGAAGTGCTGAGTCGAAACAGTTTTCGTTTAAATCAATCCTACGCAGCATACGGGTAATAGGTTCATTGAAGCCATAAGAAGTAAGACGAGTAGACTGGTAGAAGAGGCAAGGGTTTCTTAGGTTACGGGGGTTAGTGCTGAGAAAGAAAGAGTTGTAGAGGGTTCAGAGTCAGGGAACCTGAGAGGACTCGGTGCATGAAGGATTTCGGTAATGTCTCTTCGCTCTTGCAGGGTATTAAGGTTAATTAGTTGAAGGCGATTATGATAGGGGGCAGGATCAAAGGATTATTCCAAGACAGGCCGAGAAGAGTGAATTTTAAAAACCGGCGTTGAATGCCCTCGATTCTAGAGATATGAATTTGTTGATATGGGGAACACAATTGGCAGGCGTATTCAAGTAGCGGGCGGACAAAGGTTATGTAGAGTGATCTGGTATACAGTCGTACATTTTAATTGAATCCGAATTAAAATGAAATGAAAATGAAAGAATCGAATGATTTCGTAGCCTATAAATGAAAACACGAGTGAGTGCTTCTATAGAGATGGCTGAATTCATGGACCATGGTGGATTTGAGAATTTCTTATGCATTTCTAAGACATTTTTTTCTCTCTTTGTTTTTTGTTACTGTTATGTTAATTTTCCAAAGAAGAATAGAATTTAGTATTTTTTTCGCCCGGATTTGTATTATTATTATTATAATCTTTTATTAACAGGTAATTTAAATTACATGATAATTCTTAAATTAATGAGCATAGCTGCGGGGACTATTTGCTCTATGATAAAAAGAGGTCTTATATATTAATTTTAGTAGAGAATATAAATTCGTTAATTTTTTTTATATTGGTATAACTGGTTATTTTTAAAATTTCATAAATGTTTGTGTCTTTGGAAATTTTCTTTAACACTTGTTTAGAGTTGGTACAGCTCTCGAGAAGGTGTTGTAGGTCCAATCTAACATTGCAGGTAGGGCAGTTTGGGGGTGTCATTTTAGTCAGCAGGTGCTGGTGTGTGTCAATCGTATGTCCCAGACGCAGTCGAATAAAGTTTGATATTTCGAACTTAGTTACGTTGGTCGGATATTGTGGGTGGCATTTGCTTGTGTTGATTTTGGAGTAATGATGGTGATATGTGTTCCATTCAAGGAGATGTTGAGCGTGGATAGATTTTTTGATTTTGTTTTTCAGGTCGGATTTGGTGAATATATTGAAGGTGAAGACGGGTGCGTTTTTTGCACTACTGGCCACATGATCAGCGTGTTCATTACCCTTGATACAGGTGTGACCAGGAGTCCACATAAGCTTTAATTTATTAGGCGAATTTATAAGTTTATTCCGGATTTCAGTAATAAGGTCAGTAACATTGTTGGGGTTGTTAATTGCACGAAGAACAGAGTAGCTCTCAGTGCATATAATATATTTTCCAGCACGATTCATAGCTTCGTTTGCAGCTTGCAAAATTGCAAATGCTTCGGCTGTAAAAATTGAGCAAAAATCTTGTAGGATTCCAACACTTAGGATGTTCCCATTTTCTAATGTCACAGCAAAAGAGGTACATTCTGATGATTTAGAACCATCAGTAAATATAAAGATCCATCCGTTAGATTTGAGGTCGGAAGAGATGCTGGCGAATAGCGCTTGGTAGACATCGTTGCTTGTGTTACTTTTTTTGAAATCGGAAAGCGCCATTATTGTTGATTCTGGTTTGATAAACCAGGCGGGGAAAGTTGTTGCTATGTTGCGTATGCGTTTAGTGGGAATGTCGAATTGCTTAGCCTTTTCTAGAATGAGACTGATGGCCGATGGGATTTTTTTCTTTCTCTTGTGACGTCTGGATTCCAGAATGTCTTTGTTAGTGACTGAGTTTTTGGAAAAAGCCAATTTGACAGTTAATTTCAGGGTAATGTCGTCCCTTCTTTCTTCGATTGAAGGTAGCCCCGCTTCTGCTAAAATATTTTTGATCGGTGGTGTAGGAAAAGCATTAATGGAACTTCTAACTACGTGATAATAGATTGGTTTAATAATGTTTAGAGTTGTTTTAGGGCAGTTGCCATAGATGAACAAACCGTAGTCGATTTTGCTAAGAATTAACATTTTAGTGATTAAAATTAAGGTGTTAATATGTACATTGCTTTTCTTACTACCTAGATACTTAATAATATTTTCCCTCGCAGCTATAGATTTCTTAAGTTAAATACAATGTTCATTCCATTTATATTTCTTATTGAAAATAATTCCTAAAATATTTAGGTTTTCAACGTTGAAAATATTTATGTTATTGATGCTTAAAAACAATTGCGGACAGTTAATCTTACGACATATATGTAGTAATTTACATTTATCTATTGACAGTTTTGCACCAGATAACACTGACCAGTTTAATATATCTTTTAGAGAGTTTAAAAATAAATTTTTACAAGTATTTAAATCATTAACTTTACTGAGAATGTAAATGTCGTCTGCATACAGACAGAAGTCTAATAATTTATATTTCGATAGGATTATACAAATGTCGTCGAAAGCAATAATGAATAGAACTACGGATAAAGGAGATCCTTGGGGGATTCCATTATGTAGAGGATATTGGTTTGAAAAGCAATTATTTACACTGGCATAAAATTTTCTATTAGTTAAGAAGGATTTGACGTATCCGAAAATTTTCTTTCCAACTCCCCATTCTTTTAATTTTGTCAGGATAGTGTGTAATCCAATTTTATCAAAAGCTTTTTGATTTGTATTTTGGACTGGTTTCATCATTTATTTTATTTTTTTATTTAGGAGAGGAAGGACCATGTACTTAAAATTTTAAGGTGTTAGTATCTATACATTGAGTAGTTAACTATTTTCCTTTTTGTGACTTTTCTTAATACAAACGAATTATGGAAACTGATGAAGTAAGCTATTACAATTTTTTTATTCTTTCATAATTAGAATGATGATTCGATTTTTTTTTGATAACTCGAATACTTATGTCTCGATTATTGAAATCATTTGATAATCCCATCAGTAAAAGTTTGATTGAGTAAATGGTTCGATTCCAGATGATTGTTCTAATGAAAATACATCGTATGTCAAAAGCATTAGATACATAAGTTCACAATTTCTCATAAACACTCCATTCACAGTTTGACTCAGAATAATTCGGAGATAATAGAGCCACAGGGCAAGTTTGTCCTACCCATCATATCTCCTTAAGTGTTAAGTATTCATTTTATGCTAGCACCGTCAAAGATGTCAACGCAAGCGACCTACCATAAAACATCCCATTAATCCGCTATCATAAAGACCTTAAGTTCAAATCTAATAATTGGCTTTAGCTCAAAAATAACCTTCTAACACCCACCTACTAAAAGTTATACGTTTAACGTGACATTAATCCCGCGAACTATCAACCTATCATTTCTTTCTTTTTCATAATCTGATCTTCAATTGATGTCACAACATAACTTTTTTTTATCAAAAAATCAGCTACAATCGTTCTAGTTAAAAATCACCACGCTTAAATTGAAGCCTTTCTTTCCTGGCTTGGTAACATGCTCTGCGGCAAAGTCCAGTTACACCCATATTTTTCCTTAAGCCGCATACAACATCCAACAAGCAAACACAACAAGGACGCATTATAATATTCACCAAATGATAATCACAATGTAGGTACGCAAAACCTCTCCCATATGCATTGGAAAAATCCTGCTCTTCTCAGAGCATGTGTGGTACTCCTCCTGATCTATTTGGACTATGTGCAATTTCAAATTATTATTATTTGGGATCTACCTACTTGAATCTGGGAGGAACATGAGCACGAGCCGAGCTCTGGATTCACCATATACGATATGGGTGAGGTGAGCACCATGAAAAGTTTAAAGCAGCTGCAATATTTCTGTGTATGATCTCAGTGATGTTTGCTATGGTTGCTGGTGGATCACAAAAGAAGATTGGTTCGCACATCCTACGCAAAATTGAAAAAAAAACGGTAGCTGGGATTAACAGATTTTGCATGGAATGCGTTTGGTGTTTGATTTTTAAATTTCGCACGATCTAGTATGTTCGAAAATACGTTGCAAGTGGGCAGTGGAATACTCTTGGGCAGCATTACAGGTACACACAATTGAATAATATGACAAGCAGCCTGTCTGTGTAGAGCTTTCAAAAAGATTGCAGGAAATGCTCAATGAATGCTTGATTTATAAGAATTTCCTTGTCATGTTGTGTCGATGCAAATCATTTTACCGAACATTGAACTATTTTTTTTTTCGGTTTCCCTAATGATGGTCATGTCTCCATATGCTGGTTGGTGTTAGTAGAAGAAGAAGAATGTAGTTAATGATTTTTTTAATTCCAGAGGTTAACTTCCTTTTAAAGTAAGGTATATTGACACTTCTTATAATTTTTATTTAATCTATTTATTATTAAAACAAAATGCTTGGACTTTTAAAATTGTCAAGCCAAAATGAACAATCGACAATTGCTATCACCCCTCTCGCTGTCGCTGACAAATCAAGGTCCGACACAAAAAATTCTAGAGAAAAGTCCATTTAATGCGAAATTTAGCTTTAGCAACCCTTGGTTTACTTTATTATAAATTTTTAAAATACTTAAGTTTTATTGGTGCCGGCCGGTCGTCCGCGCCGTCAAATGATACGACAGTCATTTTCTCTTTATATAGTTCGACAGTATGGAATTTATACTGTCACCATTCCTCATGGTCATATGAACTTAAAATTGTATCTGACAACTTAACGTAGGTATAGAATTTTTGTTAAATTGATGAAAACCACAACAAAAACACAAATAGCTATATTCACCCATAAGGACCTTTTGTCAATATTCAGAGGCTTTCGATTCATTTGCAGCAGCTATTTTTAGAGATTTTTCTTTTAACACAAAAAAAAAATATCCATCAGATTTGAAGAGCTATGAAAAAGCAGCTGAAAAAAAAAACCAGCCGCCAGATAAGACTGCGAAGCATGCTTCCAGCCGCAGCCAGCGCAGTGTTGGGAATTGTTGGATTTTTGCTACTGGTGCCTTGCAGTTGGGATAGTTCAATAAATTCCTGAAATATTTTCCAAAAACGTACCGAAGGTGGCATTGTCTAGCTATAGGCCCTTTCAAAAGAGCAACAAAAAAAAACAGCTAAAAAGATCCCTTCTCAATGCGAATTTGGCATCAGGTTCTACTTTGAAGACGCGAAATGGAAAAATAATAATAGCAATAATAATGCAAGGCTCGTTACTGGGATTTATATATAAATGTACATATTTTTTGTGTATGTCTACTCTCCTTGTTGTGGATATACCTACTACTCTGCCATCCATATACAACACATATGGCTGTGTAAGTACATGTATGATGAGGAAATATTTTGTGTTATAGAACAAAACTGAATCCACCATTGGGAAACGTGACAATATTAAACGCACAATTATTGTGTGCCAGCAGCATTCAGCGAGGTATCTTGCATTGCAAAAGATACAAAAGTATCTTTAACAAAAAAAAATAATAATAAAGCTGGTGGTATATCTGCAAAATGCATGTTGAAGCACATGGTGAATATTATATGGTAGCGCATCATCAGATGTATCTGCTTCTTTTTTATCGATTGCATCTCACAACGAGAGGAATCCAAAGGGAAACAATGAATTTTGTTGATGGAAACGACGCGATGGTCATAGCATCCGCCTGGGCTGTAATGGGGTCTCTCCACATCAGAATTTTTGTGTATTTCGTACTCGTATTGTTGGTGTGTTTCAAATGCAACAACTATTTCACACGCGCGTTCGGTCTGTGCTCGTTTTGTTCTATTCTTGATTTTTTGCTTTTTATTTTCAAACGTCTGTAATTCCTTCAATTACGGGCGAGTAGGCAGTTAGTTAAGTTGAACTTGTACTTGGAGTGTACGTTATGTTATCTTTTCACATAACTATATGACCATCATGAATTTTTTTTTCAAATACTTGAACATTAAAGTTTCAGAAAGCGAAAACCCTTAACTTTAAACTATTAAAAATGTGTTACCAAAATTACAACTAAATCTACGGATACAAATCTAATTTCTGAGGAGATTTCTTACTTTACGCGCTCCAAGAATATTCCTGTGTTTTTGGGTTCAATTCACTCCAGAAGGATTGTAAATGGATATGCTTTTAATTTAAAGTTTCTAACTTACTAGCGGTAGAAAGAAGAGCAGTCATAGTCCATCAGCCATTGGTACCCTTTATCAGTATCTTGGGTAAACAAATCGGTGCCAGCACGGTATCCAAATTGAGTGAAAGTGTCACTTCTTAATTATGAACAGACATCTCCGTTGAACGCAATCATTCACTCCTATCTAATATATGTTTGTGAAAGATGGAGCGTTAGTTTTGCTAGCCTCATATTAAAAATTGAAGTTACTTTGGTTTCCTGAAACTTTTTTTTCAAATTTGAAAAATTGGTTTGGGAAAACGGATGAATGCGTTCATCGGATTCATCACCTTGAGAATTAACCCATCGATTGGCGAATCACATGACGATTATCCAAAGCCAAGGAAAAAGTATAAGTAAGTAGGACTGCTGATTTTCGATTTGTTGCTATCTCTCCAGCGAAGATGGCGGAAAGTAGCTGAATGATGATAGATAGGCAACACCTAGAATGACACTTCGAATTTAACCATTGAAGAAAACGGAGCTTTTGAAAAAATATTAAGAAATAGTTTTTTGAACGGCGATGAATTTATTTTCTGTGGAAAATATTGGTTTTGGGAAAAGGAGATTTCTATAATAAACCAATATTAATTGTTGAGAAAAAAAAGGAATTGAGGAGGTAAATGTGAAAAATTATGACAAAAAATCGCGAACAAATAAGATTTTAAATATTTTTTATTATTGAGGAGACGAAATTATGTACGAATTTGCAAATGGAGAAAAGTCAAAGTCGAGGAGGTGCGTTCAGCGAATTGAGATCTTATAGGTAATTACAGTGACGATATAGTAGGCTTTTAGCAGAGTTATGTTAATTAGGGTATAATTCAACCTATAACAAAATGAATAGTTAGGTGCTGATTAATTTATTTTATTATTTATTATAAACTAGCAGATACCCGTGCGTTGCTACGGACCCAGGAGAATCTAATGAAATCATCTATTCACCTACAAAATTTCATTCAAAACCATTCAGTCGTTGAATGTAGGCAAAAACGACGAACATGCTCGCCTAGCATGCTCACGTTCGCTGTACTCTTCTTGTATGTGGGCTGGTTCGCGAGCCGCTTGCTGTTGGCCAAAAATTTAGATTTTGTCGTGTTCGTTGGCTTCGATGTTCGTCGTGTATGGTTATGTTCGCGAACAAAGCGAAGATTTAATATTGGATTCAAAAAGTAAGAACTACAAAAACAAAGATAGGAAAAAAAGTTCTTGGCTAATCTTCCAACTGCTTACCAAATTTCATTAAAATCCATTCAATGGTTGAGGCATGAATGCGGAACAAACAGCCGAGTATATATTTTGTTCATATATAAGCCTCTCCCATATAGGCATGGGAACTGTTCGGTTCCATTTTTCGGGATAAAAATTACCTATGTGACAATCGAGTATGTGTGTGTCCATGTGCCAAATTTTATCCAGATCCGTTCAGCCGTTCTGGCGTTATTGTGCAACAAACATGCATCCATCCAAACTTTCACATTTATAATATTAGTAAGATATAATAAGATGAAATAACTTGTCAGAAGGAATCGCCACCGACGCATTTTTGACCAATTTAATATTTCGAGCAAAAGGTCCAATAAGCTACTCTGGTGTAGCAAACGAGACGAGGCCATGCGAGACTTTTGTTGGTCTCGTCAAAATCGAAAAATCTAGTCTCATCTCGGTCTAGGTTTCGCCAACCAAGTATCGTCTCGATCATGGACTCGCCGTTTTCCCGTGAAAATATTAATGTGCAGTCTCGTGTCTCGTCTTGCTCTCGGTCTTGGTCTCGTCTATAGTCTTGCTTTCTTTCTATTTTTTTGTGTATCTGATAACGGAAAAAATAGGCTACAAGGCAGCGTTATCAGACACCTTTGAAGAGCCGTATTTCGAAGATTTGAATTTCGTAGACCTTTTTAATCCATTTAAATCTCAATCCATTTTGACAGTTCATGGGCTGACAGGTGGGCAACATAATATATTTTGACGTTTCGATAATTTTTTTTTTCCTAAAGTGCCTTAAAGTCTTAATCACATTTTTCCGCAGGGGATTCTTAAGTGTAACTGAGCGATTTCTATTCCAATATTTCGCAAAAAAAAACTTGTGAATATGTAATGAAAATGAAACAAATTAATAAAAAATAATGAAACAAAAAATATTTCTTTGAGCGAACACCGAAACCCAACCAATGGGACCGCCGAGACCACCGAGAACACTGACACTATCGGCGAGTTTTTTAAGAAATCCAGTCTAGATCTCGGTCTCCGGACCATCAAACATTAGTCTGGGAGCGTAGCGCCATCTGTAGATGATCTATATTTTGTCGTGAGGGTCGAAATTATCCCACTGTATATTCCTTAATGCACAAAATGAGATTTTCAGATATCGCCACCATCCAACCCTGAAATTATGCATTTTCTATCACTTCTCCGTTCTTAATATTCAATATTTAGTACTGGTTTGCCACAGGGTTCCGCTTAGTCTCCGCCTATTTTTCCTATTTTTTTTTCTATCTGGATTTCTGCCTCTTTGAAACCTACTAAAATTCCTTAACATATCCGGATATTTCACAGAGGCACCCTATACTTAATCTAATACTAACTCCCTTGCGTATCCCTCCATAGACCTCCTCACCACATGCTGACAACCTTGGAAACTATATTATGTGAAAGAATAAAATCTGCTCTGCAAAGCCGGGCTATTTCAAAAATGCATTCCCTTATTTTATTTCAGGATCATTACAGAACTAGATTTTCGTTTAAAGTCTCAAGAGACTGCTTTAATTCATTGTTTTATAAATGTAAAACCTTGTGCTCAATTAAATATTCAAAACAGCGTTAACACATTCCAAAAATAGCATACACAAGTTTGCCAAGCTTCCAAATGACAATGCATATCCACTAGTTAAACGAGTAAAATACAAAAATTACCAAAATCAAACAACACTACATATAGGTATTAAAAAATTACTAAAAAGCCAAATAGCTTGCTAATTTTGCAGCAAAACACGCTGCACAAAGACAACACAAAAAAAAATAAAAACTTTGAGATAACAAGACAACCATAAAGCAAATTTGGGATGCTTGTCAAACGATGTCGCACCTTGAAATGTCCACATGGATTGTGTTTCTTTATTTTCCTTAAAACTATTTCTAACATAGTCTACACAACACACAAAATCAACGTTTAAGGCCAATTATATTAGCAAACGACAAGCTATACAAAAATTGTCTTCACCTTTTGCAGATTTAATATTATGTAGCTATGACTTGAGTATATACTGTATTCTATAGATGCATTAGAGTAGTAAACTGACCCAGATGCACAAAACTTTGGATATTTTTGAATTCCTCGGTGTGTCTTACAACTCATACCAATAATTGAAATACCATTTCCCATCGGATATTCCCAACTTGCCCGACTTCGATTCCAAAAAGAACATAAAAATTAAAACACACACCTATTTTGTGGTAATTTAACACACCACAACCCATAGTAATCGATGGCGATGGCGATGATGGCGATGGGATGGCTGACGGTCGGTCCAACTAGATGCAGTGTACTTGACTTGTTGTGTTGCTCAACAACTCAAACATAGCTTATGTGTTCCATCATAGAGGCCATCGGGCGGTTCTTTAATTCATTTGTCTGCTTTCGCTTCTTCATCTCCATCACCCCATCACAGAATGCTTGCCATAATCCGCCGTATCTGTGCAACGAATGCCACCAACTGAGCCAACAGGGGCAAGCTCAAATCGAAAACAACACATGGCCCGGCCAGGCGGCCGGTCGTGTCGGCGCAGTTAGAACCAACTTATAGAGAAGATTGACTAATTGAAAATTAAATCGAGTTGCGATTTAATTACCTGTTGAAATAAAAGAAGCTGATCACTTTTATGTAGTTTCAACTCAACTTCAAGATGGTTCATCCAGAAGCTGGGGATTAATTGAACACACTATAAATAGTCTATGATGTGTCTAAACCATGCTGCGCTCGCCGCACCACAATAAACGGTAGTGGCAAGTTTTTGTATGTTATGAAATAAAATAATGCAAAAAAAATCTATGATGATGATGAATGTGCAACGTATACGAGTACATTGAAATTCAATACGAAAATGTATCTTTCTTAAACAAAACTCAAAGCTTTAATTGAATATCTTGATTGTGGGACTTTATGGAGGACATGTGTAACATTTGCTGTTTTAGCTCAAGTACTGATTTGTTGTTGATAAAATATAACAGCCCTCTCTGTGCTGCGCGCCAGTGCATCGAAATTATTTCACGGACAGCAAGCAGTTCAGCACTATACTGCAGGTCGACTGCATCTTGAGCGGTGGCAACTTTGAAATACATAGCCCAGCTTTGACATGGTGATGCATAAATAACATAGACTGGCGGGTAGAGTTTTTTTTATTTCAACTTTAAATTTGTTGGAAGCTCTACTTTGAAATTTATTTAGGTAATGGTTATGCCTGTGTGTCAAATCGACCAAAATCAAAACTCCCAAGGTCATAAGAAAAAGCACAAATAAAGCAGAATAGGACACTGGCTCTGCCAATCCAAAAGTACAAATAAGAATGAGGGATAAAGTTCTCGGCTTTTGTCGAAACAAAGGCATAAATAGGAAGCATAAGAGTAGGAAAATATCTCAGGTCCTTGTCAAAGATAAAGGCAAAATTCAGTGGAATATAGCCCATTCTTAAGCCTCGGCTAAGCAAAAAGACGAAAAAAGTAGAACAGTGTACTGGGCGTGGTTGAAATAAAAGCACAAACACAAGCAGAACACAATAGGGGGCTATAACTGGAACTGGGCCTGCAACGGAAATATATATCAAAAAGTCTCGTGTATGTGCTAACAGTTAGTCTGCACAACCTTCTGATAATGGTGGCTAAGAGTGCCACATGCAAAAGTTGAAAGTTGGTCAACTTCTGCATCGCCGAAAGCAACACCGTCTGCTGTTGCATTTCGCCCATCAAAATTGTGCCATATAATTCAGCTGCAGCCAGTAAGATGGCAACCGACGCACGGCGCGCGGTCAAAAAATTGTAAGCTCAGGAATGATACGCTCAACATTGGTAAAGGCAAATTTCCATACCATTTGCACATACATTTTTCATTAATTTTTTTTAGTTCTTTTGAATTAGAAAAAAATAAATAAAATGCACGACTGGATCGCACGAACTTGCTCTTATGTTCGATCACATCGTATGCAAAAGATTTCTATCAAAAATCTAAATATATTTTAAAGGTCATTTTTAACTTAATTTCTTATTTATACAAAATTTCTCTAATTTTTTTTTTTTCGAAGAAAAATTGGTATGGCAATCTTAAATATTTAATAATATAAACTTAAAAACAAAAGATTTAATCGGCTTCATCAAAGAAAAAATAATTCAAAATTCTGAAATAAGTACCTTAACTAATTTGAGCTCACTAAAAAGTACGCCATTATATTTCTTGCATAAATTTTAATTTATGAGAAAAAAAAATTAAAAATCTATGAAGCGGTTTTTGAGAAAAAATGTTTTTTAAAAATCTTTTTGAAAACATTTTTTTTAAAAAATTCAAAAAACGCCAATTCATAGGTATTCAGCAAATACATATAACTGATTTTTTGAATTTTTTTAATGCTTTTAAAAATACGAAAAAAAATATTAATTAAAAATATTGGTATGCAGTATAATTTGGAATTGGGCTACCATCGGTTAAACCATTTCTGAGATAGTCGAAAGCAAAAAAAAGCGGTCTTATGGAAAGTATCGTTTTTAGGCATTTAAAAATAAAAATTCTTCAAACATATGATCGGTCGTACATAAAAAGGTGCACGAATTTTTTAAAATTAAAATCGCCAGAGTCGTTTTCAAAATAAAAAAATAAGCTTTTAAGGGCTATATGGCAGGAGCCGTTATTTTTTAACTAAAAAAAAATTTCAATTTCCCTTCTGTACAAACTAAAAAACTCCATATACTAAGTTTGAAGCAATTTGGCCACCCGCTTGGGCTGTAGCTGTCTATACATTCATACAGGCAGACAGACAGACAAAAAGACAGACAGACAGAGTGTTTAGGCCGCATCTTTTTTCATCTTCGCTATCATCGTATTGTCATGCTTGCATATAATCGCAAGTAAAATTCTAAAATTTGTAATTGGACTATAAGACCATGCTTGTGTGTCGTGAATGGTTAGCCAAGTTTTAGCTTTGACCAAATTATTTCAGTAAGAAGGTATTCGGTTTTCTCAACGATAAAAAAAATATTCTCACATTAATCAGAACTATATCAAGATCAAAATTTAACTCATTGCAACTCTATCGCCCAAACTATAAGTACAAGTGCAGTTATCTGCCCAACCCGGCGACGTATGTACGTGATGGTTGTAAAATAGGTCCACCACATACCTACTACATGTAGATTAACAAAGAATTGAGATACATATAAGGCCATTAATTAAATAATTATGGTGTACGCGGAAAGTGGGTGTGGCAAGCACCACCAGATAGTGCATATTGCGGCCCATGCAGGTGACTACTGGTCTTTTGTGGACCGTCGTCCGCCGTCTCGTCGTCATCATCGTCGATCGGCGTTGTTATTTCTTTAAAGCTGATCTGCTTTTGTTTGATTAAATGCAATTCTCGATTAATTAGCTGCACATAGAATTTGCTTATGATTTTAATACGAGCATAATAGCATAGCCGTGGTGGTTATGGTTCATTGACACATGATTATCATTTGGGGCGTATAATTAAAGGGGCAATAACATGACTATTATACAACACGTTAGATGGAATTTGTTGCAAACTTTTATTGTGTCGAAAACAATAGATTGTGCAGACACTTTAATGCTCAGTAGTAATTATAGTAAATTAGTTTAAAAGTTATATGTTGAATAATGGAAGCTTACGTAATATGTAACTACAGTAAACGGAAAACTGAGGCCTTGAATTTAAAATATAATCTAGTTCTATTTGTGTTACACTAAAAGCAAATTATTTGATCAGTTAAGAGTAGAAAATATTGAAAGTGTTATTTTTTTAATAATCTGATATGAAGAATAAATACTGGATTTTTAAAAATGTTTCTAATTATTTTACCGTTATGTTTAATTGAAAAACCATTTGAAACAATTTCATTCAATTACATATACCGAAAAAAAATCCATAAAACTGCCTTAACGAACGAAAATGACCATATTGCACAAAATCGAGTTCGGAAGTCAGTTCTTTTGTTTTGTGTTGTTTTGATTATTTTTTCAAATTGAAATTACATTTAAATGCAAAAATGAATAAATGTATTTTAAATATAGTAAAGATGTCACATTTATGTGGCCACATATATGAATCCATACACAAGGTTACATTTCTAAAATCATATTAAATTTGAATAACTGTACATTTTGGCGTAAAGCTCTATCGGTGATTGTTTAACAGATAAAAAGTTAATTTTTTTTTATTAATGGCTTTTGTAAAGGAGTTGAATACAATTATTTGTTAATAATTGAACTTGTCAATTACTTTATTAGTCTTACAGATTTGGCAATTGAAGTGAAAATGAAAATCATTGTACATATGTATATGACTACAATATGGCAAATTTAAAGTAGGCGTTTTAGCATGGATGTTCGAACACGCCTACCTTGAATTAATGTTATGTATTTTATTACTTAGAAAGAAACGATATAGAAACTTCTCGAAATTTAATTATTCATGTTTGAAAGGTATTGTTTGGTGTTAAATATTTTGTAAGTGTGTTTAAAATTTGCCAATTGTAAAATAAAAAATTGAAAAATAAAAAATTGAAAAATAAAAAATTTAGATATGGAGCTTTCAACTTTTGCTATGTGAGAATCTATTAGGATTTTTTTTTATTTTTAAAATTCCTCTTAGTCATAAAAAAAAATTATGAAAAAAAAAACGAATAAATTTTGTCTTTGTTTTTCGATATTGCCTTGTAAATCTTAATCGATTTAATTGTTCCAAACGTTTCCAAAGCAAAATTTATATGTAGCCATGAATTCACATTTTATGGGACTGCAATAAAAATATATTTTCTCATGTGAATTAACTAGGATTTTTCTTAATATTTAGAAACAAGTGTGAATATGTTCTTTTTAACGCGGAGAGAGCTTGTCAATATTATGCAAATCTCTGGAAATAAAAATTTTGAGGATCAAATTGGGTTTCTGGAAGCGGAATTGAGAAAAAATAAAATAAATAAATACAAAAAATCGATAATAATTGAAGAAAACCGTATCGTACTTTAAATCCCAATTATAAGTCGCGTTGGCTAAGATTTTCTCTAAGGTTTTGAAAGATACGATGACAGCAACTCCTGATCGAGTAAAAAAATAAAGAAGGTCATACGAGCATTTATTTGAAGTGAATAAGAAAATGATTTCATGTAGTATGATAATCTTGTAGTTATTAAATAAAAAAAAATCAATGAACATTATTTATTTACGTACTAATAAAAATAATTACTTTTTTCATTACAAAAATATGAGCGCCATGAAAATTTAATAAAATAATAATAATAAGTGTCTCATAGTAGCGCTTGAGTCTTTTTTTATACTGGGTTGTGCAATTAATCATTCTGATGGCACAAGGTAAAGAATTCCAGAGTATTATCACATTAAGGAAAAATTGACGTTGGGATATCAAATATTTAAAACGTATTGGAATCAAGTCCAGCGATCTTTCAGAGATAGGGAAACGAATGTTTTCGTAAATATAAAGCGGTTCATGGGTTTGCTATATGTTATGAAATAATGTAAGGGTCCTATATTTAAACAGATCTTCAAGGGTGAGTCCATGTAATGACAAAGCAAACGAGGAAATGTGGTCTTATCTTTTCAAGCCGAATACATAACATAATAATTTTTGAGGTCCTCATTTACATCATTTATACCGCTTATAATATTGCTAAAGGAACAGCTATGATGCATCTGAACATCGTCAGCATACATGTCTATTGAATAAATTATAGAACTGAGAGAAATATCGTTTATGTAGAGACAAAATAATAATGGGCCCAAAATTGATCCTTGTGAAACACCGTTAGTCACAGGAAGAAACGACAGTACATTTTCAACTATAATAACTGCTTGACATCTTTCACTAAGATGGGAAAAAATTGAATTCGTTAGCGAGCTTAGAGCATAAAATACGATGGTCTACTGTATCAAATGCCTTCGAAAAGTCTAAAAGAGTAATGATTGTAGCTTTGTTATCTTCTAATGACTTTCGAATATCTTCATATATCTTAATTAAGGCAGTAGTGCAGCTGTGCTTAGGCCGAAAGACAAATTGACTGCAGTTTAGAAGTTTTTTTTAATTCAAGTTATTCGCGTATTTGAGCATTCATAATTATTTCAAGTGCCTTGGATAAGTAAGACAGTATTGCAATGGGTCTGAAATCACTCCCATCTTTATTTTTTGGCAGAGGAATAATCTTAGCTTTTTTCCAGTCTGATGGGGGATACCTGTCATAAAGATTGTGTTAAAAACATAAGTAAGAGCTTTCAAAATGTAGGGAAGTATAGCTTTAATAAATGTAGAGTGCATTTCGTCGAAAATGGTCGTTTTGCCCCACTGTGAGACGTTCAAATGAAGAAAAACTATCACACAAGCCAAAAAAGCTTGAAAATACATTATATAAGGACTCTTCATCACCGATTGGAACCATTCACCACTGGTTTACACATTTTGGGTGCGATCGTTCAAGCACAAGTAAAGCCAAACATTATGGGCACTAAATTAAATACACCACACACGAAATGGAGGACAAAATCCATAGCTTAATCACAGACGATCAGCGAGTGACAGGTTGAATAGGCCACAGGCTTACCAAATGGCTCAGTTATTTCGATCTTACATGTGTAAATACTTGGATATGGGCATAAAAAGGCTTTCCGCAAGATAGGCGTTTGCTCATAATCGACAAACAGACTCGTTTGACAACTTCAAAGGCGTTCTTGGCTATGTTGCAGAAAAATTCTACTGGGAGCCATTTCCCAACCGTAGATGAAACCCGGTTTCCCCACAATAAATTAGAAACCGAGGAGCCGTCAAAACAATGGAGTTCTCCTGGTGAAATGAAGCCGAAAAATACCAAGGTGGGCTTGTAAGCGAACGAGGGCATGGCAACAGTTTTTTTTGTGATGCGACGTTATTCACATCGATTTCCTTGAAAAGCGTAAAACGATCACCGGCACATTTTACGCAGCTCTTGGATCGATTCCAAGCTGATTTAAAGCCGCACTTGGCAAGGGCCGATGCATAATGCCGCAGTCGCAATGACAAAATTGGATGAGTTATGCTACGAACTCCTCCTTCATCCATTATATTCTCCACATTTAGCCCCCTACGACCTTGTCTTGTCTCCAAAATTTAACAAATGGCTCAGAGATAAGGATTTGGGTCGACCAAAAAAGTCATCGCTGAAACAAAATCTAGTTCTAAGGGGCTCGAGCAATCGTATTCCCTACTGCTTCCAGGGCATCAACAAATTGTGGAAACGTTAGATGAAGTGTATCAAGCTAAAAGGCGACTATATTAAGAAACAAAATGTGTTTATGCCGGAAATTGCCTTCCTTATTTCATTTTTTAAGGACTTATTCATCCACCTAATACCATATGTTACAACAACAGGATCTGTCATATTTGGTCCCATTTTTTTAAATAGTTCAAATTTACACCGGTTACTAATATGATATATCTTATTACTTTACGTGTGCTAACATTACCTTTATTTGATTTCTTGGCTCTCTAACAATGTGGGGCAAAACTTTGGTTAATAAGTTTGATTTAATAACATATACCCACTGCTACTCCTTCTCTTATCTTCTCATTGTTTCTCGGAAATGAATCTAATGAATTGAATGAAAATTTCAGAGTTCTTTTTCATTAGCGAGATAAGATTAAGAAATCGGGTTAAACCAGAAAAAATTACCCACCAATCATTGCTCACTTTTACCCGTTCTTAATTTCTCGGAAACAGCTAAACGATTTGAATTAAATATTCAAATTCTAACAGGATGACAAAAATTACAAATTAGTTTTAGTAAAATTGAACTTTCAGTGTTTTTTAAAATATATTTGAAAATGACACCATTGGCGATGAAATCTTGTGTATGTAGATAATATTGTACATGTAGAGTTTTTCATTTAGGTCTTATTCTAGGTTATACCAAGTGGTTACCAAGCACTATTGATTGTTATCAGCAGCTCTTTTAATTTTTTTTTGAAACATTAATAATAATTCCGTAAAGTTTATCCTTTCCTGAAAAATGAGGTTGTATTGAACTTGTGTTCTGATTAGTCGCTTCTGATCTTAAAGGTTTTTTTACGTAAGCTGATGGTAAATGTTATACAAATTTTATTTTATTTTTTTTTAATAATACAAAATGTGATGTTAAATTTCAGAATTTCGAAAAAATTATTATATGTACTAGTCTATGATTGGAATAAAGTTATTCTTACTAAGGAAAGTAATAACGATTTGCATGTCCAATTTAAAATTCGAATAATCCCGAGCAAGTTTGGGTCTCCTGTGCTGTAGGTTTAATCATTTTACATTTGACGAAATCTAATGCTGGTAAATGACGTGCAGCATACGTTAAGCCACTTAGACCCATTTGCTGATACACAACTTAAGCATTTAAGTTCTACTTAAGCACTTATGTGACAGTTTACGCATAGAAAAAAGTAGCCCATAAGCATTTTATGTCCAACATAAATATTTATGATGCGTTAAAGCAAACGGTCCTTAATCATTTTGTTGCTGATCTGGAAAATTGCCCTAAAAATATTTGAGCTACAATATTTTGAAAGCATTTGTTAAGACTTTGTGCAGGAAAAAAGTAGATTTATCACAAACTTCCAATCATGTAAGACAACTGTACTTTGCTTAGCTACCAAAACGACTTACTTCTATTTCATCTTAAGTCTAAGCTCAAATTCTTTGAGAGTATAACCCACAAATTCTTTGCCAAAAAATCACGAAAAACAAACTTATTACCCAGCAACTTAATTAATGAACAAACAAACCTCTTAGAAATAATGACTTTCTTATCGACGGCATTCAATCGAAAGTGAAACTTAGGAACATAGGTAACCTATACTATAGTCACCGCACACATTCAGTAACCCTATTTGCTAATCAATTTGTTTCAATCACATTTTTCAAATATACAAAATAAAAGTTACAACAAACAAAAAAAAAACCTTCCGAAAAGGAAAAAAACTATTAAGACCAAGTTAGACAAAAAAGACCACAAGATACCATGTCCCAAATGAGCTAGGTAAAGTTAGGTAAAGTATAGTCTCTTTTGAAAACCTCTCTCCAACTGGAAATATGATCGCACTTACAAGGATGGATTTCGCATATACACGATCCCCTACCGCTTACCTACCTACACTACAAATATGTAGGTAACAACAGTTTACGAATGGCTTAAGAAATACATAGGGTCTCGATTGAAATTCCGAAAATATTATTCCTAGACCTCACATATACCATATACACAAGAGAGTCATACAACAATACCTCTTCGACAAGACAAAGTCTTTCTTGATCTCGAGATTATAACGAACATCGTCAACCTGAGTCAAATTGTTTAGCCATTTCAAGTAAATGACTTAATTAAATGGCATCTAAGCTATTAATTATTTATTTCCATGGTAACACTAGGACTCGATTTAAACTCTGCCACTAGGATTTGTATAGCTTACCCTCTCACAAGAGTCACAAAAAAAACTGATCACCAGAGACTCATATAAGACGAACCAAAAAAACAGAGCTAGCAACATGTTGTTAAAGATTTATCTAGAGCGAACGAGTATGTACCGTGGTTGTTGGCGTTGTGTGGCTTAACTGCGAAGAAAGATGAAAAAAAATAGTTTCAATTGCACCACCACACACAATGAAACCGTTCAGCGAGTACGCCATAATCTTGATCGATGGACGACCTAAGTCTAAATTTGTTTTAAAACGCGCGCCACTATATAGTCTGTGATACGGATGCGGTGACGGGGTGGTAGTGTTGAATGGTGGGTATGTTCGTATTGGCTTTGTAGGAGTATTGTATATGGAAGCCTAGAACCACTCCTGGATTTTTTGCCTATTTCTGGGAGTGAACACACCTCGTTCGGTATTTAAAGCTGTTTAGATTTTTTTACATTTAATTTTTTTTTTTGAGCTTGACTTGCGCTGGTTTCATATTTTCCTAATTGTTATTGAAATTTTTTATATTAAATCAAAAAAAAAACTGTCGAGTCCCCATGATATTGTGCTGAAATATTATTATGGCGGAATGGCATTAAATGTTTGTTCAATGTCTTGTCGAACAACTCTTCCGCACGATCGGTAAAGGTGCAGCATTTTTAACTTTTCGGTGTGGATGTTTTTTTTTTTTTATTTTTAATAATAAGCCGTTATATTTGCTGTTCTTATTTTTTTTTTTGAAAGAACCGAATTGTGCTGAAAATAATTTGCTTCAAATTAGCTCACGCAAAGGTTACATTCGTAATCTGATACCATAGAATTATATCTCAAGGGCAGAGGTTTGTTCGGCGGCTTTTCTCACAGCTATATGGCTGAAAGCATCACAACCTAGTAACGAACTATTTTTGTATAACTTATTTAAAAAGAAGAACAACTAGCTAGTTAGGTTAAGGTTCTAAGCACTTAAGATGTGGGATACTCGAAACGAAAAACTGACGTCACTCCACATACATTGATTGGTCATAAAATTTCAATTTTTTGAGTAATTGGTCATCCACAGAAATATTTTAATTAAGAAAATTCGGAAAAATTCGGTTATCTTCAATGAAGAATATCAATGTTCAACAAATTTTTAGTGTTAGTGAATATTCAATATTCCAAATCACAAAAATGTCATCAACTCTCCTAATAGATTTTGTGTATTCAAGCGAATACATTTTCTAACAATCAAACATGACATTTACGATCATAGAAAACACCAAAAAAGTTGACCCCCGAATTCCGTCTGTCTGTCTGTCCGTCCGTCTGACCTCGAGCCTGCAGCCTAAGCCGTTCGGTGGATTTGTTTCAAAGTTAGTACATATTGTTTTTTCGGTAATATACCCACACGTTTTTTTTTTCATTTTTTAAAGACGACAAATAACAGTACCTACTTCCCATACATTTTTTTTTTTGGGCAAAAACAAAAATGTTTTTTTTTCTCAAAAACGGCTCCAAGGATTTTTATAAGAAATATCAGTTCATTAATGAAGGGAAGGGGTACTATTTCATAATTTTTTTTTTTTTTTTGAAACAAAATGTTATTTTTGGTACCTCTAGTAGAACCATTTTATTGGTTTTCGATTTTCTCGGAAACAGTTAATTTGATTTTTTTGAAATTTCTTAGACAGAAGCTCCTAAAAAGTTTAAACACTATTGAAAGCCAAAATTTTTCACAAAAATAGTTTTTTGGAAATTAATTTTTTTTTTTTTTTGAAAACTCAATAGATTTTTTTGAAACTTCGTATTTGGTGTTTTTTTGACACTATCTTGAAAAACTACTTTTCTAAAATAAAAACAACGGTACCTCCTATACAAATGTTAAAAAACCGTTAATAAAACAACATTTCCTCAAAAACGGCTACAAGAATTTTTATAAAAAAAGTGTGTGTTCTTAGATTAGTACATTCCACTTTCAAGCATTCAAATATTTTTTTTTTGCGTACTTATTAACGGTAATTGCCATACAACCACTTTTCATATTTTCGACTTTCTCAATATTGGATGAACCGATTAAAATAATTTTTTTATAGAAATTATTAATAAAACTGAATACTAAAATGTTCAAAACAAAAAGTTTTTCGATTTTAAAAAAATAAATAATTTTTTTTTTTTTTTGAAAAATTGATTTTTCAAAAACTAATCACAGATTTTTTTGGAAATTTGAATTTTATATGTATATTCAATATATCACAATATCGTTTCAATTTTTTTCTCTAAAAATGTTTTCAAAATTTTATACATAAAAAATTAATTTATTACAAAACTGCTCCAACGATTTTTTATTTTTTTTTTTGAATATTCTTATAGTTATATTCGACAATTCATTATACTAAGAATCAAGGTAATCTTACCTACATAGGCTTTAAACCTGCATAGGATAACTACACCTAACTAACCAAACTTCAATGGTTAGCTACATTAAAATTGTTAGCTACAAGATCAAGTTCGTACGATCGAGTCGTGCATTTTATTTTACTTGCGATATTGGTACTACAAATCTAACTCGAGATTTAAATCAAACTTGACATTACAATGATGAAGAACTTGCAATTCCGTCTGTCTGTAGGTCGACCTACAGCCTACGTCGCTGAAGCGATTTTCTTCAAACTTGGTACTTAAGCGTTTTATGTGATTGTCTTCAACGGATTTTTGAATCGTTTGGTTTAGCCCAAAGAATTATGGAACGTACCATACAATTTTTCTACCATATTAATTATCTCGAAAACGGGTCTAACGATTTTGACAAAAAAAGTACATAATGTGAACTGCATACTATTGGTATAGTTTATATTTTTGCTCAAAAATTTGTTTACATATATTTTGTTATTAACGGTACCTGCCATACAACCATTGTTTTTATTTTCAACTATCTCATAAACGGTTGAACGGATTTCGATCAACATTTTGAAACAGGACGTTCTTCAAATTTTTAATGATACCGATTTGAAAAAAAATCGATATTTTGAAAACCAATGGAAGATTTTTTTTTAAATTTTGTTTTTAAATTTAGTAAAGTTTAATTTATTTATTATTTAACACAAAGTATAATAATAAAAGAATAAGGATATATTTTTTTTTGAATATAACTCAGGGTTGAGAAATTACAAATTATTAAAATTAAGAAGAGAAAAGGTAAGAAGGAATAAAGTTAGACGATAGAAGAGACGGGAAAAAAAGGATTTATGATGGCAATCTTAATACATTTTTAAGCACAGATTTAGACAGACATGGTTCGAATCAATGAGTATTATTCGCTTTACGTAGCATTCTGCTAACAGGTTTATTTAACCCATATGACGTACTATGCAAAGGGAGGTGAAAAAAAGGAACCTATCTTAAACGACGTGAGTTAGTACTAAATGAAATATTTTAAATAAAGGATGGGCAATCAATGTTACCATTTACAAGTTGATGCATAAAAACAATGTCGGCATTGTCACGGCGAATGAATAAGGGATGCATGTTTAATAACAGCAAGCGCGATACATAGGGTGGTAGGTTAAAGGGATCTTTCCAACTTGAACCAAGGTTACGTAGGGCAAATCGAATAAATCTGCACTGGACAGCCTCAATACGTTGAATGTGTACTTGATAATGCGGACACCAGACTTGTGATGAGTATTCAAGCAGTGGTCTGATAAAAGCGTTGTAGAGAGATTTTGTGATATACGGAGGGCAAGGAGTAGCTCAACCAAATCGAACTGACTCGACCAGGTTACCTTAGGACCGAGCTAACTGGAAGTGGCTATTTGATTAAGTCCCAGCTTTATCCTGAGCTGCAGTATCACGTTAGTAAGTAAGTTCTTAAAACTTTGAAAAAATATTTTTCAAACTCTTTTTTACTTCTAAGAATAGCCAACATACTCGCACAAAACACCTTTTACAGATTCAGGAGATTGGCGAACCCTATAACTTCAAAAGGAATTAAGTTAAAAACTTCAAATCACTTAGCAGGATTACCTAGCCCCAATAAAATATGGGGGCCTTACCAAATTTCAAGTCATTAGATTAATTAGTTCCTGAGATAGAGGGCCGTAGAATTTTATACTTTCACACAACACTCTAGATCCTGTGGAGCGTGTACGAAAATGTCTAAAATTTTAAATTTTCATTCAGAGGGCGTAACGTCGACCCATATTTTCCGAAATATTATCAATCTCCTTAAATATAGTGTCTTTTAAGGCTTCTTTAAGAAGACATCAAGCTAGAGATGTCACTGGTAAAGAAAGCCTTTACAATTTAAAAAGGCAAGGACATTTAAATTTAAGATCATCCAATAATGCGATAATGCTCTCGTCTCGTCAAAACTGCTGATTAACAATTTATTTTTTTTTTATCTCTGACAAATATTTAATCACCAATTTTCCCATAACAACTTCTGTCTATCACGAAATAAAAATTAACAACAAAAAATAAAAAACAATTTTGCCCAACTGGAATGTCAATTATGAGTTCACTCCTCCTACGTATTTTTTTTTTTAATATAACTCCGAAAATTGGCGTCGACAACCGCCAATCGAAGAAGCCAATAGTTTACTTAACTAGAAAACCAACTATAAACAGCTTCAACACAAAAGTCAAAAAAGTGCGATGGTGATGATGGCCTTAGGATAACCATAGTCTATTTGGTTGTCGGTCGTTTTGCTATGGTTCAGTTATGTTCAGTTAATTCCGTTAACAATTTTTTTTTTGTTTTCTTACTGTTGGTGGTGTTGAATTATAAATATATGATTTGTGTTGGTGGCAGAGTAGTGATGGTAATTTTTTTACCACTACCGTTGTGGTGGTATTGGTAATTGGTTAAGTCTTTGGCAATTATTATTTTTTTCTTCAATTTTGTTTTTACTGATTTTTAACCATGTTCATTGAGCACACAGTGTTTCCCTATATTATTATTATAAAATCAAAGAGTTTTTTTTTCGGAAGGACGAGGAGGGAAATTAGTTTATTTTTCAATTTTATATTACCTAGTGCAGCAGAGGTTGGCCATGTCACGAGTTTTTTTTTTTTTTTTTGGTTTTGAAGGAATTTAATTATTTGTTTGTTGCAAAAAATGATTTGAACGAAATCGATACTTGCAATTATAAGGTAAGGTCTCAATTTTAGGGCTTTGATTGATAAAACATAAGAAAAAAGTGGAAGGCGGGTGTAATATTGTTAATTTTTATTTAAGCATTAGAATTGAGACTTGAGATAAGCTCCATGGACGTAAGGTTTACAAAATTGTTGCAAATGCTACATTTGATGTTCAAACTTACACATTTTGCAATTATTTAGAAAATCCAGTATTACCTGAAAGAAAAAAATGAAATAAATATTAGAACATTTTTGGAAAGACTAAACTACGAATATTGATCTTATATTGTTCGTTTCTAAATAAATTTTACTAATAACTTTACTTATTAAATACACAAATTCCATACAAATACATATTAAATATAAATGTGTAAATTTCCCCTGTAAAACAGCTTTCATGTTGAGTCATATACATTCAATTAATTTAAATCACTTGACCATGAGAATACGATCTAACTGAAATGTTTCCAACATCTGATACGAAAATTGTATATTACCCTCATCAAGGGAAGATAACGTAAAACAACGTATAAGGCCAAAAAGGATCAAAAACAAAAAAAGGAAAAGAAAAAAAGCACTTAATCTTCATTTTCAAGACCTCCTCGAGTTGGCCTCTGTCGGTCATATCAACATTCAAAAAAAAAGTACTTATTTAAGAAGTTACAGGGTGCCAAGGAAAAAGACATTTGAGTTTATTTTAAAAATGAAATTTACAACCTTAACTAATTTTTTAAATATGGTCACATAAATGATCTTTCTTATAAAAACTTACATATAACCTTTGTTCGCAATTTTTAGGAACGAAAAATCATTTTAATCTAAAATTTTCATAGTTTATAAGGGAACCCAAAGTGTCTAAGATCCCGTGCTGTTTTATTGACCATGAACAAAAAATGGGATTTGTTTTTTTTTTTATTAATTTCTTTGTGGGCCTTTTTCAAAAATATCGGGGGAAATTTTGTTTTCCTAAAAACATTTCATGCTCACCGACATTTATCTACTACCGTGAATAAATTGTTACGAAAAAAGATTTCGCTGAAAATTTTATACTAATGAATAGGGAAATTGAAGTAGGGGCACATTCCCGTAGGGAAATTTTTATCCGCGATAACCCGATGTAATAGTTCAGCTGACGCAAATTCTGTAAGAATGTGAACAAAGTAAGTCCGGAGCCTCTTATCAAAAAGTAACAAAAAGACCAAGAATTTAATAAACTATCAGATTTTAGTTTTACAAAAAATAGGACAAGCAACGTCAGAACCCGTCCACTAGTTTGCAAATTATTTTTTTCTTTTTTTTTTTCAAATTAAAAAAGACAAAACTGCAAAATTCTAAAATTATATGACGCACCCTGTAGAACAAGAATAATTATGATAATTTATTTCTGTTTTCAATAGCACCAGATAATCCAGAATTGGTGCATCAGTCAACATAATATATTTCTCTTCCGCACCGCCATATATATTCTTATACCCATAGTCACATTTTTTTTGTTTTTTTTTTTATTATTTTTTAAGTGAAAAGTATATCTCTCTTCCTGTAGTGGAAACATTAATTTTGGAAAGATAACTTTTTTTAATGCAACAACAACAACAAAAAAAAGTTATCTACTTAATTACCAACACAAATGTCAAAATAATGTCAGTGATTAAGAGCATGCGCGTTGCCACACCGCTGCTGCTGTTGCCGCCGCCACTGACTGCCTCTGCCAATGCAACTGAGATTTGAGTGAAATGCGTGCAGAAGACGACAAATTAAAGCTCTGTGCGGTAAAAGGCAGAACAGAAATACATATATTGGCGGTAAAACTGTACTTATACTTACATATACATATTATACAATTTAAGAGAAAGAACACAAACAAAAAAAATCAAACTATCAAATTGAAACATTGCCTCGAAAATGTGCATCCATTTGTATAGAAATCTTGTTTTGTTCTTTTTTTCACATGAAATATTTACAACTGAGAAGATCACTATGGACCAGTGGGTAACTGGATTTGGTAAAAAAAAATTCATTGGAATAAACAAACTGTAAAAATGTAAGATTAAAACATTCCACAATTTGTTTTGTTTCACGTCATTTTTGTTTTGTTAAGAATTTTAAAAATATGATGGAAAGTGAATTTTGATATGTCAAAATAAATAACTGAATGCCATTAATTTCACGATTTTTACTATTTCAATTTTTTTTACTGATATTTCTTACGTAATGAAAATATATATTTCTTTTCTAAAACAAGAAACAAAATACAAAGAAAATAAAAGCTCTTTACATAAATTGCTTTTTTAAAAATATACAATACTTTCGCTCGATTAACCCCCGTGAAATTTAAGATGATTAGATTCCAAAATCTATTTATTTGTTTCAATATAAAATTCTTAGCAAATAATCACAAGCAATATTGTAAAAAATTTAACATTTTTCGATAAACTAATTTTTTGTTAAAATAGAAGCCATACCAATTTATTTTTGCACGATTAATTTTATATCAAATTTGTTCATAACTTCAGTGAAATTCTTTTAACATGCAAAAAATTTACCTTACTCGACTGAGCTGGTTAAAATTAATTGAAATTATTTGCTTGACAACTTTTTTAAAAACTTCGATCAGATATTTTCCTTGTGAATAGATAATCTGAAATCTAAAATTTCCCGGGAAAAATAATGTGGAAAATTCAAATTCTTCCTTCGACTTCAATGTTACAAGCATAAGTGAAATGAACAACCATTCGAAAAACCGGACTATACAATTTACACCTTACGTTCCGCACTGAATATTCCATAATTAAAATGGACTTACTGAGTCCAAAATAATTTGTTTCCTTTAACAAAAAAAAAAATAAATATAATCAAGTTTTATTTCACCTTTAAAAAATGCCTCTTCAAACCGATAATTTTTAATAAGCCTTTATATTCCAAAGAAGTTGTGTTTTATGCATAGAAATAGGGCATGAAAAGTTAACTTAAGTGCAGTCGAAATGCGAAATTCTTTTAAAACAGACAGACCTCAATAGATATATCAAAATTCAACTTACGACGACTTTTCTTCATGCGAAGACTATTATGGTTCTATACTTCCATTTGGATTTCACATTTGAATTTTATACTAAATTTTTTGCCAAGAAAATAATTAAGTTGTCCCACTTTAAATACATCGATTACAATTCAAAAAAATTCGTTCAGGAACAACCCCTGCGTTACTCGTCTCCGCGCAACGTTCCGGGCAACCACTAAGCACCACCTCCGAAAAGTACTCTATACCACCTCTTTGATGCATTCTTAATCCTTCTCGAGATACATGACAAGCATTTCACATTAGTTTGGGGGCCCTGCCTGCCCTGAAATACATTTTTTCTCGAGAGGCAAGATTTTCGGGTAAATCTTGTTTCTGATGCTCTGCTCAGCGCTCAGCCCTGTGAAATGTTTTTTTTTTTTGTTTATTTGTAATAAATTACTAAGACAGTGTTTCCTTTCTTTTTCTGACTCACAATTTGAAGATCGAGAAAGGAAGAATTTGTGTGGAGAGTTGTTCTTAGATTTCATTATTTACCCTCCCCGTTAGCAATTTGCAATGAAAAATTGAAGGTCAGTTCTTTAATTGAAAAAAGTTCGGTGGTGGTCGGCGGCGGTGGTATTCGTCGTCATCATCATCATCGTCGTCGTCGTGGTCGTCGTGTTGGTCGCAGTCGATACCGCATATTTTGCCTGAAGAAATAATATTTCATTTCGATTGCAATTCAATTGCAACAAAAACATCGTGTCTTGTGTCGTGCATTTTGGAATAATACAATCGGCACAAATCTTCACAATCACAATTCATATCTTTCTGACAATTACACGTGTATCTGTGGCAGAACGAGTCGATTTTGCACACGATCAACATCATTATATGATCGATGGACAGAGAATAACCAAAATGTATCTTTTTCTTTATAGTTAAGCATATTGTAAATGAGAAAATAAGATACATCAGCATTACAATCGTATATAAAGACTGCGATTAGATGATAGAGTTATCTCATAGGTAGATACACTCTGCGCTATTCGATTGATGTCAGTTATTCTATCTTTTTAGCAATTAACTTATTTTATAAAATTTATATATTCAGCTGTAACTATACAATTTAATCGAGCATAAGAGCAAGTACGAACTAAAAGTTGCGCATTTTATTTTTCATTTGTAGCAAATGACACTTTAAAATTGATAATCTCTGATTGTGAGGTTATTCACGCAAGACCAATTTATTCGTTGAAATGTGGATGGTATGTGGAACGCAATTAGATTTTGGCAGTCAGTTCGTAACAACCAGATTGCAATAATCGAGGACCAGTAATTAGTTAGCTTAAATTTATCTTCTTTTGACATGTATAAACATTAATATTAATTATAAATGTATATTTGTATATTTTTTGTTCAGAAATTCTCAGCTTAAATTTTTATTAATTGTTTGCACGGTAACCTATCACTTTTAAGTTTAGTGCTTTTAAATCTGAAACATAAAAACTAAAGAAAAAATGGGACCATTTTTTTATGGAATTACTCGTATGTTCACATATTTAAAAAAGAGCTGAAGAAGTAAGTGGCAACACTGTTAGGCACTATTTGTGCCACTAACCTTTTTATAGTATTATTTTTTGTAATATAGCAGGCATATAATAAAATAAAATAAAATAAAATAAAATAAAATAAAATAAAATAAAATAAAATAAAATAAAATAAAATAAAATAAAATAAAATAAAATAAAATAAAATAAAATAAAATAAAATAAAATAAAATAAAATAAAATAAAATAAAATAAAATAAAATAAAATAAAATAAAATAAAATAAAATAAAATAAAATAAAATAAAATAAAATAAAATAAAATAAAATAAAATAAAATAAAATAAAATAAAATAAAATAAAATAAAATAAAATAAAATAAAATAAAATAAAATAAAATAAAATAAAATAAAATAAAATAAAATAAAATAAAATAAAATGAAATAAAATAAAATAAAATAAAATAAAATAAAATAAAATAAAATAAAATAAAATAAAATAAAATAAAATAAAATAAAATAAAATAAAATAAAGAAAATAAAATAAAATAAAATAAAATAAAATAAAATAAAATAAAATAAAATAAAGTAAAATAAAATAAAATAAAATAAAATAAAATAAAATAAAATAAAATAAAATAAAATAAAATAAAATAAAATAAAATAAAATAAAATAAAATAAAATAAAATAAAATAAAATAAAATAAAATAAAATAAAATAAAATAAAGAAAATAAAATAAAATAAACTGAAATAAAATAAAATAAAAAATAAATAAAATAAAATAAAAAAAATTGAATAAAATTAAATTTAGTAAAATATAATAAAATAAAATAAAATAATGCTACTCCATTAATTTGAAAAAATAACTGTTATTTTTATTTGTAATTAACCAGTAATTTGTAAGTCGAATTTTTAACTAGTTTATAAAATTATTCACATGAATATTTTTCTAACGATGCGCGCACTAAAGGTGATTTAACTACCCTTAAAATGATCAAGCAGCAAACAAGCATTAGGAGATGTTATTTCATCATACATTGGATCAGAGAAATTATCCGATTGCTTAGTTTAAAGGCAGTAGGACCAGCGGTTAAGGACTTGTACCTCTTTCATAGCCTTGTTAAAAGAGATAAAAGATATCAAACGCAATTTTTAAAAGCCCAAATAAGAGAGAAATTTGATAAGGTGAAAAATGTTCTATGCTTTGTATTTGTATGTGAAAACATAGCATAAATTAACGTCTGCTTCAAATCTTAGTTAATTTGAGAATAAGACGGTAACTAAGCGTTTTGCTTGTGTTTATTAATGTGAAGTTATTAATACAAAAATTTATGGAATAATGGACCCAATTTTAATAATATTCCCAAAACTGGTATATTTTGCCCTTAGGCTTATGGTATCGGAATTCAAAATTGTTTATAATAAAACTTTTTACAGTGACGTAAATCTATAAGAGAGTGACTTAATTCAACAAACAGCGAGTGTAGATATCTGTTTTGACATCACAGAGTTTGAAATTCACTAATTGGTTTTAAATTTACGATCGCTACTTGGGTACCGATCCTCAAATTCGTGGTAACGAACGGCCTTGAACGTGTCCAATGCACTACAAGTAGGTTTCTGATGTACAAAAGAAAAAAAAATACATTTAAGCGTTCTATGGCATAAATATACTGTTCGTCGATCAAAATTATAATACTCGTGTAACAAAAAAAATAAATATCCGTGCATCAATGTTGTTGTTGGTGCGCAACCACCATGCGCAATTGGCACTCGTTTATTATTTTAGGTATTTATCATTGAAATTGGTGTTGTGCACTGGTCTCATTGTGACTTGTATTTCTTTCACTATACCCGAAGTCATAAATATTTAAATCAGGTGATGATAGCAATCGCGGGTCTTGTGTGTCGTGATATGTTTACGATATTAACCTAGTTCAATTGATATTATTTATGTATACCTATTCATAATTCTGACCATGAAGAATGGCTTCTAAATGATACTTGTCACAGCTCGAAGCGTAAAAATAACGCAGTCAATTTTCAATAGATTGACGAATTTGATTTTATTTTTGTGTTTTAAATCAATGTTCGTTTCTTTCGCAACAATATCCATCATTTTTATTGTAGTCATTTTTGGTTGCCGTATGACGTGAAACGTCTATTGTAAACTAACTATCGCTAGATTTATGAAGCTTTCAAGCCAAACTCAAAAATACTGAAAATCTGAAAATCAGAGACAACTTAACTTTCATGATCATTGCATGATCAATAATTAAGGAAGAAGACAATGTGCGAACAGTCGTCGAATGACACTTCTTTTGTCCGCTCAGATAAAAAAAAAACAATTTGCTTGCATCCCAATTCGCTGTCAACTCGACCCTGTGTCGCTGTCGACTCGAAAGTGTTATATGAGTCCACCAGAAGGTACTTGAAAGCGTTCATTATTTCATGGGAAGAATCTTCTTTCATACTCGTGCAGTTCCTAGAGTTCTAAGAAACTTGACATACTCAAATCCCCTGGTCCGGATATTATCCCTCCCACCGTTCTGAAGAGGTGTTCTTCAAAGCTGGCAAAACCACTGCATAAGCTTTCCCATCTGTCCTATTTTATGTTGTCTTTCCGAGGGGATAAAAAACAGCATTTGTACAACCTGTCCCCAAAAATGGAGAATCTTTTTCACCATCTTACTACCGTCCAATTGCACACATATCCCTTACGCCTGCTTTCGAAGCAATAGGTCCACTGGTAATCTGATGGTTATATCTCACCGAGCAGTGGCACAAATCTTTACATTGTTTTGGAGAATTTGGAGAAAGTAAGGTTATTGCGCTTGACGTTTCTAAAGCATTAATTTGATATAGTTTGGCATCAAGCTGCTCTTTTCGAAAATGCTTGTATTTGGAATCCATGAATCTCTTCTTCGATGGACTAGAAATTAAATGTCGGACCACTGAATAAAAGTTGTATTCGACGGTTTTGAGTCTAATATTCACAAAATAAATGCTGGTGTACCCCAGGGAACCGTTCTGTCTCCAAATCTTTTTCTCATTTTTATTAATGATTTCTTATCTGGAACTTCCAATGCAATGAATTGTTTCAATGAGGATAGTACTCTCAGCTTTTCATATTCGTTTTCAGATTAACTTACTTCTTCTACGGATGTGGAACTGCAACGACAGCGAATAATAAGCTCATTAAATTCTGATCTCAACGGCGTTGTCCAATAGGGAATAAAAAACCGGGTAAAATTTAATGCTTCAAAAACTCAGTGCTTTCGTCTGTCGTTAGAGCAGAACCCAACTCCATGAGCGGTACTTGCATTGAAGCAACCGATCAGATTTCAGTCCTTGTGTGTGCGTCACAGACCACAATTTCTCCAATTTATTTTGAAAGACCATAACCCATTGTTGCTATTGCACTCATTCGTTCGATTTTACGCCATTAGATTGTATAATAAAAACGGCATTTCGGATCCGATTAGCCAGAAACATTTGAGCATTTGGAAGCAAACGCACGTTGCAGAACTGAAATTGCAACTCATGATGGAAATTAGAAGTGGGATGGTTTCATCTTCAGCAATAGGAGGCAGTATTGAATTTTAGGCATGACTTGCCATGATTGCCAACTTATAGCCTTATGTGTCAGTCAAGATCAATGTTAGGCTTTTTCCTTCCTGCAGTTTTTAACCTTATTCTTAATTAATAATTCTAACAAAAATTCTTTGTCTTCTTTTCTTATTGATACTTTATACTATTGTCTCGCAATTCAGATTGTATTTAAAATACTTTAAGTCTTACAGGCAAATAAATAATTTCTCTCTTAATCGAGATCAATACTGACTGAGATTATCATACGCTGCTGTTGCATTTCTACAACATAAGCATATGTACACATATAGAAATAAATAAGAGTGTCGGAGAAAGAACGGACCCCTGTGGTACACCATTATTTATGTATTATTACTTGTGCAAATAAGATATTAATGAAATCAAATGCACGCATATTCGACACCATGACATATCTTAAAGTAAGACTATTCAGGGACCAAGAACTGGATCGGAAACGTGAAAAGTACTAGAGGAATAATTTTTTAATTACTTTATTACTTGCGATATATGTACGTAAGTACTTTAGGGCATGTTTTGCATTACAATGATATTAAAAGCAAAAATGTGAGCTCCTCTGCCCCAAGAAAACGATGCTTTCCATAAAAATGTTTAAACTTTCTAATCAAGGGCTCAACCGAATTTGATCAACATTTTTGTATAGGATGCCTTCAAATTTTAATATTAATTTTTTTGAAAATTAGTTAATATTTCGAAAATATGAATCTACGCGATTTTTTAAATTAAAATTTTTGAATAATTAAAATTATCATTACATAAGTTTTGGTTTTATTTTTAATTTTATAGAAATGTTGTATTAGCTATAAGAAATTAAGTAAAAATAAAAATATTTAAAAAAATATGTTTAGGAGTAGTACTTATGATGTGATTGAACGTAACGCCAAAAACATTTTGAAAGTTTCATGCAGCCACTTTACAATTTTAACAATAATCTATGTCTCTCCTGCCCTAAACACTTATATTTTACACAAAAACGTTGTTAATTTTTTTAATTTAGGTTGGAAAAGATTTAATGTAGTATTAATTTCGAGTGTTTTCCAAAATTTGAATTTACCCGAAAAAAGTATTTTTTGTTACATTATTACAACTTTTTTCTTAAATGTTCAAAGAAAAATATTTTATTGAATAAATAATAAATATTTTAGGTGGATATTGATTACGGTCAGTGCCCAAACGTAATGCGTTTCGGAAACTAAATTTCCGACTTCAGGCGATTTTTTAATTCACATAATTTCCGGTTATGACTTAACCAAGTTAATCTAAGTCCGTGGTCATTTATCCTGTTCCTACAATTTGACTGAGAATATTTCTACAAAAATTAAATTAAACTTGTTCCAAATAACTCGACTAGCATTTTTCGTCATCAAACAAAAAATTAACATAGCAGTTTCTTAATATCTTCATCAGAGCTATTTTTTTAAACAAAACCAGCTTGCGCAATATTAGCAATCAATCAAAATTTCGTAAAAATCCATCGACACTATAATTCACATTACATACCATCCAATCATTGGTGGCACATCAGTCATGCTATATATATTTTACCGAATGCCAGCCATGCAGCATATATGTATGCATAAACCACGAAAATGCCAAAAGCATTTTCCATATTCATTTTGCAGTGGCACAATTACCTGAAATCCATCAATCAATTTACAATTTAATAATAGCAAACAACTATCTATACATTCATATATCTAATATAGATGCAGACAGACAGACTTAGCAATTCTTTGTGGTGGCGGTTAGATAGATTTACCTCCTCCACATGAACATTCTATCCAACTGGGATACATCAGGAGACTTTGAGTCACAGTGGGTAGGTAGGTATAGTAGCACTTCTACAATGCACATGGGATAGATTAGATACAAGAAATAAAAGTATAATGTCAGACGAACATTCCTCATGGACTCCCTCGGTCTAGACCTGCAGACTCACAGCAGCTTGATTGCTTGTTTTTATTGTTGTCGATTGTCAACATCCTTCCTAACCATTTGCAATTTTAATTGATCGCATGATTTCATTCATTCCAATCGATCGATTCTCTCTTCATAGGAGCGCGTCCACTTAGATTTTCTTCAATTTCGTACATTGAGTTGCTATATGACGCTTACTCTTATCAATTATATCTTTATCCCTACGAAGAATTTAATAAATGTATCTAAAATATTAAAAAACAGTGGTTTAAGCATGAACGAAAATTGCGTTCCTTGTCTATTTTTTTTTCTTTAATTTAAATATGTTTATTTCTTTCATCTCCTTTCCTGTTTCATCTTCCTCTTTCTTTCTGGAATTTTGTTCTAGTTAAATTTTTTTTATGAAAATTAGGGGTGGACAATTTCCACCAACACCTTACTTTTCCACCAATTTTTTTTTAACAATCTTGTTATATTAAAAAAATAGGGCGTGTCAGTGGGCTAAAATGCATTCTTCTATAGTTTGCATATGCATGTCAAAATATTATGGTGTTATAAATTATTAATTATATGCTTGAATTTAACAAAAAAGTGGGCGTGGCACCAACTATGCATAAGGAATCCGTAAAGATATGTATTTTTTTTTAATAAAAACCATCTACAATACTATTTTAGCATATTTTTTTAGATAAACGCATATTATTTTTATTTAAAAGAAGGGCGTGGCTGAGGGCGGAAAAACTTTGTTCTTCTGAAGTTTTCATGCGAAAATTATCATGCAGGCGAATAAGACTCCAAAATTGTTGAAATATGGAGCAAACTTCTAAAAGCTTCAATTTTATAAAAATGGGACGTGGCAAAAAATTTGATTAAAAAATCCGTTAAGTAATTAATTCTGGTAACAATTTTGTTTCTGGTAGCATGGCAGTACATATATATTTTTTTTTCAAATCCCAAACCATCCAGTTCGAATTTCAATGCAATTTATATATTTTCGACCGCTTAATCATTCACTTTGGACCACTGTCCGGGGTTAAGCCAATATTTGAGCGTAGGGAGGCTTGTACCTTAAAATGAATTCAATACTAGGTTTTCGCGGTTGAATTTCGTTAAGCGCTGCAGCAAAATCAGAGGCAGAAAAAATAGAATTCAAACCGAAATTAAAGAATATCAATAATATTCCGCAGCTGCTGCAGCCGCAACCGCTTACTAAATCCGCTCACATAAAACCATAACAGAATAAAAGAAAAACAAGACCATTTGGTGGTATTCATAGACAAAGACAAAAATAAATAAGGCTACAGCCAAACCATCCAAAGACCATAATAAGAATTGACTGCTTCGAGAGAGTTGGTTGCATTATTCGGCAGAGTGCGCGGGTCTCAAGGAGAAACAAAATGTAGCTGCAGCAGGCAGGAGCAGCAGCGGCTGCGGTAACTGCAGCATGCCAATGCAATTTACTATAAGTCCAATGAAATCGCATAACCAAACAGTTTGGAAATATATGCACCCTAGATTCCCGGCCCAAGATGGAGTTTTTTGTTTTTTAATTTTTTGTTTGAGCTAAAAAGCCAAAAGATACACTGTGGGCCACGAAAGGGGGTAGAAATAGAAAATCTGCCCGCGATATTGAAATAATAATAATTTTTGTTTAAACTATGCGCCTTTGCCTTTTATGTTATCTTGCCGCATACAATGCACTGCACTGCCGGCCGTATCGGTCTCATTGTCGTCATCGTCGTCGCGTCGCCGCGTCGTTCGTCGATACTCGATCGATTGAAAGACATTTGAGAAACAATTGAGAATTATTTTAGCATAAGAGGTTAAACGTTTTCGCAAATAATAATGATACTTGAAGTTGGAGATTTAGTTGTTGTTGTTGTTGATTGTTTTTATTGTATGCTTTTTAGTCCAATCTTGACTGGAACTTTGTGGCATTTCATTTAAAAAAGCACAACGCGAACGCATATAATTCAAACGATCATCGTATGATGGTAGCTCTGACTTTGTGTTGGCAGCGCCAGCCAGCGCAGCGCAATGATGATGGCCTTAGGGTTAGCAAATTTTAAATTGTTTTTTCTGTGACTGGCAATTGAGACAGCGCGACTATCAAAGCCTGGAGGAAATATATAAAAACTAATAAAATATTATTCGAAAGGAGTTCGTTAGAAGTTTTTTTTTTTTATTTGTGTGCCTAATCACAGAAAATCAAACAAAATAGATTTTGTCATGTCCTTGAGACGCAATAAGACTATAGGTTTCTATGGAATGTAAAGTTATAATTTTTGCCCAGAAGTCATTGCTTTGAGAAACAAAAACAATCTTAAAAAACATAACCGTAGCGGCTGAAATAAGCAATAAGCAGTTTGTGGGCTAACAAATTTTTTAGTTGTCAAGAAAGTGCGTAGGAACGAAAATTTGATAACAAGTTTTATTTGCGATTATAGGTACTAACGATTTTTTTGCTACTTGGTTTTTGACGTTTATATTTTTGACAGATTACACATGACAAATTCCACGAACATTTGACATTTCGATTCAGTATTGTTTGCCATTTCATCATGAATAGACTTACGCCTGAACAACTTTTGCAAATTATTGAAATTTATTATCAAAATTCGTGCTCTGTGAAAAATGTGTTTCGCAAGCTACGTCCGTTTTATGGTCGTCATAATCGACCCACCGAGCAGGCTATTCAGCTCATTGTGACCAAATTTCGCACCAGTTTCACTTTATCCACCAAGATCATGTGATTTGACCCCGTTAGACTATTTTTTGTGGGGATATGTTAAGTCTATTGTCTATGGGGACAAGCCAAACGCGATTGCTGCCTTGGAAGCCAACATTGAACGCGTCATTGGTGAGATTCCGGCCAAAATGTGTGAAAAAGTTTGCCAAAATTGGACCTTCAGAATGGACCACCTGAAGCGTAGCCGCGGGCAACATTTAAGTGAAATTATTTTTAAAAAGTAAATGGCAGAAATTGATTTATCGGTCCAAATAAAAATTTCATTTACTTTTTACAAGTTTCTGTGTTTTTTTGAATTTACAAAAACCAAGCTCTTAAAAAATCACCGTTTATAAGGCAAGTTATGTATTCGTAAAAAATTTGTTTTTCTATCAATCAAATATGACATTACGATAATAGAGAAAACCAAAAAAAGCCCCCGATTCCGTCTGTCAGTCTGTCTGTCTGTCCTCGAGTCTACAGCCTTAACGCTTTGATAGATTTGCTTCAAACTTGGTACATATTGTTTTTTCGGTAATATGCCCATACGTTTTTTTCAATTTTTTTTTTTAAGACGACAAATAACAGTAGGTCCCATACATTTTTTTGGCCAAAAACAAAAATCTTATTGTGCTCAAAAACGGCTCCAAGGATTTTTATAAAAAAATATCAGTTCATTAACGAAGGGAAAATGTACCTTTTGATATTTTTTTTTGGAAAAAATTGTTATTTTTGGTACATCTAGTAGAACCATTTTTTTAGTTAATTTTATTTTTTGAAATTTCTTACGCAGAAGCACGCAGAGAATTTAAACACTATTGTATACAAACATTTTTTTTTTTTTTTTGAAAACTCAAAATTTCGAAAGCGTCTCAATAGATTTTTTCAATACTTCGTATTTGGTGGTTTTTTGACATTATCTTGAATATTTAAAAAAACTATTTTTCTAAAATAAAAATCAACGGTACCTCCTAAACAAATGTTAAGAAACCGTTAAGAAAAAAATGTATTTCTTGAAAACGGCTCCAAGAATTTTTATAAGAAAATTTGTGTGTTCTTAAATTAGTACAGTTCACTTTTAAGTATAAAAACATTTTTTTTGCGTACTTATTAACGGTACTTCCCATAGAACCACTTTTCATATTTTCGACTTTATCAATATTTGATAAACCGATTAAAATAATTTTGTTTATGCTAATGCTCGCTAAAATGGTTAATAAGACTGTGTATTCAAATTTTCAAAAAAAAAGTTTTTCGATTTTTAAAAAATAAACAAAAAATTTTTTTTTGAAAAGTCGATTTTTCAAAAACCAGTCACAGATTTTTTTTGGAAATTTTAATTTTATATGTCTATTCCATATATCAAAATATATTTTCAATTTTTTTTTCTAAAACTTTTTCAAAATTTTATACATAAAAAAATAAATTTATTACAAAACTTCTCCAACGATTGTTGAATTTTTTTTTTGATATATTCTTATTTATCCATGAATTCAAATGGCATCTTTGTTTTCCCTCAAACTATAACGACAATATAAAAACATTTAAGTATGTGTATTATCCATTTATTTCTATTTTATTTTTATTAACTTTTTACACGAATCTTACGAGTATGTATGCATAGTGCACCTAAATTATAAAATTATATGCATATAGCTACATACCCACCTACATCCTTCATTTTCATTATTATATGTACATGTTTATATACTTAAGTTCCATCAATATGTATTGTAGATACATTTTACTCTCCTAACTTATATAATTAAAATCCATAACTTAGATTTAATTATATATTTGTAGGTAGCTACCTACGTAACTATTCCTTGAATCATCCATTCGACAATTCATTATAATAAGAATCAAGAAAATCTTACCTACATAGGCTTTAAACCTGCATAGGATAACTACACCTAACTAACTAAGCCTCAATGGTTAGCTACATGAAAGTTGTTAGCTACAAGAGCAAGTTCGTACGATCCAGTAGTGCATTTTATTTGTATCTAAATTATTTAGAGCCGTTTTCGAGATAATTGAGATTGTAGAAAAAATTGTATGGCAAGAACAGTTAGTTTTGGACATAAAAGCAATATTTAAAAATCTATTTTAGATAATCACCTAAAACGCTTAAATGCCAAGTTTGAAAAAATTACTTTAGCGGTTTAGGCTCTAGAGCATGGTACAGACAGACGAAACTGCGGGACCCACTTCTTTTGCATTCTCCATCGTCGTTATAATGTCAAGTTTGATTAAGATCTCGAGGTTTATTTTTACTTGCGATTATAGGTACTATAAGGCAAATAATGAATTCGTCAATGCAGTTTGGAGATAACAATCAAACACGAAAATGATGGTCTAAAAATTCTGTCCGTCTGTATGTCTTTCTGTCTGTTTGTCTGTCTGTCTTTCTGTATGTATGTACTGTAGACACTTACAGACCAAAAATTGCTTCAAACTTGATATATAGAGTTTTTTAGGTATTGTACAGAGAGGAAATTGAAATTTTTTTTAGCTCAAAAAATAACGGTACCTGCCATATAACCGTTATGTTAAAGCCTATTTTTCTCGAAAATGGCTCTATCAATTTTGATTTAAGAAAACCAGTGCAGCTTTTTAGGTACGACCGATCGATTGAAAAAAATAATTTTTAATATGTATTAAAACGGTACTTTCCATAGGACCGTTTTTTTTTTTCTTTCAACTATTTTATAAATGGCTTAATCGATTCTTTCGAAACACACATATATAGGTGTAGGTAGTCCAATTTAAGAATTAACATTTTTTGTATTTTTAAAAGCATTTAAAATTTTTTTTTAAGTTATATTTTGAAAACTGCTCACTAAATTTTTTTCAAAAATTATAGTTATCTTGAATTTTTTTTTGAAAAATGTTTTCAAAAAGTTTAAAAAAAAACGTTTTCTGAAAAATCGCTCCACAGATTTTTAAAATTTTTTTCCCATAAATTCACATTTATCCAAGAAATAATGTGAATAGAGTAAACTATTCCAATTTTGTTACTCTTTCATAATTCGAATGACCATTCGAGTATTTAGATCACTCGAATACACGTATCTCGATTATTGAAATCATTCGATTATGCAAATCACTACTTCAACATTTTAGAAATATTTCACAAACATTTCGAAAACGTTATAAAAATGCTTCTACAATGTTTTCGTTATGTTTCAACAAAATTTGGTTTATAAATTGAAAAACAAAAAATTATTTTAGAAATGTTTCTCGAAAATTCAACCAGAAAAAAAAATGCGATAAATATTTTCTAAATGTTTTTTATGTAAGTTGAAAATATTTCAGAATCATTTTTTAGACAATGCTTCCTGAAATGTTTCAGTGGTTTGGAAATATCTACCTTTATAGGTCAAATTTTCTTCTAGATTTTTCTTTGTTGGCTTTAATTTCTTCAATGTTGACTGAAAGATGATTTCCTGACACTCCAAATTCGATCAATGAACTTAACCTATTCAAATGTTGATGGGACTGTATTGTATTTATACATATTATTGAATAGTCATAACTCCAAAGAAAAACATATTTTCCACTCTCTGTTGAGCCATTAGAGTCTTACGCAAAATATTAATTTAATATTTCAATTAAAATGAACAGCCAAAATCACAATTGTAAGTTACCTAAGCTTGATCGGTCAACAAAATTAAAAGTTGTCTGTCATATTTAAATATTATAATATCCATAAATCTATGTACCCCGCTTCACGAATGAAATTATCCAGTTTAATCGCCCACGGATTAAAATGGGTTCAAAAGCTTCGGCTACTTAATAAAAACACACACGTACTTCGAGTGTATGTATGTCTATATGAATGCGAACCACATATTGTTTATAGTGTCATTAATCACATTTGCTGGTGAATTTATTAATATGCGTTTGCCTCATATTATCTTCCTCCTTCTATCCCTTGGTCTTTTCAAAGGAAAACATGTTTCTATATCTAAAATATCTTTGAGCAAAAAAAAAACCCTACTCAATCTTTGCATCAAATTGAAATTGAAACTGAAAACTAATCCACTTGAGATAGTGGTTATCAAAGTGCGATTTCAACAAGTTCGCATTAGATATACTTAAAGTATAGTCAGAGATGTGGGGTCGTTCGGTTTCTGGTCGATGTTTAACGATGAACGATGAAAAGTATCTTTTTTCGTTCGTACATATTATCTCTATCAAGCAGACCAAGCTGGATAGAAACCGGGAGATATCGAAATACCAAGCCAGGGTGGAGGCTTTTCCGTGCGTTTGTGCCAAGTCAGTCAATCTTTTTATATGAAAACTGAGTTTATTTATAGCCCATCATGCATGAATATGGCAAAAGGAATATATACTTTCGCATTAGATACTCCTATATGGGTGCTGGGTAAGTTAGTGTTAAGCTGTTAAGCTTGGGTTCGTCGTGAGCGATGCTGCTCGTTCTCGTCGTCGTCGTCGTCAAATTGTGGCAATAATCTCTGAACAAAGTCTGATGGAAAGTGAGAGTTATATTATGAAGTCTATAGTTGCTGATGGGATTTCTCCGTATCTATAACCATCATGCGGCAGAATTTACAGTGTTGGTGGTGTTACTGCTGTACAGTTCGGTTCACATAGATTGGAGCAATTTAAAATTTATGAAAATCGGTAGGGATTTTAATTGAGAATGCATTTTAACTATGGCAGAAGTCTATTGAAAGGTATTTCTATGAGTTCCAAGTATCTGCTGAACTACTTAACTGATTTTATTAAAATTATGTGAAGAAGCAAGTGAAACGAAATATATCGGGTGAATTTTCAAATCGATAAAATGCATTTTATAGGGAAACCTCGAGTCTTAAGGAGCCGTAACCCATTTTGTTCAAATTTTCTGCTATAATCTTATTTAAATATTGTTTTAAGTAATTTTTGTTCAAGGAGTTTAATCAAAGTAACCGTACTGTAAATGCGGTTTTCTAGGAGCATTTTTGTCGGGGTAAGATCATAAATTTAATTTTGTCGCATATTAAGAAGACAAAGATATCTATGAAAAGTAAAGTTGTATTAATAATTTTATCATAATTACGTAATTGTTATTGCGCACAGCCACCGCTGCATAATCGTATATTATATCGTCGTCTGTCCTAAAGGCGGTAATAATATTTTTATTTCGTTTTTTTTCTAAGCGGGTGGAGCTACATTTTTAAGCCATTTTCTGGCGACAGTATTATCGACATTGATGAATTAAGATATTTTGGTTGAACAAAATTTATTGCTTAAGGCTTGCGAAGTGCTTTTCGTTTCCTAACTGTTCAGTAATTGGCTTGAGTTAACTCAAACTAAATAAACTGGTTAACTTATTTGGATTAAGATGTTGTCAAAAAAAATCTAAAAACTGAATGATTAGATCTGTAAGAATCTACGTATAACCTATCCTCAAATAATCTCCCGCCAAACATTTGAATTTCGAAATAAAAATTAATAATACGACACTTCATATATCGACCTCAAGAGTCCTACAGCAGCTAATCTGTGATGAGCCGAGCTTCTTCGTATTTGTTTTTTATCATCATTCGTCGATCAGCTAGACCTTCTTCGTTTTTGTCTTATAGTCATAGCAATCAACCTGCCACGCGCTCTTCAACAAAAGTATTATATTAACTTTTTGATTTGGTTATTAGTAATTGAAATATTGAATTAAATTAATTTTTAAAATTGTTAAGCCGTTCGCTTTTTTCATTGTGGACCCAATATCATCCGCTTTGACCGGTCCACACTTGTTTATTTAATTTTTTGATTCACTCACGTGTATATGACAAAAAGTTGCATATTATGAAAATTGTCTAAAACAATATACAACAAAGGCGTGAGAATTCTTTGCCAAAACAATTGAAAATCTCAATCGCAAGTTGAAATTCCGAATTTTATGATGTGTCCGAATCGCCATTCAGAGAAATGTATCCTCATCCGTCATTACGGGTGACTTCAATGTACACAATTAAAAATGGCCCCGAATTTCATGCCCAACAATAACCGAAGAAAGGTGTTGAGGTCATTACTGATCTAAACCAACTGACTCAGTTTGTTGATGGGCCAACTTGAATACCTGACAGCCAACTCAATAGGATTGTATCTTATATCTGACTCTGATAAACACACTTTAAGTGTGTTGTATCATATCTGCAAATTTCTTATGTCAACAACACTCAGTTAATGAAAAATCACCTAAGAGAACGGTTTGGCAATATGAGAACGCCAACTGGAACGGTCTCAATAATTTCTACAGAAACTTAACTGGTCCCTATGCTCGTTCGGTAGTGACATAGACTCCAGCGCAGATATGATAACAAATTTAATTTTTTCACGGAATGCAAAATGTGAAATCAATGAAACCGAAAGACAATGCGTGGTGTGATTTAGCTGCAAAGAGGTTATTATATTGATAGAGAAGTAAATTTCCGGAAGTATAAACCCAACCGAACTGAGGAAATCCGCAATAAATTCAAGCAAGCTAGAAAGACTTGTAACGTTCATATTCAGAGAACCAAATTTGGGTATGATCAAAAGTTAAATCAGAAAATACTACAATGTCCCAGAGATAGTAAACATTTTTGTTCATCTGTAAGAAACATTCGAAATAAAACTTCGCCCTCGGTTCCAACGCTCGCATTAAGTGACATCCCTTGTGTCAGATCTCATGAAAAAGAAAATTTGCTTGCAGCACTCCTTCAGTACTTGAGAGCGTAAACGATTTCATGGGACGAATCTTTTTTCGCAAAAGTGCAGTTGCTAGAGCCCTTAAAGACCTCGCCATATACAACTCCGCTGGCCCGGAAATTATCCCTCCAATCGTTCTAAATAGATGTTTTTGAGCGCTTTGAAAACCAATGCGTATAGCTTCCCCATCTGTCCCACTCTACTGGTGTCTTCTCGAATGGATGTTAAACAGCATTTGTCCATCATGTCCCTAAAAAAAGCAAACTAACTCTCTTTTGTGCATTTGGCGTGCATTTGATACTGATGAATCTCTTGTTCATTGGATTAGAAATTACCCTTCGGACAGTTCAATACAAGTGGTATTGGACGGTTTCAAGTCTAAGATTCACAAAATAAATGGTGGTGTGCCCCTGGGGCTCCGCTTTATCTCCAACTCAGTTCTTCATCTTCATTAATGATCTACTCTCTACAACTGCTAATCCATTAAATTATTTTACTGAAGAAAGTACTTTCAGCTTTTCTTATTCGCTTGCAGATTCACCTCCTTATTCTTCGGATGTGGAAGTGCAACGCCGCGTATGAGTAGCTCATTAAATTCTAATCTCGAGATAACAATGGGAATAAAAAAGCCGCGAAGAATTTAATGCTTCAAAAACTTAATGCTGGTTCCTGTCATTAAAGCGGGGTCCTCCTACATTGCCGTTGTCCATGAGCGGTATTAGCAACGAGGAAACCGAAAAACTTTCAGTCCTTGAAAATGACTCTTGTGGAATGACAACAGTTTCGATGTCGTCAAAAACGCTGCAAAGTGTATGGGTTTTCTTAGACGAAATAAGAAATATTTCGACAATATTTATTCGAAACTTGAGTCCCAAATCCCCAAATCTCATTTAAATCTTTTGCACAGAATTTAAAATAGAGCTCTAAAAATGACAGACAATAGAACTATAACGGACAAAAACATTATTCGAACACCGCCCGTTAGACTATTCAACCGTAATACTCACGCTTCTGGCATTGCTCATCAGTTTAGCCTTAAAAGAAAGGATGTTCTACAATGTTCTAGGTACCCAGTTGTCTATATTTGTAAAAAGAATATGGGATCTAAAAACAACAACTGACAATTTTGTTGTAATTTAGTTGTCAGCTCAAAATCTTGCCTAATAATATCAATAATTATTTCAACCTAAGATTTCCTTAAAGTCGACAAAGTACACATAAATGGGGTATTTTTAGTTTATCTTAACAACTCATTACTAGTATCCTCGAAATTGTTTTGTATAAACATTTATGATATGCCCTAAATAACACGGCTTCCCGAAACTAAGGTCTACGACCACTTATCATGGTAAAATTGTATATATTTCTATTTCAGACTTAGAGGACAGGACTGGAAATCAACATAACATCGCCCAACAAGTTAGAGCTATGATAAAATTTAGTATAGACTTATATTCCTCATGTCTTCCTGTTCATTTAAAAAAACATACATAAATACAACAGCGCACTACAGCGTATGTTTCATATCTGACCTCGCCGATTATTCGTCTTTTCTAATGGCATTCCACATGGCAGCCAATTGGGGCCACTTCTTTTTTTAGTTCTTACTTCATAAAAATGGTTATTTCTTTCACTTAAAGCCGACAATGCAAGGTTGTTTTCGTGCGTTGTAACAAGGCTAACACATTATAAAGAATTAGATGGATCTCCATAAATTTTTAGTTTGTAGCCTTAGCAACTAAACGGTGATTTTTTAAGAGCTTGGTTTTTGAAAATTCAAAAAAACACAGAAACTTGTAAAAAGTGAATGAAACTTTTATTTGGATCGATAAACCAATTTCTGCCATTTACTTTTTAAAAATAATTTCACTTAAATGTTGCCCGGGGCTACGCTTCAGGTGGTCCATTCTGAAGGTCAAATTTTGGCAAACTTTTTCACACATTTCGGCCGGAATCTCACCAATAACGCGTTCAATGTTGGCTTCCAAGGCAGCAATCGTGTTTGGCTTGTCCCCATAGACAATAGACTTAACATAGCCTCACAAAAAATAGTCTAACGGGGTCAAATCACATGATCTTGGTGGCCAATTGACTGCGCCAAAACGTGAGATCAACTGCTCACCAAATTCGCCTCTCAATTGATGCATGGTTTCGCGTGCAGAGTGGCATGTGGCACCGTCCTGTTGGAACCACATGTCGACCGAGTTCAATTCTTGCATTTTCGGCAAAAAAAATTTGTTATCATCGAACGGTACCCTTCTCCATTGACCGTAACCCTGCGGCCTTCATCGTCCTTGAAGAAGTACGGCCCAATGATGCCGCCTGCCCATAAACCGCACCAAACAGTGCATTTTTCGGGATGCATTAGTAGCTGCTGAATTGCCTCTGGCTGCTCTTCACTCCAAATACGGCAATTCTGCTTATTCACGTATCCATTTAGCCAAAAATGAGCCTCGTCGCTGAAATGGACGTAGCTTGCGAAACACATTTTTCACAGAGCACGAATTTTGATAATAAATTTCAATAATTTGCAAACGTTGTTCAGGCGTAAGTCTATTCATGATGAAATGGCAAACAATACTGAATCGAAATGTCAAATGTTCGTGGAATTTGCCATGTGTGATCTGTCAAAAATATAAACGTCAAAAACCAAGTAGCAAAAAAATCACCCGTTACTTGGAACATATAAACAACTTATTTCTAAACGCCAATTCAGCTGTTGGTATTAATTGGTTCAAACCCCAAAGAATTATCTAAGTCCTCGCTAAATAACTTTTGCAAGATATCTGGTTGAACATGCTTGTCAAGTTTGGTATCAATATACTTTAGCGCATTCAATGGTTTTTTTTTTTGTTTAGCTGTTAAGAGCCCCGAAGATCTAGTCAGTGTAGAATTAGATAACGATCTTACATAGAATAAGCTGAAATAAAAGGGGTTCTCGACACCCCGAATTAAAAAGAAAAATTAATTATCATTAGGCGTGTTTTGGTGAGAAAATGAAACTTAGTGAGTCAAAATGTAACAAGAGAAACAACAACAAAAACCCACTGGGATCTACTTTACCCATTTTATTCCAGTGAAATGTTACTTGACATTATTCGTTTCTGCTGCTCAAATTTAGAGGACGCTAATCTAATTTTGTGTGTTTGCTATGTTGGTAAACATGATAATAAATTACAATAGATGTGTTCGATTTTTGATCTCTAGGCTTGTCACGCACGTGATAAGAAGTCAGGCAGAGTTTATAAAATAGTTTATTAAGAGTTAAATCATTTCCCATTCGGGGATTCACTGTAATATCATTTTGTACCCCATTAGTCATTTTGTATTATCAGAATTGAATGCATTATAAAAGAACTTGCACTTTATCGAGATCACGTTTCGTGATCCAAAAATATAATTCTGGGGTACTTCCAAGGTTTATCATTTTTAATCCCTTTGTACCTGTCCACACTAGAGTTTAACTGAAAAGAAAACGGCAATCTGCCCTTCTCTTTTCTACGAATGTAAGATCATAAGAAATCTTCATAGTTTAACGCAAATAGGCGTTTTTCTTTTTTAGGTCAGAGTAGAACCTGAGTTGTCAAATAAATTGTTTGGGTTTCTTTTTAATTCAGATCATTCAGAGCTCCAAATGTGTGTTTCTTTTTTTCGTTCTGAACATGTGAAGATCGCACTCGATGTGCTTGGACATAAACGACTGAGTATGTAAGTAAATTTCTGAACGCACCAAATGTGTGTCAAGAAGGAAAATGTGAAGAAAAAAATAATCATATACAATTAAGATGCTTTGGAACTACATTTTTTTAATATTTTAAAAAACTTTAAAAAAAAAGTGTGCGGTTAGCCTTAGACCAAAATTGGTAGATTAGAAATGCTCAAGAATCAAATAAATCTTTATGTCAAACAAACAACAAGCAGTGGCACCAACCCTTAAATACCTAAACATGTAGAAAGACATTTGCTGTGGATCGTTTTCTTGAATTTGTTTTACTTCACTGTGCTATATTCTCACCAAAACACACCTATTGTTTAAACAAAATTAAAAACCGTGACAGGAAATTGAATCATTTTCTGAGAAGCTGCCTAGGAGGTCTTAAAACGAAACATTCTTTTTGTTAACTCTAAGTAGTTCCAGAGCTTAACCTTTCATTTTAAAGTTTATCTCTTTATATGCGGTCTTCAAATAATTTTATATATTTAATAATCCGATGGAACAGATCAAATCTTAGCCAACTTTTTATGGTCGCATACTATAAAATTCATGTTTTTGGTTCTTATGAGTAATTTAACTTAAGAATACCACAACTGCAACAATGTGTCTTTTAACAAAACCGCATTAAATATTCATTTTGATTTTCATCCAAAGAAATCCAAAACAAGACACACACATACAAAAAAAAACCGATACAACACCTCCGATCTTCCATCACGATATTTGTCTCGCCAAAGTCCGGAGAAGAAGGCACACTCTTGTAGCTTTTATTTCGACTTTGACTTTCGACATTTAGTATGCAAGTTGCAGTAGCTACGCATTTAACCATCGATTATTATTTTTTATCGGTGATGTTTTTCCAGAGCACATCATCGCTTCTTTGCTTTTCAATTTTTTTTTTCTTTTTTATTTTAATTTTTATTTGTCCTAAGCAACTTTTGCCAAAAAATAAAAAATTAAAAAAAAAAATTCCTCAAGGTTTTGTCTGATGCCTACATCATCGTCGCGTCGATCGTCTTCGCACGAAATTTTGTTTGCGCGAATATTTGCTAAGTGTTTGCGTGCCTTGGCAACTTGGTGGTAGTGTCGTCGTTCGTCATCATCATCGTGCGTCGCGTCGTTGTGGTATCCAATCCATTGATGTTCCACAGGACACAGGATTACTTATGGTGTTCCCTGCCGCCGAAAAAATGCACTCAGTAGGTATGCCGGGTTCGATACACCTCTTCCACCTTTCCATGTTCCGTTCTGTCCTTAGACCTTTGTTTTATTTTATTCGTTTTTGGTCTTCGATATTTTATGATAATGGGCACATAAACAACATAAAGCATAATTATAAGGATCCTCAAAGGAGAGCGAGTGCTGGCTACAAGAAATCCCAGACTCGAAACTCAAAAACAATAAAAAAAAAGCAAAAAATTAACAAAAATCGTAAAAAAGGCTCTTTGCAGCCGAACTTCTTCAAACAAGGCTTCTTTTTCGAGACGCGAACTGCTGTTGTCTCTCTGCTGGCGATGGTGGTAAATCCTTTTCTTGTATTTTATTTTTGTTGGTCCTCTCATGGGCCATCATCATGGGCAACGTTTAGTGGGGCCATTTGAATTTGATGTTGTCGTTTTTGAAAAACCGTTTTGTTCACAACAACGTTACGCATGGCTATTTAAATGTTTATGGTTAGCGAAAATTGCATTAATATGTATGTATATGCATAACTGCACACATATTCATTCGTATTCGCCGTGTTTGGGGTTTGTTTTGGATTATTTTTAATTTTTTTTTTGTTTGTGTTTTTGAATTAAAAACAACAAACTGTAGAGCTTCCTTTTGACCATTCCTCCGTGGAATCAACGGTGCTACCTGAATTTTGATAAATTGGCCATAATGAGTGAATTTTTGTCGTTTGCAATGTTCTTCTCTCGATGGCACAGCGGCGCGACGGCCACGGCGGAATGCAAGGATTTCTGTCTTATATAAAATTGAAAGGCTTTTAAGATTTATTTTTTGTTTACTTTAATTGTTTTTTTTTGCGGCAAATATTAATAATAATAAAAAAACTAATAGTAGTCGCTCCACTCAACCGCAAAAAAATCATTTATTAAGAGAATAACTGATAAATAATTTTAACGAACTGCTAAAGATGCGTGTGTTTGTTTTGTTGGTGTAATTGAAGGAGCTGCTGGCTCTCGAGTCTTAAAGATAAATAAATGATCATTTTCAAGAGCTTCTGTAAGTTTTGAGTGGAGAAGTATTTTTTTTTTTTAATGTTTAACCATCATCTTTGGATTTTGTGTGCGAATATTTCAGACAATGATAATATTGAATGGATACTGGCTTTTTTGTACTCTTCTTCTTGATATTCTCTTTTTATTAAATGGGCTAAGTCGTGCTTTTGATTAAGAAATTTGAGTCACTTTAATGATCGGTTGTGGATGTGGTGCAAAAAATTATGTTTTAATTGGAAATAATATTTTTTTTTGCTTGTTGAAAGACTCCCAAGAATAATTTATATTCGTTAGCTGTAACATCAATACAGAACAGACAAATACAAATACTTAAGGATGTGACAGAGAGCTTTTGAGTTGATTATTAAATTAAATTGAAAAAAAAATGTGAACAACAATTCAAAATAAAAGTATTAAAAATACCAACATAAATGCCCTGATGTAAAAAGTACTTCTAATAAATTTTAGGGAATTCTGAATTATATAACCAAATACTGACTGGAAGCCTGGCTTAAAAAATAACAATCAAATATTTGCCAATATATGTATTTTCTATAGCCACAAGCTTGGTTCATTAAAGTTTTATTTAATTAAGCGTCGATAATGCTGGCAAAACGTTTACGCTTTTATAAAATATCTCCAAATCCGGGTGTTTTTTAGTTATGTGTACTTACATCAGTGTTGAATTTTTCATCAAAACGATGCATAGGAGAATTTTCTTTAATAAAGTTTGCAAATCATAAAAGATTTTTATTAAGATATTAGGTTGAAAGTTCGCAATTTATTGTATGTATGTTTAGATTTTAATCAATTTTGTTATATTTTCCTGAAAAAAAAAGGTGGAAGGAATTTTCTTTTACCACGCTATTTTAAAGCTTTGAAAATAAAGAAGCTTTAATGGAATATTCTTTGTTTCCTTGTATATTTTGATTCTGTTCAGTTGTGTCTTATTTTTGCATTAAAAGAAACCATAAACGAGTTTTCTTTTAAAAAGCTTTCTAAAGCTCCCGAAACAAAAAAAAACTTTAACAGAATATTCGCATGAAAGTTTTTACTAAAAATAATGTTTAAAAGAGTTTTTTTTATAAAGCTTCTGTAAAGCTTACAAAACATAAAAGCTTTTGTAAGATATTGAGCAAAAAGTTCGAATTTTATTGCGTGTTTGGATTTTTATCGATTTTGTTATATTTTCCTACGAAAGTGTGGAATGAAATTTCTTTTACAATTCTTCTTTAAGACTTTCAAAACATGAAGGTTTTTATGGAATATTTGTTGTGTTTTTTTGTGTATTTCAATTTTTATCAGCCGTGTCCTATTTTTGCATTAAAAGAAACCATAAATACGTTTTCTTTTAAAAATCTTTTTAAAGCTCTTGACTCTGTGTCAATCTTCTCATATTTTTTTATTAGTTAAGACTGGCAAATCATAAAAGCAATTAAAAACTATTCGTCTGAAAGTCTTTGTGCTTTTTGTATTGCCATTTTTAAAACTAAGCATAAAAGAGTATTCTTTAAAAAAAGCTTTTTTGAAAATCTCAAGACATAGAAGCTTTATCAAAATATCCAGTTGAGAGCCCACGTGCTTTGTTCTTCGATTTTGTCAGCTTTTTACTATATTTCATTAAAATAAAGCTAAAGGGTGAAAAACGGTTCACAATTTATAAACAAATGATAATAGCGGGCTTCTTTTCTAAAGCTTATATGTATGAGTGAAGCTCATATTTTCCGACTTATTTCATTATTAGAAGAATATGGGTTTTATCCATTTCTAATGGTATACACTTTAGTAGTTCATGTTTATAGCTAGTTAATAGTTATTAGATTGTAATTGAAAATTAATATTCAATATTCAACCATACATAACTGTAATTTCTTAAGAATTAAAATTTTTATTTTGTAAATCTTAACTACTTTTTTATCAACTTCTATAAATGATTTTTTTTTGTTCGTTTAACACAATCGATTACATTCGTTAACGCCACAAGTAGTGAGCAACAAAAGAGCTGAGTTGCAAACCTTACAAATTTAATTTATTCTTAAGCTTAACCCAAATACAAAAATATTGTATTTCTTTATACTATTATTTTAAATACAATTATATGTCCACCCCAAATCGTGACGCCTGGGCAAAGTAATATGCACAGAAAATCAATTCAAAATTATGTATATTAAATGCCTTCGATGTCAATGGTGTTTTTCCTGTTTTTTTTTTTTTTTTAATAAAAACTACACAATTTATTTTTTTCTTTAAGCTATTTGCATACAGATATGGTTTGACCGTATATATTTTGCAATGCGTTTTTCTCTGAACTATTTTAATAGCTACCAATTGTTTAAAAAGCCACATTGTCTTTCAAGGTTCCATATTCCCACGCTCTAGCTCCGTTCTAAATGCACATTCAAATTAATGAGATATATTTATTTTTTTCTTAACGAAGTGATTTTGTTCAGAAATATTTATAATTGTCAAGCGATCTACCCCCGAGTGAATATTTTTAACTAGATACAGCTAGTTTATAATTATTATTTCAAGTCCTCTGGGTAAGGCGACTAAGCGGCGCCAGACAATCGCTTGAAAATATAAAATATTGATTAAATTAAAACTAATTTGTGCAGACTTTGTATGGATGGTGTTGAGGTGTTTAGGAAAAGAATGACTGCAATGACGTTGATGCATTTGAGTACAATCTTTAATACCAATACGTCAATCTCTCCCAAGCACATCAACAAAGATTTTAAAAAGAAAACAACAACAAAATACTGAGAAATTATAATATAGTGTTTAAGTTAAATTTATAATATTTTGTTTCAAAAAATGAAGAGGAGCTTCATTAAATTGTAAGATTTGTTAAAAACCGAGACATGTATTTTACACACGCAGCAATAATATATGATTACAGATTCATTTGATGATAGTCATGGTCTCTGTGTGTCTCTGCCTGTGAGAGGAATGCATTTAAGTGATTAATTAAACAGAGTTTTTCAATTACCATTTATTGATACAATAAATCAATTTCTGGTCTGCACTCCACCATACTAGTTAACCCCCGACTTATCATTGGCACTTGGAACTTAAGACACAAAAAAAACGACGTTCATAAAAAAAAAACGGAAAAACTTCAGTTACACTCTTAATGAGTTGCTGGATTGTGTCCTCGTTTGGATGATGGTGGTTGTCGGTTGGTGACCGAGAACGCGCGTTGCTACAACTCTCACATGCAGATGCAGATTTTCTACTTGTTTACTGCTTAATCTTTTCATGTCGAATGAACAGCAGCGCGTTCTTATGGTGTGTGCTGTTGTTGAACGTTACACTGCATTGCGAATGGGATTAAGGATTAAGATTTTTTTCGGTGCATCGAGGTGCAACCAATAGGTTGAAGAGATGGACGACCGATGCAACACTGTTGCTGTTGCTGCTAGTGCCGGTACTAGTGCTGTGATGATGCTACAGCATCAGCTATTGCTAATGGTAATGGCTGACTTGTGCATTGGTAATTTTAACTGATGTGGTGTTGTTGTTGTATTGTAACTCCCTTTAGATGAATGACTTTCCATTTTAAGTGACATTGGAAAATGATAGTGGCTTCACGGTTGTACTGGTTTTAAGTGCATTCCATTTGATTCTGTCTGAGATTTTTCCACTTGGCTTTTCGCCTTGCCATCATCCATCTCAAGATCAGCAGAAAGAGTAAACAAAAAATATAAAAACAAAATAAAAATTTAAGAAACACATTGAGAGGCAAACAGTAAACGCATATCCACGGATCTCAGGCAACAAAGTGTTGTTGGGATTTAGTTTAATTTTTTTGTCTTCTTCCTTATTTTTATTTAACTCTATTCTTTATTTGCATGCAGATGCCGCTGTTGATAAGTAAATTGAAAATTATTACCCTGTCGTGATTCGAATTAAGAGACAAAACAAAAAAAAAACAAATAAAAGAATGTTCACTTAGCGAAAAAAAATCCATCATTATGCAAAAAAGTGTTAAGCGTCTAATACAAATTAAAATATACCTCTATTTATTCCCATTGATCGAACTGTTTATATCATGTCTAAGTTGATAAATAATTGCTACCTAGAAAATTAGCTATAAAGTAAATCTTTCATTTGAATTTGTGTATTTAAAAAAAAAGTTTGTTGCTCAGGTTTTTAGTTTTTTTTTATATTTTGTGAACTAAATATTATATTTTATTTTGTTTTGTTTTATTTTATTTTTTTTTTATTTTATTTTATTTTATTTTATTTTATTTTATTTTATTTTATTTTATTTTATTTTATTTTATTTTATTTTATTTTATTTTATTTTATTTTATTTTATTTTATTTTATTTTATTTTATTTTATTTTATTTTATTGTATTTTATTTTTTTATTTTATTTTATTTTCGACGAAACCGTTCTCGAACAAATGTCTATACTCTTTTTCCGTTAACCAAGTTTGTAGGACAGATTCAGATTGCCTCTTTTTGATTTTTAGAGTAAGAAAAGTATATTTTTATTTGGTATTCTAATTTGAAAATTAAAATCCTTTCAAGGGTCATCAAGTGATAAAATATGGTTAGCTACAACTAAAATTCTACATATAAAATTCACAATACAAATGACGGCTTAGATCAAAGCCTTTTCTATAAATATGGTTTCTTCATATACCATTTTGGAATGAAGGTTAAAAGAAAAAAAAACATAATACATTTCTGTATAATAATAAAAATTGGATTTTTTATAAATCTTCGGCAGAATTATGCTCCATAAGATAATATCACATTTGCCGAGACAACAGAAATGCCACAGTAAGCAGATTTTCGTATTAAAAAATATGATGGAGCTATAGTCGTTTTTTTTATTAGATCGATAGTAAAAAGATTTGTGGATCGTAAAACTTTTTCTTTGAGTGTGGAAGATAAAATTTTGTTTGTTTACTTTATTCTTACCTAAGTCAGTAGGTACGGAACCGTACCTATGTTCCCAAATGGGTGTGAGTTTTAGGAATTTTTTTGTGGAATTTTTTTCAATAGAAGGGTTTTTTTATAAAATAAATCTATAAATCTACCTACTACTTGCTTTGGTGCATATGAGAAACAAAAAGTTCAAAAACCCTTAGGAAATTATACAATGTCTAAGAACTCATAAGATTGTTTTATCTTAATAAAATAAATATAATCTTATGAGTTCCTAGACATTGTATAATTTCTATCTACAATCGACTCCCTCTAACTCGAATACAATCATTTGTGCAAATAAACAAAAATAAAAAAACAAAAACAAAAAAAATTCTGCCGTGTTTAACAAATAAATTTTTGTTCTTAATGTTTTTTTTTACATTTGCTGTTATTGCTTTTTTCTGTTTTATGAAAATAGGTTTTTGAGCATTGAAGATACTTTCAAAGAACTACTTAATACGAAGTTTCGATAAAAGCGATCGAGTCGTTTTTGAAATATTGAATGTTAAAAAAAAAAAAAAAAATTAATTAAAAAAAAATTGCAAAACGTTGGCTTACATTAGTGTTTAACCTTTTTAGGATCTTCAGCATAAAAAGTTCAAAATAATGAAATGAACCGTTTTCTAGAAAATCGAAAACCAGAACAATGGAACCATTTCCATATCTATTTTTTCAAAAAAAAAAAAATATCTAAAAGCACCTTTTTCCTACGTTAATGAACTTTGTTTTATAAGAACCATTGGAGCCGTTTTTGAGAAAAATAAGATATATCTTCTTGGCAAAAAAAATGTACCTACCGTTATTTTTACCTACCGAAATATATACCAGATTTGAAGCAAATCCCTCAAATCGTTTAGGCTGTAGACTCGGGGACAGACAGACCGATAGACGGAATTGCATGACCCACCCTTTTCGTCTACGCTGTCATCGAAATGTTAAGTTTTTTTTTTTTTAACGAATGCATAAATGGTCTGAAACAGGCTAACAAGAACAGATTATTATATTGAAGTCCATGACGCTTTCGTAGCCACGGAAGTGGTATTGGGACATATGTAAGTCCTCGGGATATTACCCGCGAATTCTTTTTTGGGGTGTATGACCCATCAAAGTGAAGTATATGTTCCAATTAATTTCGGGAAATAATGTCCCTCAACAACTTTGTTAAGTGAACATAACGAATAGCCAAGGTAAGCTCGTCTGTGTTTTCAGGATATCCCGAAAAAAACCAAATGAGACTTAAGTTTGAAAAGGCTGGAATTCTTAAAAAAAAAAAAAAATAAATAACTCGGTTCTCGATTCCATATGAATCTCAGCAAAATTAAAATGAGCTACAGGAGTAGACTGTGTCCACAGTATCTACTTAGAAGAAGATAACCAGGGACAAAATATCATAAATCGGATTCCAGTCCAAGTCTATTCCAAGTGAAAATGAATTAGGCACAAAATCTCACAGAAGTACCTTATAAAGTAAATTGGATTGATCGGTATATCAGTCCGTTTCGCGTAAGACATAAAGTTATGTGCCGGTGATTTATACATCGATTTAGAATATATTCGGTAAAGGGGTAATTTAAAGCTTCTTTACAGTCTGAATTTATGAAGGTCCATATTTTGTATAGTTCGCTGTCCTTTTATTTGGTTTCATTTTGTCACATTTTAGACTACAAAAATTCGGAGCTAATGTCCCGATTGAGTGCGAAATATATTTCGAATTCACTTTAGGCCTTATTTTCTACAAGAGAGACGCAGAATTTTTGTTTCCGTACTAGTGAACGAGAATAGTCTCGGTCTCGCCTCGATATCGGTCTCGTCAACTAGACGAGAATCTTTTAAAAGCACTCGAGAAGAGACCGAGACCAAGACGAGAACGAGACGGGACCTAAATCACTAATTTTTCAGACTTTGTTTCCCCCTCCGGAAAAGTAGCTTTTAAGCATTTTGGGTGACATTTAGAAAAAATTATTATCAAAGCTTCAAAACATAATTCCTTGCCTACCTGCCAAGCCATGCCCTGTCAAAATCCATCGAAGGATGGCTCCGATTTAAATGGATTACAAAACAAACCTCTACAAAATTCAAATTTTATCTTGGAAATACGCCCCTTCAAAGGTGTCTGATTCAGATAATGTTACGTTGCAGCCTATTTTTTTTTTTTTTTTTTTTTTTTTTGTAAATTCATTTTTATTTCATATTCACTTATAACTATCTTAAAGCTAGACAAAAATGTTTAAAACTAGGCTACTTATCAATAACTTACAACTAATTTACTGGCCCTTTACGGGCGCTCTAAACTAAACAATAACTCTTAGAACTAATGTCTTTCGACCTAAAAACTATTTCAATTAAATCTAATTATTTTATTTTATTTTATGTTTCAAGGAAACTTAACAAAAAACTTGGCATCTTAACTTTTTTTTTTTTTTTTTTTTTTTTTTTTTTTTTTTTTTTTTTTTTTACTTATAACCTAAACCTAAATATAGATTAAAAATAATTAAAACTAAATACAACTAACTTATACTAACTAAAAATAACTTAAACTACTTAAATATACCTAATAATACTTAAAACTACTTAAAAACTAGAACAGCCACAGCAGCATTTTTTCGTTTTTTAATTTTTTTTTTTTTTGTTTATTTTTTATAATATGCATGCAGACACACACCAACATGCAACCCACCCATACATGTACATACGCACATACATATACGTACGCACATACATGTACAGACACGCAGATACATGCACGTATGCCCCCGCATACATACATATTTTTAAATTTTTTTTTTTTGGTGCCACCCTGACTGTTCCCTATACCTAATTGCCCTAAATCTATGTAAGTCGGCCAAGATATAATATCTTCATCGACTTTAAATATCACGATGCTGTTCGGAGAGCCACCAGAACTGGTTCTCCTGTTTCGCCCTATCCCTCCGGTCCCGATCGGACACAGTCCTACTGAACCGAAGGCGCTCTTCTCCACCTTGAGCGATGACGTCTCGCCCATACAGGAGTCGCCTATCCACAGTTTTCCGGCTGACGTGGTAGATGAGCGGAACCGCCCCTCCATCCTGTATCAGCCCTCGACTGTCTAAATAGAGGAATGCCTCGGGAGGGATGTGACCACTTAACCGCGCACTCTCAAAATATTCGTTATTGGGGTAATAAGCCCCAAAAATTAAGCTGTTAGTTGAGGACATCGCTCTTGCAACGTGACCCCGAATCAGCTTGAACAAAAAATTATCTATTCTGTTTATGTTGGCTCCGTTGTATAGAACCTGGTTGGAATAATATCTTGTATACTCCGACTCTGGTGTTCTGTGTAATCCAAGGCAACGTCTAAGACATTGCCTCTCAAACACCCGAATCTTTTCCATTTGAGATGGGGCAACGTTGAACCACACCGGGCATCCGTAGGCAATCATCGGCCTGATGAGGGCCATGTAGCAAATCACCTTCACCCTGCTGTCAAGACGGCTGCTATAAAACAGTCGTTTTGTCAAGGCAAAGGCTCCCCTAGCCCTGGCCAAAGCAGCACCTATATGTCTGTCGAAATACAGGTACTGATCCAACCAGATGCCAAGGTACTTTACTACACTTTTACTCGCCAGTGGATGTCCATGTGGCCCTACGATCACCAGCTTGCGCCAGTTCTTTCTCGTATCCCTTGAGGCGCTAGACAACGGAGTCCTAAACAAAATAGTTTCTGATTTCTGGAAGTTGATTTTCAACTTCCAGTCATCACAATATCGCTGAATCTTGTCGAAGTCACTCTGCAAGAGACTTTTGATGACCTCAACTGTATTAGCTGTTCTGTACGCAATTAGATCGTCGGCGTACACAATTGCCTGAGTTAGACTACCTATCAGATCGCTGGTGTAAATGCTGAATAGAATCGGCGAGTTAACCGCTCCCTGCTGAAGACCATTATTAATATTAAAAATTGTGGTAGAAGTTACATTGCCACTCTTGACAACAAACTTTCTACCATTTAGCATGTCATAAAGCATATACAATAGAGGTTTACTTATACCTAGTCAGGTTAGCTTTAGATAGAGACCTTCTAACCATACGGTGTCGAAGGCCTTCTCCAAATCAACCAGACAGGCACCCGTACACTGCTTTTTAGTTTTGTTCCATTGGATATCAGAAACTAGTTTAGACGCGGCATGAATTGTGTCATGTCCCGCCTTAAAACCGAACTGATTATCCGGGATGATATTTTTGTCCTCCGCCCACTTGAACAGGGCTCTATTAATAACCTTTTCAAATACTTTGCTGATACTCGGAAGAAGACTTATCGACCGGAGATTCGCCGGATTGGAGTTGTCCTTTCCCTTTTCCACCGCACTGGATAATATGCATTATTCAGCGCGTTGTTAAGCAGTGTGGTATAAATGTCAACTGCTTCTTGAGGCAAATGTCGTAGTACAACGTTGGATATACCATCGACTCCTGCAGACTTCTTTTTCTTTAATGAATCGAAGATGAGCTGGAGCTCATTCTTCGAAATTAACAGGGGACTGGGCCCATTTCGGTCGGCGATTATGGCGTTTGCCAAATCTTCATCATTAAACCCGGTAAAACCAAGGTTCTCAGATCGCCATTCGCTTATATCGTTTCGGAGCCATAAGTGATGAAGCAGAGCTCTGTTCTCCAGGTCATGATTCGGGCGAATGCTAGTATTCACCTTGTACACTTGCTGGAAAGCAGCCCCCACAGCTCCACCATCTCCTGCGGATCTTCTATTATGAAGAGGTCATCGTCCAAGACGGCGTCATCTGGGTCTATGCCTGCTGTCAGAAGTACGTCTCTGTTTTGTGTCGTCCTCTGGAGCTTAAGACACGGAAGGTCGTTTTGATCTTTTCTTCTGAATATCTTATTAATTTGTGGGAACATACTCGGGTCGGTAGCGTTCACGGCCCGAATTTTGTTGTCCCAAAACAAATTAATGGACAACCTATAATTTTCTTTGATGAATTGGTTGATGTTTTTGATGGACGACTTCAGTGTCCTATCTCCAGATCTCGTGTGTCAGTAAACCGTCTGTACAAGCGTTTTAGTCTTGTCAGTAAGCCAATTTTTTTGTCTGTGTAGTGCATCAATTTTCGCGTTACGGTACATGTCAGTTGCGTTACGTTCTTTGTATTTCAGTACTGTCCTGCTCATTGTTCGTTGAATTGTTTCGTCCATTTGTTGTAAGTATCTGTCAATTTCAGTATTTGTCAGGTTCCTGTCATTTGGCGGGGATATACCATTTGAACGTAATTCGCTCAGTAAGACGTTCGAGAAGCATGGCCAGCGCACCTTACTGTAATTGTAAGTATCACAGGTACATACTCCTCCAACTCCATAAGCTGGTTCGGAAGTTGTATTACGGCGGCGAGTCCGCAGTGGTCACTGTCGTACTCGATCGTTCGTAAACAATTTCTTGGCCGTTGACCCACAGCGTCAGTTAGTCTTGCGTCTTTAAGCAATAGATCCAGATAGGCACCGCTTCTTGGGAACGATGGCCTGTCTGTGGCTAGAAGATCGATGCAATACTCAAGGTTGTATCGACCCATCCAATTAAATAGATGGTTACCTCGAGGATTTTGTATTTGATTTCCCCAATCTGTGTGCTTGGCGTTTAAATCACCCGCCAATATATAGTAATTCTCTTCCGAGCTCAATCTTAAGCATTCAAAAAGCTTTTCAAGCTCTGTTATAAACTGTGTGGGCTGAGGTGTTTCCGGTGCATAGGCAGCGATCACATACATTCGCTTCCCCTGTTGGAGATGAATGCATATGATGCATGCCTCTAACGTCCGAAATTTACGCACATCACTATTATATATTACCTTATGACTAATGCCTTTACGTATAAAGATTGCGACGCCTCCTCCTTGAGTGGAGTTGGGTCGGTCTCTTCTTACGATATTGTAATTGTTGTTAGTGAATTTATGTTTCTGGTTAAGCTTAGTTTCGCTAGCCATAAACACATCTGCACTTATGTCCTTAAGCAATTGGAATAAATTCGCTCTACGTTCGGTCCTAATCAGTGAATTTACATTCACAGCTAGGATCTTAAAGGGCCTCTCCGGCAGCGCGCCCTTAACCTCTAAGTTGCGTTAAGCTCGGCAAAACAGAGTAGAGATAATCCAACCTAGTCGCCTGCTCCCTGATCTGGTTTTGGAGGCCGTTCAACTGGCCCTGGATGGCCAGTAGAACGCCCATAATATCCGCCTGTGGCGCCTGCGCCTTAGGCACGGGGGCCTGTTGGGCGACCTTTGGTGTTGGCTGTACCGTGCTTCTCCTTCCTGACGCCATTTGGGCGTAAGAAATTTGGGGGTTGACGGGCGTTGTTGTAGGAGGGCGCACTTTTGGACGCTTTTCTACCACTGTTTGCTTTGCTGCTTTATTGTTTTTTATAAGCTGAAACGTCGGGCATCCCCGATAATTAGCGGGGAGTCCGGCGCCTCGGCAGAGTACACATTTAAGCTGGGTCCTATCTTCGACCCGTTCCTTTCCTAACTTGCATTCATCTGCATTTTGGTTCTCTCCACACTTAACGCAGCGTGACTGCATTTCGCAGTTTGCTGCGGCGTGGCCGAACCTTTGGCAGCGCATGCATTGAAGCATGTCGCCGCGCCTTTTTAATTTGTCCCAAGTTACAACCTTGTAGTTGAGGACGGATATACTCCTCAGACTATCCAGTTTGCTGCTGGGTGAGAGTTGAACGAGGAAGAAGGGAAGACTCCGCTTCACCCGCCTAGCTCTAACTGTAGCGAACGGCTTGACCCCGATAAAGTCGAGATCGTCATTCGCTTTTTGGCGGAGTTCATTTAAGAGCACCTGTGGTTCCGAGTAGGAATCTATGCCCTTCAAAAGGACCGTTTGAAATTTTTCGGTTTTAGGGGTGAAACTAAAGAATTCGGTAGTAGTTTCTTTTAGCAACTCTTTAATTTTTTTGTGCTGTTCCAGTGTGAAGCACTGGATAGCATGCCTATCGTTATTTAATCTTTTAAAAGTAAAATTTTGACCTATGGTCAACTTACATAGATTTATGGTATCCTGTAACTCCATTTTATAAGTATTAATGGGTGGCACCTTTTCTTTTTTCATAATCGGCGGCTGTGGCTGCTGCTGCTGAGACTGACTTTTCTGCGGCTGTTGATTCTGCTGCTTTTGAATCTGCTGCTGCTGTTTTTCTTGCGGTTGTTTCTGGACTTGTGTCTGCTGCTGTTGCTGTTGTTGTTGTTTTTGCCGTTGTTGTTTTGGCTGCTGCTGTGGCTGTTGTTTTTGTAATTGTTCTTTTTTCTGTTGTTGTTCTTTTTCGTCGAGTTCTTTTAGTTGCCTCGCTCGGCGCGCTTCTTGGCTGGCCTTAACTTTGCTTTTTATCTTTTCGATTTCTGCCTCCAAAGCTTCAATTTGGGCGACCATTCTCTGTTCCTCGTCCTCCTCAGCTGACTCCTCTGATGTGGAGAGGTTCACGAAGGCAGTACTATCGCCCGTCGTGAAGTGCCCTTCTCCTTCTTCAGACATATATGCTATACCCTCTTTGGGTGAAGTGTCTAGCTCGGTTTGTCTTGCTGCCTCTGACGTCTCGTCTATATCGGACGTATGCACCCCAGCTGGCAGCTTTGCTGAGGTGGCCGTGGATCTCCTTTTTACCAAATTTGGTGCGCACTTGATCCTCTTTCTGCGCTTTTGATTATCATCGGATGATGTTGCCGTTGTTGTTATTGCTGTTGATGTTGTTGCTGCAGAATCACTGCTTGTAGTTGGAACATCTTTCGATGTTCCCTCAGCTGATGCCATCGCTGGCCTCATTGGCCCTAGGACACCTTTCGATGCCCCGGTGCTTAAACTCCTCCTCCTTTGTTCGTTTTCCCAACCAATAAAGTTAACCACTTCACGGTTGTGAAAAAAAAGCTGATAAAGTTCTGATGCCCTGCTGGGAATCGAACTGGCGACCCTCGGATTCTCGGTCGGCCACTCTACCACTGTGCTACTGCACCACTTAAGAAATCTTGATTTAATATTATACTTAAACGCACACACGAAATTTAATTTGGAAAAAAACTGGGAAGCCGAAAACGTGTTAACACCTCCACAGTACGAGATCGCAGCCTATTTTTTTACGTTATCACACATTTTTGAAAACAGAATTCTCAAAAAATAGGCGCTTTCACACGCAGCTTATAAATGCCCAAATCCGAAATCGAAAAAAAAATTGTTTTACTTTCATTGCTGACTTCGCCTAATTGTGGTTCTGTCTGCTTATTGGGAGACCGAGCTTTGCTATTGCTGGGGATCTTTCGAATGTGGCATGAAAATGTTATGTTATTAGTTTCCCGTTGATTTCTAGACAATTGTGTATACTCTTTTATTGTAAATTTAAATACAAAATATATTTTATACCTACAAGTCGCTAAGAAATACCATTTGTTTCGATAAATCGAATAAGTAGTGGTTCCTATGAGAAACGGTCAACGTAATCGGCGAACACGTTACCTCTCTGGTAAAAATGATGTCAAAATCTGTGTAAATTGTGCCACTTCGTTTGATTTTCAACGAAATATATTGTCAATGTGTTGACGAGAACGTTAAAATCTTCGTTGACAATTTTTTTTTGATTTCTTTATCGCGTTACACTGAAATCTCCTCTTTGATATTTACTTGTAAGCAGAAGTAATTCCTTAAAAAATAAATAAATCACAAGTTCTTATTTTAGTTAAAAAAATTTCCTGTTAAAAGCCTTAAGCTAAAAAAAAAATAACTATTAACGGAACACCGACTTAACCCATTAAGTGCCATTGTACTCTATTGAGAACAGTATTTTTGAACATTTCAGTTATATTTTTTTTTTTTTTTTTTGAAAAATGGGCTTTAATTTTAGTTTCTTCCAATTCGAAAGCAAGCATGGATATATCTTTTTGTTATTCGGAAGAATTTCGTTGAGTTTGAAAGCCATTTTCAAATAATTTGGTCAAATTTTGTGTCGTGCATTTTTTGTATTTAGTAGTTTTTTGTCCTTGCGAAAGCAAAATGTTAGTTCAAATGTACACTGTTGGCTAATTTGTGAATAACTAATTCTGTTCAATAGATTTTTTACCAATAAATACATAGTTAACAATTTTCATTCAAAGAAATTTTTTGGTCATGGTAAGTGGTCTACAAAAGTGGTGTACTCAATTGAGTACACTGGCCAAACCGTGCTAATTTTTTTTCACTGGTTTTGAAGAGAAATGGGGTATTTGTTGAAAAATACCTGCAACAGCTTACATGGTAAGCGCTACGAAAATTTCTTCATGGCTGTTAATGATATTGATGGAAATGAAAGAATGTAGGATATAGTGATTATTCCACCGGATGCTGATATTCAAACAGACGGGGAGAATTTATGTGACGGTGACTTGCTTGAGCATCCCAGGAGCAGTGGAGATTAAAGTCAACGATGGACATGAAAGCGAAGACGATATTCCACTTGTTTATTTAAGGAAATAAAGCTCAGCCAGATGGGGTCTAAGTTTAATACTCCAAAATGGTCAAAGTATGTGGTTTATTCTACTGAAGTAGACGAAACTGTCCACGATTTGCAAAATTTATCCAAGTAAACGAAAAGTGAGAATCGGAAAGCGAAGTTCGAATATTTGAGCAGTTTTTCGATGATGAGGTAATAAAATTGATTGTTTGTCAAAGCCGGATATACGCACTAGACCAAAACTGCATTCTGCAAAGAGATATATCCGTGGAAAGCCTGTTCGGTTTGTCTATAAGAAATGGATCCTCTCCAGATGTAATGTATATTGCTATAACTTTGACATATACTGCGGTGCCAAAAATGCAACTCCAAGCATTAATTGTTTACCACTTCGAACGTGAGTGCTGATTGATTAACTGACTGGAAATAGTAAAAAAGGCAAGTGATAGCACAGCGTATTTTTTGACGATTATTTCACCATCCAAGATCTTACGGCTACTTTATGCAAAAAAAGGATTTCGTGCAACTGGTACCGTTCGTGACAAATGGTAAATGCTTGGCCGTTCCATTTTTAGCAAACCAAAGAAAATCGCAAACTACTTCCATTTGTCAGGGATATAGCAAAGACTTACATACCCCAGCATGCCCCAGTCCCGCAACCCAAGCCCCATAAGTCAATCCAATCGAAAATCAAAGACAAAGTCGCCACTTATCCATCCAAGCCTCTTCCTAAAAGGGTGTCGTTAAATATCGAAACTACTCCTTCCAAATCATCTGTATCACCAAACTCACAAATCTCTGACTCTTTTTCAAGCTTCGACATGACGTCCGGAGCAAAATACCCTAATTTTGTCAGTTCTCACACACTTAATCCAATCACCCAGCCTCCCTCAGGAGCATCCTCCTACATTGACCCGCTCTTACCCCCCGCAGTCAAACTTACTCAGCAAAACATTGATTCAACAGAATCGCGATACGCTCTCTCTAGACTTAGAGACAAAAAAACCTTTGAGAACATACGCATCTTTTTGTCTTATCTTCACGACAAATCGGACTCCGTTTGCTATGAGGGAAAGACTAGGACAAGCGTTATGGTCTCTATTCAACAGGAAGGACTTCCCACTGACGTCACCAGTCTCAAAAACCTCTATGTCAAATACCATGAGTATTTTAATTTGCCTCCTCAAAAAGTTGAGAGTGATCTATTTGCTTTCGGACAATACATTCACTCAAAACGAATTTCTCACCTTCAACGTAGCAGAGCCGACCATCAAAAGTTTTTTCGTCGATAATTCAGCCTCTCAGAACATACCTCTTACGTTTTATTACCAAAACGTAAGAGGACTTCGCTCAAAAACAAGAGCTGTCCTTCAACAATCCCACGCTCTTCCCTTTGAAGTATATGCCCTGACTGAAACTAATCTTATCCCTAGCATACACACCCAGGAATTGTTCCCATCTACTTTCAATGTTTATCGAGATGACGACCAAGTCCACGACAGTGATGACTCCCCTTGCCGAGGCGTCCTACTAGCTGTCACTAAAACATTGGACTCATCCCTTCTCTCAATATCCTCCTCCCCAAGCCTTGACTATGTTTCAATCAAAATAACACTACCTCATAAGTCGCTTTACATTATCTGCGTTTACATATTACCATCGCAACCACTCGAATCTTATGAACTCGCAATCGAAACGATTGACAACATTTCAGATTTGTGCAAATCCCATGATGAGATCCTAATTTTCGGTGACTTCAACCTGCCATATCTTAAATGGACCTTGTCAGACGACCAATCGTTTTACATTGCCTCAAACCCCACCTCTGCCAAAGAATGTCTCTTCGTTGATAGCCTAGCCGAATCTTGCCTCTGCCAAGTAAGTGGAATTTCAAACTACATGGGTAGGCAACTTGACCTTGTGTTTACAACAGATCCCATCAATTCCGCAATCTCACTTTCTCCCCTGCCTCTTTCAACCATTGATAATTACCATCCACCCCTCCTTCTCTCATTTTTTCTCCAGTCTTCAACTCCGCTTAACCCCCCTTTACCACCAGCTTCATACGATTTCCACAAAGCAAACTTCCGCAAAATTAATGAATATCTCAATAGAATTAATTTTAATTTTGAAAATTTATCTGTAGAAGATGCCACATCCGCATTCTACAGAGAAATACATTATGCTATATCCCTATATGTTCCCCTTTCTAGACGTAAAACTTCTTCCACTTCTCCACCTTGGTATAATCACAGGCTCCGTACTCTAAGAAATAAAAGAAACAAATTGTGGGCAATCTACCTTCGCACTCGATCTCCTTATAACTATTCATCTTACCTTGGTTCTTATCTACACTTCCGCGAGCTTTTCAACACCCTTTACCAACGCTATTTAATCGAAATGCAATCTAACATTATTAATGACCCTAAGTCTTTTTATCAATTTGTCAACCACAAGAGAAAATCTGACGGATACCCATCCTCCCTTTCTTTCAATAATGAAACTTCATCTGAAGCGCTCCCTATAGCAAATTATTTCGCAAGTTACTTCAAACAATCCTTCACGGTCGATTCTTTTGTTCCAGACACTGCTTATTTCTCGTTTTTACCGCATTTCTCTTTTAGTCCATTCCTCCCGCGTTTTTTTGAAACCTATCATATTAAAGAAAAGTTAAATCATTTAAATGATGAGTATATTCCTGGCCCCGATGGTATCCCTGCCATACTTCTAAAGAAATGCTCCTCCACTCTTTCTTTTCCCCTCTCCAAAATCTTCAGTTTGTCCATATCACAAGGACATTTCCCTCAAGTATGGAAAACGGCGTTTATAACCCCTATTCACAAAAAAGGTCCTAAGTGTGACGTGAAAAACTATCGTCCCATCGCTAAACTATCGCATATACCCAAAATATTCGAAAGCATTTTGTATGAAAACTTAAGTTTTCATTGCAGGTCTCTCATTTCCCCTAGACAACACGGGTTCCTCAAAGGCAGGTCAACAACAACAAACCTCGTTGACTTTGTTTCATTTTCCCTCTCAGCCTTGGAGAATGGAAAAGAGGTCGATGTTATTTCAACAGATTTTAGTAAAGCTTTCGATAAAATCTCCCACAAACTTATTCTTTTTAAACTTTCCACCCTCGGCTTTGAACCGGTTCTGTTGAGATGGATGTCTTCTTATTTAGAAAACCGTTTTTACAGCGTTCGGTTCAGATCCGTCTTATCAAGCCGTTTTTTAGCTACATCCGGTGTCCCCCAAGGCAGCCATCTAGGCCCTCTCCTCTTTATTCTAAGCATCAATGACATTGAAATGATAGTCAAACATTCCTCCCTTTCACTCTACGCAGACGAGACTAAGTTTTACAAGGTAATTTCTTCTCCTGAGGACTCTTCCCACCTCCAAGACGATATCGACAATTTTTCAATATGGTGCTCCAAAAACTGCTTGGAGCTTAATATTTCCAAGTGCCAATCAATTACCTTCTCACGTAAACGCATCAAATATCCTCCCCGTCTCTATCTTCTACACAGTCAAACCATTCCCCCCGTTCAGGTGATCCGTGACCTTGGGATTATTTGCGACAATGAGCTGAATTTTCTCAAACATATCGACGATATAATCCTTAAGGCAAATTCAGCACTTGGCTTTGTGAAACGTTGGTCCAAGGAATTTGCTGACCCCTACGTTACCCGATCCCTTTACATATCATTTGTTCGTCCGCTTCTTGAATACGCTTGTCAAGTCTGGTCGCCTTACCAACAAGTGCACATTGCCAGAATTGAGAGCATACAACGCCGCTTCGTTCGATTTGCTCTTCGAGGTCTTAATTGGAATAATCATTTAATATTACCTCCTTATCAAGACAGAATCAAACTTCTCAATCTGAATTCGCTGAAAGATCGAAGAGAAATATTTGACATTCTCTTCATTCACCGAATGTTTTCGGGTTCCATTGATTGCACAGCCCTTATTAATTCCATCTTTCTAAATACTAACCCTCGTAACACTCGTAATCCTCGTCTATTCTATCTTCCCACCCATCGAACCTCTTATGGCTCCAACGAACCCATCTCCCGAATGCTGAGAAGCGTCAATTCCAACGCTTCTTGTTTTGACTTTAGCATCAGTACTCCCTGCCTAAAGCTTCGTCTCCTAAGCCTCCCTACCAGTTAATTTTAGTCTTAGCTATTAAGTTTCTTAGTTTTTAAGTTAGATTAAGAAAATAGCTTGTATTAAGCCAAATAAATGGGGGCTTTGCCCCCACCAAAATTAAATTAAAATTAAATATAGGTTCAGGTCCATCAAGAAAAGCACCAAATAATACTTTCACATTGAAGGTGGATATTTCCAAAAAAAAAATTAAAAATCGACTAAGATGCCGAATATATTGTCACATCAGAGTTCGAAGGATATGTGACATATGCCGAAAACTACTCTTTGAATCGAAAAGTGTGTTGCAAAATATTTCCTAACTAGGTAATAAATTTACCCATATTTGACCAGTGTACTCGTTTGAGTACACCCCTCTAAGTACCAAACTAAAAATATTTCTTTTTTTTTTAAATTGTATTTTGAGTGATAAATAGCTATAACTCATTTAAGAGGATCTTAAAGGTGTTTCATTTATTTTTTTTAAGGTGCTTGGTATTTAATGGGTTAAGGGGAGCCAACTGTTATTTCAATTTTGTTTTGAAATTCAGTTCGGTGTTCAGTAAATTTTTTTTTTTTTTTTGTTCAGATTTTACAAGAACCCAATTAGTTTGCTTTGTCAACCAACATAGAACTTTTTTTTTAGATTTCAATTTAAGATAATTCAAATTTTCGTTATGGTTTACGATACAAAAAATTAGTAAAATGTATTCGAAATGTATTCGTGCATTATAAATAAATTAATGAAAAAAAAAACAGAACCCAAAAAACCATAAAATCAATCTTAATTAAAATTTTAAATGTCTCTTAATTAAATCATGTTCGCGTGTTATGTGTTGATGTTACGTTGATAGATGGCTTTGGTCATACACAACAAAACTAGCTATTAGGTCATGTTTTGGTTCTGGTAAAAGTCTATATGAGTTGTTATACATGAAATCTATCGAAACTAAAAAGTTTGGTGTGGAATTGGAGGTTTTGCCTTCACTGTCGCTTGAAATATTTGGTTGAACTCTTAAAGAATTTGAATCTCAAAGCGTAAGTACATACGTATTTATTTTTAACCTAGAATTGAAAAAGTACTTTTTTTTATTTAGAATCAATTGAATAATCTAAATTCGGGCACTAGGCACGGACACATAAATTCATCACCACCAAACTGACTAGAATTTTCAAAGTTTCGGGAGCTCAACATAAATGAAAGAGATAGATAGGTCTCGGTTTTATGAGGGCCTTCTTTGATACAGAATCACAAAATATTAAATTTGCCTTCATGCAAATCCCGATTTAAGCACTGTCAGGAAAAATTCTGCTTTCCTAAATTTTGTATTTTTTGAAATTTTGTCAATATATTCTAAAACGAAAAAACGGTAATTCAGTTGTTTTTGAAAAGAAATGAACTCGAAATTTTGATTAAAATTATAAAATTAACATTACGATGAAAGCAAAGACGAAAAAAGTGGATCTCACAAGACAGAAGTATGTACATATGTCCGCGGGTCTACATCATGAACGAGTGGATGGATTTTATTCATATTTGGTACATATTGTTTTTTGGGTAATATGCCACAACGTTTTTTTTCATTTTGTTAAGACCAAATATAACGGTGCCATAAAAGTAAATATTATTTTTCTCAGAAACGAATCCAACGATTTTTATAAAAAAGCCTTTAGTAAATTAAAGGAAAAAGTATATTTTTTGTCAAAAAATGGTTATTTTTTCTATGTGTAGTAGAAACATTTTTTTGGTTTTCGATTTTCTAGAAAAATATTGATAAAATTGTTTGTATGGAATTTTCCAAAAAAAACTTTTTGAAAGAATTTTTTTTTATTGAAATATCAATATTTCGAAAACGACAAAATAGATTAAGAAACTGTTTTCTTGAATACTCGCACAAAATGTTTTTTTTAGCCAAGAGACAGGCGAGGATTATGAAGACTGCCATGGAGAAATGGAAAACGGTTTCAAAAAATAATCACGGAGAAGATATCTTGAGTATGTGCAGGTGCAAGTCACACGGTCTCATTGTATTAAATACCATAATGTTCATTAAGCAAGACCGGCACCGTTCCAGGAGTGGTGGAAATGAAACCCAGGTCGACAATCATTAGATACACAAATTTGTGAAGTCTCTGGTGAAAGACTGCCAATTTATACTTTGAGAATCTGTCGCCAGTAACACCGTCTTCTGCTGACAGAATTTTCCGCGGAACCAGTGAAGGAGGAAACCAAATAACCAAGGACAAATAGAAGAATAAAGTGATATAATCTTGACACAAGGAAATTCATTTTGAATATGCAAAATTATCTGTGTAACACCATAAGCACAGTTCAGGATGCAGGGAGCACTGCACAAAGTATGTGGGATTGTCAGCAGAAAACTTGCTTGGAGAGAGCCAAATCATTGCTAGGAATTTCAAAGGGGCAATATCAATGAGCCAAAGACACCTGGTGGTGAAATGATGAAGCTAAGCGGTGATAATTAATAAAAAAGCGGCTTTCAAAGCATGGAAAAAGTTTCCCTCAAGTAATAGAAATGAAAAGGCTTACCTTGAAGTGGAATATAGAAGCTTGAAGCTTGAAGAAGGAAGCGAAGAGGAAGTTCGCATAAATCCAAGCAAACAGCACAGAGGGAATGTATAGGGACTTGGAAGAAATTTCTGTCCCAACTGCTGATATGAACCAAGCTATTCCAGAAATACGACAAAACAACTTGAATAACGGAGCACCCAACTTCGAAAATAACCGCTCAAAGAAGGGGAAATGTTCAGGAGATCTTTTCGCCCAAATTCATTACCGATGCTAAGGACAGCTTATTGGGTATGACGACAAAATTCTTCACCGGTGGCGACAGTGTTGTGATGGGTTTTTGAACGAGCAGTGTCCTCGAAAGCACTTTCTGGCAGCTGAACCTAACTTAACGGAAATACCTGACATCACAGTGAAAGAAGTTAGCGTGGCAGTTAAAAGAACTCCAAAGCCAAAGGTGTAGGGCCCAAAGAGATACCATATGAGTTTTGGAAAAATATGGGAGATATCGGGTTTAGATGGCTCATGATTGTTATCGCGAAGCTTATAGAAGGTGATAGTCTGCCTAAGCAACACGTGGGAAAGGCTAATTTTTAGGGATGTACAAGGGGAAGGGAGATATGTGAAGCTGTGATAATTACCGTTCGATCAAAACTGATGTTCCACACTTTGAGGATCGTTAAACGTTTATAGGGAAGCCGACTGCGAAAAATAATAATACTTTCTGAAGATCAATGCGGATTTGTCGCGGTAATTCAACAACAGATGCAATCCAAAGTATAAGGATACTAATGGAAAAGGACCGCGATTCCTTTAAGGATTTGCATGTTGTATTGATTGATTTCGAAAAAGCATTCGATCAACAATCTGATATAGGTGGCCCTCAGACAACGAGGATTGATTCTTTAAAAAGAAGCATCAGTAAGGAGGGTAAGATGTCCAGCTGCAGTCATCGAAGAATTCCCAGACAGAGTAGTTGTACACCAAGGAAGCGTCTTAATTCCTCTGCTTTTTATTACAGTCTTTGACTACCTGCTCGAAAGTAGATAAAGTACTAAATACTGTACATTATAATTCTTCTTTGCTAACGATGGACCCACCATAAAAGTGGAGTGCCACGAGTACTTGACGTTTGGGTATACGTTTAAAAGTAAGGGGGAGCCGTATCAGTCCGAAAAGGACTTAATACTAGTGCTGCCATTTTTCTGACCCGGACATTTCTATTCCAGACATTTATTTGAACGGCAATGTGCTACGTAAGTGCGAAAAGTTTAAATATCTGGGATCTATGATCCACTTGTGATGGCGACATCAATCATTGAATAAGCGTAGAGTTGATGAAGTTTATTCAAAAAAAATTAATCCTCTTGGAGATTATTTAGCAACATTTTAAGGGACAAAGAAGTTTGCGTTTCCTCCCTAAGAATCTTGGTAAACAGATTTACAAACACAATAAAGACACAGTTTCTCATTGTAAAGTCATTAAATTTACCATATTCAAATCTGCTTTCATTTTATTCAAAAGAAAAAACAATACCCAAATAAAAATACCACCAAACTGTTCAAGACCGCATAAAATCAAAAGAAAAAATTCAACAAGCAAAACAAGCCTAAAAACAAACACAATCTCCAACACCACAGACAAAATCCAAGGTGTCAGAAAAGTCAACGATCGTGTTATTAGTCGTAGCCGAAAGATAAGGTCAAGAAAAATAGGAAATCATTGTGGGACGCACTTTATTGTTTGCATCTACTTGGCTGAGATAAAAAAAAAAGTTGTACGCATTTACCTCTATACATTATACAAGCCAAAGACAGACCATAACACAACCACCGTACCGTCGCGTCGTGTCCCGTCACATACTATTCTCTATGATGCTGATGGAAAATAACATCTCTGCATCTGCAGCGGTAGGAACTATATAGTAAGGCCGAAATAAGGTACAGAAAAACATTACAGCGATAACAACAACAACAACAATAACAATAAAAATAATAATACAAGTTCCCCAATGCTAGCTGTGCTAAAATTTAAAAAAAAATAAGAAACAATATCTCTTCAACAGAAAGAACAAACTTCCAAAACATGACTAACACGGAAGGTGCGGAAAAGAAGAACACTCAAAATCTCTTCGATGGCCGCGTCTATAAGAACTACGAGAAGCAATATACAAAGCAGAAATACCAAAGAATAAGGAGTGAAAATAAAACCTAAAACTAAGCAAATACACCATCTCGCCCATCATGGACCAAAAACTTAGGCACTCAGCAAGTAGAGTAGAGTCATATGCGATGATGCAAGATGCACACACATGTTTGTAACGCACCAAGAAGTAGGAGGAAGGTGTTACGAATCGAGCCAAAGCAAAATAACCCAAAGACAAGAAGACTACCCGACGAAAAATTGAAGAACAAAAAAAAAGTGTAAACCTACAGAAATAAAACACAAGCCAGAACTGCTGTGTGTTCCAGAAGACTTTACAAAAAAAAAAAAACCGGATTCCCCTCGAACAGGAACCATGAGCTAAAAGTATGGTGCAAACTAGCCACGCGGCAATCTGGAAGAGAATCTCTTCTTTTCCAGGGGTGGATTAACTGTCGATCACAATTGAAATCGAAAGGCCCAAATTTTCTCATTCGCGAATATCATGAGGCCCATCTTCGAAAAATAACACTAGTCAACAAAATATTAGATTTTTTCAGGAAACAAATACATTTTGCATACATTTTCGAAGGGTTTTGATATATGTGTTGAATTTGAAGGCTCCCCGAAATTACACCGGAGAAAATTGTGTCAGAATTTTGTTTTGAAAAAAATGCCAGAATTTTTGTCTGGCTCAAAATTGGAAAAAGGAGCAGAATTGTATTTATGAAATAAGTCAAAAATATTGGAAATTATGAAAGATAGGTGTGGAAAAAAGCAAGATAGAAATTAAACCAGATAATTTTCAAATGTAAACAATACATAAGGGGGTATGCTGCGCCCCTGTAACCCTCCTGCTTGGTCCACTGTAGGATTTTGGGGTGGGTAGAGGTTTGGATATATCTAAATTTTTATTGGAACTTTTTAAAAAGAAATCTTCACTTGTACCCACCCCAAATCCTATATTGGGACAAGCAGAGGGATTGCCCGTCCCGAGATTTTTGTAAGCCACTGTGAACCTAATTGCAAAAACCACTTTACACAAGCCCGAATTTTTTGTCTGGCTTTTTTTCAATTTTTTTTCTGGCATTTTTTTCCATTTTAGGAAATGGGAAAAACCCCAGAATTTTTTATGGAAAAAGAACAAAAAATTGGGAAATATTATCAGAAACTGTTGGCTTTTTTTCTTAGGAAAAAAGGCCAGAATTTCCTATGAACAATTTTGTCGCCTTTTTTCAAAAAAAAATTCTGGCATAAATTTACGGGAACCGAATTTGAAACCGAATGAACGAATTTTTTTAATTTCACCCTTACTTTTAGATTGATGATTATAGATGACTTTTTGGAAGTCTGCTAAGTTTTCAACGCACTGGTGGGACATACAGTCGAAAATGATACTGTGGTTGTACACCCTTGCGGTATGATGAGTCTTCTTGTACGATTCGATTTTTTGGTGACCCTCATTAACCAAACCAGGGGTCACCGATAATCTTTAAAAGGTCTAGAAGTTAATACCTAATTTCCTTCTCAATATAGAAGGGTTGGACTTCTAGGGCTTTTTATTGCAGACTTACCCTTTGGTTAACATTTATCATACTGCACGGTCTAAAGACTGAAAAAATCGAGTGAATTGACAACAACAATTTCACTAGCTTAATTCTTGATATTTTGTCGACACCCAATTCGCTAGTGCATACCCACTTTGGGCCTGTCCTGTGATCTTCTCGACAAACCAAGTTTGTTCGTGTTTTTCAAGACAAAGGAAGTGATGTGAGCTCTCTTCGTTCATATAGCCTCGCATAAGTCAGATGTGCTAGTACGTATTCTGTTTTTTTTCTTTTCTTAGAGATGTGTGGCCAAATATTTCTCGAAACCCGACAGCTTTCGATTCCAGCAATTTAAAAAAAAATGCCAAAGCGAGCTCTCAAGAATTAATTTTGACAGAGTCACTCTTATATAAGTTCAGGGTTACAGTTGCATTGAGGGAAATGTCCAGACGGATTAGCCCTTAAAACCCCGCTTGCGGAAATTGTCAGCAAGGGAATGCTGAGTTGTAAATGATAATCCTTTTTTCATTTTTTTCTCCCTGCGCAGGCCGAAAAGTGAAAACGCAATCATTTGGAACGCCAAGTTTTGACTAACTGAACAAATTTTCCGAACTAAAATCAAGGATTTGAACTCTTTTCTAAGCTCGAAAAAATGTCTCGAGGCAATGCTCCGATAGTATTTGTAGCAAGCTTCTTCGAATTTCTAAGACCACCATCAAGTGGGCTACTGATCTTTGAAGAGTTTACAGTGAACGCGCACTAGGCGGAAGATCACATGATTAGATCATGGTTTTCTGTATCAGTCAACATAAACTGCCTAATTGGGGAACTGTGTAGGTGGTTTCTGGTGCGTAAGGGTTATCCAACCGAGTGGGTGCTCTTGCTCTATGACACAGTGTCTGTCCAAATACGAGTAGATGTACATACTTCTTACCACAACCTATGTATAGTTAATCTAGTTTCATAAGAATGTATATGGTGCCCCCAGTGTTTCCACTGTAAAGGACAGACGAAGACACTCTGAAATATCGGTTCTGAACATTTATGGGATTGGCTACGATTTCCCGAAAACAATTTTCCAAGTAACGATTGCCCGCAAAACGAATTCCCGCATAACGATTGCCAATTTACCGCATTTGCTACCTTTATCTGTGAAACTAATACTGCGTACTTTTAACAGTACACATAAATGAGTTATTGATTTTAAATTTTGGAAGGTGAATTTGTTTTTGTCATCATTTGTCAAAGATTTTTGTATTCAAAATCGTCATTTTTTCTTTTATGTGATCATTTAAAAAAATCAAATAAAAAGTTGGTAAGAAGAGTTTCTTTATAATATTTAAAGAAATACCAAAAATATTTAATAAATAAATAAAATATTTTTGATAAGTACAAAATAGTAATTTTCTAAATTTCCCGGCAATCATGAATTAATATTTCTTTATGCGGGAAACTATTCTGAAAAATTCCAAAATAATTTGCGGGTAATTCTTTTCGGAGAAAAAGTTACGCTCCCCATTTAACTGGAAAATCCTCTAGTGAGTTGAGAGGACCGTTCTTGTATTCTGAGGCAGCAAGTGAGCTGGTAAGCTTTGCTTTTTGATTATCAAATTTAGAGCGTATTTCTCAGAACCTCTTAATTTCCAAGCCAGAAAGTTCAAAAATACCGCTTTTCGAGAATATTGGAGATTATGTCAGATAAAGGTAAAAGACATTCTAAAAACGCATTTGAAAGCTAACAATAAACTGCCGTTTTCGAAATATCTAATTCTACAAAAAAAAAAAAAAAAAAAAAAAGGCGTCCCGAGACTCCCGACAGAAGTGATAACTTTTTTTACTGTCACGCTTGGTATAGGAAAGAGCTTAGATTGCTCCGTAATAAAAGAAATAAAACATGGAAATTATACTTTAAAACTCTTTCACCAATTGACCACTTTTCTTATATTGCTCTTTTCGAGGAATTTAAAACCCTTTCAAAAACTTTGTATACAAATTATGTCGGAGATGGTTATGGTTAGCCGGCGAATTTTATTTATGAAAACTGCTCATTACGTGAAACCACCGATATTTGCAACGCTTCTGCGAAAAATTTTCGTAACTCTTTCGTTGAGGCCCCTGTCGTTGTTGATGAAGAATATTTTAAAAACTTGAAAACTTGCATATCTTTGCCCAAACAAATTGTAACAGTATTTCTTTGGATGAAAACATTATTTTAGAATATCTTTCTTTGGTGAATGATGATTACTCTTCTGGCCCTGATGGCATTCCCCCAATAGTAATAAAAAAGTGTAGACATATTCTAGTTCAACCCCTTAAATTTTTGTTCGAGCTCTCTATTAAACCAGGCAAATTTCCTTGCCCTTGGAAAAAATCTATTTTAACTCCCGTTTTTAAAAAAGGCGAAAAGATTAATATAAAAAATTATAGGCCTATATCGAAATTATGTTGTATTCCTAAGCTCTTTGAAAAAGTTGTTTGTGAAAGCCTGTCTTTTCGTGGCAGGAATTTAATAAGTGAAAAACAGCATGGATTTGTACAAAAAAGTGACAAATCTTCTTTCTTTCGTGCATAAATACTCGAAAGCTTTGGAAAGTGGAAATGAAATTGACTGTATATATACCGATTTTTCTAAAGCATTCGATCAATTGAGCCACAATATTATTTCATACAAACTAAAAGCTTTCGGTTTCCCACCCTTTTTTATAGTATGGATCAAATCGTATCTTGAAAATAGGTCCTACCAGGTAAAATTGCGTAATATTTTTTCAAGTCCATTCACTTCACAGGGAAGCTATCTGGGCCTTTTTCTATTTATTCTCGCTATAAATAATGTCGTATCATGTATACATTCAAGTGAAATTCTCATATTTGCAGATGATATGAAAATTTTCGAGACAATACACCATCTTCTTCAGGCCGATATTGATAGTTTTACTGTTTGGTGTATTAAAAATGGCCTTATTTTAAACCCTGTGTTTAAAGTCGAAACCTCTTTTGATTTCGACTGATGATTTGTCTTATGTCTAGAATTGCTCCATACCTCGGGTGGGGGTAGCAATGACAATTAAACAATCTGTTTGGCTTTCGAAATAGAAGTGAGTTTATTATAAATTTGTAAGACTATTTATACTAATAAACATATATACAATTCGGCAATAATTTTTGTGGGAAAATAAATGCAATTGGATAGGCGAGCACCTTTTAAGAATGCTAAATAATTTTGTGGGAAAATAAATGTAATAGGAGAGGTAAGCACCTATAAAAAGTGCTTAGTTTGCAATATAGTAAACTTTGTTTAGGGAATACGGTGTTTGAAATTCGGATAGGGTGTTTTGCATTTGCAGGTACATGGTAATAAATTAAAAGTTATTGGCTTAAACACCCTGCTAAATGCCAAACAATTACTTTCTCAAGAAAACATTTTCCAAATTCTTTTGATTATTCTATTTCGCAGCACAAACTAGGTCGTATCTCTAGCTTTAAGGACTTGGGTGTTGATTTTAGCTCTAATTTAGAGTTCATGGAGCATATAAATTTCATTGTTAAGAAAGCCAGCTCTATGTTTGGATTTATTAAACTTTGGGCAAAGGCATTTAACGATCCGTATGTTACTCTCTCTTTATACAATTGTTATGTACGTCCTCGTCTTGAATACGCCTCACAGGTATGGTCCCCTTTCTACGAAACACATAAAAGTCGTATTGAATCAATACAACATAAATTCATTCGCTTTGCTCTCAAAGGCCTTCATTGGACTGACCCGTTCAATCTACCACCATATGAACACAGAATCCATCTTCTGCAAATCCAACCTTTATATCAAAGACGGGTCAATAATGATCTCGTATTTCTTCATCAACTCATTAATGGTCAAATCGATGCTCCTGATTTGTTAGCTTGCATCGGCATTACCTACCGCGGAGGATCTCACCACCTACGAAGAGTTGAACTCTTACACATTGATTTCCATGGAACTAACTATGGCTTGCATGAAACTTTGAACCGTATGTATATATGTATTCCGGTCACTGCAGCCTTCGCAGCAACACTTTAATTCCTCCTGGTGCATAGGGCAGCAACAGATTCCCTCCATCTATATCGGTTCACGGCATGGTGCCTTAGCTGAGCCCACGAATGAAAGTTAAAGGACTGAGCTTCATTAAGTAAAGTTGACCTCCATGTTGTTCTTGGTCTACCAACTCTCCTTACACCCTGAGTAGTCCACCTGAAGGACTGCTTTGCTATGTTCTCGTTTGGTGTCCTCAGAATATGGACAATCCATTGCCATTTTCGTTGTCTAATGTCAAGATTTTTAATTTAAACGATTCATCTATCGATTTTAACATGAGCAAACTAAGACTAAAAACTTCGTTTCGAACCAGTGCTCTTCGTCGTGATATTGTTTTGTTTTTAACAATAGATGTCCTGAATGTCTAGTACATTGTATTATTTTGTATAATTTATTTAATTTTGTTTTATTTTGTATACTTTTTAATTTTGTATTAAATTTTATTTGTTGCATGTGTTAGCTTCATTATTTTACTAACCACTAACACATGCACTTATGATGAGCCTCTGGGTGTAGTTGAAGCTTGCTCTAAGCTCACTACAGCAAAGAATCTGAAGTTTAAAAAAAAATCTAAGTTGAACTATTTAATATTGAATTTTTTTAATTTCAAAAGTTCTCCGCATGCTTGAGAGAAAGGGAAGCCAGACAGACTGGCGCGCGCCGTTACATAACGAGGCGGCTACCCTCCCATAAAAAATTATCATTTCAAAAAAATTATTTGAAAATTAAGATTTGTGTACTATTTTAAAAATTCACTTAAATCAATTAGCTAAAGAAAAAATTCAAAAACAACTAAAAAACGATTAGCTATATTTTTAGTAACAGATTTATGTGAAATATTATCCTATTCAAAATTCGGGCGAATCTAGGTATAGCAATTTTTAATTAATTGGCCGAAATTGTTTTTGAGAAAAAAATTCATTTGTTGTACGGGTTATTTTTAGCAAAAGCTAAAAAATTTAGAAATCTTCTGCATAGTATTGTCAAACTAGTAAGTTTCAAGCTATAAGAACACTAAGCTAAATAATATTTACTAATAGAACCTTTTTTGTAATAACGGGTCCGCCATCTAACGTTTTTTTTTCAACTAGTGCTTATTTCGTGAATGGTAACACTTAGCTCATGTCTGATTTGACAGATAATTAGTTTTATCCTTCCGCTGAACGAATATGGTTGTGTATATGCTTGAACAACACTGGGAAATATTGCGACATTACTTTGAAAATCATGGTAATGTTGCAGAATGTGTGCGAAAATTGCGTACGGATTTTGGAAGAAGAGAAGCACCGTCAGCTCCGTATGTTCGTTATCTTGTGAAAAAAGTGAACGAAACTGGCATCCTCATCGATAAACCAAAGCGTGAAAGCCAAAAACAGTTCGTTCACCCGAGAATATTGCTGATCTGGCAGAAAGTGTGCGTGAAGCGCCATCAACATCAATTCACCGTCGTTCTCAACAATTGAACATTTTGGAGACATCATTGAGACGAATTTTACATAAAGACATTGGTATGACGCCATACAAAGTCCAATTGGTTCAGGAGTTGAAGCCAACTGACCATCCAATGCGTTTTCGCTTCGCTAAGTGGGCCTGCGATCGACTTAGAGAAGATGCCGATTTTGCCAAACAAATCATCTTTTCAGATGAAGCTCATTTTGATCTTGGCGGGTATATAAACAAGCAAAATTGTCGCATTTGGGGCACAGAAAAACCGCATGCATATATTGAAAAGCCGATACACCCAAAACAATTTACTGTTTGGTGCGGATTTTGGTCCAGAGGCATAATTGGGCCATTTTTCTTCGAAAATGAGCAAGGAGTGGCCGTTACAGTCAATGGCGATCGTTATCGGGCCATGTTGAACGAATTTTTGTTCACAAAAATTGAAGAGGAGGATATTGGTAATATTTGGTTTCAACAGGACGGCCCTACGTGCCACACAGCCGAAACTACACTCGATGTTTTGCGCCCTGTTTTTGAAGATCGCATTATCAGCCGCAGAGCTGATGTCGTTTGGCCACCTCGGAGCAGCGATTTGACACCGTTGGACTATTATTTGTGGGCTGCCGTAAAAGATAAGTGTTACGCCGACAAGCCAGAGACAATTGACGCTTTAAAGGACAATATTCGTGAAGCCATTGGTGAAATACAGCTGCACACAATCGATAATGTGCTTAAAAATTGGACCGATCGTGTAGGCTACTGCATGGCCAGCCGAGGCATCCATTTGAATGAAATTATTTTCCATTATTACCCGGAAGGATTGTACTTTCAAATAAAAAAAGAAATTTGAGAAAATATTCAGTAGTTTTTTTTATAGCATTCGCATTTTCAAAAAAAAAAGTTATTTGGCGGACCCTTTATTTGAACTTCCTGTGTAAAAAGATTAACTTTTAAAATCATTCTGTCCATTCTCGAGTAATTTGAAAATATATGGTATGGTTGGTATACTGTTATGTAGTACTAAATTTTTAGATAAATAAAATACTAGACTGGTTCGCCGGTACTTAATCTTACATTCGATCACATCCTAATTTTTTTTAATAGAAACAGTTTTAAAGTAACTTTTTTATCTTAATACCTTAACAAAATTTCTTTTCAATTTTTCTACCAAAATATTTGGTATGCCAATTTTAAGTATTTAACAATATATATAAGTATAAAAACTAAATTTAAAATTAAACATGTGGGAGTGTTACAATGCGTCGGGTTTTTTTGAGTTTAACTAGGACAATGTTACCGTGACATTGTGGCACTTTCGGATTATTATTAATGCAAGCACGGCACCGTTATAGTGCACAGAGTAGAAGCATAATATTTTGTAAATGCGGGACTGCTATTAATATTCAGCGGCAGGGTATACGCTTGAAAATGTGGCAGTATTAAATTAAGTATTCTGGTTTAAGAGCAACAGTGTGGAAGTGTGAAGTGCAAGAAAGGCAGTCGTAAGACAAAACAAAAAAATATTAATATTATGTAGTGTGGAATGGTAGACAGTATGAACGTATGAAAGTGTGAACTATAGATAGTGAGGAAAGGAAGAAGACAAATATATTTTTTTTTCTTAAATCCAAAAAATATTATTTTCAAAATTATTTAAAATTTGAAGGATCTACTGCATAAAACTATCATCGGTAGGGTCGTACGGAATATTTTTTATCAAAATCGTAAGAGCCGTTTTCGAGATAATTTATATGGCAGGTGTCGTTTTTTTTGGGCCTACAAATTGTTTTTGGGAAGAACCTTTAAAATCTCCTAAGATGATTAAGAACCAAGTTTGAGAAAAATCACATCAGGGGATTAGGCTGTACATCGATCTGTAGACAGACAGACAGATTGACTTACGGACCTTCTTTTTCATTCGATTTTTGTATCGCAAGTTAAAGCGTATGCCGTGTCGGTGGTTACTACTTCGGTTTTTGTGCCAATACCGTTATTTTTTGGTCATAAAACATATGTAAGGAGAATATTTAAAAAAAAAATAACACTATAGGCGCCACGATTGTTTTGCGCCCGATATACCAGATACGTATCACAAATGCGGCCATGTCCACTCTACCGGGATGTTGATGATAATGACGAAAAAAGGCGAGCGAAGCTACTCGAGATGAAGATGATGATGACGATGAGAAAGATGGTGATGGTTGTAGAAGTGCCCGTTTGTGGTGGCGATTCTGGAAGAGATCTCCTCTTAAAAGACTTCACGTGAGATTCATTTTTCTGTTGATGAGATATCGAGATTATTTGTGGTGCATTACCTCGGGAAAGATAATAAATTCTTTTCTGTATTTTTTTTTTTTTTTTTTTTTTTTTGAATAATCGTCGTTTTTTTGTCTTGTTTTGCTTTTGGTTTAAAGTGGGTTGTGTTGGATTGTGTTTTCCTTTCATTTTTATTTGATTTTTTTTTGTTGGTTTGTTATACGCTTACTATCGCCCTTTTCAACTTTTAAAGCCTGCTGGCACACACGTACGTGTTGGTCGTTCGTCGAACGACCACGACGACACATGGACACCGGACGATTGTGGAGAGTTACATCGGATTTTTTTTTTTAATTTTTTATGAAAATAATTTCGGCAGACAAAAAGACCGAAAAATAAAAAAAAACAAAAAAACACAAAAGATGAGATAAAGGCTTTTAAGCGGTGACCTAACCAAATCACGCACATGGATATGGGTGTTTTGGAAGGCGACAACATTTATTCATTGGTTGAAGGTTATTTTTAAATTTTTTTTTTATTTTATTTTGTTTGAATTGTATTTTTTATCCTACTTTTTATGTGACAGGTCGTGAGTGAAGTTTATTTGGTGGTAATTTCTTAATTATTTAGTGATTTTCGAGGAAAAGGAATCAAAATTAAGAAAATCATAAAATTAGGTAAGTGGTTTTGGTCTTGGGGGATTTGGTTTTTTTTTTCTTGGTATTCTCCCTTGGTGCAGGAAATATGTTATATCAATATCTTTTGTCATATCTTTAAGTTGAGGTTGAATAAAATGATTTTACGATTTTTTTTTCTCTGACAGAATCGAAAGTTTTCTAATAATATCGTAAAGTAGGCTTAACGACTAAGGCGATTTAGACTTATCACTGGTTAATAAGATTATTCGGGAAGTATTTAGAATAGTTTTTCTTTTCCCTTGTCCACTGATTGTGGTTGCTAGAAGGTTTGTGATAGTAATTTGAAAACTTTTTTTTTATGGGAAAAATGTTGTAATTTCTTTGGTAATGGAGATGATTTGGATGGAAATGTATACATTGATTAAGGAAACAAATATCTGTTTAAACTCTATCCAATTCGTCGATAAAGTATTTTCCGAGTCGAGGACTGATTTGGCTCCTATTTGCGACCAACATAGCCCCTTCATCGCGAAAACTTATTCAGAAGTCAGATGTGCTGATGCTCATACTACTTGCTTAAGTAGGATACCATTCATTTATGTATGTAGATGTGACTTATTCGAATTTCAACCAAGAATGATAGCTATATTTTATTCTTCTCCTTATCCATTAACATATCTAGCGGAATATTCGATTGGGCCTGGTCAACCTCAACAGATTATCCGATTTTCGCCAGCTACTGTGGTTGCTACTCTGATTTGTTGTTTGTTGTAACTTTTTTTGACAATGGTTCACCAGTCACGACCTAGTACACACTGATATTATATATTGCTTTAATCGTCCCATGGTGTTCTATGAAGCAATCAAAATGTCCCTTTATTAGATCATAATATGAAAGAAGATAAGTACAGTTTAACAAGTATTTGGTTCGAAAAAATTTATCCAATGAATCTTTCTGGCAGATAAATACTTCGAAGACCAAGAATTTCGAAATGTGGATTAGTTCTAAGTCAGGGAAAAATTCCAGTCAATATTGATACAGATTTACATACAGAGAAAAGTGCAAGATCATCATAAAGGGTTATCCATTTCGCGATTCCAAAAGTATAGGGCTGGAATTCGACATCTGTCAAACTAAGTTGTTAAACCAATTTTTTTTCCAGTTATAAGTCTGACATTTACGAAAGTGGATAGCTTAATTATCGCACAACGCATAAAAATTGTTAAAACCTACTACAAAAATGGTGATTCTGCCACAGCCACATATCGTGCTTTAAGAGGAGATTATCGTTTACATAATCGTCCAACTACGTAAGCAATTGGCAAAATTGTGAAGAAATTTGAAGAGACTGGATTGGTTACAGATATTGTAAGGCCTGTTCATCATCGTTTCGCTCGTACCACTGAAAATATCGCCGCTGCTGTAAGTGAAAGTGTTGCCGAAGACCCGAATGTGTCGATTCCTCGTCGTTCTCAGGAATTAGGACTGTCTTACGGTACATTATGGCGTATTTTGCATTTGGATCTACACCTACATCCATATAAAGTCCAGCTTACACAACAACTGAAGCCAGCTGACCATTCACAACGTCGAAGCACATCTCTCACTCGGTGGGTATGTTAATAAAAAAATTGTCGTGTTTGGGGTTCTGAGAGTCCTCAAGTAATTGAAGAGAGGCCTTTACATCCACAAAAAGTCACTGTTTTGGGCACTCTTTGGTCCGGAGGTGTGATTGGACCTTACTTCTTCGAAAACGACAATGGAACGACTGTCACAGTCAATTCGGAGCGTAATGGTCATATGATAACTGATTTTTTTTGTCTGCTATAGAAGAATACGACTTAAAGAATATGTGGTTTCAACAAGACGGTGGCAAATGCCACACGACTCGAGCGAATATGGCTTTATAGCAAGAGATATTTCCTGGCCGCGTAATTTCTCGTCGTAGCGATATCAACTGGCCACCAAGATCATGCGATTTGACACCGCTGGACTTTTTTTGTGGGGCTACGCGAAAGTCCGTGTTTCTGCAGATAAACCTTTAACTTTTGAGCACTTGAAAACCAACATTCGTCAAGTTATGGCTGAGATACCACCCAATATGTGTCAAAAAGTGGTCGAAAATTACCTTGCAACAATTCGCGTGGTGGTGATGTATGTAGTATTTGACACATAATGTCAACGTTCAAACATTATAATAAAAAAGAAATATCATGAAAAAAATATTTCATATGTGTTTTATTTACGTTTTACGTTTACTCTTGAAACCGCAAAATCGATAACCCGTTATTTTTGGGTTTGAATCGGAATCAATTACTGGATCAGTTGCATAGATATTACTGAAAATGAAAAAAATTATCTAAATGCGACACTATGGAAAGGATGATTTTTCATAAATTTTTGAAAATTTACTGTTAAAGTAGTCCTACATTGAAAAAGTGCGTCCGACTTAACTCGACTTTAATTTTTTTACAAGATTTACAAATAGAAAATCAGGGTAAAAACGAATACGAAACACTTTAGGGTAGAGTCAGTTGATATGGTGAATTTTCAATATCTCCCACTTAATGACTTTTTTCAAAACAAAAAAAAACAAATATCATTCAGCCTTGCGTAAGCTTTCAGTGGACCCAGCCCTTGAAAATTTAAAAAGTGATACATTTTAAGCAAACAGTCAAAAACGAACCTAAACATCGAGATATATGGCTCCGCTGCCATTTGCCGCCTTCGACTTTGAACCTATATATTTGCTACAAAAAAAAAATACTGACGTCAGTACAACAGAAGGCGTTAAATGTCATGATGAATCAGTTAAATCGGAAGACTTCGGTGAAAATATGTGTTTGGGCTGTGGCGAAGATTAAGATCTAACAATGAAACCACAAATGTGGCAAACATAAGCTACATGAAAAAGCATGGTGCCATGTCACCCTCCACTTTTTTAAATCGTCTTTTTTAATGCTTTTTAAGAAAATACATGAAACAGACCGACAATTTCCAGAACCCAAAATTTAAATAAATAAAGTTATATTTTTTAAATCTTTTAAGTTATAAAGAAAAAGTAAAATGATGAAATATCAGCCGTCTAAAACGAAATAGACAAAGACAAATGGAGATTTTATATAATTTAAAGCTTGCTCATTTTATTATAACATAAGTCGTTAAATGGATCAACTATTGGTATTGGCAAGTTCGTCAACTTCACACTGTTCGGGAATATACTTATGTCGCATCATTGCAAGAGATCATCGACGGTCTAAGTGTGCGTATGGAGACATAGTTTAGTAATAATGGGCATAATTATTAATTCGCTTAAATGACACGCGAAAGACTTGAATATCAATTCACAAAAAAAAAACAAAAATGCACATTTATTGCTTTTAACGGAAAAGTGACAAAATCTTCACGAGTGTATCTTATTAAAAAATACGCTTTATCTTAGATGTTCGAAACCGTAAAAAAATTGTAGGTGACCAAGGTTTCTGCTGAATTTTATTACGGACACAGAAATGGTTGAGAATAATTCAAATTGCGCTTAACAAAAATTGTTGACACACTGCAGATGGCGTAGATTTTGTCAAATCAGTGGTGCCTGTCTTTATATTTTATCACAACAACAAATCAAAATAAAATTCACTACTGGATCGCACGTACTTGCTCTTATTTTCGATCACATTGTATGAACAAGATTCTTAGTAGAAAAGGCTAAATATATTTTTAAAGTCGTTTTTTACTAAATTTTTTATATACAAAATTTCTTTAATTTTTGTTCTGCATAAAATTTAGTATGGTAATTTTATGTAATTAATAATATAAGCTTAAGAATATTATTTCGTATAACGAATACGTTTTCGAAATATTGAATTGAAAAAATATTTTTCGAAAATGTTAGTGTGCAATATTGTTAAAAATTTTGATCGAATTCCGTCAAGCCATTTATGAGAAAGTCAAAAATCAAAAAAAAGTACCGTTATTTTTGGAGCTAAAAAAGACTATTCAAAAATCACACAACCACATAAAATGCTTAAGTACCAAGTTTGCCGGAAATCGCTTCAGCCGCTTAGACTGTAGATCGTTCTACACACAGCCAGACAGGCAGACAGACGGAATTGCAGGGCCCACTTTCTTGGTGTTCTCTATCATCGTAATGTTAAGTTTGATTAAAATCTCGAGTTCAATTGTTTTTCCAAATGCAAAACTTGCCCTATAATATCTATAACGCAAGTGAAAACTGATACGAAAAAATACCAACAATCATTCCTAAAAGAAATTGTTGTCGTAATTCTCAGCAAATTTTTATCCTCCCATTCATCTGCCGAACAGTCGCATTGAGAATGACCGTGTTACCATTCCCAATTGGAAAGCTTTCTAAAACTTTTAAAGATCTTAGATTTCAGCTGGAAGTTTTCAAAATCTTAAATTGCTTTAATTGCAATTAATACTAAAAATAATATTTGTCCCTTAATTCATTCTGTTTTGTTTTTATAATTCATGGTATGTGTTTATTCTTGTCAAATGGCCCAAATGTCAAAAAAAAGTCATACCTCTTTTTCCTTCTTAGTGTTAGAGTTAAAGATCGTAATTTGTAAATTTAAAGATTTTTAATGTGATTTCATTAATATTTCAACGAAATCTCTCATTTCGAAATCTCAAAACTACTTGGTGAAATTGGAATCCTTGGACTGAAATTATTGAAATCCGAGTTTTCGCTTCGGTGGGAACATATCGAAATTTCGCATTTCGAACTCGGTATAATGTAAATGTGGATATTTAAACTAATATGCATGATTTGGCAAAATAAGATAAATCATCGCTTCTTTCCAGACTTCTTACTACAGACAAATTTGTAGAGTAAAGACCCAGATTCTAGTTCAGGTGTCATTCAGTTTATTTTATTTATTTATTTATTTTACATAGCGACTAATTACATGATAAGACCATGTTTGATAAGATAATGGGTTATCCATTTTGCGGTTTCAAAAGTAAACGTAAATAAAATAGATATAAAATATTTTTTTTTCATGATATTTCTTTTTTATTATAAAGTTTGAACGTTGACATTATGTGTGAAATACTACATCATTTAAATGACCACCACGCGAATTGCTGCAAGCATCGATTCTTTTGAGGTAATTTTCGACGACTTTTTGACACACATTGGGCGGTATCTCAGCCATAACTTGACGAATGTTGGTTTTCAAGTGCTCAAGAGTTAAAGGTTTATCTGCATAAGCACGGTCTTTTGCGTAGCCCGACAAAAATAGTCTAGCGGTGTCAAATCGCATGATATTGGTGGCCAGTTGATATCGCCACGACGCGACGAGAAATTACGCGACCAGGAAATGTCTCTTGCAATAAAGCCATATTCGCTCGAGTTGTGTGGCATGTGGCACTGTCTTGTTAAAACCACATATTCTCCAAGTCGTATTCTTTAATAGCAGGCAAAAGAAAGTCGGTTATCATATGACCATAACGCTCCGAATTGACGGTGACAGTCGTCCCATCGTCGATTTCGAAGAAGTAAGGTCCAATCACACCTCCGGGCCAAAGAGCGCCCCAAACAGTGACTTTTTGTGGATGAAATGGCCTCTCTTCAATAACTTGAGGATTCTCAGAACCCCAAATATATAATATATCTACGACGTTGTGAATGGTCAGCTGGCTTCAGTTGTTGTGTGAGCTGGACTTTATATGGATGCAGGTGTAGCTCCAAATGCAAAATACGCCATAATGTGCCGTAAGGCAGTCCTAATTAATGAGAGCGACGAGAAATCGACACATTTGGGTCTTCGGCAACACTTTCACTTGCAGCAGCGATATTTTCAGTGGTACGAGCGAAACGATGATGCACAGGCCTTACAATATCTGTAACAAATCCAGTCTCTTCAAATTTCTTCACAATTTTGCCAATTGCTTGCGTAGTTGGACAATTATGTAAACCATAATCTCCTCTTAAATCCCGATATGTGGCTGTGGCAGAATCACCATTTTTGTAGTAGGTTTTAACAATTTGTATGCGTTGTGCGATAGTTAAGCGATCTATTTTCGTAAATGTCGGACTTTAAACCGAAAACAAAATTGGTTTAATACCTTAGTTTGACAGATGTCGAATTCCAGCCCTACACTTTTGAAACCGCAAAATGAATAACCCTTTAGAGATATCTTAAATTTATGGCACGTTTTTCTTAAGCCAAGATTTTCCCATATCGCCAAACAAAAACATGGCCCCATATGCACACATCGGACTCCTAATGGATTTGTCCGTAAAAGGTTAATATATTTTGTAGTAAATTATATTTTTTATTTAAAAAAATCATAAACAAAATTCTTGCTGGTAATTGAAAAATAAAAGAATAACACGAAAATACAAAAATTATTAACAATTTTGGTACATCATTTATTGAAGGGCGCTTTTCGAAATGAAAGAACACTGTGCCCTTTTTTTAAGAGCAAATTGCCCATCACTGTGCCGCAGTTCTTTAGTTCATTCATTTGGGATTTAATTGTTAAAATCGTACAGAATTAACCCAGCTTAAATATGGTAGCAATGTTATGTGCAGCCCATACTAACGAAAAATGAAGTGTACACAAGCAGCAACAATAAGTACGCCAAATTTTGCTCATTTACACATGATGTGCCGTTACAACTTTTATGATCTTAAATCTTAATTTACTGTACCAATGCAGAATAATATTATAATTGGAGATTTAATTAAATTCAGCGAATACACATTACTGAATTTTGTAATTTACAGTATAACTATCGGCGTTCCCTCAAGTTCCAGTAAATTCTGTCAACGCAGATGTCAATAAACCTCTTTTATTATAAGGCACGTAATTTTGTGAAATCCAGTATAATAGACCTAGGATGTTGTATAGTAAAAAAAAACCAGTAAAATAGTAATAGTTTATGATGAAAACCCATGAATTATTCGACCATAACCATTCTTACTTGTCACTTTAATTATACGCAACAAGATGGTACAAGTTAAATAAAAATCAGCTTGTCACAATAAATTGCCTTGCAGTTCTTCAACTGGCTTAAAGCCTTTATACCTATCTAGGTACATTGTTACAAAACAATTTTTCAACATCATTTACCAAAGTAATTAAACTTAAGGATCTGCCATTTCCTTTCTATCTTTAATTCTTTCTCTCTATCTCTTTCTTTCTTTTATATTGATGTCAAGCTTTAACTAGGTATAGTTACGAGTTTGTATGTAACTAACCCAATCAAGTTAAATGGTAAAAGCCATCTTTGGCGACAAATGACTAAAAATCAACGACCCCACCCGCTCTGTCTGCTTCATCCTTACTTAAACAATCACATAAAATTATCAAGTTTTCCATCACTTTGATGCGACTGACTTGTACCTAGTGCTTCTGATGCACTATCAAAGATTCCAGCAGATATTATTCTCTAACTATGGTCAAACATGCTTTTCCTATATAACCACACCATACCATACCAACAACAACATACCAACACGAATTACTAACTAAATGTGCACGCAACAACAACGACAAAAAACTTTATAGATATGAACGATGCCAAAGTATCTACACACAATTATCCCAATCAAAGAAACGGTATTATTCTGCGTACAGAGAGTACGTATCTCTACCTAAAACCAAACGCATCTTCTTTATAGGTATGTCCAGAGTAGAGGGTACCAATATACGAGTATATCGGCAGCTTCTTTGCCGCCGCCACCACCCGCCCCATTGAAAATGTATGTGCATATATCTCTTGAAACGGACATCCAACATACAGAAGCTACGGATATGCTATTGAACACAAAAAGATACAAAATAAAAATCCGCACATCTATTTCAATACAACAAAAAAAAAACAGCAATGCGAGTAATAAATGAGGGAAAGATATCAAAATGGATAAATTGATAAACTTAATTGTAGTATAGTTAAGGATTTATGGGGGGAGTTTTTGCTCACTCCACTCCTCCGTTTAGTAGACCGATTGGACCGCCACCGCCGCCGAGCCGCACTTACTCTTCATCGATCAGCTATATAGCTGATGATAATCATGGTGATGGTTTGTCCGGCAGATGGAGGAGGCGGATCTTATTCTACACCAGACATAATAGAACAAGAAGAAGACACACCAAAATAAAAATACAAATACCTATACAAAAAAAATAGGTATATCTAAAGAGGCCCAACTTCGAGTTCCAGTCCGAGTCGAAGTTGGAATTTTTCTTGCACTTGTTCTTGGATATCTTTTGTGTGTGTAGTTTTTTTTGTATCTTCTAGATTTATTTTTTTTTTTGTATTTGTTGAATTGTGGAACCTCTTGTTAGGTCATTGATTTCATCTGTTTCTAGTTAGTTTTATACCTGTCTGTCTCTTTTGTTGTACCACTTAGATATTTATTCTGCCCGCGTGGTAATGGTGACGGGCCCTAGAGCCTGCAATCACAAAGAAATGGGGTTCTCTCTATATTCAAGTAAGAGATGAAGATTTCAAAAATAAAAACTAACACAAAAAAAAGAGATACACACAAAAACACACAAGATCCCAATAAACACAGCATCGCAGAGAGAAAGAGTTAAGAAAATAAAGTGTTATGTTGTTGTTTGATGGAATAACCTTTTATAGGTGCAGTAATATTGGTTATTACTTCCAGTCGGTTCGAATTTGATATCTTCATTATTAACTAACCAACAAACGATGACGATTTGAGGGAAGAGAGAGGAGCAACGTGCAGTAACAAAACAACAACAAATATACAAGGAATCATCCATAGGGACTACACGACGTTGTATAGCATGAGTCAAAAGCATAGTTCCTTCCATCTTGACAGCGCAATGGTAAAAAATGTAAATTAGTACTGCTGTGGGTGTTGGTAGTTTGCACTTTGGTGTGGATATTTATTTGATTTAAATGATTGTTATTACTACGAAAGGAGAAGATAGTGTCTTGATGGTTTATTTTTTTTTTTTTTGGCTTTTGGTTAATATGTTAAGCCACTCACTCTCTTTTTCTTTCTCAAACAATTTAAGTAACTTTACTATTTTTGTTGTTGGCTTTTAGGATTTCAATGGAAAATAAGCGCATTAACTGGGTGAGGTGTTTAAGAGATTATTATGACAAACAAAAAAGGTCTTGGGATACTTTATTGCTTTACTCAGACATTCAATGTGATATCAATCTGGAAAATATCATTAAAATTGTGTTTTTTTATTGTGTCAGTTGTGTTAAATTCGTGATGGTGTGATCGAAAATGTTAAGAAATATACCTCGGTTGAAACGAAACTTTCCAGATGAAAGATGAAATATACTTCGTTTTAGCATTAAGGAGCAAATATCTTCTACGATTTCATTTCTGATATGAAGTAGTTAAACTAAAACAAATAAAGCAATATTTGCCACTCCCAATTTTGAAAAAAACGTAGGATTGCTTCGATCATGAGGAATTCCGGAGATCATTATTTCATTATATGAAAAAAAAAAACGAAAGATTTGACATGCGAACCATAAAATAGACAGAACCTTACAAATAAAAGCTATTGTTTTGTGCGCGTATGTAGGCTGGAAACAAATTTATAACAAAGTCTGATCTTTCTTTACAGTGTTAAAATATTCACAGTTATGAGCTAAAGTGGTTATAAAGCCAGAATTACCACGACCGTATGGTAATTTTGTTGACTGTTTAAATGAAAAAATGCCACCATTGGCCAGAACTTTCAGTCAAAGAGAGATACACAAAAATCGCATTGCCAGAAAATTTGGTTGAACAATGCAGATTGTAACATTCGTGTAGTGCGGCTAAAAAACGAATATCTATACAATGCGAAAGAGTTCTATAGCATCCCACAATCTCATTTATTAATCTTCGAAAAAGTCGATATGGTATATGATCCCTGAAAAATTAAGGAACAATGTAAGTAACAATCTTTTCAGCCTAAAAATATTTTATTTTTCAGCATTGTCTGCTTTTAGCTCTTTTCACTTCATCCATCGTTCCTTCAATTTGTTGATGCCCTCCAAATAATTCGCTTTCTCGAGCCTCTCAAAATAAGTGTTTCACCAAATCTCTTACCTCCGAGCAATTTCTTCAAATTTTGAAACAAGAAATAGACGCTGGCGCGCTGAATATTGGTAATACGATGGATGGGGTAGTGTAATATGTTTTTAATATAAAAGAAAAAGACTTGTGTATTGTCGGAGAGATGATTTAATAATAATGAATTTTATTTGTTATAATGTGTTCATACTTAAAACTATGCTGACTCCATATTCACACATTTGTGGAGTCAGCAAAAGAATAATATCAAATGCGAAAAAAGAATAATATAAACACGATATGCAATGCGCGTTGTTCATTGCATATCGTGGGAAGATTATGGTGTGCTGATGTGCACAATGTCGCTTCGCGACGTATCAAGTGACGAGTGGTATTCGTCACTTGACCCGTGCATACACTATGTGCACATAAACACACTACACCTCCCTTCTTTTAGGAAATAACGTAATTACATGGAGTTATTTAATTGTACATAAATTTTAATGATTAACAAATTAAAAATTAATATATTTTTATTTCATATATTTTAATTATTACATCATTTTTTTTTTGTCAGTAATATTTGATTTATTATTTATTTATTTTATTTTTCTTATTATTTTTTTTTTTTTTTGCTTACAGAAATTATCTTTTTTTTTTTTTTTGTACATATATTGATAAAAAAAAAACTCGAAAAATGTATGTTTAATAAAAATTTGAGTGAAGGAGAACAAATATTAAACATTATTAAAAAAAAACAAATTTGTTGTTTCTATTTCATTAAAATTCTTAAGTATTATATATTTTTAATCTATTCTTATGTACTTTCTGCTTTTTGTTTTTATTTGTTTTTATAATTATATTATTATTGTTTTTAATTTCTACGACCTCGAAGGGGCCTAAATAAACGGGATCCAACTTATGACCTGATTCGTTTCTTAGCATAACTTTATCTCCTAACTTTAAATCGAGACTAACTATTTTTTTATCGTAATAATCTTTATTTTTAGCTTTATTTACTTCTAATAGTATTTTAGCTCTCTTATATGCCGTTTCTAATCTAAATTTTACTTCCTTAGCATAGTCATCTACGTTATATATAGGATCTATCCTATCTATTGAATTAAATTCTATTGGTAAGTTACTTTGCTTACCATAAACAAGTTCGTATGGACAATAATTATGTGCCATAGATGGTGTCGTGTTGAAACAGTAAACGAAGAATGGAAGCCAAACATCCCAATCTGTTTTGTCAACGGATATATAGGAACGAATATATTCGTTAAAAGTTCTATGGCTCCTTTCTACTGTTCCAACGGTTTGGTGGTGATGTGCTGTAGACGTTATATTGTCTACTTTTAAATATTTGCACAAGTCGTTTATAATAGAATTTTTGTATTCTGTTCCCATGTCCGTAATGAACGTCTTCATTGGACCGTACTTCAGAATAAAAGATTCAAATATTGCTTTTGCAATCGTTTTTGCGTTTTTATTTGCAACTGGAATGGCTACTAAATATTTTGTAAGGTCACAAATTAAAGTGACTGCATACTCGTTTCCATTCTCTGATCGAGGTAAAGGACCAATTGTATCAACTATTACCTTGTCAAAAGCATATGTGGGTGTATCTGTTTTTATCAGTGGTGTTTTCGTATGTTTAGTTGTTTTCGACGTCAGGCATTTGTGGCATCTTTTTATGTGTTCTTTAATATGACGAGTCATATTTTTCCAATAAAAGTGTCTTTTTATTTTTGCTAGCGTTTTAGTTATTCCTGTATGACCTCCTGTTATTGGATCGTCATGGTACGTAAACAGTATTGCTTCTTGATCTTTTTCATTTTTTATTTGGGTCACCGGCTTGAGTAGCGCTACTCGTAATGATTTTAATATTTTGTTGCCCATATTTTTGAAAGATTCAATTGAAATTAATTCAAATATCTTTTCGCACGGTGCCACTTTTAGTTTTTTGATTTTTAATATACCGGCTTCTTTTTCGAGCCTTTGGAAGAACTGACCTAAATCGAGAGTTCCATTGGTATATAAATCTCTAACTACAATTCTTGCTATAATTTTGTTCCCACGTTTAAATAAACATAAGGAATCTGTTATTCGCAAGGTCACTACTTTTCGTACTTCGTCATTAAAAATGACTTCAAATACTTTGGGCTTAGAAGCAATGTCAAGAGATTGCTTATGCAAATCTACTTGTTTTTCTCCTGCGCAGGATTTTTTCTGTTTACTTTGGTGCATGGTAGTGACTTTCAGGACTTTAGCTTGTAAGTCTTTGAGCTCGGATATTGTTATCCTAGACAGGGCATCTGCCACGAAATTGTCTTTTCCCTTTAGGTATTCAACCGTGAAGTCATACTCTTCTAATTCTAGCCTCATGCGTGTTAACTTTGAGCTGGGGTTTGTCATGGAGAATAAATACGTGAGTGGTCTGTGATCTGTTTTAACTATGAAGTGTTTGCCATATATATATGGTCGAAAATGTGTTATTGCCCAGTGAATGGCTGTGAGCTCTTGTTCTGTTGTGCTTTTATTGCTTTCACCTTTTGTGAATGAACGTGATGCATAAGCTATTGGGAGTTGAATTCCGTTATGGTTTTGGGTTAGAACCGCTCCACATGCTTGTTTACTTGCATCAGTTATTATGCAAAATTCTTTTTTAAAATCTGGGTATTGTAATAGGGTTGGTTCAACTAATTTATTTTTCAAATATTGAAATGCTTTTTGGCAATCATCTGTCCACACAAAAGGAATATTCTTTTTACATAACCTCGTTATGTGCCGTGAATAGTCGGCGAAGTTTTTAATAAATCGTCTGTAATAGTTGCAGAATGCAACGAATCGTCTAGCGCTATCCACGTCGTGTGGGACTGGATAATTTTTGATGACGTCATATTTTTTGTCATCTGGCAATACTCCTTTATCTGTGCATTTATGACCCAGAAAAGTCACTTCATGCATAAAAAATGAACATTTTTGTGGATGCAATTTTAAATTGTATTTTCTACATATGTTAAAAACATTTGCTAGATTTTTAAGCATATGTTTTTTGGAACAGCCTATAACCATAAGGTCGTCCATGTAGAGAAATGCTTGTGAAGGTTCAAGTCCAGAGAATGCTATGGTCATCATTCTCTGGAATGAATTTGGCGCTATTTTTAAACCAAAAGGTAGTCGCGTAAAACGATATGAGCCATTGCTCGTTGAAAAAGACGTTAAATTTCTGGAACTTTCTTCTAGTTCGATTTGATGAAAACCTGACATTAAATCGAGGCATGAAAAATATTTTGCTCGACCCAATTGATCAAGGATGTCATCAATTCTTGGGAGTGGAAATTTATCAGATAAAAGTTTTTTATTCAATTGACGATAGTCGATTACTAATCGCCATTTTTTTTCTTCGGAACCCGGTAGGGCTTTCTTGGGGACTAGTAAAAGCGGGCTATTATATTCAGATACAGACGGTTCGATTATTTTGTCGTGTATCAATTTTTTAACTTGTTTTTGAATTTCTTCAACATGACTATGAGGACTTCGGTAGTTCTTTATATATACTGGTTCGCTATCTTTCAATCTCAAGTTTTGCTTATAAAAATTATTTGTGGTTATGGATTCGGTTTCCAATCCAAATACATCACTATATTCGGTGCATACTTCTGTTAATTGTTTTTTGAATTGGGGCGGAAAATTTTTCTTTAGTTGATTTATGACTGATTCTGTTCTAATATTTCGATTAGTGTGGACCACATCATAGTTTGAGAGTGGTTCATATTTTAAGTTATTTAAACTGGCCAGTTGGTTAGTATCGGTTGTATTTAATAGACGAACTAATGCAAATTGTGATGTTGCTATTGCATTTGCAACATAAATGCCATGTTTTATTTCTTGGTTGGGAATAAAAATGAGGTCTTCTGTTGTTTTTATTTCAATTTTTCTTATTACTTGTGATCTTGCTGGTAGAAGTAGTGAATTATTACCACAACTATATGTTATTGGAACATAAATCGGAAAATTTAAATTATTGGGTCTGATTATAAACCAATCTTCAGTTGGTTTGAAGTCTAATTTGCAGTTAAATTGTTTTATAAAATCCATACCTATGATTCCATCACATGGTATTGTAAAATTTGAATTTACTATATGGAAATTGTGTGGGATGATGTATTTATCTGTTTGAAGCTCTATTGGGGCTAGACCTTGGGATTTTACTATTCCCTGGCCTATTCCTTGGATACTTATAATCTTGTCATTTTGGACGTCTTGGCAAAAATCAGAATCTTCTTTTAGAAGTGAAATATCTGCACCTGTGTCTATTAGGAATGTGAGTTTATGTTTAGTAAATACATTTATAAATGACACGAAAATATTGAGATTAAAATTGATAGCATGGACCTTTGTATTTATAAATTGTTTCCTAAAGGGTCTTGGCAGTTTTCCGAGTTACTTTGAGTAATTCGAACATTATTGTGTTCGTTATTATTATTATGGCCACGGTACGAGTTACCACGGCCTCTAAAGTTGCCTCTAGATCGGCCATTTCCCCTGTAATTGTTTTGGTTATTGCGGTAGCGATTATTGTGATGATTACCTCTTCCGTGGTAATTTCCACGATAGCCTCTATTATTGGTTTGCTTGTAAAACAAAACAGTATTAGAATGTCCGGTTGCATCTGTGCAACTATTAACGAATTTGGATATGGCCTCATTCATATCGCTGAATGTGCCAGCCTGCATTATAAGTTTTACCTTATCAATAGAACAATTTTGTGTCATAGCCTTGACAGCGAGCGTTGTGCTGTATTTAGCAGCTAAATCAGAAGCTAAACCATCGTTGATATAGGCTCCTTCTAAACACTTCGTCAATTTTTCTATTTCTTGGACATATTGATTTGCTGTCTTATTTTTTTGTTGTAGATTTAGTAATTTCGCAGAAATTACATCTACTGAATCTCCTTTTACTTTTGCATTTAGTTTTTCAACTATCTCAACTATCGTTTGTTCATTACTTATTAGATTTCTAGCATGTCCCTTTAGTTTGGTCTTTATGAGACTAATTGCTGATACTTCGTGTGCTCCTTTTAATGAATCAATAAGGAGAAGGGCATCTTTGAAGCTTTGTAAATTTTCTGCCTTTCCATCAAACTCAGGTAAGAGTGATGAGGCAAGTTTAAGAAATTCTACTAAAGTTTGGGCCATTTTTTCCTTGATTTTTATAATTGGTTGTGGGAATTCATCCAGTGTTTCAATTTCACTGTCAGATTCTGTATTTACTACTGGTTTTGATTCGTCTAAACTTTCTATTTGATTTTCATTAAACTCAGCGTGAAGCTCTAATTCATCTGGGACATGTATTTCAATTTCCCATTTAATGCTAATATTTTTTAACTTAGTGTTAAGTGTTTTTAAAAGCTTCCTACAATCTTTTTCATGATCAGCTGTCAATTCGTTTTTGTATGCGTTGAAAACATTGACAATACTATTGTAATGGGATATTAGTGTTTTAATATGGTTTTTTAATGTATCTACTCTTATTGTTGTATTTTTGTTAATACATTTGTAAGATTTTTGGAAATTGTCTTTAAAACCGTTTATTTTTATTGCTAATATTTTCCATTCCATTTTAAATTTTATCTAAGTCGTTTGCTCGGCTTATGTAGCGTTTTTTAAGTGTACGCTTATACAACAGATAAAATTTAAGAATTAAGTTTACTGCCGTGAGGACAACCAATAAAGAAATGAGCATAGTTTGTGTTTCTAAGTGTGGGGTTGTATCCATCACGTCAACAACATTTAACACATTTGCTGTGCTATCCTTTACTTTGGAGGTTTTACCTCCCATTTTAAATTAATGCTTAAACCTCAATGACTTTAAACAGAAGAAGCAATACCGAGCAAAGATTCCATATAATCTTTGTTACAATTATTCTAGACTTGCAAAGAGTATTTGAGACGATTGACTATATTTTGTTTAAAAAAAAAAAAACAGAACGGCAGAAGAATGCATCAAATTTCTTTTAGAAGTAATTAAATATTGGATTTTCGATGTTTTGTACAATAAACAGATTAGTTCAATATATTTACAATAAACAGATTAGTTCAATAGATTTAAGCTTCATATATAACAATTAACACACATTTTTTTTCACGATGAATTATAAAAATATATTACCATTGCTGGGCTGGATTGATTTGATCATCATCATTTGATTGCTGGGCAGCTATGATTTGAAGATTATTGTTGTTTCGTTTTCTGAGTTTAGCTGAGGTCGGAGGTCCACACAGATGGCGATAGTGGTCTGTCAACTTCCGAATGATCACTTTCTAATGAATGTATATCACGAGTTATTTTGTCGTAAAAGGAAGTTTTGTTCGTTCCCAATTAAAAATGATGAAGAAATACGAGGTGTTGGTTAGTGGTAGATGAAAGGCAAACATGTTCGTATCACTTTTACGCTTTCCGAGCACATCATATCATTATTTACTTTTCAACTGATTTTAGGAGGCAAACATGGTCGTCGTGGTGGTGGATGAAAGGGTATTTTCTATCCAAAGATGGTTCCTCTTTTTATTTGTAATCAAAATGCGCACTTCACAAATAATTGGACAAGCGATTTGCCGGCTTGATATTTTTAAAACGCACAATGTTCCGATGTGTTTTATGTTTTTTTTTTTTTTTTTTTTTTTTTTTTTTTCAAATATGTATTTTATTGTAGACTTTCCGTATTCTCAATGTTTTTAAGGATAGATGTTAAAATATGATTAAAAAATCATTGAATACATTATTGAGCTTTAAATATTCTTTAAATAAATATCCATCATCATGACACTGTTTCGCTCATTTTTCTGCTTATTCATAATTTAATATTCCTTTTCTTTTGGATGAATTTGAGCTCTTAATATATTTTTTTCACATATACCTACATAATACTGTAATATGTTTTTTTTTTTTTTTTTTTTTTTAATAATTTAAAATAAAGACATTTTTGGATTGAATTAAGTTAATAAAACAACAACAACAGAAAAAAAAAACTTATTTTTAATATGGACAGAATCACTGTCACGGTCGCCATGTAATATGTTTTTAATATAAAAGAAAAAGACTTGTGTATTGTCGGAGAGATGATTTAATAATAATGAATTTTATTTGTTATAATGTGTTCATACTTAAAACTATGCTGACTCCATATTCACACATTTGTGGAGTCAGCAAAAGAATAATATCAAATGCGAAAAAAGAATAATATAAACACGATATGCAATGCGCGTTGTTCATTGCATATCGTGCACATAAACACACTACAGTAGGATTTTTTAGTCTAACTCATGCAATTTTGACATTGCGACTGCATACGTGAGCGCCGGTAGGTTGTCTTGGTGAAAAAGAGGGCCCGTTTTGCTTCAAATCAACCTTGAATCAGCTCTGCGTAGCAGGCACCGGTGATAATTTTACCCACTTGAAGGAAATCGATGTGAATAATGAATAACACCGAACACATTCCAAAAAACTGTCGCCACGACATTGTTTGGTGATAATCCCACATTGGCCTACCTTCGACTTCGATGCACCAGGAAAATAGAAGTCCATTGTTTCGACTGTTCCTTGGTTTCTGGTGTGTTGTGGTAAATTTAGATTTGACCCATGGTTACGAAACGGTTTAAAAATTTTTCTGGAACATCGCCAAACACCAGTTAGATTTTGACCAATGAATTAATTCCATTCCATCGTCAATTATCAAACCATAGATTTTGTCGACCATTTCTGGTGTGGTGCCCTCAATTGGGTGACACAAACGTTCAACGTCACTTGTGCTTGAACGAGTGATGAAATTGATTAAACGAGTGATGAATATGGTTCACATTGATAATAGAAATTCCCCATAATATATCTCAAGCTTTTGTTTGGTTTATTATTTACTGCGCACTCGAAATCCAATTCTTTCCATTTTACCGAAAATATTGATAGACTATATGACAGATCTGTCTGAAAATTTGGATGTGTTCTTTTGAACTATTCAATTGATTCTTGACAAAAAAATTATTAAATTAATTTAAGGTGGCAACACAATTTGTGTTGTAATTTTCATGGACGGTCAATAAGTCCTGTAGTTTTCTTAATAAGCTTAAAAACTTTAATCTTAATATAATTATTAAGTCTTTAAATTTTGTTTTAAAGATCAATTTTTTATAGTCGGAGCTTCATTTTGGTATCAAAAATATTGGCTGGTGCTAAAAAAAATATCCAAAATACGAAGGAAATAAAAAACATTTCGTAATAGGAAAAAACATCAATTGGATGAAAATTTTTAAAATTGTAAAACATACCAATCTTCAAAGTTGTTACTCCCTCATTTTCGATAACAATTAAGGGTGAAACAAATCTTGATTAAGTATACAGCAATTGGAGTTTAAGTTAAGACCAATTTTGTCTCAGGAGCCTTTTAAAATGTTATTAAATTGACTTAATACTTTTAGGCTTTTAACTGACAACATAAGGTGTCATTTTCGTGGCAATATTTGTCAAAGTGTTCAAATTTTGGAAGATGAATTTTCATATTCTATATTGGAATGGAAATACAGTGAAAAACTCCAAATACCGAATATTTTGCTAATTATTCCAAACATTTACAGATTTGCTGCAAGGTGAGTTGCTCTTATATGCGATATACTCAATAGTATACGACTAAGTGCTAACTCAGGTATGTGGAAAATATTTTCATCTTCGAATGTGCTTTACAGAATTCTTGACCATGGTGTTTAAAAACGGGAGAGGAATATGATGGTCTTGAAGTAAATGAGCTTGAAACCCATCTTCTTTAAATAAAATTATTTGCTCTTGTGTGAATTAGAAGAAGAAATGAATTGTATTTGCGTTAGAGACTGCGACTTTTATAAGTAGAGGTAAGCGAGATTGCTCAAACTTCATCTCTTCTTTCAATGGGGTCCCCTTAGAATTTTTTTTGGAGAATCCAATTTGCCCAGTTTTTCAGAAGAGCATTATTTCTCTGCGGCCGTAACTTCTTTCATTATATCACGAAAAATGTCAGATGGCTTATGATAACAATTATCGTCAAGCTTTTACACTACCTAAACAAAAATTTTTTGATAGAATTTTCAAATCACTTAGCATTGGTGGCCAACATGTTTTTTTTTTTCAATTAATCATTAACATTGCTAATTTTGTATCTTTCAGTCTTACAAAAAGACGTCGAGGTTGTGCAAATAGTCAATTCTCAGCTCAGAATAATCTTCTGCTTTTATATTAATTACCGTTAATACAATGTTCAATTCAGTTCTGTTGCTCTTTCTAAGTTACGTCTGATGTTGTCCAAGGCACCTACCTAGGACCAATATTCTTGTAATTCTTACTATTAACGATAGTGAAGTGGTTATAAAACATTTTTCTATCTCACTGTTCGCCGCCGAAGAAAGTTTGTTTTTTAAGACGATTTCTTCGACAATTATGATCTTGACAATTGTTCACTTTAGTGTTGTAAAACTGCTTTGGAGAACATTGAAACGCTTAGTACAATTCAATACAAAATTTTGAAGAAAACTTAAAAATTGCTCTTAAAAGAAATCAATAAAAAATTAAAATAAAAACTCTTTTTTTTTTAAACAACGATTATACATATTTATGTAATTTACTTACTTATTATTAAAATATATTCACAAGAAAAACGTTCACATACCTGAAAATATAAGAAAACAGAATTTCATTAAAAAATTGTAAGGAAAATTATGTCGTGAATTTATTTATTTATAAATAAATTCAATCAATTTTTCAATTTTAATTTTAATTTATCAATTAATATGTAAAATGGTAAATGAATGAAAAATATTTGTATAAAATAAAACTTCTATTAGACAGTGGGATAAATGCAGTGTGAAAAAATCAATTGTTAGTTAAACGTCATTTTTCATTTGACAGATTAAGTGAGTCAAAGATTTGGCGAATAGACGCGTTCAGACTTCGAATGTATTAGATTCTGGTTTTGGTTTGGAGATAACTTTTTCTAGCTTTTTCTAGCCCTTCGAACTTTGTTGTTCATACAGCAAACTTCCTTAACCATAAGATTTTATTTGACCCGAGTTAAGATTTATTAAACATCGCAAGTGAGTAAAAGTACATTTGCAATAGAAAGGCAAACCAAACGAAAACCAACTCTTTAAGCCAATCTAACCTTACGAAAATATTTTGTACATCATCATTCTGAACATGCCTTATTCTACGATTCACAATAACATTTGTTTTACAAATCTGTTCACCAGCAATTTAATTGGGCAAGTTCGTTCAATTCATTTATATCATTTCGCATATAAAAATGACAGTTAATTATAAGTAAATGTTGCAATTTACAACATTGCGTGAAAATGAGTATTAATTAAAATTAACAAAAATCAATAAAAATATAACGAAACAACAACATTGCAACCATTCGCCAATAAATATGAAATTATTATATTTTTTTACAAACACAGTTGGCAATTGAATAAAAATAATAAATACATTTCCTTCACATTTAATTTGTTCAAAAGTTAAAATTATCTAAGTCCAATTAACAATCATGCAACTTTTATTTAATTTTCTCAAAACTCAAAGTTGAAACAGCACAGGCACAGTCTTTGAGTGGAGATTGCCAAAATGGATATGAAAACAATTTATTACTTAAATATTAGTTTGACCCTAAGAGATGAACTCAATTCAACCTTTCTATAATCTCGCTAAAAATTTAAGACTCAATTCGGGAAAATTTTCTCTCTCTCAAAAAAAAAAAAAAAAAAACTCCACTATGATCTAGATAAAAAAAATAACGCCTCAGGCAATATATCACGCATTTAGTGGGGGTAGCAGCAACAGGGGGTGGTAGGTAGTAGAGCGGTGTTGGATCTCGATCTGGGGAAAGTATTTGCACAAAGATAAAACTGAGACAGCATATAATTACACCTCCGGGAAACTTTTGGCACTTTGGCCTATCGGCCAATAAAGAAGTCTCATTAAGCTGCTGTTGCATTGGACCGCTGGCAATTACCTTTCGTTTTTTTTTTCGTTTTTGTCTTGATATGACTTCAATGACTGAGCCGAGCTCAACAACATGTTATCTTTTATTTAAAAGTGAAAAATTGAAGAAAATTTCAATTTTACTTTTCGAAAATGTATAATTTCCGATACAATTTTTGTTGTTGTTTTGTTTGGGGAAGAAAATATAATTTCATAGCCTTTGATGGTAGATGGTATAGATTGTGGAAGTAGTTTTCCCTATGGAAGCAGTTATGCGGAACCTGCTTGAACCTGGGAGCAAATCAAAGCACATCTAAATTTACACTCTGTGTATACACATCACATTCCCATATCGCATAGATACTACCAAAACTCTTGGATTGGACGGTTTTTTTTTTGTTTTGCTTGGAGTTGAGCTTGCAGCAGAGCGCGTTTGTAACAGTAAGGATAATTTATTGCTGCGCAAATTGGATAAATCTAAGCACAGTAGGTAATGTGAGATGTCGGCCATTTATGGTCTGGCGGTAGATATATGCGCGCTCAATCGAAGATACTGCAAGATGTTGGCTTGGTTGCTCATGATGGTGCGGTGGTTATGGTGATGTTATTATATCTCCAGCCTGGAGAGTCTGGACTGGTTCATTGTTTTTTTCACAATTTTTTTGTTTTATTTTTTAAGAAAAGTGCTTTGGCATATTCTGCTCATTGAAGGAATTTTCATTGATAGCCAACATGAGCAAGGCTCAAGAGGTGAGGTTTTGTTTTGACCTCGATTTGGTTAGAATGGAAATTCCTTTAAGCAGCTTTCAAAGACTTGATGATAGATGTACGCATAACCTGCAGGCGATTTTATACCGCCGGCCGCCATCCGCAACTAAACCGCCAGCAACTGGCTTTGGTAATGCTGGCAAAAGCAATGGTTAAGCAACGTGCGGCGTGGGGGTGTATTTTGGATGGAACCCACTTTTGGAATAGATGTGATAGGTAACCTATATGGAAATTTATATAGTTAAGGGTTAAGAGATATATGACTTTTGGTTTGCCCTGCTAACGGGATAGGTCAAATACAGACGGATAATTTGTTTCACATTTGGTTTCGAGATGGTAAGAGGGCTTCAAATGTAATAAACTTGAGAAGCGAAAAGTTTTATGTGTGTTTTTTTTAAACTGTGTTGTTCGAAGATATTTAATAATTGCTCAGAATTATAAAGCAAAAAGAAAAGCGTTATAGAAACCAAAAACCGTTCGAGGCATCTGAACTCACATCCTAAGAAAAGTTTATGGTTTATCGATCTTTTCTTCTCAACTTGAAATATTTAGTATCTTTCTGCGCCCAATATTGCATTTATGCTCTAGGCTATGATTGAGAATTAAATGTCCATCCAGAAAGGAGTGAGAAAATGACGATTTGATCAGATATTTCGATACAATTATTTTTATTGATGGTTAAAAGATAGAGTACGCCGTTGGTTGAAAAATATTTTAGACTACTTTACTTTGCTAGTGTCCTCTAACAGATTTATTGGTAAACAGTCAAACGGCTGTTCAAGCTATTGAATCGGCTACATCATTCTCCAAATTCGACAAGCAACTCTCACTTACGAACAGGCTCATAATTCTACTTGGACACTGGTGGAATACAACTCAACTATTTTTTTAATGAACCCAATGGATCTTCGAGAACTTTAACCAACCTCATGGTATCTAGAATATCGGTCCAGGCTGAACTTTCCATTAGGGGAGCATGAATTTTAACACGCGGATACTTTTAGTCGGTAGATTTATGCTTAAAACAATAAATATAACAATTTTAAAGTGAGGAAACTTTTATTTCTATTTTTAATACATTTTTAAGGTTTTCATTTTTCATACAAAATGTATGCAAATGATGACTACCGACCACTTTTTTTGTGTGTTGACAGTTGTTTACCAATCCACAGATTACTGTATGCAACTTCGGTATGGTAAGTGTTGTGGTATGTGTATTTTTCTAGGGATAATATAAATTGATTTCAAACTATGTACTATTGTGGTTTCCTTTCATGTCAAATCCTAAAAAAAAACTTTGCATACACCCAACCTTGGCCCCACCCAACCTTGACCCCAACCCAAATCCTATAATTGGCCCAGGCAGGGGGGTTGCAGAGGGCAGCATTCCCCCTTACCCATCGAGCTTTTTGTACGCTGTGAACTTAATTACAGAAAAACTTCATACAAGTAGGTTTTTATCTATACATACGGTTTGTTCAAGAGACCGAGTTTTTTAAAAAAAGTTTTTTTGGTAATACAAAAATAAAATAAAATAATTAGAATTAATTCAAATAGATTTAAGATCGAAAGACATTAGTATTAAGAGATATAGTTTAGTTTAGAGCACCCGTAAAGGGCCAGTAAATTAGTTGTAATTTATTGATAATTAATTAGTTTTAAACATTTTTGTATAAGATATTATTCTTAAAAAATAGCAAAAATTGGCAAAGAAAGAATAAAGCGGATCATGCAAAAAGAATAGTTAAAGCAAAAATATAAAGGCACGTCTTGTCTTAACGAAAGCTTTATTACAAGTGATCTTCTTATTCTAATGGCAAAACAGTTCAAAACAGAATTAAGTACTTATGCATAAATGTAACATATATATTATACACATAGGTACATAGATCGTTCGATTTTACAGTAATAAAGAGGTACTGTGTATAAATAATTAAGATATAATAGAACATTATGTGGGTTGGCATATTATATACATACGTATTTCTACTAAAATTTAAACTAACGAGTATGCATACAGGGTGGTCATTGGTAAAGTTGGTTTGTAAAAGAATGTATTTCTAGTAGAACCTCTTACATTTGTCTATCTTTAAGATAGTTATAAGCTAAGATTAAATAAAAATTAATTTAAAAAAAAAAACGGTTTGTTCAATATTTTTTTTTTTAAATTTGCAATTGGTTTTTACTGAGAGTAAATAGGTAGGTACATACGTATTTTAAAAGTGATGCATAACTACTTTTCGAAAAATATGATATTTCATTTAGTTAAATGTTTTCACGTAAGTTTTATTATTGCAAAAAACTACACTTGTGCTTTTAATCCGAAAAATGTTCCCATTACAATTTCCCCAAAAAAATTACCTAGGTACAAAAAAAAAACTTATCAGAACACTACCGGAGGGAAGTATTAACAAGAACTGTCAAAACAGTTTTTCGTTACCGCGAATTTTTTATATTGGGTATTAATATTGAAAACTTTAAAAATATGTTAAAAATAGAAGAACTTATAGTTTCATATTAAAACCGTTTTAATTATTATCTTTAATAATAAATCTAAGGAATTTAAGTACCCGTGTGTTGAAATACGTTCTAATTTAAAGACAAATTGAACAAAAGTATTGTACTAAATAGGCCAAAATTGAAAATTAAAACATTTTTTAATCATATTTAACAGTGTTTTCTCACCGTAATATTTTAAAGCTGTTCTATAGAGACCCCAAGCTCACTGTAAAAAAAAATAAAAGTTGTACGCATGCTCCCCTAATGGAAAGTCGCCCCTCGGTCCACTTATAAAGAAAGCTGTACACTTGTCCTGATATGAAAAAAATTCAAGATGTTCCGAACACTGGGTAATCAGGGTTGGCAGGAAACCGATACATTTTTTCATATCATTTTCAAATGTCCTATGGTGCCGGCCAGAATGGAAACACAATCATTTGGCAAGACATATTTTGACAATCTTTCCGAACTGATTATCAAAGATTTGATCTCTTTTCGTAACGGGACAGAACTAAACTCTAAGGTTACTTCTGTATCAAGCTTCTTCGAATTCCTAAGACTGTTATCAAGTGGACTACAGGGCCTTTGAAGAGTTCATGATGGGCGTCGTTTGTAATATCAGAAGATTGTATTAGTTTTAGATTCATTATTAGCAATAAACGGATTAGTTTGGTATTGTGTGGATTTTTTCGGATGCGGAGAGGTGATCCCACCAAGTGATTGTCGTAGGACCCTCCAGGATCATTTGAATCATCGAAATATGTACTTCTTACCACAAATATAACATATGTATTATATTTGCATAAGGCAATTGCAGACGAAGACACACTGGCACATCGGATCTATCAACATCGAGGAGAGACATCCCAACCCACGATGATGGCACTTCTTAATGAAGAAGCTTATTTCACTGAATGATGACGTGAGGAGCCACCTTACAATAAACGCCACACTACAACGACCCTTACTTACTTAACGGACTCGGCACCCGTATAAAAGGTGCACCACTCCCTCATTTACGTTGTAGGTCCTGGGCACGCTGCTTTCAGCGATTCAGACCAAGAGCTCATGAATCCGTCCGTAATAACTTGGTCTTTAAACGGGAGATTCGGTCTCATTGTCGCCCCGAAAATGGGGGCTGCGATTCGAAAACTCTCTTGAATTCAGCAGCTTTGTCAATTTCAATTCCGCAACCAATGCAGTTGACATGTTTTGACTTTTGGGACTACATTCACATCTTTGTACAACTCAAAAAGTTCGCGGTTGTATGTTCTCCACCATTCGCCCAAGAAAAACAGGGGCTAAAAAAACAGATTCAATTAGTTATAATTTAGGACAGATTACAATTGGCAAAAACTGTGTATTGCCAAAGGTCCTCCCTAGCAAACTAATGAGCCCATGTGAGATCGCCGGGACGAAATGCCAATTTTTGTTGGACTAAAGGCCGTTAAAAGCATTTTGAATCAAGATTACAGTTGGGTTTACATGGTACTATCCTGAGTTCTATATAACGAAAAGTTATACTTCAAGACCCAAAAAAGTACCTATCCGACCGGCCCGGAGTGTACCTTAACAATATAAATTGTACCTTATTCACCGATCCAGAGGTATAATCGAACAAGCAATGTAAGCGGCAGTTAACCACCTACTTGATGTCATTGGAAAAGTTTCTTTTATAAATTAGTATTTAATTCCTTGTAATTCACATTCTCTTTTAACCGAAACTATTATAAGTAAAAGTAAAATTCCTAAAGAAAATCGGAAGCTGAATGCTGAAATTCTTTTGTACTTTTCATTATGAAAAGTATACAGGACTAAATTACCCACCTGGTGGTGGACTTAGTAATTACGGCCAGTGAAATTTTTTTCTCCTTTCCTTCGCTTTACGAGGCACCCGCTATACACCGTGCTCCGTGATCCTAAAGCTTCCATCTTTAACTAGTGAGACTAAGGCGACTCCCTACTCCTGGTTCCTCGGTTCTAGATAGCTTTGCGCCAACTCCCTGCTTTTATATTGCTTCTTTAACTAGTAAGACTTGAGCACCTACTTTTCTTAGATTTTCGACACTAGCAAGATTTGGGTTAACTCCCTACTTCTAGATTCCTTACAACAACGAGATTTGGGAAACTTCATTCTCCTAATAAGGTGGTTAAAAATTACTGCTAAGCCTTATTTACCTAGTTGTTAAGACGGTTTTTTTTTATAAATTATAAATGTTGAAATTAATAATTGGAGAGAGGTCTTTTGCTTTACCCGAGCAACCCTGCTATCCGTCGAGCTTACATCAGCCATTGGAGAACCAAAATCACTGTTCCTTGTTATTCGTTATAGCAGACCACCTTATGAAATTAAATAATGTGACAAGGACACATGGTTTAAGACAATTTATTCGGTTACTTGCTTAAGTGAACCGCTATTCACACCAGAATCCAGTTACGAGTAGATATATCACACTAGGTAACTTGACAACTGCTACTGGAGCGAAACACTGTTCTTCTACCAACTGAGTTTTCACTTTAACAAGAACTAAATGCACTTTTGTGAACAAGAGTTAATTCTCTTTAAATGTGAATAAATTCCATAAACGGGAGTAAAACAAAAATCAATAGCTACCACATTCATTTTTCTAAAGGCTTATAATAATCCTAAATATACTGCAGATCTTCCCAATTAAGTAAGCGAACTAAGCGAACGAAACGAAACCAATTGAAATTAAACCCAAACCAGAAGCACTTAAAGTCTGCTAACTCGAAAGCCTTATTTCTTAGACCAATCCTTCCCCTCTGCCGATAAATCAATAAAACAAAATGGTGCCACAGTAATTTTGATGGCAAGATTATAAAACCTTTCATGGAACCTTTAAAAAAAAACCTTTAAATGGAAAAAATAATAAATTCCATAAAAATAAAATTAGCACGCTCCACTTAATTTGATTCGCAATGAAATTTTTCAAAAATATTTAAACAAATAGCTAGATCCCTCTTTCAAGAATCCATAGACATGCTAAAGGAAGCCAGCTCTCCAGCCTTCACATTCTTAGATGTCAGACACACTACCAAAACCCAAACTAAAGCCAATTGAAACCCATCCATTCCAATTGAATCGGAAACCACAGACTCGTTTTGTCTTCTCTCACTTTAGACAACTGAATGAGCCTCAACATTCAACTTGCAGCATTCATCCTCCAGCTATCCTATAAGCACACACGTACATGTAATGCCAGCTGAACTCCATTCAATGGCAGCTTTGAAAAAAAAAAAAAAACAATACGAGTAAAAGAATATACAGAACCTGCGGAGCTAAACCAAAGGCAAATATCATGTCAATATGTCATGATATTATCCCATCATAGCAATAATAATATTTACCACGTTGGACCCTGGTGACATCGAAGTCCCCTTGCCTTGGTGAAGCCTTTGTGAAAAATTCTCTCTGAATGATGGTTGAGGTTTGCTTTAACACCAAATGGCGCGAGGCAAGGAAAAACGTTCTATTCGCGGTAATAGCTTGAAGCTTGAGGCGGATTCGGGATCGGTTGCCCCCTCTTGCAATAAAAAAAAATTAAAGAGCACGGTATTGGCAAATGATATGTTCACCCGATGGCAGCACTAAACGACCAACTGACCGACCGACTGACATCTAGACGACCGACATTAACGTCAGTTACGATGTCTTCGTGGACTTCGTCGTCGCTCGACGACATTGTGGCTGTTGCAAGTTGTTAGCATAGAAATGCAATTATTATAACTCCTTCCTACCCGCCCCATGCCAAGAGAAATTTCCCGGAGAAAGCAGGACACACCAGCTCCTATTTACCTACCTATCTACAAAATCTCTATTCAAACCGAGCGAGAGAGCGACAAAAAAAGGGATGGGCACCCGAGGAACCATCATAAAAATAACAGCAACAACAACAGCGGAAAAGTAATAATAACAATAACAGCATTCAGCGCCCAGGAGGAGGAATATATTCAAGAAGTTTGAAAGAACCGCTGCTGTTGCACATAGAGATTTGGAGTTCCTAACGGAACGAGAAATGATTTGATGTTTGAGAACGATTAGAGAAAATCCATAATGACAATTGGTGCGGCGACTGGCGCTCCTCTATATCATAGATGCACTACCTTCACCTAGCTGCAGAGAGCTCTAGACATTTTCATGAGGACGCGAGCATCTTCGTCGACAAAGATAACCCGTAGACCACGACGATGATGATGATGATGCCCAAAAGGAGGCATTATACCACAGAACTGCTGTAGTCATGCACACCTCTATCACAAGAGCAAATTCAGTGACGATCCGTGTCGTCGGTCGTCCAGGCGAGAGAGAACCAGAAAAAAGAAATATCTTTAGAATAACCGCAAAAATCTTTGAGGTAATTGCATCTGATGATACCAGCATCACCACCACCAGGAGTTGCTTCAAGTCCTATATATATATTGTGAATAATTTTAGGTCGAATCTTCAATATGCTCGCTGAGTGTAAATCTTTGAATATGGCGATTGGGAACTGTAGATTGGGGATCCCGAAAAACCAACAGACGGACGTGCCAGCGCCATACTGTTTGCACAAGGAAATGAGCATGTTCACATAGGTGTTTGCATTTGTTGAAAGCTATTATTTTTGTTTAGTTTTTTATTTGTCTCCTTTACCTAGTGTTCATCAATGTTGATTTACGGTAATTTCAAACACCTATAACAATTGGCTGAGAAAATGAGCGGGAAAATGTATCTTTGTATCCTTCTATTGGAGATATATGGGTTTTTTGGTGGGAGAAATGTTTTGAATCATAAAAGTTGGAAAATTCTTTCAATAGCACGCCCGGGCGGTAATGAACATAATTATCTGTTGAAAGAATACAGCGACGTAGCCAGGAAAAAAATATGTAAGGGGGAGCAGTAATATTAAAATGTTCACATTAGTTGGACTGGAGGGAAATTTTTTCATAAAAAATAATCCTAAATGTGGAACTCAATGTTAAAGGAAAACATACTTTCGAATCTTAAAAGTTTTTTTTAATTAGGAGGAACGGAGGGTAACTAAATAAGAGAGGTGTCAACATTTGAAAAAATCTACAAAATATGAAAAAAAATCTATGGAAGCCTTGCCGCCCCTTACTAATTAACTGTAGAAAGTTTTTGAAGTAAAACTTCTTTTGCGGCGTTAGGAGTAAAAATGTTCTATGGAGCTGTCAAACCGACATCACAACACGTAACTCGACGACACGCTCTCAAAAAATTGTTAAATGTGTACCTAAAATAGTGGTCCTTCTTTCTATGGATTTCTCTGTTGTATTAATGTGTATAATGTTTAAATCGATGGTTTCGTTGCAAGTGCTTCAGTTTATCTATTTCATAAGTTTATATATACGGAGTAGAATAAGGTGTAATGTAATGTAAAATTGCTGAAGCATGAATTAAAGTTCGAACGACGGTGATGTTTGTACAATTGGAAGATATTGTCGTTATGGAGGCTGGTATCAAATAATGTCGACTTCGTGGTTCATTGACCGGTTTCCATAAAATTGAAATACATAAAATGTTGTAGCTGACTTAGAATTACGAAAGAAAAAATTGTTTCAAATTAGGGAAGTTTTATTTCTGGCGCGTGTACAAAAGTACACACACTCTTTTATAATTTGCTCGAACTTCGCTTTTTTTGGTTGTTTTAATCACTTGGGTGCTTGTTAGGAAGAAGTCTGAGCGTCCTAGCTGAATTCGAGAGAAAAGTTTTACGGAGAATTGTAGGGTCGAGATAAGAGGAAGGACAATTGTATGCAGTCTATGTCTAAACTGTTCAGCATTGGAGAGATGAGAATAATCATCTCATCTCACCTGGCTCCAAAAAATATGAATTTATTTAATTAATGTAAAAACAAACATTAATTAAAATCAATTAATAACTCCAACTAGAAAAAAATATAAAAACAATGTTTGAGCGTAAGCCATTGAAACACAGTACCTCATACTTCTACCCCATGAACAAATACACCCAACACATATTTCAAACATGCATAGATATACATACAAATATATATGAAAATTGCATAACTTAAAACTTTACGACAATAAATTAATAAATAAATCAATTAAACATCATAAATTAGCACGATAATTATGAATTAAACAAGACAACAACACGAATGAAAATTCAAAAAAATAATAATGAATGGACGAGTTTCATTCAAATTTCAAAGATCTGCTTTTAAAATCAAGATCTTATCGTTTCAATGAAACTTGTTTCCAGATTTAATTGTAGTATTGGTAAATGACTGACATACACAATATTGATGATGACGAGGAAGACGAAGATGGGGCAATCGAAAACTCCACTAAATTTATTAAATCTAAGTTATTAACGAAGAAGTTAAAATGGGTGAAGAACTCATTATTTTTTTATTTTTTAGCACAAACTGGAACAAGTTCACAACAAATTAATAACAAAATATTTTCCATTTGACGTTTGACAGAAAAGACTTTTTACATGAATGTGTGATCTAAATGATCAAATCTACCAGCCCATCAGAGTTAAGTCGTTCGTGGTAAGAATTGATCTAGATTTGATATTTTTGTTGGAATGAAACCTTAAAAATTCAAAAAGATCAAATCTTTTGGAAGAAAGAGCAAATCTTTTCTTGAATGAAACTCACTATTTGTATCACGACGGAAATTCAATATAACATTTGAAAGACAAGAATTGGAGTCTCTTTTGCTTATGTTTTTTTCTATAAAAAATCATACAAAAAAAGCGCTTTGCGACTGGTCAATATAAGAATTTTTTATTGACTCCACAATTTTAGGTAGTGATGGACATACTCCAATGATTTTAATGATCAAGATATTTGTATTTGAGTGATCGAAATAATAGAATGAATGACAAGAAAATAGGAATAGTTTTTAAATTGGGTTGGTGATATTTTCAAGAACACATAAACCCCAAATTAAAATCCCCAGCCTCAAAATACCCAAAGAAAGAATCCCCAGGGCGAAAATCCCCATGCCAATATCCCCAAAACAAATATGTTCAATCATGCGATGAAATCGCTGCGATGTCATCTCATTATTCACTACTTGAACATATTTGTTTTATGGATATTTGGTTTAATTTATATTGTACGAAATGTAATCCAAAGAATAAATACAATTTTCTTATTTTAAGAAAACAAATACATATTCTTATAAGTAAATAATTAATATATTAAAATAATGCAAACAAAATAAGTTTCTCTTAAAGTCTTAAATAAAACGGAAAGCAAAAATTCACAAAAAAGTTTCACTACAATCCATGAAAACGAAAGTTAGACTGAAAAGTGCATGTAGTGATAATAATTGTTTGTTTAGAAACTTTTAATTGTTATCACTTATTTGTATCACAATAAGAGACTTTCATTAGATTTTTTTTTTGAAAACTAAGTGCACATAATGAAGATGTGCACGGGACGGACACCCGGATTCCGTGGGAATTTTGGCAAGAAAGATTGTTTCGTTGGAAATTTTGTCCATGTGTATTATGTCTGTGGGGATATTGGCTAGTTGGATTTCATTTGTTGGGGATTTTGTCCGATGGGGATTTTTTTTGGGGGGATTTCGTACGACACCCTTTTAAATTACCTCTAGAATTGCACCGCATTACGCTTAAATAGTAGTAGTAGTGAAGCAGAAATTGAGAAGTCCCATGTATGAGATATGAGATATCATTCGAATGAGGAGTGGAAGACATTCGAATAAGGTGACTTAAGGTCACAAAAAAATCACCACACACTTGCAATGTTCGGTTAAATTTCAGAGTGTTAACGCATCACTCTCACAACGTCAGTCCTTTTGTAACAAAATGTGCTGACGGTTAATAAGTGTCAAAGGGATTTTTTTCATTTCTTGTAATTACGTATTGACGATCCTACGCCTTAACCATAATCACTGCCGTTGACCGTTAACAAGCAAACGTTTGTAATTTTTTTGCATTGACGTTCAAGCTACATAGATACGTTGTTATTTTATTTTCGCAATATAGGTAGATATGTATGAGTTTGCGTTTCTTAAATATTGCAAAGAAATATTTTTAAAAAATGTCGAAAATAAATGGAAAGCATAGAGCATAACGACTTTCGAGACGAAATCATCGCAATAATTTAACCAAAAAAATTGCAGACTATTGCTTTGCAGCATCATAATAAGGCGTTGGCAGTGGTATAATTTTTTTCTATTCGGTTTCTCTTTCACTTCTGCGTTGGATTTTAACAGCAGGGCGTGACATCAATTGTTATTTATGTCAATTTTATACCGCAATTAAAATGCAATTACAGTCAGTGATTACATGTTCAACGCATTGACACTTAAACTCCTGTCGACGCGGATGTCAACGCATAGGCTGCCTGTTGCGTTAATGATCACAAGACTTGACGGACTTAAAACTGTTTTTCGTCCGTCAGAAAGACAACGCATTGAATCGTACTAAAAAAATAAAAAAGAAACAAATCAAAATTATCAACTTTAACTGTTCCGAGAAAAAAACGACTAAAGACTCATGAAGAACTAACCGCGCCCACAGAGATGCCACACTATTATGTTATTTTCTCATCAGCAGATTTGCGGTATTTTCAGTGCAAGTTAAGCCCTGTTTCCTCTAAAAATACGTTAACAAGCAAATATTATCACAAGGCTGACACTTTAAAAAATCCAACTACGAACCGAATTATTGAATCTGTCAAGTTCGTTTTGCTAAAAAAAAACACATTTAAAAATTCATTAGCATCACCTGCAGCTGAAGCGTAAAGCATCTAGTTTCACGTACCCTGCATTCAACAACTAAAAATTCCAATGGTAAAATGTATCTTTGAAAAATAGTTCACGTAGAGGACTCCTTTTATACTTCTGTCTTGCATCATCGCATATCGTACCATCAAGGAATCTATTTTAATTTTATTTTATTCGAAATGGTTTGTCTTAACTCAAGACCGACGTCGACAACGACGACGACGACGACGTAGTCTTGAGCAAAGAACCAAAGCATTCTAAGTAATTATAGAATCGCATTAGAGAATGCTTATCACTTTACACATCGTATTCCGATAGAAGCCTTTGGGCAGTTTTATTTTTTTTTTTCATTCAAAGAAAGAGGTTCAAGAATGCGACATGGTTATAATGGCTGTGCTGCTGGAGCTAGTTGAAGTTGAGGAGGTGGTGATGGCGAATCGGTTTAGAAAGAAAAAAAAAAAACAATGCCATAGGGTGAAAATAATAATTTGCTAGTTTTCTATCGTTGGATTTGATTCTTGAAAGATTTTGCAATGGTGTTTGAGGTAAAAGACGACGTAGTAGGAGAAATCATGGAACAACAAGGCATACATTTATCGCAGTTCACGGAAATCGTATTAAATTTTAAATTTCTATCCCGTTTTGCCAAAGCAAGCTTGATAATGTAGATTTTACAGTTACGTTGCGTTTAAATTAAAATAAAGCGTTATCCATTTTGCGGTTGCCAAAGTAAACGTAAATAAACCACATACAAATTTTTTTTTTTCATGATATTTCTTTTTTAGATTCAAAATAGAGTTTAACGGCCTTTAGTCCACAAAATTTGCGTTTCATCTCGGCAATCTCACTTGGGCTCATCAGTTGTTTAGTGAGCGCCTTACCAATACGCAATTTTTGTTAAGTTCAGTTCAGCTTACATGCATTTTCTGACAAAAAAGCAATGTGAATTATATCCAACAAGATTACAAGTTTGATCATTAAAATTGGAAGATTTTGTCCTTGGCCAGACATAGTTAATAAGAAGGTGTTTTTTTTTAGTCCAATTAAATATAATGCTTAGTCTTCTACTTGGCTGAGTAATTTCAGTAGTATATAGAATTGTGTTATAGAAAAAAACACCTTCTTATTTCTTTTTTATTATAAAGCTTGAACGTTGACATTATGTTTTTCACTACATCATTTAAATGACCACGACACGAATTGTTGCAAGCAGCGATTCTTTTGAGGTAATTTTCGATCACTTTTTGACACATATTGGGCGGTATCTAAGCCATAACTTGACGAATGTTGGTTTTCAAGTGCTCAAGAGTTAAATCTTTATCTGCATAAACACGGTCTTTCGCGGAGCCCCACAAAAAAAAGTCCAGCGGTGTAAAATCGCATGATCTTGGTGGCCAGTTGATATCGCCACGACGAGAAATTACGCGGCTGAAATGTCTCTTGCAATAAAGCCATATTCGCTCGAGTTGTATGGCATGTGGCACCTTCTTGTTTAAGCCGCATATTCTCCAAGTCGTATTCTTCAACAGCAGCCAAAAAAAAATCGGTTATCATATGACCATAACGCTCCGAATTGACGGTGACAGTCGTTCCATCGTCGTTTTCGAAGAAGTAAGGTCCAATTACACCTCCGGACCAAAGAGCGCTCCAAACAATGACTTTTTGTGGATGTAATGGCCTTCCTTCAATTAATTGAGGATTCTCAGAAACCCAAATTCGACAATTTTGTTTATTAACATACCGACCGGGTGAGAAATGTGCTTCGTCGCTGAAGAAATTTTTGTTCCAAAAACCGCCGTTCACCGCCATTTGTTCAAGCACCCATTCGTCGTATCTACGACGTTGTGAATGGTCAGCTGGCTTCTGTTGTTGTGTGAGCTGGATGTATGTGTAGATCCAAATACAAAATACGCCGTTATGTGTCGTAAGATAGTCCTAATTCCTGAGAATCGACACATTCGGGTCATCGGCAACACTCTCACTTACAGCAGCGACATTTTCAGTGGTACGAGCGAAATAATAATGCACAGGCCTTACAATATCTGTAACCAGTCTCTTCAAATTTCTTCACAATTTTGCCAACTGCTTGCGTATTTGGACGATTATGTAAACCATATTCTCCTCTTAAAGCCCGATATGTGGCTGTGGCAGAATCTCCATTTTTGTAGTAGGCCTTAACAATTTGTATGCGTTTTGCGATAGTTAAGCGATCTATTTTCATAAATGTCAGACTTTAATCTAAAAAAAAAATTGGTTTAATACCTTAGTTTGACAGATGTCGAATTCCAGCCCTATACTTTTGAAACCGCAAAATGGATACAACGCATATAAGCAATCATCTTCAAGTTCCAAATTTTGAATTCTGAGAAAAAATGGAATGTGTCATCCTATCAATGTGATGATAATCTAATAGGTATAGGAGGGACAAAGACTCAAGGAAGTGTAATCTACACATATTTAAAAAGACAACGAAAATGAAATTAATATTCTTAAACAAAATTACAATAGAAATAAATAGCTGGTACTTTTATTATTTAACTCGTTTTGGTTCACTCTCTGACGTCACCGAAAAAATGGCCAAAGCACTGAAAGTGCACCGTCACACTTTTTTCGTAAGCTTGGGTTATTTTAGATGATAGCTATTGCCAACAAAAAAATTCTCAAAAATTTTAATCAAAATCGTTGAAGCCGTTTTCGATAAAAATAAGATTTTCCTTCAAGGTCATATGGCAGGTACCGTTATTTTTAAGCCTAAAAATAAAATTTCAATTTAAACTCTGAGAAATACCAAAAGAATCACACATACCAAATTTGAAGGTAATCGCTCGAGCCGTTTAGGCTGTAGCTCCTTATACATACAGACGGACCGACTAACAGACTGACAGGCTGACAGACAGACAGACATTTTTTTCCGATGAAGTTTTTGGACTTCTCTATGATCGTAATGTCATGTTTGATTGTTATAATTTTTGTTTACGAATACATAACTTGCCTTATAGTACCTATAATCGCAAGTAAAAAAGAGTGTGTTTATATACGCGCGCCAGAAGTAAAACTTCCCTAATTTGAAACAATTTTTTCTTTCGTAATTCTGATTCAGCTACAACATATATGTATTTCAATTTTATGCAATCCGATCAAAGAACAACAAAGTTGACATTTTTTGATAGAAGCCTCGAACTTGCATAAATGCATTGGATAGATTATCTTGAAGAAATCTCAAACAATAAATTAATATTATTTTTGTTTTTGTTTTTGTTTTCTTCTGGACTGTGTGGTTTAAAGCCAAATTGAACTGCTTTATGTCCTGTAGTTCAAAATGCGTTTCGTCCAGGTACTACAGTTGGGCTCATCAGTGAGATGCTGTAGTACATTTCTAAGACGCAATATTTGTTGGTCGATGTTTACCTACTTTAATAAAATTTACAGCGATTACTCACTGCAAATTATATTTTTCAAGGGGAATTTGGTCAACTTCATGCACCTACATTGTCCTTAGTGACCCTATCTTCCAATTGTATTTATAAACGTCACCGTAGCGTCGTTCAAAGTTTGATTCATGGTTCAGCAAATTTACATTACATACATTATATTACTCGGTATAAATTTAGGAAATAGATACACTGAAGCTAATCTTATCAACAAAACAAACCAACAAAAAAATTCCTCGTCGAACACACAGAATGCGTATGCCTATACTAAATTAATCTCTACGAATCCACAACGAATCTACAACAAAATAAAATACACGAGTGGATCGCACGAACTTGCTCATATGTTCGATCACATCGTATGCAAAAGGTTTCTATTAAAAATCTAAATATATTCTTAAAGTTATTTTTAACTCAATTTTGTATATGTATATACAAAATTTCATTAATTTTGTTCTAAAATAAATTGGTATGACAATATTAAATATTTAATAATCTAAACTTAGAAACAAAAGATTAAATCTGTTTAATTTAAGAAAAAATTATTCAAAATTCTGAAATAAATACTTAAACTAATTTGAGCTCAAAAAAAAGTACGCAATTTTATTTCTTGGCTAAAATTTTAAATTATGAAAAAAAAATTTAAGAATCTGTGGAGCGGTTCTTGGGAAAAAAATTTTTTTTTCAAAACTTTTTGAAAATATTTAAAAAAAAATTCAAAAACGCCAATTCATAGATATTCAGAAAATACAAATAAATATAATTTTTGAAAAAAATTTAATGAGCAGTTTTCGAATAATAAATTTTTTTTTCTTAAAAATGATTTTAAAAATACAAAAAAATATTAATTAAAAATATTGGTACGCAGTATAATTTGGGCAACCTAAACCTATATTTTTGTGAAATTTCGAAAGAATCGGTTAAGCCATTTATGAGATAGTCGAAAGCAAAAAAAATGGTCCTATGGAAAGTACCATTTTCAGACATTTTTCTATTTTTTTTTCAACCATATGATCGGTCGTGGCTAAAAACTCACACTGAGTTTTAAAATCGTTAGAGCCGTTTACGAGATAAATAGGTTTGAACGTAACGGTTATATGGCAGGTACCGTTATTTTTTGAGCTAAAATAAAATTTCAATTTGCCAAAAAACTCTAAATACCAAGTTTGAAGCAATTCGGCATACCCGTTTGGGCTGTAGGTGTCTATACATACATACAGACAGACAGACATACAGACGTACAGAATTTTTAGACCATCTTTTCTCATCTTCGCTATCATCGTAATGTCATGTTTGATTGTTATCTCAAAACGTTTTTTTTTTTTTCGACGAATGCATAACTTGGCTTATAGTAGCTATAATCGCAAGTAAAAATATATACTTTTTGACACTGATTATAATCGCGCGATAGAAATCTCATGTGTGTTCCTAATCTAAGAAGAAAATATTGCTCTGGGAAATGGCTTGAAGAAAAATAAAGGAAACCTAATAAAAGCAGATGAAATCTGCTAAAATACTACATATTTGTGACACATTATTGGTGTTGCAGAGGGTCTATAGCTCCTAAAGAATAAGTCCATCCAGAATTTTAATGGTATTGCACAAAATAGAACAACAGGACGATATCTATAAATTGTAAATGTGTCACCTTTTTTGGTGTATTGGTATAATTTTCGCTATATATATTTATTTGGGGAATAGAATGTTTGGATGCAGCACGGAGCGCGAACAGTACCATGACTTGGATAAACTTTCTTATGATATATAGTTTCATATCATGCCTGGCCCAGATGATGTTTTAGATCCTCCCCTTTGGATGAGATCGGTTACTCCTTTTCGGTTGTGTAAGCTTACAGTTCAGACTTACAAGGTCTACATTTTTAAAAGCCATAATTTCTGCATCTACAGGCTGCAGTTGCTCTATTATTGAGTCGATCCAGTCGGAATCCAGAATATCTTGGAGAGCTTGGACCGAAATGAGTAGTCATTAACTTCATTGAGTATCTATCCTTTCATTTTATTTTAACATTTGCCGTGTTCTGGTAACCATCATGTACAGCAAAGTAAACATTTTACAAGGTAAACAACAATAAGAACATACTGGGAATTACTTTTCCTTTTCATCCGAAGTATAATTGAGTTCCGAAATTTAGTAAGTCTGTTCAATCATAGAGGGCATTGAAGTGGTTTTTTTAGTAATGTATGTTTGCATTGACATACTAGATATGGACTGCTAGGAGCCAATTTCACGATGATTCCTTTTCACAAAAGCATCACCAGCGACCATTACAGTCCTTGCGGTAGTTAAGATTATTATCAAGTCAACCCAGTGCTTAAGGGTTTTTTTTTTAAGGGAATTCCTACACGAATCCAAAAATTTCCTTTTCTCTATTTTCCACAGAAAACAATAAACAACTATATTATTGTTCTTTTCGGATGAACGAAAAACGATTAAAGCTAGATCAAATATCAATTTATTTTTTTACGAATAAAATTTAAGACACATCACGTAATATAAGTATTTTGTTTCAACTTTTCGACGAAAGAATAAGATAGATAGATAATTTGATTTATTTTCTTTTTTAAATCATACTTTTACAATTATTAAGATTTTAAAATCATATATAAATATGAATTTAAAAGCCGTCTGCCAGAGTTTGGTTATTTTTTTGTACAATATGAAAAAAAATATGATAAAAATGAAACGATTAAATTTTATAGAATTTAACTCAAAATACTGCGTAATATAAGTTTAAATTAAGAAACTTGCATTTGAATATTTGTCACGTGACCAACAACAACTTATTTTGCAGGGTTAAAATGTATTCCATTTATTTCGAATGTAACTCTAAAAGCAAATCTTTTAGCTATAAGCTGAAAGAAAAAGGAATTTTTCTTATTGTCGCCCAGCACTACAACAATTATTAACTTTCTAACAAACACTAGATGACAGGGCTTCTTATACTATGTGCCAATAGATAGCTATAGTTCCTTTGCCTAAAATTTATAGAAAGGTAATATCGACAACAGTTGGTGCTCAATTTGTTTTTTCTTTCCGCCGCTTGGCCTGAAATAGTCGCTGAAAGCAGGGAACCATATTTTCTGCAAATATTGAATGGAAATGAATCACAACTAGCAGTCCATATCTGGTATGTCAATGTATGTTTGTATTTCTTTTTCCTTGTATTTTTTATGATTTTTGACAGAAAAAAACACATATGTGAAAATCCCTCCATATTAAAATAAACAAAATCAAGTTGGAGTGTGTATCGTTTTCGTGAAAATGTTTTACTTTGCTGTACTTGCTAGTCAGGAGAACACGATTATTCTTCAACGAAAAAAGTATATATTTGAACCAAAAATGTTACATCCAAAATTGAAAATATAGTGGCTATTGACGTTTCTCAAGTAAACAAGTACTTTGACTATAAGTCTAGGTTCCAAGGATGTTTCGTTTAGTATTGTCACTTCACGCACTTATATAATTTCAGTAAAAAGCTTAATCATTAAAAGTGTGCACTTGCAGTAAATAATAGTTTTGTTTTCTTTTTTTACAAATTCTCGAAGACAAAGGAAAGAGGAAAAAATGGCAGTTGTGACCTTAAAACATCATTCTCTTATTAACTGTACGCATTGGCCATCAAAAAAAAAAAACTAAAAAACACAAAAAGTATATTATCCTTGCGTGCAATAATGACACTATCTTACATTTAGAGCAACACGAAGAAGTATTCTCCCTTGCATCATGATACATGCAACAACAGGACGACTGCAATATTACGAAAATAGCGCAATGCAGCATCGCCTTCGATAAAATAAGACTAAATCATGGAATTGCGGGCAGCAAAATGCTCCCAATGAATTGCAATATTTTTTTTTTTTGTATTTTTTTGTCCAGCGCATATAAGTAATTAATCTACTGCAGACTGCAGTTTCAGGTTGAAATTTTATAATAAATGACTACGATTCAAAGAATTAAGAAAAAAAACTATTAAATGCATCTTGAAGCGTAAGTTCTGCGTCTGAGCAAACAAAAATGGTAAATAATGTCCCAACTACCTATATACAATGTATGCACGCGCATCGAAAGGACCGTGGTTTCCTTTATTTCTGTATAGACCCTGATGGTCAACCACATCGTCTTACTGATGGAGACACTGAACACAATGTGTGCGCATCTTAAACGACAACCAAAGTCCACCTTGCAGCAACAGCAGATAACCAACCAACCACAACCACCATCAAAACTCCTACCACCACTATTAAACCACCTAGTTTGTTCATATACTCGTAGGTATATTTGCACTGCAGCTATAAAAGAAAATTTATTTATGTCAAATAAAACACGGTCCCAAGAGGTTGAGAAGAATTAATTTGTTAATTTATGCTGTAAGGTCAAAAAAAAAAAATACGATAACATCGCTGATCTGCTGGGCTCTGCTCTCGCAGTTCGGAGGTTTTGTCTAGGCATTATATATGAACCAGATTCGATTGCAGTGAAAGGCCAAAAATAATTCCAAGCATTCACTCTAAATGTACATCAGTCCATCTTTTATGGCTTTATCTATGGAAATGGACAGAGTAACCCATTAAAAATGTGATCTCGAATTCTGTTTCTTGACTATACAGCATTTCTATATAGAGATAGAATATAACTTTCAAGACTAAACCTTCCCGAACTGCTGCTCAGGGATTTTCACGTGTTTGGATGCAACACCTCTCAACAGAGAGAAAGACTAAAAAAAATATATGTATATAAATTCCCGCCGCGAACCATCTTTTAGAACAAGAACAAATTACCCAAGACCACTCGCTGTTTTTTCTTAAGTATATCTTCTTCTTGAACAACCAGTTGTTGTTGTTGTTGGTAACACTCATAGTATAGTTGCAACATTGTAGTTGAGTTAAACAAATGTGTCAAGAGTTGCAACTGCTACAAAAATTGATATTTTACGTTACATATACATTACGTAGAGGTGCCCCTATGGTGCTGGTGGGCATTGTGAGCATCGAATACATTTCGATCCAGATTTAGTCCTGGGTATCAGCTTTAATGCTTGTTCGTTAGTTCGGTCAATGGATATCAAGTTTTTTTTTTGATGACCAATCATAAACAACATGTTAAGTAACACTATTCTCCAGTGAACTTTAAGATAAGACGCGATACCTGTCGTTTCTTTTCGTAATGTCGAAGCGATAAGCAATTGGCAGGATATAGAAGCTAGATGCGACTGTCATTGGATTTGCAGTGTTTCTAAAAAAAAAAACTTTTACCGGCTCTCGTCAAGAAAAATTATTCGAGGTAAAGTCATAAAAGGCTGTAGAACTTAACTCAGAATTCTCTTCAATAGAGAAACGTATGTCAAGCAATACAGTTGGTGTTGAGTATTAATTCTACTGAATCTGAGGACAATATTACCTTATACCAGGAAGTGCAAACTCAAGGTTAAGACATGCAGTGGTACTCCACAAGGGCGTGTACTGTCCCCCTTCTTTGGAATCTGGTCGTTAACCAGATCTTAATAAAGCTAAGTCCAAATGGAGTCAAAGTTGTTGCATATGCTGATGACATAGTGCTGTTGGTATCAGGGAAATTCAACCACATACTATGTGAAATTCTTCAGAACGGCCTTGAAAAACTCAGTAATTGGGCCAGTAGTTGTGTACTAAATATAAACCCATCAAAGACCAAGGTAGTTTTGTTCACGAGAAAACGTAATATTCCAAACATAAGCACCCCCCCCCCCCCCCCCCCTATGGGAGAGGCTTAAATATGAAAAAATATGTACTTGGGTGTTTGTTCCGTTTTCACGCCTCAACGACTGAACAGTTTTTAATTGTAGGTGTATAGATGTCACTAGATTCCCGTGGGATAGAAAGTCCGTATACTATCGCACGGGCATCTGCTGTTAAAAATGGTGTGAAAAAATGTATTGTAATTCATCAGTGAATGGGCCGATTTGGCTCGAACTCTTTTTTAGTTGTTCGTAAAATTCAGGAGAAGGTAAGCCCTCCAGAAAAGTCGGGAAATTTTAAAAATCGAAAATTGATTTTTTTATTTAATTGTGTATTCAAATGTTCCGGAATGGCTTCTCGAATGAAAAAATAGAAAGTTCTTAGTGGAAAACTCGAAAAATTCTAGAAAAACGCGAACATTTTTTTCTCGATGATATATAGATACATTTAAAGCATGATTTGATGATTTTGGAAAATGTAAAGGTGGAAAATTCGTTGTGAAGCTTTGAAAATTTCAGATAATCCTACTGATATTTTAAATGTAAAAGTTTTGATGGATGGATGGTGGATCTTTTATGCTCAATAACGCCAGAACGGCTGAACGGATCTGGATAAAATTTGGCACATGTACACACACATACTCGATTATCACATAGGTCATTTTTATCCCGAAAAATAGAACCGAACAATTCATATGCCTATATGGGAGAGGCTTATATATGAAAAAATATATACTTGGTTGTTTGTTCCGCATTCATGGCTCAACCATTGAATGGATTTTAATGAAATTTGGTAAGCTGCTCGAAGATTAGCCATGATTTATTTTTCCCAACTTTATTTTTGTAGTTCTTACTTTTTGAATCCAATATTAAATCTTCGCTTCTTTCGCGAACATGACCATACACGACGAACATCGAAGCCAACGAACACGACAAAATCTAAATTTTTGGCCAAGAGCAAGCGGCTCGCGAACCAACCCACATACAAGAAGAGCACAGCGAGCGCGAGCATGCTAGGCGAGCATGTTTGTCGTTTGTGCCTACATTCAACGACTGAAGGGTTTTGAATGAAATTTTGTAGGTGGTTAGATGATTTCATTAGATTTCCCTGGGTCCGTAGCATCGAACGGGTATCTGCTAGTCTCAAATAAAATAAAAATAAGTACAAACACTTTATATGTAGTATCCATAAGGGATTTGAATTTAAACAATATTTGTGTAATGTTTAAGCATTATTAGTTTAATACTGAACAATGGTGATTGCAAGGGACACAGAGGTTGAAAATTTGCAGCAAATGTTTGTAATATCCAACATAATGTATTCAATTTTTTTTAACTATTATCTTTTGTATAAATACGCAACTTGCCTACTTTTACACTTAAAATTACATACAATTTCATGGTAAATTTACACGCTGTTTTTCGAGTATAAATGGCACGGCTAAATATCTAGGTCTAGTTATAGATCGTAAACTGAACTGGAAAGAGATCATAAAAAAAAAGAGAGAAAAAAGCTACAACAGCTTTCTACACATGTGGTAGATTATTTGGTAAAAGATGGGGTCATTATAAGGCCTATATTGACATAAGCATATTTGGTCTGGTGGACGGCCTTGGAAAAGGCAACCAATCATAAAATATAACTCTTCTTTAATTTATATTTCTTCTATACCAAGGATATTATTTTTCTACGAGCAAATCGTTTTTTTAGTAAACAAAATTTCTACGAAAAAAGAGTCACTTTGGCCATATTGAATTATAATTCCTACAGTGAGTTTGAAAATTCTGTTTAGTTTATTTTGTGCAATCGTTCATTTGAATATCAAAATAGACAATGTCCATTCGAATGACTAGATCTATTTTATCGAATTACTAAAGAAATTTCTTAAAGTTATATACAAGCTGAACATTTTTCTTTTTTCAAAATTTAAAATGGCTGTCAAATTATTAATTTATGAAATTGTATGTAGCTTTGTATATTTTTTTCATTAATTAACTATCTTTTTTTTTATCTTCAGATTGAATCTCATTAAGAATGATCTGAAAGGCTATAACTTTTTGGCGCTTAAATCATATTAGATTTGGTTATAATAATTTTGGCTTGATATGAGACAGTATGGATAAAGTCACGGGGATTTAGTAAAAAAGTGTGAATTGGTAAGGGAAATAAACTGTGTTAATTTTGATTTTGAGTTAATAACGTACGAGTTGTAACGTGATTTAATGTAGGTCGCCTCAATTAGCACGTGGAGTAGAACTTTGAAGAAAATTAATACATTTTGTTTGTTTATTCAACAAACAATGTAACAATGAAGAATTTTGACCGATCGGAAAAACTGGACTTAAAGCTTGTTGACTACGTAGAAAAAATATAACAAACTGGACAATTATTATTGATCTGGACCTGACCCGGATCTGTATAGGATTAATTTGATAGTGGAGATTTTTAATGCGTTTTTTTTATTTTAATAAATTAAAGATATTATCTAATACATTCATATTCATAGTTGCTGATAAGCTCAGGTTTTACTAAACTACAGTTTAAGACAATTTTGGCTCAATGTACACAGATCGATCTTAGTTACAAATTGTTGGTTTTATATTCTTAAAAGATTACTAACTTGTTATAATACACAAATACCTTCAAATATTTTTGAATGATAAACTCAGAAAAAATAGAATTAATGTCCAAAAATTCAATTAAACCTAGGTTTAACTTAGATACAGTTTGAAAATGACTATGAATGCGCCCCAATATTTATTTAGTTGCCAGGGTGACGCACGAATCATGCTACAATAAGAAATTTAAATAACTTTTATTTTAATCGATGTATTTCATTAATTTTTTTTTATTGGATTAAAAATTAAATTTTATTTTAAATAACTAATGGTTTTTAAAGATGATAGACCGCAAATGACCACCACTCTCATCCGCGCATATGCGGCACCTGATCAGAAAATTGTTCATTGCGGCCTGAAGGGTTGAAATTGGGATCGCCTCAATTATTGTCTTAATGGACTTTGTACACTTCCTGCTTAACATAACCCCATATAACAAAGTCTGGTGCAGTCAGGTCAGGTGACCTTGGGGGCCGTCGGAAAGTGCAATTTCTTGATATCAATTTGTATGGGAATTTTCGTTAGAGCTCCGCCATAACTTGTGTGGCTACGTGTGCACTTGCTCCATCTTGTTGAAACCAAATCCTGCTGAAAGGGATACGTCTTCGGCGAAGTTCTGGGTAAAAAACTCCTTCAACATCTTTAAATAACGGTCTCCATTGACCGTTTTCTTCAAAGAAGTATGGCCCGACAATACACATTTATGAAACTGCGCACCACACAGTGACTCGTTCCGGGTGCAGTTCCGTCTCATGGAGAATTTCTGGATTAGATTTACTTCGTATGCGGCAATTTTGCTTGTTAAGTCAAAATGGGCCTCATCAGACATGAACAAACAATTTATCAATGTGTTGTCTTCTTCGGCGATTGCAATCATTTTTCGGCAAAATTCCAGGCGAACAGGCAAATTCTGAGGCTTTAACTTGCTTGTAATTTGGACTTTGCACGGAAACAAGTTTAAGTCATCATAAAGTATCCGATGTAATGAACGTCTGCTAACTCCAATTTGGCCCGAGAAGTTTCGAGTCGAAACACTTGGATTTGCCTGTATTGCTGATGCAGCAGCCACGATTGTATCCTGAACCCGAACGTTGGGATCTCGATAATACGGTCTTCGTTCGATGCTTCAATATTCGGCAAACATGTTCACCAGCCACATAATGGTCCATCTACTCGGGGGAGTGCCGCCAAACTCCAGCCTAAATTCCCTTTGGACGGAAATGACGGACTGCAAAGAATGGTATCGCTGCACTATCCAAATCCTTTTTACAGTATCCCAGGCATTCATTTTGATAAATCTAAATAGTAACCTATAAAATAAAATAAAAATAAGCCGATTACCCACACTCAAAAAAAAGTTATTACGTTTTATTTTTGTAGCACGATTCGTCTGCCACCCTGTATGTACATTTCGCAAGCTCTTTTCGAAGATTTTTTTTTATTTTTATGATAAAACGAAGGATTCTTATTTGATTGATCAAACAATGGATTCATTCAGAAGCTTGAATTTGCTATAAATTGACCAAAAAAAAATAATAGAAACTTTGGGAACAGTTCGCATCTTGACAGAGCTTTCAATGACTCATCAGCACATAATTTACAAAAATGTCTACTTCCAATAGCTTAATAGGAAAATTGACGACACACCATGTAAAATGTGAAATAATAAGGTCAGGGTATAGCTATGTACAGATATTAGACAGTACCCTAAAGATGGGTCAATCAGCTATCATTTTGCCTGAATAAGCTATAAAAGGAAAAATATCTCGATTAATTATACAGAAAATAAAAATTCAATATAACCTACAATCAAAATACTTATCTGCCATAGAATTGCATTTCAAGAGTCTATTCTTTGTTGAAGTTTAATATTTTCCATACTTGTAAAATAATATATCAAATTAAGGTAGGAATTCAGTTCTTAAAAATCCATCTAAAGAACCGTATAAATATTTTCAGACAAAAATCAACTAAAATATTTATGACCGCTGCACAGTGGTTTAGTTTGTATGGAAAGGGCGGTCAAAACTCAAAATTCCATTTTAGATGATAGAATATAAAATAAATTGTTAAGAAAGTGATTTATTGTAAATATTATTTAATTTTATTAACAATTAAAGCAATAAATTCAAAAAATATTTTTATATAGTGTGGATTTTTGTGTTTTTTTTTTCAAATTTCTTTCGTTAGAAAGCAAAGGGTATGAGGGAAGAATTAATCTATTTAATAAATCAGTGTTTGTTGTCAGCCTAGATATTTCGTGTGTTGTTCGTTCGGAAAAATTTTACATCTTTGTTTTTCACCTCTGCTGCCTCTTCAGTTAATTGGCCTATAGGCCACAATTTGTCCTCCGTGAATGAGAACTTTGTGTATTGAAGCTGGCAATTGGCACGAAGGGTATTCTGCAACAATTTCACGAGTTGTATCTTGCCGCAACCAAAAGTTTCAAAGAATCATTTGAATTAAGATTTTTAACTTGTAGATTGTCTCTAGACTGGCAATGCCTCAAGACACAAGCGATATCTTTATCTACTTCAACGATTTTAGCAATACATCTCCTCTTAGTTCGAGACGAGCTTTACTAAAAATGTGTTTTTTAGTCTCCCTTGACTATTTGGGGACTTTTTTTTCTTATGGTTGCTCCTGTGCTTGATAGAATCAAGCCAATAACTATTTGTGGATAAAACCGTTATTTTTTTAGGAACAAGCCTCCCACTTTCTATGAAAGGACTTACATAACGTACTTATATTTTTCTTGGCCTCCAAACTTCCAATTTGGTAAGTTTCCTTCAAAATTGTCCACGTTTCATTAATTTTGGCAACACTGCGACCTTTCTTCGACGTATGCTAAATATTAAAAATATCAATCCGCTTTATCATATTGCTAAAATCTAAAAAAAATAGTGTAAAACAGTGTTTGACTTCGGGTCAAAATTTTACAATTTGCGCAAATTTGCGCAAAAAAGGTAGTGTATGCTCGTAAAGAGGAAAGATAATCCTAAATTATTCTATATAAATTATTGTGGGATTTTATGGGAATTTGATGTTTCGGCTCTTGATAAAAACACAAAATATGAAAAAAAACACAATATATGACCTCTATTGAGGTCAAAATAAAATATATATATATTTATTTTTCAAAGAAAACTATTAAGCTATCGTTATACATTATTTATTACTCACATCAATCACATTTTTTCCAAAACTAACCTTAATAACAGACCAAAAATGGTTAAACCGCAATGTCGTATTTTCAGATTAGGGTTTTTTATAAAATTGGGAAAAACACTCAACTTCGTGGAGCGACTGACTGCCAATTACTAATTTTATATAAAAAACTTACTGTCACTATATTGTCCCGTTATCATAGATAATTATTGCATTAAAAAAAATTAATTTATTAAATCTTGAAATTTTGACTTTTGGCCTATGGGAGAAACCACTGTGCGCTGCTTTGAACAAAGAATGTTAAAAAATATATATATTTCCCGTTATACGAGAACTCGCCGATATTTTTACTGCTAACTGTACCAAATCTGGGCTATATCAGTCCAATGGAATAAGTTCTATTATAACAACAAGCAAACCGTTATAGGGAAACCCCCCAAATGCATACTTCTTTTAAATGCCGATTTTCTATATCATCATCATCCTTTCAAGTTGATTTAAAGCCTTGAGTGTTGTTTTTATTTTACGAAGACATAACTTCAACTATACATTTTTACATGTATTTGGTAATAAAATCAATTCAAACAAATCATTTGCCACTTAAAATTGATTTCCCCAGACTACGTTCTACTCGTTCTGTCTGTCGGAATAACTGTGTTGAACAAGATCCTCCAAAATGAGTTTAATGACTTTTTTTAATTGATTTAAATTGCTTTTCGGTTGTAGACATTATTTCTAGCTTTAGGATTCTAAAATTAAGTTTTTTTTATGAATTTAATATACTAGGCGTGTTAATTGCCAAACATAAAATACATCACTGTATAGAAAAACTAATAACATTTCCCGGCAATATAATTCTGAAAACTCTAACTCGTACTTGTAGACTCGATACCATCCAAGACATAAATTTAAAATCCTAAGACGTTATTATACTTCTGCCTGCACAGGATTTACAAAAAAAAAACTAATAACTAAAGAAAACTTACTCTATTCATCTTATGGGTGAGACTCCGAACAGGGTCCCAATCCCAAACGTCCACGCAAATCTTCATCCTCCCCTCCTCGGCCGCCAAATACATTCCACTAAGATAGAACAAACTTTAAAAAATTTAATTTCAAAGAAAAAAACTAAAGAAACAAAAAACAATTCGCGAGCACGTTCAGCAACACTCTCAGCTCAGTCCTAAAACCAACAACAACAACCACGAGCACACATCATAATAACTCGTAAATGACCCTCCACAAGGTGCCAGGCGAGGCGAGTTGCAGCGAGCTTGCGCCCACGCGAATATCTCTCATCTTTATATGCGGCGACTATATGCATGCTCCACCACACGAGTGTGTGAAGGATTAATGCGCAATATACAATGGCTTGGCGGTTTTAGCGTTAGCCATTTGGCGTTTGAATCATGTAAGCTATCAAATTCCAGAATCACAACGAAATCAATAAGTTTTTTTTTCTCTTCCCATTCTCAATTGCAATTACTTTATCGCTTTTCGCGGCCATTTTGGGCGATAGAGAGTGAGAAAAACGTTAGAATCGAATAATTCGAATGTTAAATGCCCACAAGAACTGTCGGAAAATCATGTTCCGTTCGTCATGCCAATGATGATGATGACGGTGGTGGATTATAGTGGATAGTTGCTGGTGGCCAAACGTATGCAATGTAATCGTAGCGTCGCGTCGTGTTGGATGTCATTGCGCCGCGGCACACAAATGCAACCATGACGCGAGCAGCGATTTTCAGCTAAGCAAAATGGCTGAATTCGCCAAGTGACACTCATATGAGTGTTTAACTGCCCATCCCATGTCACCTGCCTACGCAAACAGGAAGTCGACCAGTGTGCGCTTAGAGTGCGTGTGATTAGAACACAACGCATGCTGTGAGCTGTGACTGTGAGTCCGCAATCGTTTTCGTCCCGTCGCGTCCTGTTGTTTCATCATCTCCATCTTCACCACCATCACCCGTCCGACGCCATATCGACGACAGTCTGCTGGTCATCATGCTGCAAGAATGTATTGTATATCCGTATAGTTTGTATCGCCTGGCGATGGCGAATAGTGATGGTCGCACAGTGTGATAATAATGTCTGTCTTAAGGAGACTGTAATTATGGAATTGGCATTTTTGAACATTCGGGAAATGTTTGTTTTACATGAGATGCAGTTAAATGAACGAAATGAATTGATGAACATACATGATTTTATTTCATGCGGGGGTAAGCCAAATTGTTGCAATATTTTTATTCCAATTATTTCTGACATTTTAAGTAAAAGTATTAACAAAAGAGCTAGTAGAAAATTTGTTATTATGAAATGTTTGTACAAAATTTAACACTTGATTTGTATGATTATAATAGTAAGAAAGAAGTTTTATTTCCAATTTTGTTTATTATTATTTAGTATTGGATTCGCACCCACACTGAACCACATGCTTTTGTAAATCCAAAGAAAATGTTCATTAATTTAAAGAAATTTTCATAAAAATTCAGTTGATACTGTATTGCGTTGGTTCAATGACTAAAACTTGATTTTTTTAATCAAGCTATGAATTATCGCTGAGTCAATAAAATATCCTTGTCAGGCGATATAAAACACATTCCATTACTTATGATTTATTCATTGAGTAAATGAATTCATTCGTTAAGACAATGAATTCATTTATTTATCAATGAATTTTTTACTGAGATAACAAAAGCCGCAATATATTTTCAGTGCTCATTAAACAATGCTATTGTACGTTTTTTTCATAATCTGTTTGCATGATTTCTCGGAATGTGCTCTATTTCTCAGAGACGACTCAACTGATTTGGATAAAATGCAAAGACTTTGTTGCGTGGTGCAGACTGAATTTTTTAAATGAAATCCGATTACCGACACGCCCAGCTGTATCTTTTTTTTGTTAAAACAGTTCAAAAAACATTTGAAGTTAGAACCGTCCATTATTTAAGTGATTTTATTGAATTTTCTTAGGTTTCATTTTTATGAATGAGAAAATATTAAAAAGTTCATTCAGGAAAATCGCCCACCAACACGCCCAATTACTTTTTTTTGTTTCTTGGAAACGACTCTAACGATTTAGATGAAAGTTTCAGAGGTTGCTTCTATTAGCAAAAAAACATCCATAAAGTATTCTAAGTTAAATCCCAAGACTGCCACGCCCACTTTTAGTACTTATTTTTTTTTCGGAAATGGCTCTAAAAATTTGGATGAACATTTCTAAGTTTGTTTTTATGGCCAAGAAATACATTCAGAATGTATTTCAAAATAAATCCGACCCCTTCCACGCCTACTCTTATTATTTATTGTTTATTTTCGAAAAGGCTATGGCGATTTGGATGAAAATTTTGTAGATGATTTTTATTATTTAAAAAAATCAAGTTAAATTCGCCCACTGCCACGCTCAATTTTACTATTTATTGTTTTTTTTCGATACAACCTTGATGATTTAAATGTAAATTTGTAAATTTATTTTTATGGCCAGGAAACACATTAAATAAGTATTTTAAATTAGATCCGAATACTGCCACGCCCATTCTCACTATTAATTGTTTTTTTAGAAAACGGCTCTCACGAATTAGATGCAAAGTTGTGGGTTTTTTTTAATGAACAAGAACAAATTTTAAAAAAAACATATTGTGAGTGAGATGCGAATACTCGCACGTCCACTTTTACCATTTATTAGAGAGAAAAGAATTTATTAAATTGTAGGTGTGGTTTCCGAGTTTAACCTTAGCAAATAAACTGATAAAGATGAAATTCACTTTATGAGAATAAGATTATTAAAATCTGTGGAGCGGTTTCTAGGAATAAAGCAAATTGTGTAAACTTATCATTTGAGACAAAAAATAATAAGCTGATTACTAAAAAAACGTTTAAAAATATGCTCATAAAAATACAAACAAATATATATAAGGTAATTAAAAATATTGGTATGCATCACAAGTTGACGTACATAAACCTATATAATATGTGTAAAATTTTGAAAGAACGATAGAATCACCTAAGCCGTTTTCCAGAGAGTAGAAAACAAAAAAATCGGTACCGTTCTTAGCTATTATTGGTAATTTGTTTTCCAACCATATAATAGATCATATCGAAAAAATACTCTGATTTCTTTAAATCAAAATCGTTAGAACCATTTTCGAGAAAAATGAACTATAACATAACGGAAGTTTCACAAAAACAGAACTCTATACCAAGTTTGAAGGAATTCGGCCCACCAATTTGGACTGTAAGTGGCTATACTAACATACAGACGAACAGAATTTTTAGACCATGTTTTTTCGTCTTCGATATCATCGTAATGTCATCTTTGATTGTTATCTCAAAACTTTTTGTTCGTCGAATGCATAACTGACCTTAAATTGTATTTACGTATCTCAAGTAAAAAGACAACCTCCGGAAAGCGAAGAGTCCCCAAATGAAGAATAGTTCGTTTGTTAAAAAAATAAGAAAACTAATCCTGTACCCATCTTCTGTAACTCATGCGATAACTTCTCCTCACTTACATGGGGTTATTATAGTATGTTATTATTTCCACTGGAAGACAATAAATTGAAGTGTCATTTTGACATCTTAAAACCAAAACAAACAATTTTTTTTTGTTTCTCGACTATTATTATCGATTCGAACGTTACAGAACATGGGTATTGAACAACAAAATAAATGAAAAATCCTTTTTCTTCCAAATTTGTTTTCTTAATTTTTCATTGCATTTGGAAGATATTGCATGAAAAGACTTTTTTCTCGGGTGCCCGGGCAACGCCGGGGACTTTCTGCTAGTTTAAATATAGATTCATAAATCCAAAGCACTAGCTACTCTCTTAAATATGAAGGCTTTAGTAAATTATGATTTCCATAATCTCTGAGTTACAAGAAAAGTCTTAACCAACAATTTTTCTAAGCTTCGGTTTAATCCCAGCACTTACTTAATATACCGCTCGGAGGAATTCTGATCCAAATCTCACGCCCCTAGTAATGAAGTTATATGGTGTTCCGAAACACTAATAAAATACCTCACCACAACCATTACCAACTCTTAAGAATAAGTCTATTAAAAAAAAAAAAAAAAAATTACGTGGGGAACCAAAGTATCAAATTTGATCCGATAGAGCACCACCATATCATCAGAACATCAGCAACAAAATTTCATCCAAAAAACATTCTCTAATTTGCATTTGGAACTCGTTGTGGTTTGGTTCTTTTTTTTCGTTGAAACTCTTTAACCTAATCTTAGGTTACTGCCAAAGACCCTGTTCAATGAAAATTATTGCTACCATCATGATATGATAAAAATATTTAAAAAAACAACAACAACAAAATAAAAACATTTTTTTTTTGTTTTTATTCGTCTGCACTCGTCCATCTATCGATATATTTTTTAAGATAACATATATTTTCTTAGACTTTTCATAACACATCTTGGTATATCATGGTCGTAGTCATAGTCGGCGTCGTCTCGTAGTCGTAGTCATCGTCTCGTCATCGCCATCGTCATCGTAGTCGTTTTCGTCTTCATCGATGCCTGAAGAGTCAAAGTCACGAAACCTATACTAAGTCAAACTCCCCTCTGATTATAGGCATTGAACAGAGGCATTCCAATATTCCATCTTTCTCTGATGGTCCATCGTCCGCGCTTAAGAAGGCAAAAAGACCAACACGAAATACCAAACCAATCCAAAAAGAAGTGGTAAATATTTTTGCATAAGTAAGTGGTTTAGCAAAGTTACAAAAAAAAAATGGAAGGAAATCTCCATACACCTTGAGATGAAGTCTGAAGATGGTCTGTCGGAACATGGAACACATTTACCGCGCGAAGCAGTCACCAACTGAGGCCATATTACTTTTTTTTCCAAGAAAACACCAAAAACATAAAGCAACTGTGTAAACTTTTTGTTTTGTATATTGATGCCCAGGGCGCTAGAAATTGCATTCGACCGGACAATATCTCAATAAATAATGACCGCTCATAAATAATAATCGAAAAGAAAACATTTGCTCGGTCAGTCCCAGACACTAGTCGGCCCCGATCGCCGCCGCGCTTCTGCTGCACACAAACGGCTACAAATTGATTGGCGGCAGCTAAAAAAAAAATATATGTAAGCCACAGCAGCAGGAGCTGAAGAGTGCTTAGTACTCACTATTCATACTCATACTGCGGCAGATTGTGGAGAGTGCCGACTGGTGCGGTAGAAGATATCAGCGCGGGCGGAAGGATGGTCGACATTTTAGGGCGAGAGCGAGACGATTCACTTTTGTTGATGCCTGGGCTCATCTTATTCATCATGGTAATCAGTTCGATGGAGGTTCGCTCGTCGAAAAACCTTCGAAACCTATCGGCCATTCTTCGGTGAGAATAAGAATACCTAAATCCGCCGCCACCGCGGCATTTGATTCTCAGAGTCCTGTCCAGTCCAGTACCAGTCAGAGCAATTGCTGCTTATCTACCGGGAGGTCGATAAAAATCGTTAAATCATTGTGATGAGCGGGGGAAAACAACGAAAATTCCTTCGAAAAATCGCTTCGAGGCTATCACTCTCATCCACATAGTTATTGCTACACACACTTACGCGTATATAATGCATGAATTTGAGTTTTGTTTTTATTGTTTAACAATGGCCAACAAGATTTTTGATACGTAAACGCTGCGCTGGCTGCCTGCGTTGAAGAGACAGAAAAGTGCGCGACGCGGTCGACGCACGGCAGATACGAAACGGAACGGAACTGGCCTGTCTCAAGACAGAAATGACTAATTGACTGCTATTTACATATGACAGTTGATCATATTTTTTTTTTTTTTTGTAAGCTTGAAAAAAAATATTCTTCATGATGGACATCATCCAGGAACTGAGCATCAGAAAAAAAACAAGAAGAAGATGCAAACTAAGGTTTAAATTGCCAACATAAATTGACAGTTAAGATGGTTACTTTGGGTTTTATCTTATATGTGGCTAAGTATTCAGTGACTTGTGTAACTATTTATATATGTATGAGGAATTTACGAAAATGTATAGGTACATAATGTGAATGTGATGCAATCGAACATTTAATCAAACATTGATGGATATGTCTGATAATGAAGTGGAATAATGATTCTTATTATGTGAGTGTTGCACAAGGTTTTATGGGATTCTTGAGTTGAAATGCAGTCTGTATTTATGCAAAACCGGCTGACTCACAATTCTTTCTTTTAAATTTTGTGCCTTTACATTTATTTTTGCTTTTCAAATTTAAAAGAAATGGCTACTCCTGGTTATTTCTCTTCAGATTCCATGTTGTCGTTAATTTATTTAATAGATACATATCTTAATTCTACGAAACTTTGGTCAAACGATTTGCCAAAAAAAAGCAAGTACCGTTAATAACAGTTTCTTGTAGTTCTTGTTGACCAAAATACGACAGCATCCGATGAATGTCATTCCAGAGCGAAGTTTTCAATCATTTTTTAAAAAGTATTTGTGGCCGTTTCACCTCACAATACCAGGAATAGTGTTGACTATCAATGCGACAAAGTGACAAAAAAAAACTGTGGATTGAGGCAACTCTGCAACCTTAAAACTTCCGTCTTCAACTAGCAAGATTTAGGCAAACCGCAAACTCTGTGCCCCTATATAGTTCCTCTATTCTAGCAAGTCTCGAGCCGACTTCTTGCTTCTAGATCGCTTATTTAACACTACTGAGAGTTGAGGAATTCCCTGCTCCTAGGTTCTCCGATTCTAGCAAGATCTGGGCCAACTCCCTACTTCAACATTTCTGACAATTTAGAGAGACTAACTAACCAAATCCTTGCTTCTGGATTTTTTTTACCACACTGAGCTTTGATTTGGTCAACTCATTCCCCAATAAAGTAGTTATGTGCATACTATATTACAAGACCGTATTGTTAAGCCGTATTGACCTAGTTGTTAAATTTTTTTTTTATGTATAACAAATATTATATATATTTTTTTTATAATCTTACACGTGCTCAAGGGATTATGATTACCCTTTATATGTTTTTTTTTAATACAGCGCGGGCGTCATGTGAAAGAAGAGAAAGAAGGATAAGAAAGATGTATGGCGCGAGCTGGTTGTTGTCTCAGATTTATCTCCAGGGATTGCGGATGAACTAATGGGGAGAAAACTATCGTGTCTGATTTATCTATGTCTCTTAAAATTCGCATTATTTTTATTTCTTTCTGTGTCATATTTATGAGGTTTACTGGTTTAACTCAATCTCATGTTGTTAGTGTTATGCCTGAACAGCATGTAATGAGTAAACCAGCAACTCATTTTATGACAATTTTTTAGAATTGATTTTTAATGGAAAATAAGACGACATAGACAACGGCAGGAATCGAACCTGCGACCACGAGGTTGACAGGCGAGCACACAACTATCGCGCCACGACCACTCCTATATGTATATTTTATGTTTGAAATTAATAATTATTCTTCTTTACTGTCCTTTTCTCGGGAAAACTCCCGGATTCGGCGAGATCTTATGAGCCTTTGGAAAAAACGCATCACACTTCATTTACTTAATTTGATAGTGGAAATTTTTAACGTATTTTTTATAATTAATTTGTGTTTTTAAGTTGATAAAATAAGATTTTTAATTTCCTAAATTTACATAAAATAAACAAAAAATGCACGAAATACTGTTAGCAATTTTTTACAATAAGTAAAAACAAAAAATTGAATGCCATAAATATTTTTATTTTAATAGTATGCAAAGCTTCATATACATTAGGTACATAATTGATCCTTTTTCCTTTATAGCAAATTCAGAAGACTGTTTTTATTTCCCAAGTTATTTTATCAATTTAAATTAAGACTGTATTAAACTAGAAGAGCAATAATTTATTGTGCGACAATTGTGTATTTTTTTTTTATTATTCAAAAGGGCGTTTTGCGACTGGTTTAACTTGAAAGGCAATAATACATTTCAAGGAAATTTGTAATTTTTTTAAGCAACCCTTTTTTGGTTTATCAATAGGTTTACAGTTAAGAGTGAAAATTATTATGATAATTTTAAAATCTCTTAAAAATGATTTTTTTTTTAATCAGATAGTATTTCTTTTTGAAACTCAAATTTCCATCAGAACTCACAAAAATTATTTCGATTACCGGCAATCCTCCTCTCCACAGATTTATCTTTATTGAATTTTCATACAAAATTAATATCTTAAATAAAGAAATTAACATATCCAGACAAAAAAAAAGATCATATCTCGTCACATCACTTTGAATGAAAAATAAATGTATCCATTTTCCTCTAATTTACATAAATATACTTTTACAATAAAAAATGTTCTTCCGCATAGAGCCCATCAAATACCTTAATTTATTGAAACCAATATCGAATATTCTACAAAAAAATGGAAAAAAAGGTCAATAGCATTTTTAGTATATCTAAATGTTGCATTTTGTCCCTTTTTTTATTCACATTTTATTACTCTATTTAATATCCTAAGAATATACAAACATGGAGGCATGTATAAATTTTTTTTTCTAAAAAAAAAAAAAGAAAATTAATCAAAACCAGACTCTATTAACAGCTCCTTCAGAGGTTTTTGTTTGTTAAATTTTAGAGGACAAAAATCTAGAAAAAAACACACAAAACAAATTTAATGCATTTCAATTTGCATTTAAGTTTTAACTCTTCAAATTCTTGTCGTGTCCTCTCGAAATTGACGATCCAATAAATTTCCTTATAATTAATCTGATCAAATTTCAATTAACTATACAACTGTGTCATCTAAGGAATAATCGTAAATTATTTTTGTTTGTGTTTGTTTTTTTTTTTTTTTTTTGTTTTGTTCATTAAGTGTTCTGGGTTTTAAGGTGGAAAGTCATTTGGAAAACAAAAAATAAATAAAAATAAAAATAAAAGCAATTTTATTACCCTTGTAGGTGTGTCTCCTGGCGGCGGTATATGATATTTTTTTGTCTGTTTTTGGAATTGATTGAGAAATTAAATTTAAAAAAAACACACGAAAATACACGATGAATGACCACATTTACTTTCGGTTGATGTTTTTTGTTTGTTTTTTTTTTTCTGATAAGTCAGGTAGCCAGGATTTTTGAATGAGGAATAGATTTATGGAAATTCTTTTCTTCAACATAATCACAGTGGGACAAAATGGAAACTTTTTTTTATTAAAAAAAATAGGATGATTATGGAAAATCATAATATGAATTTTTCTTCTTTCAATCTCATCTTTAAGCCTGGCCTCAACTCTTGGCTTTTTGTCACCCAAAATGTGTATAGAAAACACATGTCTTCAAATGTTTATATTTTAGGAGTTGTATTTTCATATTTCAATCCTGCTTAATAGTAACACACTCATAAATTATTGGGAGTTTTCCACGAGCTGGTTGCGCCACCCAATTTAATTATTTATTTATGTAAAAGTTTTTCCTTAGATTTATGTATATAACGGTCTATACTTCGCCCAACACAATAAATCGTTAATGCAATATTTTTCCTCAAACCTGAAACTAAACAAAAGGACTCCTTGGAATTATTCATTACAAACAGAATTTCAATTTTGTGGGCTGTTTTTTTTCCAAAGACTACGACTCTTTGTCCCCCTGTGCATTTGAAAGTTTATCAAAAAAAATAAATCTCTGAGAAGACCTAGCTATAAAATTTCATTAATTTGTTTTTTTTTTTTGTGTATTCAAAAAAGCACATTAAATTCATTAATATGCATTTTGATTGATTGGTGATAGTAGCTAGTTATGTGCATAACTTAAATTTTATTCACCAAGCCGATATTTCCTGCTTTGGTTTAAAGTAAAAAAGTGGCATTCATGTTCAAAATACTTTGAGTAATTATCATGTGCATATGGTGACATAGAACATCAATCAAAATATTTGAAAATTACGTCATTAAAAAGTAGTTGGTGTTGTAATTTTTAGTTTCTATCTTTCGATAGAAATTTTAAATAAATCAATCTCTTTTCCACAAAATTTTGAATGTTCGATTGCTAAATCAAACTAACCTAACATGTAAACAAAAGAGAACTGTCAAATCAGCTGTCACAGAAAATAGTGCTGCCAATTTATCCAAAAAAAAAAACTTAAACTGAATTTTTCATTTGTTTGTATAAGCTAAATATTTATGAAAATTTTGAATATTCTTACACACAATGAAATCTCAATTAAAATGTCAGCCATGTTGTAAAACAGGAGCTTAAACTCGTTATTCCATTACAAAATCTATGTAAGTATGTTTGTACAATTTATGAAATTAATTAATCTGAATAGAATTGAAATTAATCAATTTGAACTTTATCTACAGCAAATGTTATATTATCAAGCCAACTTCATTAAACTTCCTTACCAAGATTGCATAAACAACTTGTACAAACCTGATTGCATTTATATGTGTGGAGGTTACATATGCATTTTTCTTAACTGCAATAATTAATCACAACGAAATCTACTTCAACCAACATCTACATATATTTCTAAATTCTTAGATCAAATCTACGAGTACATACATACATATGCTTAAAAACAATTCCATTAAAATAAAATTAAAACAATAATCATGAATTAAGGTGACCATTTGCAATTTATTTGAATTGATCAATTTTTTTCTAGACAGAAATTTATAATTTATTTCTGCATTTTCACGACGGTAAGTAAATTAAAACTTAAGATTGCTTTTAGTAATTTTTGTTAAAAAACTTACTAATTCAAAAAAAAAAATTCAACACGATAAATCATCTGAATAAAAAAAAACTAAATATCTTATAACACAAGTTTACTTTTGAAAGAGTCATCCTTAGGTATAGCTTTTAAATGTATGCTTAATCCTGTTAAGCTAAGATAACATTACATTGTAAGAACAATGAAAAGAAACGAAAGATCACTACATAGAATTTTATTAAAGAACTTGTTACTAAGAAATGCGACTCCGTTCAAAGAGTGGAAGCAGTTGGCACTTTACCACGAATCAGATTTTACATCTGTCAGAAGATCGAATTGAAGACTGGCAAAAACAGTTTCCAGAGGTTATAGCTCTAGTAGACCAAAAATTATTTCAGGATAATCTAGCCAAAGCAGCTTTATCAGCCTCGAGAAACCACTACAAAAAATTGAACCATCAGCTTCTTACCGCTTATCTTATCTTACTTTTGTAATAATCTTTCGGCCATTCAAATAAGTTTCATTTTTAGAACGAGAGTCCAAATCATAAATCTTAATTTCATCCCGCATCGAAAAGATTTGCCACAGCTCTGTAATCTTTGTAATAGAAGAGAAAATGAAGATGTTTACCACTTCGTGGCCAAGTGTCCCATTCTTCAAGAGGTCGGAAGATTACACTTTGGAGTTAGTTTTTTTAATTTAGAAATTTTTTTTGAAATCCTTAATGGAGAAAAGGGATGATTGTGCCTAGTCAAATATATTCAAGACGCTCTTAATTATAAACGGTGATTTTTTAAGAGCTTGGTTTTTGAAAATTCAAAAAAACACAGAAACTTGTAAAAAGTGAATGAAATTTTTATTTGGATCGATAAATCAATTTCTGCCATTTACTTTTTAAAAATAATTTCACTTAAATGTTGCCCGCTGCTACGCTTCAGGTGGTCCATTCTGAAGGTCCAATTTTGGCAAACTTTTTCACACATTTCGGCCGGAATCTCACCAATGACGCGTTCAATGTTGGCTTCCAAGGCAGCAATCGTGTTTGTCTTGTCCCCATAGACAATAGACTTAACATAGCCCCACAAAAAATAGTCTAACGGGGTCAAATCACATGATCTTGGTGGCCAATTGACTGCGCCAAAACGTGAGATCAACTGCTCACCAAATTCGCCTCTCAATTGATGTATGGTTTCGCGTGCAGTGTGGCATGTGGCACCGTCCTGTTGGAACCACATGTCGACCGAGTTCAATTCTTGCATTTTCGGCAAAAAAAAATCTGTTATCATCGAACGGTACCTTTCTCCATTGACCGTAACCCTGCGGCCTTCATCGTCCTTGAAGAAGTACGGCCCAATGATGCCGCCTGTCCATAAACCGCACCAAACAGTGCATTTTTCGGGATGCATTGGTAGCTGCTGAATTGCCTCTGGCTGCTCTTCACTCCAATACGGCAATTCTGCTTATTCACGTATCCATTTAGCCAAAAATGAGCCTCGTCGCTGAAGACAATTTTGCGATAAAAAAACGGATCCTCATCCAACTTTTCTAAGGCCCATTCACCGAAAATTCTACGTTGTGGTAGGTCGCCTGGCTTCAATTCTTGCACCAGCTGTATTTTGTATGGCTTTAAACCAAGATCTTTGCGTAAAATCTTCCAGGTGGTCGAATAACACAAACCCAATTGCTGCGATCGGCGCCGAATGGACATATCGCGATCTTCAGCAACACTGGCGGATGCAGCAGCAATATTCTCTTCGGTACGCACTCTACGGATACGATTTGGTGGATTAATGTCCAATAAAGTGAAACTGGTGCGAAATTTGGTCACAATGAGCTGAATAGCCTGCTCGGTGGGTCGATTATGACGACCATAAAACGGACGTAGCTTGCGAAACACATTTTTCACAGAGCACGAATTTTGATAATAAATTTCAATAATTTGCAAACGTTGTTCAGGCGTAAGTCTATTCATGATGAAATGGCAAACAATACTGAATCGAAATCTCAAATGTTTGTGGAATTTTTCTTGTGTGATCTGTCAAAAATATAAACGTCAAAAACCAAGTAGCAAAAAAATCACCCGTTAGAAATCAATTCCCTAGCTGATTGCCTCGATTACCTATTTATTTAATTTATAAAAACAGTAGTTTAGTCCAATTAAATTTTCTTTTTTTGTGTTTTAAATCACTTCAAAATTAATATCACATAGTCTAGAAGGTTATTACCTGTAAAATAAACACATTAAACATTAAATCTATTCTTGTGTTCCAAATCATGTCAAAACTGGTATTCTCAAATTGTATATTATATAAACTAATTCTTATTATAAAAACTATTTTATTGTATATTATATATATAAACAATCTTGGTTTGTTAAATCAATAAAACTTATTCAAAATTTCTTTGTGTTTCAAATCACGTCAAAATTGATAAATTGAGACATATATTATGAAGAAAAGAATAGTTAGCTTTTTCTACAAGTTTTTGATAACTTGCATTTTTATTATATTTTTATTTATGTATATCATAAGAAATATCATTTCAGGCAGACGGCAGCGTTACCATGACCTTATTCTTATATAAAATTTTGTAAAACCTTATGATTAAAAAATAAAGAATCTATCTATCTATCTATCTATCTATCTAAGCTGAAAATCTAAGTAAATTAACTTAACTCATGTACTGTTAAACTAACATCACTTACATGTGATATCTACATTACTCACTGTAGAATTAATAAAATCTCCTTGTTATGCTTACACTCTAACCAGATTGAGTTTCTTTTGCACATTTGGAGCTCTAACTTTAATAATAAATCACCTAAAGAAAATTGTTTACATGATCACCTGTTTAACTAGACAAAAAAAACAACAGGATTGTCTAGTTAATAATGTTTAACTAAACTAGAACAAAGTTAAATTCATCAGCTTAAATATTGTACAATTATAGAAAAATTGAAATTTACAAAAGACAATGTCAAAATAAAATGACATCTTTGTAGATAAAATCAAATGTCAACAAGACGTCATCTTACAACTTTAAAACTTTTGTGGTTGTTTTTCGACATGGCAATAATATATTTTCGGATTATTCCGCGTAATAAAATAATTAAGAGTGTAATGTTGTACACAAATTGTAATGTGCTGCGAAACGTTTGGAATAACCCGAACATACATTTTAACACTGCCATGTTAATTTAGCATTGAACGTTTTTAAATCAGCTTGTGTTTTTCTTACTTTTTTTAATATGGACGAGTACATAGATATCAAATTAAATAAAAACGATTTGCGTATAAGATGTAACTGAATTTGCTATTATATGTTTGAAAAGGTTTAAAAAACAACCATAACATTAAAAAAAAATAAAATTCACGACTGGATCGCACGTATTTGCTCCTATGTTCGATCACATTATATGCAAAACATTCTTAATAGAAAGTTAAATGTATTTTTAAAGTCTTTTTTCACTAAATTTTTCTATATAAAAATTCTTAAATTAAAAAAAAATGGTATGAACATTTGAAATATTTAATAATAGAAATTCTAAAACAAAATATCATAAAAAACCGTACACCCGTTTTCGAAATTTTCAAAAAAAAGTTTTTTTTTTCACAATCCAAAATAACTGTTTTTCCAAAATTTTGAAATGCAGTATTAGTTTAAATTAAAGGAGCTCCTGTATAAAAATTTTGATCGAAATCCGAAGCAGTTTGTGGGAAAGGTACCGTTAATAACAAAATATTAAAAAAACAATTTTCGACCAAAATGTAGACCATACTTAAAGTAGTACAGACACATATTTTTAGTAAAATCCTTAGAGCCGTTCTTGAGATATTTAAGATGGTAGAAAAATTTGTATGGCAAGTACCGTTATTTTTAAGGCTATAACAACAATTGAAAAATCGATTTTGGAAATCACCTAAAACGCCGCAGCACCAAGTTTGAACAAAATCGGTTCAGCGGCTTAGACCGTAGATCGTTCTACAGACAGACATAAAGAAAGACGGAATGGCGGTACCCACTTTTTAGGTGTTCTCTATCATCGTAATGTCAACTTTGGTTAAACTCTCGAGTTCGATTTTTTTTTTCAAATGCAAAACTTTTATTCTAGTACTCTAGTATCGCAAGTAAAAACATGGCCGCTGTGAAATATCAAAATCCCTTTCCGCCGTCCCTTTTCACAAAACTATTAATTGTGAAACTATGTTTTGTTGGATGCTTGTCCTTCAATGGATTTTAGTGAAATTTTTAAGTCGACTATACTAACAAATAGGTTATAGAAAGCTTAGAAGAATATGGTCACCACGATACGCATTGCTTAATGACGAATAACAAATAACGAAACCACATAACAACCACACCAAAACGATATGACATTTATTTATAAATTTCAGTTTCAGATTCAGTCTATTAATCACACCGTGACCATGCACCCTGTCACATTCTCATTCGAAGAACTCTCCTTTCTTGTTTTATTAATAATTTTTTTCCTATGTAAAAAGGAAGAAAAAAAAAGTGTAAAATTACTATTGGTACGTAAGGTGTAGTATAGGTATGCATCTACGCTGTGCTAGTACAAGATGCTGTATGCTGTGTGCGGTGCGCAGTGTGCCCACACTATCATCTATCTTTATCCACTTTTGTGTATGCCATATGTAATCCCACCACCTTGACATTAAATCTACCCATTTAAATTCGTTAAACAAGTCAAATAGAACACCTCCGTGGTTTGTCTCTTTTGCAACAAAATCCGAGGGCCGAAGGGGCACCGAGCGAGAGATCTTTGAAATCAATGACAGAGAACCGCGCTGCCATCCATAAGAATTGTCCAAGAAAAAAAAAAGAAGAAAATGTCCTTTCTATATGGTTGATGTGTTCGGTGTGGTGGTGGTCATATAGTCATCGTCACCGTCATCGTCTTGAACAGCAGCGGGCAGTGAGGAATAACAAACAAGAAAATTCTATGTCACAATGTACCCCCACGTAGGGGCATAGGAGGCGCATTGATCATCGGTAGTAGAGGTACCATAGGGCTGGTATGTTGATCAAGAATCTCCTCAACACACAGATCACAGATACATATGCAAAATGTATTGAAATAGTAGATATTGCTTCTCGTCCGTCTTAGCACCAGTCTAAAGTTAAAAGGAACAAAATAATTATTTCGAAGAAAATAAATTATCCTTGCGCTTGGCTGCTGTGAGCTGCGACTTTAACAACTCCACCAAGAGTGAGAGCGACTAAACTGAAACCAAAAAGAAAGATTTATTATCCCTTCAGTCATTCAAAATTGCACAGCACAGTGCTGAACGAATATAAATGAAACACAACCAGCGCGAGCGCCAATTCGTTCCATAAAAAGGAGCTGCAAAAGGAGGAGCTGCTATGGTCCTACATCGAACTGTGCATAAGCCTGTCTACTCTATTCTACATAAGCTTACTTCGAATTCAGTAGAATATTCTGGCCTATAAATAGAGAGCCCGAGAGAAGAAGGTAATTAACATATTAGAGTTACACACATACAGAATGTAGTGTGGTAGGAACACACACACTGCAGAACGATCATAGAAAAAACGACAAGCGTAGCGTGGCTGCCGGCTAAAGAATTTTACTATTTGGCTTTCCGTTTCCATTCTAATTCTCGCAGTTCGAAACTTTGTACAAAAAATATACATCTACCAATATTGGTAAAAAAAAAGAAAAACCTAATAGGTTTAACTTGAGGCGATTTCAAAGGAAAATATGCAATACCCTATTTTATTTCAATACATTGCAATTGAAAAGAATGTATAGCTATTTCTGTCAATTTAAAATTGTTAAGTTGTTTGAGAGTATTTTTCGGGTCCTATCACTTAATTCTCACGTTTTCAATCAATCCCAACTAAAAAAAAAAGACTTCTGGCTTCCGCCAAGAACGGACGGGGTTTTACTCCCTCGTCTCATTAGCAAAAAAGTAACTGTGTTTTATAATTTAATTCTTGCTATAGCAGTAAAAAGTAACAAAAATTGTTTAAACTATCATAAGTAACAAAATAAGAGTGAACCGTGCTGAAATCATGAAACAAATATAAGGTGTCCATTACGTCCTAATAAGAGCCGAAGTAAAAGTCAATCCGTAACTGTCATCTTTCACACAATCATCACTCCTTGACCACACATCATTCACGTATGGATGATGCTGTACCGTAACGGAAGCATCCCCAGGATGAATAACGACTGCACATATCAGTCATTGCCTACATCATAAAAACAACTGATGGAAAATTGCCAGTCCAGGAATGTCGTATAACTCAAATGAGCACATCACACATCGTATATGGACGATGCTGTACAGTAACAAAGAATCCCTAGGATACGCAACGGAATTATCCGTTAATCAACTACTGTTCATAAAAGTTACATATAACTACATGGAAGCAAGCGTCAGAGGAGCAAACAGTAACAACAATCCACATTTATTTCGCATTATGCAGAAAGGACTCCTCCTCATCAAAATACTTTACAATTCTATATTTTCTTCTGTCATAAAATAGTGGAAAAAAAACACCCAAATCGTGCTCATTTAATTCTATATAAAATTATAACCTTTAAAAAGTTGTTTTCTATAACTAATTTTTTCACATAAGTACAAAATCACATGTCTTATTTAAAGTATTTTAAATTTTAAATGTTAAGTGTATATATGTTCATATATTAATGTTATAGAGCTCTCGCTCTTACATCAAATGAAATGTAAAATTTAAGTGTTTGTATATATGTATATATTTATTTTTAGGTTAGTTTTAGGTGGCACCATGCCACAAGTTACCGATACACTGCCTCTGTGACAGAGCAGTTCCAATACATAACTATATAAACATTAGATGGCACCAAGTCATAAGCTACTGATAAACTGCTCCTGAGCAAAAGCAGTTCGACTATACAAACTTACAACAGCCAAGAGGCGGGCAACTATATTATAGACAAAGCAGGCAACACATTATAGCCGCTATTATTCACACATTGTTATCGAAAAATTGTATTACTATGTAAAGTTTCAAGAGATAGACTCAATAAATTCAATTCAAATTCAGTTAATTATCAACTCAGAAACTTTTAAATAATCCAAATCAAATAAGAAGTTTTGAAATGATAGCGTTTTGTATATTACACTTACAAGAATTCGTATGATTATCTTTTGATTTTTAAAGTAAGACTTCTTTTGCGAACAACAAATTTCTATGGAGCTGTCAAACCGAACGACATCGGACGTGACCCAATATATGCCATGTTTGTACGTATTGTAGATTTCAAAGATAAGTGCAGATATCTGAATTGTGTGTATTCGCTGAGGATTTTTTTTGTTGGTACGTGTTGTGGATTCTCATTCTGTAGGTACCTATATGAATTGTGTGTATTCATTGAGAAATTCTTTTTTTTTTGTTGCTTTGTTTTTTTCTTTAGTTTTGATTGAATTTTTTATAGGTTCGTTGTGAATTCGCATAGATTAATGTAGTAGTCGCATTGTGTGTATTCGAAGAGGAATTTTTTTTAGGTTCGTTTTGTTGATAAGATTAGATTAGTGCGTATTGTGTGTATTTGTATGCGATTTTTTTTGTTTGTGTTGTTGATGTTCATACATTAGTGTATATTGTGTTGTATTAATGTGTGTAATGTTTAAGTCGGTGGTCTCGTTGTCAGTGCTTCAGTGTATCTATTTCGTAGATTTATATATGGTGTAATAAAATGAGTAAGGTAATGTAAAATAGCTGAACAATGAATCAAAATTCGAACGAAGGTGACGTTTATACAATTGGAAGATGAAGTCGATATGAGGGATGGACTTATGCATATAAATAAAAAAGGTATAAAAAAATGTCAACTTTGTTGTTCTTTCAATATTTCCTTAAAAAATTTAAAAAAATTGACCCACCCCATTTTGAAACTTTTTTTGTTCCTTCATAATTCTACTTCAGCAAAAACATATTACAATTTCTTGGAAATCGGTCAAAGAACAACCAAGTTGACGTTTTCTGAATCCGTATAAGTACGTGCATAAATGCCCAATTGCACATAACAGCCCATCTTCCGACTGTACACGATCCACCGTCGTTCAGACTTTGATCCGTGGTTCAGCAGTTTTAGCTCACCGAGTTCGGAGAGTTAAGTGAGGTTCAACGATGGTTCAAATTTTGAGCGGTGGCTTATAAATCTGAACTTACCGATTTCAACTCCACGTTAATCTCACCGATTTACCTCAACATAATCTCAGACGCGTTTTAAGAAAAGAATGACTCACAATGCGCAAGAAAACGAAACGAGAGCGTTAGACATGTTTCACTGTATAAGCATTTTGTAATTATAAGACCATTGCCCATGGGATAAAACTTTTCACGACGAGATTTAAGAAATTAATTTTGGAGCTAACTTATTTTCAATTAATCTATTAATTTAACGTAACGTAACGTGACAACATAGAATTCTTCATTATGGTTATTCTCGTCATAGCTTAACAAGAACGACAAGATCTCATCGCACTCACGTCTCGTTTTCTTATCGCATCAATTCTGTTCAAGAATAATGCCGGATTTACACGACTGCCAAGGTCGCAGTATTTACTGCCAAAATACTGCTGTCATTAATTTAATTAACGACATTTATTTACACGAAGCTTAAATAATGATAGATGAAAATACTGCCAACTATAGCAGTAAAGAATAAGCAAGTTCATTCCTTATCGCAAATTCATATTATTTGAAAATTGTTGTCAGTACTGAATTTACACCATGTCAGTTTAATGCAACAACTTAACGAAAATTCTGGCTGGCAGTTTTTTAATGACAAATATAGTGCGACATTGTCGACCATTTACACGCAACAAAAATAATTCCAGGATTTTGACAGTAATACTGCTTATTTGGCAGTCGTGTAGATCCAGCATAAAGAATTCTTGCAAATGCAAGGCAATGCTCTTTTGTCTTTGTCAACTGACTTAAAATTCCTCGCATATGGCAATGCTGATCTAGGTTTTTCAACAAGACAGTTTTGATTATTTTTATTTTTTTTAGGAAAATATATTTGTTAATTTTAGTAGTTAGTAGATTGTAAGTAAATTATAAAAAAAAAAAAAACTAGCGGACCTGGCTAACTGCGTCTCGCCCCAATTTAGCACGTTCAGATAAAATCCAAAGTTATCATAAAATAGAGATAATTCAAATTTCAATGTGATTTATTTGATTAGAAATGAAATCAATAGAGAGCGATATGATAAACAATATTTCTCGATTTGTTTCCGGCACAAAACCAAACAAAGAGAACGGCTTACCAACACGCGAACAGGCAACGTAAAGCTGAACGCACGAAAAATATGCGAAATTCGACATACATCCCACAGACTTCCAACGATTGGCCTTTCGATTTATTGAATTAGAATGGAAGATCAGTTGAAATAATCGGAATTCGTGGGATAAGGACTTCATCTCGATTGAATTTAACCGTGATGATCGTCGCTTCAATCAAATTGTTCGTCAGTTTCTTGACGGACAAGCGCGTAAAATTGCACAATTTTGGATGATTCACATTCCACAATATGATTATGATCGATCCCACTTTCAGTGGGATTATGCCACAGAATTGCTGGCACATCATGCAAGTTCAAAAATTCCATTGGATAGTTCGTCGCTTTATTCTCGTCGGTCACGCTGTCAACGGATTTGTACGAATGCAGTTCTTCGGCGGTTTGATTTTGAATAATAAAATTCAAGCTATCGACGTTCTTATTCTTCACTGCAAGTATTGCCCGTACACTAATAAATACAATCGAGAATCTTACAATTTTGTGCAATGCCGGGGAACACTTTGGTGATGAGTTTCTCCTTCGACGATATGAACTCGCAAGAATTTGCCGCGAACGATATCAATCCAAGATTGACAGGAATTTGGCATTTACCAAGCGCCACCAGTTGTCTCGAGAATTCAGCAGCTTATGGTTCATTCTTCGATGTGATTCTTATGTTCGTGGTCAATTTTAACGTCTTAACATGCCGTCACAAAGACGACGATTTAAGGCAAATTTCTTCTTCATAGCAGAGCCTATATGTACGTAAGCTCCATAATAGTTTTGAGAATTTCTTGGTAATAAAAGAAAAGCACGTGTTCAGTTTTTTACGACCCAGTATTGAATGTTTTTAGGTAATCTAAACAATATAAGTATGTAATATAAAATTTGATAATATAGTTCTCTGTTCTTAGAATACATCATTTGAGTTCACATACCCTATTTTCTATATCGCATCTGCATATATGAAAACAAAATCTATGAAGAGGCAAATATTCTTAAGGTATACTCAAATATTTTCATTGGTTTTTTTTTTTTTTTTTTTTGTCTAAAACTCAGCTTGAATAGTTGCCCATCGGATGAAGTTGGAGAGTTGAATTTATTTTAATTTTATTGCTTATTCACATTCATTTCTTTGTGTAGACTACATCATTGGTTGTGTGTACATGGAGAATTTGTCCGTGTTTGGATAGCGTATACCCTAAAAACTTATTTCCAGTGTTGCCAATTTTTAAAATTCAGCTACGCTAGTTTAAAAGTTGTATTTTTTTAATAAAATACAAAGGTTCAAAAATGGTTATGGCTCACCTGCACGTATACTTTTATTTAAACATTTCGTTCCTAAAACTAAATAAGATTTTTTTATCTTTAATTATTTTGTATTTAATAGAACTGCCAAAGGTTAAATAATTACACACTGAGTATGTACTCATTAATGCACTATTAAACGTGTTGAGTAAATTTCCCTTGGCAAATAAAGTATCAAAACCAGAAATCTATGACGTTTAGATGTCATGAAGCAAACCCGTTTGTCTGCTGATTGTTAATTGAAAATATGATTGATTATGTCGCCATTGTTCAACTTCTAAAAGCATTTAGCCTTAAATGCATCTCATCTATTCAAGGTTACATAAGTTTTATGAATAATTTTTTCGTGCTTCGAAGCATAGAAACTTTATACAGTCTTTAAAAGTTATTTATGAATATTCTTTTTAATTTCTTCAATTTTCAATTCAGTTCGAAAATTGTGCTTAATTTTTATTTAACAAAACTTAAATACATAAACGGCAACCCTGTTTTATTCTTGAATCTTTAAAAAACAAACAAACAAAAAAATACCTGTGTGAGTCTATTTGAAAGCCTATAGAACTTAATTCCGCATCGGACCAGGTTAGTTCGATTGTAAAGATATTGAGAAAGTTAAATGGGTCCAATGGTCTGTCTCTATATCTCTAAGTTGTCTTTATATCTATATCTACATTGTAGATACTCTATAGTCTGGGTATTGTGAAAAAAAAACATATAGAAAAATATTCAAGGAAATGAATTTCCATTCCAAGATTTCTTATGCTTTTGGCTTGAATAGATGTGAATTTATTTTTCTCAACTTCCTAAGGCTAAAAAAGACACGTGTTTTTTTTCTTTTGTATGTTATGATGTTGAAAAAGGAATAGGATGCCAATGGGTGGGTGGATTAAATTACAGTGAATATAGAAGTAACAAATTATGTTAGTTCTTTTTATTTGTTGTTAAAAAAAGAAAATAACACAAAACGTATACAAATTCGTATCTTTAAAAATTAATATGTTTTTTTTGTTGGCTGAGAACATCTTTAAAAGAATGTTGTTAAGTTCGAATCTTTTTCTGAAAATGTGAAAATGACTATCAAGGAATATAAAGAAAGAAAATATTTGTTTTATTCCGATAAAAATTGATTTTTTTTTACTTTAGTGATAATAAATATTGCACATTTGTTTGTCATGTTTAATCAGCATTAAAGTTTGGAAAATTAGTTTGTTGTTTGAAAACGTTACCGTAATATAGACAAAATTGATGAATGTTTTGAGGTGCTGGCATAAGAAATCACTTGAATTAAACTTCAACTATCTTCAACACCCGCCAATTTAAATGGATTTTTTTTCTCCTCTTATATTTGCGATTATAGGTATGATAAGGCAAATTATTCCTTCGGAGAAAAAAAAAGGTTTGAGATAACAACATGACATTACGATGCGAAGACGAAAAAAGATGGTCTAAAAATTCTGCCCGTCTGTATGTCTGTATGTCTGTATGTCTGTATGTCTGTATGTCTGTATGTCTGTATGTCTGTATGTCTGTATGTCTGTATGTCTGTCTGTCTGGCTGTGTGTATGTATGGACACCTACAGCCCAAACGGGTGTGCCGAATTGCTTCAAACTATATAGTGTTTTTTAGGTATTGTACAGAGGGGAAATTGAATTTTTTTTTCATCTCAAAAAATAACGGTACCTACCATATAACCGTTACGTTAAAGCCTATTTTTCTCGGAAACTGCTCTAACGATTTTAATTTTTTTTAAAATCAGTGCACCTGTTTAGTTACGTCTGATCATATGGTTGAAAAAAACATTTTTTTAAATGTCTGAAAACGGTACATTCCAAAGTTTTTTACTATAGTTTTTTTGCTTTCGAATATCTCATAAATGGCTTAACCGATTCTTTCGAAATTTCACACATATATAGATGTAGGTAGCCCAATTGATACTGCGTATTTTTAATTAATATTTTTTTGTATTTTTAAGTGCATTTAAAAAAAATTAAAAAATTTATATTTAGAAAACTCCTCATTCATTTTTTCATTTCAAAAATTATAGTTACATATATGTATTTGCTGAATACCTGTGAATTGGAGTTTTTGATTTTTTTTAATCACTTTTTCTCTTAAATTCAGATTTATTCAAGAAGTAAAATGGCGTACTTTTTTTGAGCTTAAATTAGTTTAAGTATTTATTTCAGATTTTTTTTTTTTTTTTTTTATTTACTTATTCATCAAACAGAGCATATAAAACAACTCTTATAGACTACTAAAAATCATAACAATAATCAAATACTTAAGTTTGACCACCAATAGATATAAAAGATAACAATTTTTTCTTAAAACAATCTCTACTTAAGAACATATTAAAATCAAGGACACTACAAACGGAGTTTGCCTACCTTAAACAGCGTGTTAATGGCCTATTATTTCCATAATTAACCCTGTGGAAATGGACGAAGAAAAGACAATTAGAGCGAAAATCTCGCGCAGGTACATTAAAAGTAATTATTGAAAGCAAAGAGAGACAGTTGATTTTATAATTAATTAGATCTCTGACAAACATTGTTTCAAACCTGACCTCCGAACCTCCAGATATTGGATCCCTAATAACAAACATCTCGTGTTGTAAGAGGGCATATCGATATTCCAACGCAAAGTCCTGATAGCTATTCTAGTGAATCGATTCTGGATCTTTTCAATTCGTAACGAATGAACACTATAATACGGATTCCACACGATATGCAACAGTATTCTAAAATAGATCTAACATAGCTAAAATAGAGAGATCTCATTGTGAAGGGATCAGTAAAGTCCTTTGAATTTCTACAAATAAAACCCAGCATGGAGCTGGCTTTGGCTACTATGTAGTCAAAGTAATTAGCAAAAGCTAACTTTGTGTCCAAAATTACCCCAAGATCTTTTTTCTCGGTTACTCTTGTTAATGGTTTTTCGGCTAAAAGAAGAACCTTGACACTTTGAAACATTAAGATGAAGATCGTTTTTGCTACACCAAACAAATAAGTTAGATATATCATTTTGAAGATTAACACAGTCTAAAACTGATTTAATAGTTAGAAAAAGTTTGAGATCGTCGGCATACATTAAGCACATACAATGATTGAAATATTTAGGAATATCGTTGATAAAAACGAAAAAGAGGAGGGGCCCTAAAGGACTTCCTTGGGGGACACCGGAAGTAACTAGCACAGGATTTGATTTAATTTTATTTATACGAACATACTGAGTTCTACCAGTGAGATACGAACCAAACCATTTAAATAAATTTGAGTGAAAACCTAAGTTTCCAAGTTTGGATAGCAGAATTGCGTGATTTACCCTATCAAACGATTTCGAGAAATCAGTGTAGACTACGTCACACTGGAAACCTTTCTCGAACGAATCTATCACATAGTTACTAAAGATAGTAAGATTTGTTGAAGTAGATCTCCCGGTAATAAAGCCATGTTGAAGAGGGGAAATAATTTCCTTTAAAAGAAAAACCAATTTGTTATAAAAAGTTTCAAAAGTTCAAAAGTTCAAAAAGTTTAGGAATCGCTGATATTTTGCAAATAGGCCGGTAATTAGTTGCATCATTTCTTGACCCAGACTTAAAAACTGGAGTTAAGAAAGAAATTTTCCAAATTTCCAAGAAAACACCTTCCCGAAAAGAGCGATTAAAAATAAATTCAAGAGGAACTGCCAGAGCACCCGCACACCTCTTTAGCACAATGGAGACAATGCCATCGAGACCAGGTTGCTTATCTTCATTCAACTTATTAAGTTCGATTTCGACTTCAGTTAAGCTCACCTGCAGGTCACCAATATTAATAATCTCAGGGGAACATTCAACGTTATATGAGTTACTTAAACATGATGAGCGAAAAAAAAACGAGCAAATAAATTACAATTTTTTAAAGGATCGCTTGATGTTTCACCGAAATAAGTAATAGAATTGGGAATACCAGTTGACCGTTTTTTATCGTAAATAAACTTCCAGAAACATTTGCTATTTTTTTTTACTTAGATTCCATACTTAAAATATATTGCTTGTAAAGAAATTTGTTTAAAAAATCAAACTGCTTTTGCAACCGACAATAATTTTCATAGAGAACCTCATCATTATTGGACGCTCGGAATAACTTGAAAAATTTTGTATTATTTTTTCTCTGATTAAGCCGATTTAATATTTTGCTTTTAAGGTTATATTATTAAATATTTTAGATTGTCATACCAATTTTTTTTTAGAAAAAAAATTAAAGAAATTTTGTATACATAAAAAAATAAGTAAAAAACGACTTTAAAAATATATTTAGATTTTCGATGATCGAAAATAAGTATTAAGCTTCATGAAATAAGAACTTGGCGTATTTTCAGATCTTACTACTTTTTACGGCTGACTTGTTACATAGAGGTTTTTGTATAGAAGAACTTGGCTCTTTTTTAACACTTATGTTTTTGGTCTGATATTTACATATAACATCAAATATCATTTCCGCGTTCATAGAATCTTTCTCTCAATAAGTTTTTTTATTCATTTAAATTTGTTCTACATTCATGCCATTTAATCAGAGACGGAAAAACCATTAACCAAATATCTTTACCGAATCTAGGTGATACACCTGATTTAAAAAAAAAACAACTTTGAGCACAATTTATTAATGAAATTTTAGTCATTTAGTGAATTCGAAGTTGTTCGACTTCGAGTCTTGTACGAACCTTCAGTTTAAGAAAAGTCTTTAACGCTCTCAATGTGCACTTTTCTTTTCCGTTTCGATGGCACTGCAAAACTGTTCGAAAACATTCAAAAATATATAGCCCTGGCTCACACTATAGATCGACCTGGTAAGTCGTGAAATAGATATAATTGCAGCCAAAAATAGTAAAAAAAAAACGTTGGTAGTAGCACACTCAAGTTGTTTTTGTTGTTCATTCAAAAACATTAAATAATTTAAAAAGTGCTTAGAAAGGCAGGTATGGACTCATACAAAAATTGAATATCACAAAATAATTGTTTTGGAAATATGATTCCTAAAAAATCATCAAAATAAAATAATACTGAGAGTCTGCAACCTCTGACAGTTGGTTTGACAGGTATAACTGTATGAATTGAAAGATTTGTATTAATAGAATTAAGATTTTCCAGATATAATGTATTTTAAATAGAACAAAATGGCCCTCTCCAGATGATGGAGATACCAACGAACATGACCATGAACTAATCGAATCACAGGATGTGTAACCAACGACTAAGGCGTACACACAGTTCCTTTTTGCGTTATTCAGAGCTCGGAATTCAAACAACAAGAATATGCTAAAATTAAACTGCCCAAAAGTACACCCGCAGTTGCCGAAGTCTACAGAGAGCATCAGAGCCAGTCCTGAGGAATACCGGCGGAACTCTTTAAACAAGTAAAAGATGTTTTGATCGGACGTGCATCAATGCCGCACCTACAATAAAAGTGAAGTCTTGACATTCTAGGCATATTTCTGTTAAGTGTCGCAAACGAGATGGTATCAAGAAATACTTAATTTGACTCTCGACCGGCAGTACGACCATAGACCAAACATTTATACTAAGAAAAATCCTGGAGAAGACCACTGATTTTAAAGTCTAGATACACCATCCCATGATCTCGTTATCGACTTCAAAGCTACATATGATAACATTGATCGCTAAGAGCTCTATATGGTGAGAATGGAATTCGGGATTCCGGAACTTTCGCACTATTCCAAATATAAACAGGTTTTCGGCAGCAAGGAGATCCGATATCATGTGATTTTTGCAATCTTGTCCTGTGTACGTGGTGACACAAGGATTAACATGGAGTCCAAAATATCAATACACGTCGAATACATTGGTAGGGGGTCATCTAACGAATGGACAACACTGATCAACCCATGAGACTGTTCGAATTCCAGCACCCTAGTTCGCTACGAAATAGAAGATCATATTTCCGATTCAAAGACCAAGCTTTCGCATATACTAGAGCGCTGAATACTAATGACTGAAAACAAGGTTCCAGAGATCAAGAAGTAGCTTTAAATGGTCGGGTGGTCATTAGAAATTTAATATATATGAATATAGTGAGAATAGGGGCCTTCTACCTAATTTTCACTCTTAACCTCTCTATTGTGCATGTAACACCTTACATCAACTTAGGTTAAATTTCCCAGCTTTTATAACTTAAATAATTAATTATTTATGCAAATATCCTACGACTTCAAGCAGTCGGTGCTTTCAAAAAGGATTACCTCTTGTGATGCTTAAAACACATTGTATCTCCTGATAAATGTATCTCTATGTTCAGAAAGGAACACTTTTCTTTCGCCTCACTTTCTCTGTTCGTTATCATAGAAGAGCACCGCCAACACTTTCTCGCTGCTCAAAATAAAAGGCAAAGTATCTCGAAATGCATAAAGAATTACAGACCCATTTTTCCTATATACACTCATCTAGATTATTAAACAAAGCCCTCTGCCTTTTCTCCTCACTAGAAATAGAGTGCACTAAATTTTGTCCCTTTTGCCTATTTCGTCTTACAAAGTCAAAGTTAAAATGGAAAAAAACAGCAAAAGAAAAAAAACTCCACTTCCAGAGCACAAGCAGTGAAGTCCAGAGTCGCTTCTTTATCAAAATCTGAAAGAGCACTAATGCGCTTTTAATGTTAGTTGCTGATACCAATTCTGATTAAAAGCGAACCAAACACACACCACCCTCCTCTCCAAGCGTCTCCATCTTCGCAGTAAGTCCAATAATAAGGCAAATGAAATAAAACACACAAAAAAACAACAAACAAGGATATAGAGCTCTGGCTCTCAGGAGGTACAAAAATTATAATAAATTTACTTTATGGAGGCTAAAAGTATAAGAAAGAGAACGATTCCATGCAACATGCAGATTTTTTGAATTAAAAAAAAAAAAAAAAAAACAAAATCGAAACTGAAACCGAAACCAACCCGCTCGGATTTTAGCACTGTTCCAGTGGTTGAGGAACTGAATGTCTTGGAATTGGAAGTTGGATCTCGGAGTGTATTGAGAGATGGTGTGCGTTGTGCGTAGCGTATGTTGCACTTCTTTATTCTACTTTTCACAATTTGAATGGATTCGAAAAGACATTACCGATAAGGAAGTACATAAAGGACTTATTTGCTCTTTTGAGTGCAGAGAGGAATTCCTGTGTGTGCATAAATCGAGGCAGCATCTAAAGTTCTTGAGCTGAAGCATCAGCTTGGAGATTGTATAGTTTGTTATAGGCTGGTTGGTTAGTTGGTAGGTACATATATAGATTCTGATGGTTGTGACTTTGGGTTCTTCATCTCGTAATCAGGATTTGAGGAAATTTATTTCATCTGGTCCATTGATTCATTTATTTCTTTGTGCATTTGTTCCTTTATCGCATTCGTCTCGTTTTTTTTTTATTTTTGTTGTTGTACCTTATTTTTTTTTTGTATTATTTTTTGCGGAGGTTGTATGTTATAAATGGGGACGCCGCGCTGCCGCAGTTTTTCTCTGCCACCCGGACACCCAGTCAGGACCCTCAATCTTAATGCGTTTGCTATCTTATACGCTCTGTCTCTCAAAGTTTTGATGTTGTTCTTTGCACAAGAGAAACTCTTGCATGCTTTTGAATCTACCTCAATCGCTTCAATTTTTATCAACCACTCTGCTTCGCGTATCACTGTTTTCCTTGTTTTCTTATTTTTTTTTAGTCCTTTTGGGATATTTTTTCCTGATCGGCTGTGTTGTGTGTTGTAATAAAAGAATCAGGCAGCGGTGAATTGAATTTTATTGTGCCATTGTAGATTGTGCTTGTAATCCATATAAAGATAGCCCTTCTTCACAAAACCAATGTTTGGAACTTTATCATTATATTATATTTGGCAATGCGGCTTAAGCACATATAAAAGTACAAAATTTATTTCGTGGAAAATGTGAAGAACCTTCTTTGAGTATAATCTTGTTAAATTTCTTTTTTTTCTTTAATTTATTTTCTTATAAATGACACGCAACATGAAAATCCAGGAAACAGTTGGTTGTGGTCTTTTTCATTGAACAGTCAAAATTTGTATCAACGCAGATGTAATGACATGTTATATTTTTTTGCTCAACAAAGACCATATGTTAATGGTAAATGATAGCAATAAAGCTTGGTTGAGTGTTCCGTTTGACTTTTGTGGTTTAACTAAAGTTTGTTAACTTCTGAAGTTTTTGAATGGCGAATTATTTGGGGATTGACAATGTTTTGTTGTTTTTGACCAAGGAATTTCCGAATATATATAAATACATACATACATACATACACCATACAGTCATTTGACAATCTATTCAATTATATCAATGACAAACATACTATGTAATGTATAAACTACTGAAATGAAAGAGCTGAGACCCAAACCTTTTTGTTTGTGATTTCATTTTTTTAATTTAGGATTTTTTTTTTTAGAAAATGTTGGTAAATTCCATGTTGTTATCTGCTTTTTAGTAGTCAAGTAAGTTTATCCTTATTTATACCGACTAACGGTGTAACGGTCGATTGAAAAATCGTCGCTTGTTTAATTTAGTTTGAGCAATATTCATTCAATTTAAAATTTATTATGTGATGATTGCCTATGGGATATTTTTTTCTGTTAGAATGTTAAGTGATATCATTTATTTTATTCTTAACCACTTACGTAAGATTAATTTAAAAAATATTCACTTGTATAATTTTTAAATTTGTCGAACAATGTGATACGCGCTGGATGACATTTCCTGCCTTAACGGAATCAGCATATTATTTTAATAGACTGGCTTTTTAGACAGTAGATGTATATACACTTATGGTGTTATTATTAATTTAAAAAAAAGACACACATAACTGTGAAAGGTGACCTCTCAGAAAACACTTAATGCCAACCAAAACTCGATGTGGTCTTAATGGAAGATATTAATAATGTTAAGATTATACAAATAAAGTAAAACGATGATTAATTAGGGTTGTTGTTTTTGGACTAATGAAATAGAAGAGTGTCTTTAAATAAGTTTTATTGTTGTAATATCAACCAAAAAAAATATAATCACAAATTGAAGTATTTCCGGCAAAATGTCAACCCATTAAAAAAAATATCTGTAATCTATCGCTTAAGAAAATACAATACTTTCATATGTAAGTTCATGTTTAGTAGCCAATCGGCAGTGAGGTGCCAATAACAAACCTTTTTATAAGATTTCGATTTCGGAATTGAGTTAGAGTGACATTAGAGCGTGAAAAACAAAGCAAATATAAAGGTACTAAGCGGCTGGTCATGGTTCAGTACACGGTGAAGGCACAAGAAGGTTTTCAATTAAAATGAAAAAGTAGACCAGCACCACTAGAGCAAAGGAATCTGATGATTGACCTTGGCAAGTCGTGAAATAGCTATACTTCCAGCCAAAAAAAATTGAGCAAAAACTTGATGGTAGCACACTCAAGTTGTTGTTGGGCATTCAAAGTCATTAAAGTAAATTGTTATTTTTTAAAAAAAGTCAATATGACATTTTAATCATAGTTTGAAAATTTCTGAAATGAGCGATAGACGAGACGATAGTGATTGAATTACGTGCAGCACATGTTTGATGACCACGTTGACGACAATTGTTTCGACTCACTTTAAATGAGTTCAGACATCGAATTTATGGAGATATACATATACTCTGAAGTCATTCTTACGTCAGAGAGTCAATTTGTTGACCATTTATTAATTTTGGCTTACTAATTACTTAATTGACTTTTTATTTAAAAGGAAAGGCTTTAGAAAATTTGGTAGGAAATGACAAATTTTTTAATGTATGATAAAAATCCCGACTTATTTACGGTGGACCGGGGCCTACTTTTAGTTTATGTTAGGTATTATGGTCATCATACACCAAGCCGCATTACCTAACTCGAATATCAATCGGTCAATTATTCTAATCTAGAACAGGGAATCCTTACAGATCATAAGGGGAGGCGTATGTTGAACTTTGGTATGGGGGCTTTTATAAACTAACCTTATATTGAATGAATTTCAGGATATTCCTTACTAGGAGATAGTAGATATTCTCTGACGGCTGATTTCCGATTTCCGGCTAAACTGACGAATTTACAAATAAGATGTTCATATGTACTGATAACAATTCTACAGATGTGCATTCCCATTGAGCTGTGGCGGGAAAAAAATTTAACCAAAAGTGTTATTTTGGATCTGCTAAGTTGCGGTTGATATACTGTGTCCTTCTTTAAAATAAATACCCAGAGATTTCTCGAAACTTTGAAAGGTGTCTGCTGCTGACCATTTGCCGTCCACATCCTTGGGAAAGCATTTGGTGAATACTGTTCTTTTTACTTGCGATATATGTATGTAGGTTAGGTACTATAAGGCAAGTTTTGCATTTGGAAAAAAAATTCGAACTCAAGTTTTTAATTAAGCTTGATATTACGATGACAGATAACACAAAAAAGTAGGTCCGCAAATCCGTCTGTCCGTCAGTCAATCTATCTGTCTTGCTGTAGAACATTATATAGCCTAAATGGCTGAACCGTTTTGTTTTTAATCTTGGTACTTGGCGTTTTTGGTGATTGTCTACTGCTTCAGTTATATTCTACATTTTGGCCAAACAAATTGTTTACATATTTTGTTATTAACGATACCTGTCATACAACTATTTTTTTGATTTTCGACTTTATTATAAGTGGCTCAATATATTTCAATCAAACTTTTTATACAGGAGGTCCTTCAAATTCTAAATAATACTGCATTTCAAAATTTTTGAAAAATAGTTTTTTTTTGGATTTTTGAAAAAAAAATATTTTTTTATACGAGAAATATTACAAATATATTTAGCCCTTTTTATTAAGAAACTTTTGCATACTTTTTTTTTTTTTTTGGTTTTCGAATTTCTCATAAGCAGCTAATGAATTTGGAACAAAATGTATATGTAGGATCTAGGATGCCCTTCGAATTCTAAATAATAGGTACTGCATAGCTATATCAAAATTTTCGAAAATTAATTTTTTGAATTTTTGAAAGAAAGATAATTTTTTTGTGTTTGAAAATTCAATATATTTCCAAAACGAGTGGAAGAGTTTTTGGAAATTCTATTTTGAAATTTAAATTAATATTGTTAGTTGTGAAATGACACACCAGTTCCTGAATTAAAAGTCATGGTTTTAAGATTGGTTGCTTCGATTAAGGCTACCCACCAAATCTAACTTGCATAAGTGTTGAAATTGTCCAAACTATAGTTAAGCGGTCACTAGACAAAGATATTTTGTCGTACCATTAATGTGTAACAGCAGCCGTGTTCCATTGGTAAAAGCTATCCGGAGCAAAGTAGAATTTAAACACATTACAAATACAAGAACCTGCTTTCACTAAAACGAAAAGCAAAAGTATGCTTTGGATATATTTGTGACATTTATTCGATTATCGAATGATATTATGTTGCTTAGTTGGTAGTTCCGATGTCTTTGATGAATCTCAAATCCCTTGTTCGTAGAGTTTTTGGTTCTGTCAATGGCCATGTGCATTTAGTACATAAATTATCTCCGATACTAAGTTATACGAATATATTTCTGAACGATTCGGAAAAGCAGTCAAAAATCAATAATTTTTGGTTAAGTATGTGTTCTTTTAATAAAAAAAGTTGTTTCACAGCTATTCACGTACAGGAAATAAAAATTACGAACTAGGCTAAAAGTACCTTTTATTTATTTTTGTTGCTTTATAAATCATATTAATAAGCATAGCTAGGGGGCGCTCTTCCACTTTCAGTAAAAGTTAAAGTTAGCTTATTTTTCGCGAAACTGCCAGATCAAAGATACTTTAATAAAAGATGTGTGAGTTCCTTTTCTGTCAGCTACTGTCCAAATTGCCTAAAAAATTTAGTAATAAATAAGCAATAATTAGCATTACGTGAGAGTGTGTGTTATCTATACACCACTTATAAGACGTGCGTGACATAAACTTTTTAATTCCATTCAAAGATTGTTAAGATTTCTTCTAAAAAATCTCAATTTTTGTACACCAAAAATTGTAAATTTTTAGATTTAATTTCAACTGCGGAAAAAGGGTGATATTTTAGATAATCAATTTGAAAATAAAAATCGTGTCAAACCAGATTTTCACGATCTTACGTCATTTTGAATTCAGAGTTGAGTTGAACGTTGATCAACCAGTGAATACGTTAAGAATTTTTACCTAAACACGACAACCCCAATCACGAGATTCTAAAAGGGGCTATCTGCCCATATTTTATATAACTCATTTTTAATTAACCTCTCTACTCCAACTCGATCCTTGAACTCCAAATAGACGAAGTTCAAAAAATACTTAATAGTTAAATAGTGAATTCGATCATTTTTGCAAGGAAGCACTATGCGAACATACCCCTTCATTGGCACAACATCTGATTTATTGAAAAAAAAACTTTTTGCTATTTCATACTGCTTCATATATGAATATTCCACTTTATTTGGTTCTTTCAATCCAAGTTTTAGTTTTCTTATAGTATGTCTGCCTTTAATCTGAAGAAATATAAACAAAATTCTTTGCATTTAGTTATTTGACAGATGGTCGGCAATACCAACTTAAAAATGCAAAAAATCAGGCCGCTGAAGGTCGTCTTTTAGGAAATCTATCGCCAGCAAAGCAGGATTTTCCAAAAGAACGAACGGGTTGTGTTCCAGTTACGGTGGGGGAGGGCTTATACTTGTGACGTTTCGTTTTCTTGTAAAAATAACTAATTTTTTTTTAAAAACGGGCAGCAAGCCAGTAACTGTTCAAAATGTTCTTTAGTTTACTCTCTTAAGGCTCGCACTGAGCTTGATCAGTATTATGATAATCGAAACACTTTTTCCGTGGGAGTCAATTCACATTTTGAAAATACTTCTTCTCCATCTTCTAAAAGGTTTGTTAACTTATGGATCAGTTGAACAAACGTGATTCAGGCGTTTCAAGATCTCAAGCTCAATCCTGTATCTATGCTATTGGTACTTTCCCATCTATCAAGTATTTTAACTAGATCAATTTGTGCACTATTTAATTACAGTGGTTGGAAGGAAAACTATGATTTGGATTTTTATTTCCTATCGAGTTCTAAGAAAATATGTCTACTACCAGTGGTTGCCATTATAGCAATCCGAATAACAGGGCAATCAACCCATTTTATTTTATTTTTTTTAAATAAAAAAATAAAATAGTTTCCTTATTTTCTGGTTATACCATCTAAGGTACCCTAGCTTATTTAAAATTCTTTAAAGCAAAGTACATAATCGTATTGAAATGGGTCTCATCTATAAGTAAGTAACATGGATGGCAAATAAAAATGAAATTAAAAAGCATAAAATTGTAAAATAAAAATCCCACAAAAGCAGGAGTCTCCCTAAATCTATCCCATAAAAATAACGTCCTCAGCAATAAAGTCACTCATCGGTAGACATTTCTATAATCACTTGCAATTTTCTTTACCACCATAAAACCTCATTCTACATTATGACGATCCAACAAGTTGTTGTTGTAAACGAAGAAGAAGAAATTCTTTGGTCCTACGACCAAAAAAAAAACAAATCCTCTTCTCTAAAACCCTCTTATCATATACATACTTACATACTTAGGCAGTAGGTACTATGCATAACTAGAATGAGTCTAGAAAGAACACCACTATACACACCTAATTACCAAACAAAATAAATTGCTGCGACGACTTAACTAGCCAACCGACCAACCAGCCAACCAACAAAAGCGAATCAACTTTCAAGTTCCTTCTTAAAAAAAAAAAAAAAAAAAAACCATCAGCAAGACTTTGGTTGGTGTTCTTCTGCTGGGGTCTTGATGGTGTCTATCTTTGCAATATGCACAAGGTAATCCACAGTATCGATTCAAATGTCTTTATACGATAAAAGCCTAGCCCTAGTGGTGTGACTTGTCCACCATTACCAGAGCAATAATAAATGTTAATCCATTATTTGATTTATGAAATTTTATTTTCTATAGCATCTCTTTTGCTTTTCGATTTTTATGATCCCGTCTCGGTGCCCCATCGCCATCATGGCCGCCATATTCCATCCATTCTGGCATCATCATTACCACCATCGTCATCGTCATACACAAGGGGCTCATTGAAATGAAATAAAATGAAAAACAGAAGAAAAAAAAAACACAACACAAGTGCCACAAAAAAGTGAAACACGAGAAACCACTTCTTCTAAAAAAAAAAAAAAAGTAGGTATGAAAATAATTCGCACTTTTCCATCGATAGCTCTATGCACAGCACATTCAGACAGAAGAAGTCAGGACGATTCCAAAGCATTTCACTTGGAAGTTAAGTCAAATTCTCGTCCACACCGTCACCGTCACTATGCCGTACCATAACATTTTTAAAGGGGAATGGGTGGTGTGGACGGCAATAAGTAGAATGGAAATGGAATTGGAAATAGAAATAAAACGGTTCTTGATGGGCGACTTGCTGCAAAACTACAGAAGCACCCTTATTCGTTGTCGTTGTCGTCCGTCGCGTCGTATTGCGTCGCTTAACCGCGCCGGCCGCCCGGCCGCCTCATCCAACCATCAGCCATGTCGTAGGACATTTTCTGTTTGCAATTTGTTATTCAAACCAATGGTCTTGCATGGTCTCTTCATATTTTGCCCGTTTGCAAAAATTAAGACTGCATAACACGTTCTCTGTAGATAAGAACTCTGCGAAAAATGACAAGTGAATTATTAATATGGCGAAGGTGGTTAACTTTATAATTAATTTATTGACAAAAATGGAATGGAAATAGGGTCTATCTATTTTTGGCGCGTATCTTGATCTGATTATGAGAAGGCAACAGTATTGCAGTTTAGATATTTCACTTTTATTAAGTACGAAACTAACCAAGTACGGAAAATATGGGATATTAGGGTGGTTCTTATTTATTTTTTTTTTTTTTTTTTTTTTTTTGGTTTAGCACATTAACACTAAATATGAAAATACGTCTAACTTTTTCATTTTGAAAGTTTTTGCTTGGTTTTTTTTAGAACAAGAGTGTTAGTTTCGTGTTGCATCAAAATCTTAAGACCGATTTTGGTCACCATGGTTGTCTGTTACACGGTTTCTAGGTAAACTTGTTTCAAATTTTGTACAAATAGAGCCTAATGTCGTATGGAAAAGAACAAAGGGGGCATGTTGTGGTTTTATTGTACAAATTAGTCAATTTGATATTTGAAGTTGGGAAAAAACTGTTAATTGTTAGCAGGAGGGATGGTGAAAAGCAACATTTTTGTGAATTATCTTTCGAAATGACTTCTTCGTGAGAATTTTTAAAACAAAATAATTATAAAAAGTGAAAAATCATTTTTTTTGTTTAGTTTTTTTTTATTTGCTCATAATTTTTTGTCACGTCGAAATTGGTATTGGTATTGGTTCATTAAGTAGAAAGATTATTAAGTTTTAAAATTAAATTTTAAAAAAAATCGATAAATAAAATCGAATCAAAAAAAAATTGATAAATAAAAATGGACGAAAATATCTATTTTCTAGTCTTATCGCTTTCTCTTCGACATTGTTGCAGTTGTAGATATTTTCCTACTTGATTTTTTGTTATTCATTTTATTGATTTTTTCTTTTAGGATTTTGGATTTCAATTTTTAGATATTTTTCTTTACAAAATATAAAGAAAAAAAAAATTGAATTCTTCCTTTAAAAAAATATAAAGAATGTTCAAAAATGATATGATTGTCTTCTAAAAAATATTATGTTTTTTTCAATTTTTTGTGATAAGTGACATTTCATCACACGTTTTTTACTTGCGATATATGTAGGTACTATAGGGCAAGTTTTGCATTTGGAAAAAAAATTGAACTCGAGATTTTAATCAAACTTGACATTAGGCTGATAGAGAACACACAAAAAATGGATCCCGCAATTTTGTCCGTCTGTCCGTCTCTTGATCGTTCTACAGCCTGAACGGATAAACCGATTTTTTTCAAACTTGGTACTTAAGCGTTTTAGCTGATTGTCTAAAATAGATTTTTGAATTGTTGTTTTAGCCCCGAAAATAACGGTACTTGCCATACATATTTGTTTACAATCTTAATTATCTCGAAACCGACTCTAACCATTTTGATAAAAATTAGTGTGTGCACTCCATTTAGTTGAATCTACATTCTGGTGAATTTTTTTTTACATATTTTGTTATTAACGGTCAATATTTTTGTACAGGAGGTTCTTCGAGTTCTAAATAATACTGCATTTCAAAACTTTCGAAAAATAGTTTTTTTTGGGATTTTTGAAAAAAAAAATAATATTTTTTTTGAAAATTCAATATTTCGAAAACTGGTGGACGATTTTTTCTAAAATTTTGGGCTTAAGTTCATTTCATTAAATATTTAAAATTGTCATCCCAATTTTTATTTAGAAAATATGTGAGAATTTTTGTACATAAACTAATTAAGTAATAACGACTTTAAAAATATATTTAGCAGTTTCTATTAAGAATCACTTGCATACAATGTGAGCGAGCATAAGATAACTTTTTTGTACTCACAAATATAAAATAAAGTGCATGACTGGATCGCACGTACTTGCTTTTATATTCGATCACATTTTAAGCAAAATGTTTCTATTAAGAATCTAAATATATTTCCAAAGTCATTTTTTACTAAAGTTTTTATATACAAAATTGTTAAGAAAAATATTTTTTTTTTAAACCCAAACAAATATTTTTCGAAAATTTTGGTATGCAGTATCATTTTTGATGCGAAGGACTTTCTATATAAACATTGTGATCGAAATCAATTGAGCCGTTTATGAGAAAGTCAAATATCAAAAAAAAATTGTATGTATATGTATTGTATATTTGTTTAACGGTACTTTGTTAATAACAAAATATGTAATCAAAATTTTTGACCAAAATGTTGACTACAGGTTCCTAAAGAAGTGAACACCTTTTTTTCATCAAAATCGTTAGAGTCGTTTTCGAGATAATTAAGATGATAGAAAAAATTGTATGGCAAGTACTGTTATTTTTGGGACTAAAAAACCAATTCCAAAATATATTTGAGGCAGTCACCTAAAACGCTTAAGTACCAAATTTGGAGAAAATCGCTTCTGCCGTTTAGGTTGTAGCTCGCTGTACAGACAGAAGAACAGACGGAATTGCAGGACCCACTTTTTGGTGTTCTCTATAATCACAATGTCAAGTTTGATTAAAATCTCGAGTTCGATTTATTTTCCCAAATTGCAAAACTTGCCCTATAGACTACAGTTATCGCAAGTAAAAATATTGATTACGAGTATCCATGCCCTAATTTTTCGCAAAGTCAAAACTTGTGGACCGTGTTAACAATGAAACGAGGACGAGAAGTCAATTCATTAAACACATAATAAGCCGTTATGTATACGAAATGTTGTGAATTTGCCAAAAACTGGTTATCTCCTGCTCATTTTTAGAGTTCGATTTTGAATAATATCTAAGAGTTTCAAATGACTTATATAGAAGCAGCCCTGTCCATATGTGAAAGCAATACTCCAGTTTTTAACGAATGAATGATTTACAGATTACAGCCAGGTCAACTGAGGAGAAGAATATCTTACGTCTTCAAAGAAAACCTTTAAGATAAGCATGAAGAGGCCACAAATTGGAAAACTTAAGAGTTTTCAAGGTAAAACGGAACCCTGGGACACACCAGCATTTGTTTTGTGGATTCTTGGCTTGAAACCCTCCAATACGACTTCTTTTTCAAAATATTTCTGAAGCCCATTATAAATCACTGTAAGTTGTGATGATCTTGGAAGGAGAGTACCATAATTACAATAGGCCGGTAGTTAGTGGAGGAAAAATTCTAGTTAGTTTTACGGCATTCTGAATCGCTGGCTTTAAATTGATGATTTCCACTACAATGTAAGGGGTTTAGAAGAATTGGAAAGTTGAATGTTGCCTGAACCGTCGCAATTCAAAAAATTTCAACAAAGAAATCTTTTAAAATCTGTCTTAAGCGAGCACCAATCGGAACGGTCACTCACTGGGGCAATAACTTATTCACAGTAAATAATCATACCAAACAGCCATGCAATGACTATTCCTCTCTCTCTCTGGTTGATTCAGATTATTCAAGTCGCTCAGCTAGATGTTCAATTGTTCACGAACATGACGTATGACAATGACAAAAACTATGGCGAAATTCACGTTATGTTAAAACAACAGGCCCGAAATTGTTTAAATAAACCGCGTTCTTTAGGTTTTGTCAACTAATTCTCTATCTATCTACAATATAAATGCCAAAGCACAATTACATATGACGCCATTTGCAGAAACTATGGATCATTCACAATAACAAATTATGTTTGCCCCATATTGTATGAAACTCAGAAAATTGATGATGAAAACAAAAATTATATTATCGCCGAAGGGTTAGGTCTTATACCACTTCATTATCTTTAGAACCTAAACCATTTACGTTTCCTTATAATTTAAAATATTGTCTTATGGCAAGTGTCAGTTTGTTTTTAAACGACTTTGATGCCCAACGTAAGATATACAGATATCAATAGGTACCCCTGGGCATTTGAAACAAAAATGTTATTTCCTTCTCAAGAACTGTATCTGTCAAAATTGTCAACTCTGATCGATTACCCACCAAAATAATGGCAGGGTACAACTACGTATTATTATTTTTTTCTCTCTTTGCTGGTATGTTAACAAACGTTATTAGATGGTTTGGCAATGTCTTAACTGTCATAGAATCTAAGCTGTCATTAATCAGTATTATATTAGACCAATTTTTTTGAACAACACATTCGCCTACTTATATGACTATATGACTTTTAAAAACCATTAAAAAAAATATCTGACAGCCAGCGAAACAAAAAAAAATAAAAACATTTGACGACAATTTCAAATCAATCCCATAAAATGGTCACCTGAAATAAACTTCGACTCGAATGGCAATTTAGAGTGGTCGTGGGGCTTAGGTATTCTTTTTTTCATGGACTATGATAAATGAGCAACAAGTGAACAACATTCACTACCACGACTTTTAATTCTGTTTCTTCTGTAAAATAATTGAAAAAAAAAATATGTAATTTAAATTATTGTGAATGATTCAAAATACATAAATAAAATTGGAATGAAAATTGTGACAGCTAAAAGCCCGCCCGCAGAGATTTTAATGATTCTATGTATAAGAGGCTTCAAGCTTTACACACTCTATGCAAACAAACAAAAAATGCCGCGTGCCTTTTAGCGATTGTAAAAATTTAACAAAAAAAAATAGATACATATATCCATACCTAACCTACATTATGTAGGTAAATTGTAGTTATTTTTTTTAAGAGCCCTTTTACATTAATTTAATGGGTTCTAAGAATTCTTTTGAAAACTTGTTAAACCATTCGAGAGAATTATGGCAAGCCATTCATATATGATTCCTAGAAATGTGCTGATGGCTAAATGATAAAAATACAATTCAAGTGTTGTCTCCTTCAGTCAAACGAAAAGTGATGAAGTGACAATTGAATAATAGATGAAAAGAAATCATAAACTATTTCAAATTAAATACAGGGTGGCTCAAAAAATATTTAGTCGATGGTGTAGTTTTGCTGATGTAGTTTTGTTACAAACTTACCATGCAGAAATTTTTGATAATTTCAACTATTCTTCTTAAGACCAAATCTAATAAAATGCACGGGTATGGATCGCACATACTTGCTCGTATGTTCGATCACATTGTATGCAAAAGATTTCAATTAAGAATCTAAATATATGTTTAAAGTCGGTTTTTACTCAATTTTGTATATAAAAAAAATATCTGTAATTTTTTTTTTCAAAAAAATGGTATGACAATCCTACCAATATTATAAATGTGAATGTTTGGATGGATAGATGGATGTTTGTTGCTCAATAACTCCAGAACGGCTGAACAGATCTTGATGAAATTTGGCACATAAATAGATTATAGTCTGGAATACCACACAGGATAAAATGTATGTTTCCCTTGGAACAGATTTGATTTAGTTTATCATAGAGCACATATAACAAATCTGCTCATTCTACAAATAGCCAATATAGCTTTTGTTCGCAAGAAGCCAAAAAGCACACACATACACACACGCATAACATGCAGAACATGCAGCTGCCGTTCCAGAGTATAGAATCCAATGTTCCATTAAGACAAAGCAACACGAAAGCTCTACTTACTAATATTATAAATGTGAATGAATGTTTGGATATTTAATCCGCAATAACGTATCAACGACTTAACGAATTTGGATGAAATTTGATAGGGCACTAGATTATCACATAGATTATTTTATCCCGAAAAAAATTAACGGTTCCTATAGGAGAGGCTAATATAGGAAAAAATATATACTTGGCTATTTGTTCCGCATAACATTGAAATAGATTTTAATGAAATTTGGTAAGCATATGCGTGAGAAACCAGATTATCCTTCAAATTGGAGAGTTTGTGTATTTGTTTCCCTTTCACGCCTCAACGACTGAACGGTCTTAAATGAAATTTTGTAGGTGGATAGATGATTTCATTAGATTATATTGGGATAAAAAGTCCGTAGCATCGTACGGGTATGCTAGTTTTAAATATTTAATATTATAAACTTAAAAATAAAATTTAAAAAAACTTATGCACACGTTTTCGAAATATTAAATTTAAAAATGTTTTTGTTTAATCCAAAAAAGATATTTGTCGAAAATTTTGGAATGCAGTATTATATATAATTCAAAGGAGCTCCTAAGTAGAAACTTTGATCGAAATCCGTTGAACCGTTTATAAGAAATCTTAAAATAAACAAAATGGTTTTATAGCAAAATATTAAAAAACAACTGCACACATGTTGTAACATTTAAAGGGGAGTATAATCATTTGAGAGCGTGTAGATTATAAAAAAAAAATCTTAAGAGCCGTTTTCGAGAATAAAATTGTATGGCAAGTACGGTCGTTTTTTGGGGTAAACAATTAAAAAATCTATTTGAGACAATCACCTAAAACGCTTAGCTTCCAAGTTTGAAGGAAATCGTTTTAGCTGCTTATGCTGTGGATCGTTCTACAGATAGACGGAATTGCGGGCCCCACCTTTTGGTGTTCTCTATCATCGAAATGTCAAGTTTGAATAAAATCTCGAAATCGGCTTTTTTCCAAATGCAAAACTTGCCATCAAAATGCTACAAAACGATTAAGAAAATTCAGTTTTTCTCGAAAACGGCTTTAACGATTTTAATAGAAATAAATTGTTAGGAACAGTAAAGCCAGATTTTACGTGCGATATAGGTAGATACGAGTACTATAGGGCAAGTTTTGCATTTGGAAAAAAATAACGAAAAAAAAACACCAAAAAAGTGGGTCCCGCAATTCCTTATGTCTGTCTGCCTGTCTGTCTGTCTGTCCCTACAACGCTCTACAGCCTAAGCGGCTTAAGTGATTTTCTTAGGTGATTGTCTCAAATATATTTTTAAACCGTTATTTTAGCCCTAAAAATAACGGTACGTACGTACATACAATTTTTTCTACCATCTTAATTATCTCGAAAACGGCTTCAACGATTTTAATTTCAAAAAAATACATGAGCAATAATATAAACGGTGATTTTTTTGCTACTTGGTTTTTGACGTTTATATTTTTGACAGATCACACATGACAAATTCCACGAACATTTGACATTTCGATTCAGTATTGTTTGCCATTTCATCATGAATAGACTTACGCCTGAACAACGTTTGCAAATTATTGAAATTTATTATCAAAATTTGTGCTCTGTGAAAAATGTGTTTCGCAAGCTACGTCCAAACCATGCATCAATTGAGAGGCGAATTTGGTGAGCAGTTGATCTCACGTTTTGGCGCAGTCAATTGGCCACCAAGATCATGTGATTTGACCCCGTTAGACTATTTTTTGTTGGGCTATGTTAAGTCTATTGTCTATGGGGACAAGCCAAACACGATTACTGCCTTGGAAGCCAACATTGACCGCGTCATTGGTGAGATTCCGGCCGAAATGTGTGAAAAAGTTTGCCAAAATTGGACCTTCAGAATGGACCACCTGAAGCGTAGCCGCGGGCAACATTTAAGTGAAATTATTTTTAAAAAGTAAATGGCAGAAATTGATTTATCGATCCAAATAAAAATTTCATTCACTTTTTACAAGTTTCTGTGTTTTTTTTGAATTTTCAAAAACCAAGCTCTTAAAAAATCACCGTTTATTTATAGCCTACATTTTGGTAATTTTTTTTAATATTTTGTTATAAACGGTACCTGCCATACAACCATTTTCTTGATTTTGGACATTCTCATAAGCGGCTCAATATATTTCGTTCAAAATTTTCATTTATGAGGTCCTTTGATTTCTAAATAATAATGCATAGCAAAATTATCGAAAAATATTTTTAGTGATTTTTGAAAAAGCATTTTTTTTTTTGGAAAATTCAATATTTCGAAAATAGTTGGACGATTTTTTTTTGAAATTCTGTTTTTTAAATTACATATATGCATAAAATTGTTATATTAAAAATTTGTTTGGAAAAAAAATTATAAAATTGAGCTGTTTCTACTAAAAATCTTGTGCTTAAAATGTGATCGAACATAAGAGTAAGTACGTGCGATCGAGCCGTGCATTTTATTTTAGTTATCAAATGATGAAGTGGTTTGCTTTAAACTTGGTACTTAAGCATCTGAGTTGAATCGTTAGAGAAGAATTTATTCTTTTTAACCCAAAAAAGATAATTATGTATCTCAAAAACGATTCTACCGATTTTGAAAATACAAATTGTGTAGTATGTATATTATTACGGTCTAGATTTTAGTCAATACAAATATTAACATAAAATGTTATGAAACCGTTTTTTTCTGACTTTCTCATTAACAGCTCTCCCGATAAATTCTAAATAATACTGCATTCAAGTTCTCGAAAAAAATCAATATATCGAAAACGGGTCGGCGATTTTTTTAAATTTATGGTTGCCTAAAACTGACATACCAACACTTTAAAATTTTAAGGGACCATCGAACATAAGGACAAGTTTCTGCGACCCATTACTAGGTTTTCTTTTATTTGTATTTGCAAGCAAACATTTTTATAATATTTTATATGATAAGATACAATCTTTAGATATATTTAAGACTCTACAACAACAATACAAGATACAGGTGGTGTTTGCATTTTAACTAACGTCAGCATTGTACAACTACCATTTCGAAGTTAGCCAAAATTTTATAAAATCAACAAATAAAATAAATGTTGTGAAAACAACCAAACAAATACAGTTGGAGATACACCATGTATCTTTATATTTTTTCAGACTATATAAGGAAACACTTATGAACGAGTATTCAGTAAGTGATCATAGGTGTCACAATAGATTCATAATGAACTTGTTAGGATATTTCGTTGTGGCAGTTGCTGCTGTATCCGTTGTTTTTGCCCAACAGTCAGATGCTGGATCGGCAGCACGTGAAACTTTTAGAGTAATTAATGCATGTTCCAAGGAAAACGAGAATGCCAACGTTTTCCCTAATGCAACACATGCTGTACAAAAAGGATACCTTAATGCTACAAATTGCATTGCAGAGTCTGTAGACAAAATCAGAGAAGGAATTTCGAAAGCCGAAAAAGTAATACTTCAACACCCTGCCCGTGCTAGAAAAATAATGCAGCAAGCTTTTGACGCTGCACGATTTCGAATATTTATGTATGGAATTCCCAGTTTTAAGTCACTTGGAGAAGCTATGGCATTATCCAGTACAGAAGCTAAGAAAGGTCTTGATGCAGCAGCTTTATCGATTGATGAAGGAGGCGTTTTAGGAGTAAACTTATTGGATGCAGCGGAGACATTTTTCAATCGGGGAATTGGTGCCGGAGGCAACGCAACTAAAGTCTTACTTAAAGCTACCGGTTTAATTTATGAAACTGGAAGTTCTGGTATCTTCAACAAAATTCAAGAATCTATTCGCAAAGCTCAACAAGGACTGAGGGATGCCCAAAGCAGAACCATGCAGGGCCCAGGTGAAAATCAAAATTGTGAAAGTGAAGTAGAAGATGCTAAGGCTTCGGATGCATTGAATGATATCAATGAAGCTGCTGACAATGCAATGGAACGTGGTGCTAATGGTAGTCTTGTTTCGCAGTTAAAGTCAGTCTACACATGTTCACTTGTTGATTTCATAAAAATTGCCGACAAGGGTATAACGGGTGTCGACATACTTAAAACACTTGCAGAAGTTGAGCCTTTGGCTGTTAAATTAACATTCTTCAGCATTATTGAAGCTGTGGTAAAACAAATAAATGAAGTTGCCTCTAGAATGTATTTAATTCTTGGAGATGTTGGACTTAGGGCGGGAGATCGCTCTAATATCAAAATAGAGTTAGCCACTTTAGCTGTAGAAACCGGCCAATCTGAAGTCATGGTGGGAATTTCAGCTGCAGAAGGTATAATGCTTTCTGCATTAGGGGTTAAAAATGACACAACGTTGTTAGCTTTTAAGGCTTCCTCTGCAATTGGAGGTTACTCCAAGGATTCGTTTGTCCAAGCAATTGTCAAAAGTGCCAAGCTTGCATTCGAAGCTTTATAATTTTGAATTAAATAAATTTACTTTTCGATTTTATGGTATAATTTTTAATTTTTTATATTTGCTTGTGTTAATAAACTTACTATCAATGTTGTGCTCATACTTTGTTTTTTTTTTTAAGTTTTTATGGCGTTGTTAAAAAACTGGAAACTTTTATTGAAGTAAACAAACCAGCGGCTATAAGGAAATGAAAGTACAATACTTTAATTGCTTTTTTAATCTCTGAAAAAAATACAATTAATTTAGGGTTGCCAAGTCTGGGAGCATTTCAGTAGTTCTGTTTTTTTGTACATCTGCATTTGCTGATTGTCGAATGTTACTAAAACTTTAAAATAAATGAAAGTATGAGTATTGTATAGACTCATTATTGATTGTTCAGATAAAAAAAATAAAATAATCTAATTTGCGACAAAAAGCTCGAACTGGAGAGCTTCATGCATTGATAACTTAGTTTTTCTCTTCAGTCTACATGTTCAGAGGGACAAAGAGAGAAGGTGCAAAGCGAATTTTGTAAGCAATCATATCCTGTTGACATACATATCTGGCATGTGTTTATTACAAAAATATCGAAATATCGAATAAAAATTGAGAATTGCCATCATTTGCAAAAGTGTGCATTATTGACTATTTTTTAGGACAAAATGCCTGCTAAAAAAATTCATAGATGTCTTTAGCTCTATGATAGGTTTCAAGAATACTTAGCAACGGCAAATAAGTATATTTCCTTTATTTAGTTACTATTAATGGTTTTTTTGTTAAACATAGTCTTGCAATTAGACATGAGAAGTGTCTGCGCATTTTAATTTAATGCAACATTAGACACGCTAAGTCGCAGACGCACCACATGAAAATTATTGTTATGCGAATGTAGAGTCGGGGATGTTAAGTTGTATTTTTTGTGTTGAAAAACAATAATGTTAAAATAAATAGCAACTTACTTGGTTGAGTTAAAATAAAAAATAAAATGCACGATTGGATCGTACGTACTTGTTACAGAACGTACAGAAGTCGTTAATGTATCATTTTGTAGATAATTGTAATGTCTAATAGTTACACTTAAGTCTATTAGAGAAAAATACACTTTTTGAGAGCTATTAAACAAAATTAAGATGGCAAAATTTCCCTTCTGGAACCACCATTAATTACCGTAACAAAAAAAAAATCCCCACTCGAAAACGTACATTCGTAACATTTTTTGACTAAGGGCCATTTTCTTCACTACAAGTTGAACTCAACTTGAGGATTTTTATTATCAACTTGTGATTTTCTTTTTCTTCACTCAAAGTTGATAGTTTCAACTTTCGATTCTCAACTCTCGAGTTAATCAACTTCTGGTTTTTTTCAACTTCCAAAAATAGTAGAAGTTGAGAGAGAAAACTTGAGAGTCTTATGTCAAATTCAAATTTGTAATACATTTTGTTGCATCTTCTCTCAAAAATTATTCTCTGTTTCGTTTTGAATAAAAACATTTTAAAAATAATATGTTCCGAGAAAATTATTACAGGGAAAATAATCCATCATCTGCTTCCGGAAGTGAAGATGTGGAAGAATTGTTGGCACTTGAAAGAAGACAATATAAACGGTGATTTTTTAAGAGCTTGGTTTTTGAAAATTCTAAAAAACACCGAAACTTGTAAAAAGTGAATGAAATTTTTATTTAGATCGATAAATCAATTTCTGCCATTTACTTTTTAAAAATAATTTCACTTAAATGTTGCCCGCGGCTACTCTTCAGGTGGTCCATTCTGAAGGTCCCATTTTGGCAAACTTTTTCACACATTTCGGCCGGAATCTCACCAATGACGCGTTCAATGTTGGCTTCCAAGGCAGCAATCGTGTTTGGCTTGTCCCCATAGACAATAGACTTAACATAGCCCAACAAAAAATAATCTAACGGGGTCAAATCACATGGTCTTGGTGGCCAATTGACTGCGCCAAAACGTGAGATCAACTGCTCACCAAATTCGCCTCTCAATTGATGCATGGTTTCGCGTGCAGTGTGGCATGTGGCACCGTCCTGTTGGAACCACATATCGACCGAGTTCAATTCTTGCATTTTCGGCAAAAAAAAAAATCTGTTATCATCGAACGGTACCTTTCTTATTGACCGTAACCCTGCGGCCTTCATCGTCCTTGAAGAAGTACGGCCCAATGATGCCGCCTGCCCATAAACCGCACCAAACAGTGCATTTTTCGGGATGCATTGGTAGCTGCTGAATTGCCTCTGGCTGCTCTTCGCTCCAAATATGGCAATTCTGCTTATTCACGTATCCATTTAGCCAAAAATGAGCCTCGTCGCTGAAACGGACGTAGCTTGCGAAACACATTTTTCACAGAGCACGAATTTTGATAATAAATTTCAATAATTTGCAAACAATGTTCAGGCGTAAGTCTATTCATGATGAAATAGCAAACAACACTGAATCGAAATGTCAAATGTTCGTGGAATTTGTCATGTGTGATCTGTCAAAAATATAAACGTCAAAAACCAAGTAGCAAAAAAATCACCCGTTATAATGTGACTAGGGGTCGGTAATAATTTGAATATTTTTTAGTTTAAATTATGCTAACTTAAATACGCGTAGATCGCGCGAATTACGACCAATTTTTGGTTTTTTTGAGCTATTATGTAGTCGGGTCAATTCAATATTGAAGTTGGTTCGCATGCCCGAAACACGAAAAGAACGGTTACAAGTGTTTATTTTAGTTTCGTTCTGCGCATCAACGAGGTCAGGGCACACAAATTGCCTTATATTTTTTCGCTTCTTATAATAAATGCATGGTATTTAGAATTTAAAAAAAAACAAGAGTATTGTTTTTATGAACAATATTTCATATTTAATTATTAAATCTACGTCAAAAAATTCCAGATATAAATAATAAATTATACATTGAAGCACTCACTAAGCAATTATTCTGATTTCACCGATTGAAACAAATTAAAAATATATTAATTGTTACTAAAACCGCCGAAGCAAAAATATTTAAATTGCAGAAAATTAAATTTTAGTTAAATAGAATTTTCACTTTTTCACTTCAAAAAAAAATAGTTCATAAACGACAGCCCGAAAAGCACATACGTTTTCACCGATTATATATTTTATGCATACATGATATTCCCATCAGGTAAGAGTTTGGTTGCATGTTAGGCTTTAATTTGTTTACGTTTGTTACGTACTCGACCGTTCCGTCACCTAATATAATTCGCGACACATAACATCTGCACAGAATTTTGAAAACATACACGAATCCGTCGAAATTATAGCACATAATAAGCTTGTGTCAACTTTAGAGTTGGCTAACTTGACAAATAGTGAAGAAAATGGCTCTAAATGTACCTACTACACCCCAATGTTTTCGATCGTTTGTCTCCAAATCTATCAATTGTACGATAAAAAGTGTCTTTTTTTTTGTAGAATGGAATAATTTGAAAAAAAAGACTGAATTTTACACCCCACACCTGTTTGCCACGCTCCGTACTTATGGTACTTTTTAGGAAATTTAAGGAGGTACGAAAGAGGCCCTCCAAGAGAGTCAAGTGTTGTCAGAATTTGTTTCGCACTAAGGTTATTTCTTTATCTAACTTCCCTGTCTAAGTTTTTAAAGACGTTTTTTTTATACAATTTGGTATTGTATATTAAATATCAAACAAAAAATATTCTACCCATTTTGGAAATATGCAATTTTCCAAAAAAAAAATATATTTTTTTGTCAAAAGCCTAAAAAATAATTTATTTCGAAAGAGTCGGCTTACAGTATTATTTCGAATTTGAAGGAATTCTTGTTATAAGCACTTTGTTCGAAACCCGATGAACCGTTAATGAGAAAGTCGAAAATGATAAAAATATTCGATGACAGATACCGTTAATATCACTTTATGCAAACTTTTATTTATTTTTACTTGCGATTATAGGTACTATAAGGCAAGTTACGCATTCGTAAAAAAACAATTCTAACAATCAAAGATGGCATTACGATCATAGAGAAGCCTAAAAAAGTGATTGCCAAAAAATGTCTGTCTGTCAGTCTGTCAGTCTGTCCGTCTGTATGTATAACGAGCTACAGCCTAAACGACTTAAGTGATTACATTCAAATTTGGTATGTGTGATTACTTCTGCCTTCCTCAGAGGGGAAATTGAAATTTTATTGTAGGCCTAAAAATAACGACCATATGATCTTGAAGGAAAATCTTATTTTTCTCTAAAACGGCTACAACAATTTTGATAAAAATTTTTGAGAATTTTCTTGTTAGTAATAGCTATCATTTGGTATGAACCAAGTTTTCAGGAAAAGTCTATTAACGGTACCTTTCATATAACGTTTTATTTTAATGTTTGGCTTTCTCGGTAACGGTACATTGGATTTCTGTCAAAATTTTATATCTGAGAAGATCTAAGTAGCTAAATTATTTTTGCATATAAAAATTTTGAATAACTTTTTTTTTGAAAAATCAATAATTTTAAAACTAATCACAAAAAATAATTTTAAATTTTATATTCACATGAAGATTAATAGTCTCTAAAAATTTGCATACCAAAATTTCAAAAAAATTTTGTTTTCAAAAACGAAAAATAAAAAGCAGGATTTCATCAAAACTCTCCTACAATTTTCGAGATACTTTTTTATAAAATTTTCATTGATCCGTGACATTTAATTGCGTTCTTCGTTTTTTCGAAAACCGATTAAAGTGATGGTTTTGGCAGTTTAAATAAGTTTAAAAAACGATTTTTTCCGACCTATACATCATTCATTTCATTTATACATGTATGTATTTGTACATATTTACATTATTACCCTCCTAATTTACATAATTAGAATCCATTTAAATATACATTTGTGCCTATTTAACTATTCCTTGAATGATGCATTCGACAATGCATTATGGGCTTTAAATCTGCATAGGATAACTATAATTGTCTAGCTACCTACCAACAGCGTCAGTGAACAGCACTAAAGTTGTTAGCGAGAAGAGCAAGCTTGTACGATCCAGTCGTGCATTTTATTTTTAATAGTGTCCAGAACTTTGATATCAAAATATTTAGAGCCATTTTCAAGGTAATTAAGACCTATAATTTTTGCTACAAAAAATTATATGGCAGTACCATTATTTTTGGCGATAGAAGAAGATTTAAAAAACGAATCGAAGCAATCACCCAAGCCTTAAGCACCAAGTTTGAAGAAAATCATTTCAGCCATTTAGGCTGAGGTAGGTCGATCTACATGTGGTATATACTTTGTTGTGGTTTATCTATAATCGTAATGTAACGTTTTATCAAAAACATTCTTAGGCAAAAAAAATTGGATCACCATATTTAAGTAATTATTAATTTTAGCGTATAAAACTTTAATTGAATTTTAAATTGGGGGTGGCCGTGGCGCGATAGTTTTGTGCTTGCCTGTCAACCTCATGGTTGCAGGTTCGATTCCTGCCGTTGTCTATGTCTTCTTATATTCCATTAAAAACCAATTCTCAAAATTGTCATAAAATAAGTGGCTGCTTTGCTCATTACATGCTGTTTAGGCATAACACTAACAACATGTGATTGAGTAAGCTAGCATACCCATAAAATATGACAAAGAACTAAATAAAATAATGCGAATTATAAGGGACATAAATAAATTAGACACGGTAATTCTCTCCGCATTAGTTCAGCCGCCATCCCTGGAGATAAATCTGAGACAACAACCAGTTCTAGTCTCAGAACATCGCGCCACATAACTTTCCTATCCTTCTTTCTCTTCTTCCACCGGATGCCCGCGCTGTGTTAAGAAAAAACATATAAACGGTATTCATAATCCCTTGAGCGCGTGCAAAGTTATAAAAAAAAAAAAAAAAATTTAAATAAAATTTTAATATGGATTAGCTATTACTTATACTTTAAGGATCAAATCTGTATACAAAAAATTTTAATCGGTTCATCAAATATTGAGATAAAATATCTACAAAAAAATATAAAATGCAAGGTTTCTAAATCATAGATTAAATCGTTTTCGAAATATTATTTAAAAAAATGTTTTTTCTTTTAATTTCAAAAAAAAAGTTTTTGAAAAAAAATTGGCTTACAATACTGTAACGGTTCAATTAAACCATTTTTCATGAAATCCACAGCCAAACAAATCGTTCTATATTAGAGATGCAAAAATTAATTAATTTTTGACAATACAAAATTACAACAATGTAGTTTTGTTATTTTAATTTTTCTCTACATATCTATACTCTGTCCCAGAAACACAGGCAGTACACTTCTTATGGGAAAGCTTTTTCAAAATCAGTAGCGTGTCATATTTTTGCACCATACCAAATTGAAAGAACTTCTCCATAAAGTGTTTGCCCGCCCGTAAATATATAAAATAATAAAAAAAAATGTCATTGTATCTGCTGCTGTGGCTGGGGCTGCTGCTGCTTTTCAACCTCCATTAATTATTGATGTGCTTTCAAAGTTAGCCATGTCCATTTGTTAACTCGATCGGTTTTTACTTGCAATACACAGTGTTGGACAGAGAATTAGCACATTACACTTTTTATAGTTAACAAAGCCCTATACCAGTTGACAATGATTTTCTTTAAAAAATTTCACATTATTAGAATCTAGATAACATAACCCTAATTTTCTTCAAAATATACCGTTAAAAAATAGTACTTTTACCCAAATATTAATAAAAAAAACATTGCAAAATAAGATTAATTCAACGTTTATACCGCAAAATATTTTATTAATGTTTGACTAGATGGGCAAACAGCGATCGTATATACCGGATCTCAGACAAATTATATTAACGATGAAAAAATAACGGTAAAACAATAAATGAAATCGCAAATGATGTGGGACGGTCAAGAAATTTAGTGTACAATGCAATTAAATCTTATGAAACTCATAATACGACCAATGCCATCGGAAGAAATCCTCCTCCAAAAAAGACAAGTGCTGCTGATGATCGCATAATCGCTGCTTAAGCAAAAAAAAAAAATCGTTTATTAAATCAGCGGAAATTCGGGATGAAATTATTCAAGACCATATGGCATAACACTAAGTAGCAGGACAATACGAAGAAGACTGAACGACAAAGATTTGCTCGGTTGCATAGCCCAGCACAAACCACTGGTGTTAAAAAAAATATTTCGGCCGGGCTTAAGTTTGCCAGAGTATACGGATCCAAATTCTTATCATTTTGGGAAAATGTTTTTTGGAGTAATGATGTATGGCGTCCACCAAAGCAAGATCTTAATCCACGTTACACAGTAAAAACTGGCTGCTTTTTCATGGCGCGGTGTAGGGCCTATTGTGAAAATAGCGCAGCGAATGGACCAGCATCAATATAAGAGCATTTGGGAAAACCATATGTAGCCCTTTGCAGACGATAATTTACCACTAATCATGGACATTCATGCATGTCAATGATGCTAAGCACACTTCACACTTCCCGGCTGGTGAAACAGTGGATTAGTGATCACCAAATTAATATTTTGCCTTGGCCTGCGCAGAGTTCTGACCTGAATCCCATAGAAATCCTATGGAACGGTGTAGAATATCAGATCGGACTAAGGGAGCCAAGAAATCTAGCAGAACTTTGGGAGGCAATTAGGGATGGCTTGAACAGCATTCCTATACTTCAATGCCAGCACCTAGTGGAGAGTATTTCTCGTCGGTTAAAAGCTGTGTTCAAGCAAACAGGTTACCCAACAAAATATTGAAAAATATACATACAACTTCATCATTTAGGTACAATATGCATACATAAGATTCATGTGATTTTTAAAGACACATATGTACATATAAATGTATGAGGGACTATTGTACTTAGTATTTAGTGACGTACGCAAAAATTCGTAAAAAGGGAATAATAATAAGGTAGAAAAAAATGGATAATACACATACTTAAATGTTTTTTTATTGCTTAGTTGTTATAGTTTGAGGCAAAGCAAAGATGCCATTTGAATTCACGGATAAATAAGAATATATCAAAAAAAAATTCTGAAATCATTGGAGCGGTTTTTAATAAATTATTTTTTTTGTATACAATTTTGAAAACATTTTTAGAAAAAAAAATTGAAACGCAATTTTGAAGATATTATTAATATACATATAAAAGTCAAATTTAAAAAAAAAAACTGTGACTGGTTTTTGAAAAAAATTTCAAAAAAAAAAATGTATTTATTTTTTTAAAAATCGAAAAACTTTTTATTTGAAAATTTGAGTACGCAGTCTTATTAAGAATTTTAGGGAGCATTTGCAAAAAAAAAATTATTTTAATCGGTTTATCCAATATTGAGAAATTCGAAAATGTGAAAAGTGGTTCTATGTGAAGCACCGTTAATAAGTACGCAAAAAAATATGTTTATACTTTAAAGTGAACTGTACTAATTTAGGAACCACAAATTTTCGTATTTTCGAGAATACATTTTTTTTATCGCTGTTTTTATTTTAGAAAAATAGTTTTTTAAATATTCAAGATAATGTCAAAAAACCACCAAATACGAAGTTTTCAAAAAATCTATTGAGACGTTTTCGAAATTTTGAGTTTTCAAAAAACAAATTACTTTACAAAAATTTTTTTTTGAAAAATTTTAATATACAATAGTGTTTAGAGCTTCTGTCTAGAAAATTTCAAAAAAATCAAATTAACCGTTTCCGAGAAAATCGAAAACCAAAAAATGGTTCTACTAGAGGTACCAAAAATAACAATTTGTTTCCACAAAAAAAATTATCAAAATGTACCCTTTCCCTTCGTTAATGAACTGATTTTGTTTTTATAAAAATCGTTGCAACCGTTTTTGAGAAAAATAAGATTTTTTTTTGGGTGAAAAAAATATATGGGAGTTACTGTTATTTGTCGTCTTAAAAAAAATTAAAAAAACGTGTGGGCATATTACCGAAAAAACACTATGTTGCAAGTTTGAAGCAAATCTATCAAAACGTTTAGGCTGTAGGATTGAGGTCAGACAGACAGACTGACAGAATGACAGACAGACGAAATTCGGGGACCCACTTTTTTAGTGTTCTTTATGAAGGCAATGTCATGTTTGATTATTAGAAATTTTTTTTTTTTACGAATACATAGCTTGCCTTATATTAGCTATATTCGCAAGTAAAAATATTATAAAAAACCCAAAGCTGGGTATACTTCTACTAGATATACATAACAGTCAAACCAAATGTCAAATTGCAAGCTGTCGATGTCATTTTAATTTATACTTTTTTGTAATTTTATGGTAACCTACTAAATTTCGAATTTTCACTCCAAAATTATTTTTCCGTGTGCCAAAATGAAGGAGAATTGATCGCATAATTTTTTTTTTATGGAGCCTATACAAAAAAAAGAAATGTGATGAAGTGTCAGTTTAATAATGGATGAAAAGAAATAATTAAAAATTTCACTTCAAATACAGAGTGGCCCTTTTGCTACATTTTTGGAATAAATTTTTTTGTAAATGCATACATATTTCGAAAACGATGCAGTCAATTTTCATTTTTATTATAACTTTCCCGAATTAATTTTTGAAACTTGAATTTTGTTTTTTTTTATGATCAAAAATAGCGGTGAGAGGTAGTTTTATATACTCATGTTACTGCTCTTAAAGGAAATATTTTGTTCCTTTAAGACGACTTCAGCGATTTTGATAAACAAAGTAACCGTTGACTTTTTAAAAACCTAAACAATTTTAATCAAACTTTTTTTTAGTTATTTTTTTTCGAAAAATAGTTTTTTTAAATAGCGAGAACTGCATTATGTACATAATTTATTAAAGACAAAAATTTATTAAAATTAAATAATTTGCATGTTTTTTTTTTCCTCAAATCAGATAACGGCCCTTTTTTGTACTTTTAACGAATTACTTGCTTGAGAATTAGTTTTACTGAATATAAAATATAAGAAAGCAAAATTATGCAAAGCAGTAGTATGTTTTTTTTTTGCTAGTCTCAATTTCATTGTAAATATTATCTATGTAAGCATATAATAAAACATGATGATAGTGAAAATAAACAGTGAGTTTTATGCAAAGAAAAGTATCTACACATTTTTATTTTGATAAGATAGATTTGAGAAATGATAACATTATCATATAAGCGTGCATTTCGATCTACGCCAACTGTGTATTTTAATTCGCATTTCCAAAGTTTCCCAAATTTTATAAAATAAACATAAAAAAATTTATGAAAACAACAAAACAAAACAAACACAGATGTATATGGTGTTGTTTTTATAATTTTTTTTTGCTATATAAGAAAAGTTTTATCTACGAGTAGTCAGTAAGTCATCAGCTAAGCTTGGTGTAGCTTGGTGTCATTAATAATTCGCTTCGAATATGAACTTATTGGGATATTTCGTTTTGGTAGCTGGTGTTGTGTCTGTTGTTTCAGCCCAACAGTCTGGTGTGACAACACGTGAAACTATTAGTGTTATCAATGAAAGTTCCAAGGAAAACGAAAATGCTAACGTTTTCCCTAATGCAACACAAGCTGTACAAAAAGGATACCTTAATGCTACATATTGTATTGCAGAATCTATAGACAAAATCAGAGAAGGAATTTCGAAGGCCAAACAAGTAATACTTCAGGACCCTGCCAGTGCTAGCAAAATAATGCAGCAAGCTTTTGCCGATGCACGGCATCTAATATTTATGTATGGAGTTCCCTCTGTGAAGTCGCTGGGAGAAGCTTTAGCTATGTCGAATCCAAGAGCTAGACAAGGACTAGACGCGGCAATGTTATTGCTTGACGAAGGAGGAGTTGAAGCAGTAAACATATTGAATACAGCTATAAATTTATTCAATCGGGGAATTGGTGCCGGAGGCAACGCAACTGAAGCCTTACTTAATGCCGTCGGCTTAACTTACGAAACTGGAAGTTCACTAATCCTTAACAAACTTCAACAATCCGTTCGCAAAGCCGATCAAGGGCTCAAGGATGCTAAAAGCAGTACCTCGCAAGGACCACGTGAACCTCAAAATTGTGAAAGTGGAGTACAAGACGATATGACTTCGGATGCCTTGAATGATATCAATGAAGCTGCTGAAAATGCAATGGAACGTGGTGCTAATGCTAGTCTTGTTTCGCAGTTAAAGTCAGTCTACACATGTTCACTTGTTGATTTCATAAAAATTGCCGACAAGGGTATAACGGGTGTCGACATACTTAAAACACTTGCAGAAGTTAATCCATTGCCTGTCAAACTAACGTTCTTTAGCATTGTCGAAAATGTCATAAAAAAAGTCAATAGTATTGCTTCTAGAATGTATTTAATTTTTGGAGATATAGGACTTAAAGCTGGCAAACGTTCAAATAATGAAATGGAGGCAGCATGCTTAGCTATAGAAGACGGTCAATCTGATATCATGGTGGGAATTAAAGCTGCAGGAGATTTAATACTTTCTGCATTGGGGGTTAAAAACGATACAACCTTGTTAGTTTTTGAGACGTGCTCAACGATTGGAGCTTACTGCAAGGATTCTTTTGTCCAAGCAATTGTCAGAAGTGCCAAGCATGCATTTAAAGCAATTTAATTTTTTTTCCGAATGGCATACAATTATTTTACGACTTTTCGGTGTAATTAATTTTTTTTTGTATGCTTATGCTAGTTAATAAACTGATTATCATTATTTTATTTTTGAATTTGATTTTGAATAGGGCTGGCAGCGAGACGAGACCAGGCGAGACTTTTGTTAATCTCGTCTCGGTCTCGTCAAAATCGAAAAATTTCAGTCTCGTCTCGGTTTCGGTCCAGGTCTCGCCTAACCAGGTCTCGTCTCGGCCTTGGTCTCGCCTTTTTCTCGAGAAAATTTTAATGTGCGGTCTCGTCTCGGTCTCGGTCTCGGTCTTGGTATCATCCTTAGTCTTGGTTTCTTTCGTGTTTTTTTGGTAGTAAAAAGATGTAAGATAAAAATAAGACGCATTGTTCGGATTGCAAATATAGAGTATGGTTATGGTATCTCAGAAGTTCGTCGGTAAGAAAAATGCGGGAAAATGTATGAAACAAACTCGTCAGTCTGTTTTGTCTTTTGAGTTAAGTGGAAATAACATTTTGGAAGAATTGTGTAAGTTAATATATTTCATAGCAAAAACAAATAAAATATTTATAAAAAAGAGTACCTACATACAACGCTCGACTTAAAAAAAAAAAATAAATTAACCGGTTTTGTCAAGCCACAACCTGTCAAAAACCATTTAAGGATGTCTCCGATTTAAATGAATTAAAAAAACCTCTACAAAATTCAAATTTTACCTCAAAAACTCGAAATTTTTCGATTTAATTTATTGACCCCTAAAAATGTGATATTAAACCTTTTGGGTGACATTTGGAAAAAAAATATTATCCAAATGTCAAGATATAGTAAGTTGCCTACCTGTCAAGCCATGAGCTGTCAAAATCCATTGAAGGATTGCTCCGATTTTAGTATTTGGTGGCGTGAAAAATCGTACGAATTGGTACAAATTTTCTCATTTAGCTGTCAAAACTCATAAAAAAAACCCAAGTTTGGGAAACTTGGTGAAAATCAACGTACAATACGGATCTCAAGAATTCGGTCAAACTTGGCATCTGTACGTCTTTTCCAACTTTATTGTGCTTGTCAATTATGAATGAATCTAATAATGATATATCCTTGTACATTGCTTATGCTAAGCAAATCATAAACTGGAAATTTTCGTCTGCAGTACGTACTCGTAGTTCCATGATGCTAAGGCCATAGACTTCACTTGAAACGAGTAAGTTTTACTTGTGTAAATCGAAAACTATGATTTTAAGTTGAATCTTATTAGTTGCGTATGAAAGCGCTCCGAATGGCTTACATCTTGTGCGAATTTAGTTTTCAAAGGTGTATGATAACGTAAAAAATAGGATGTGAAGCAACGTTATCAGACACCTTTGAAGAGCCGTATTTCCAAGATAAAATTTGAGTTTTGCACAGTTTTTTTAATCTATTTTAATCGGAGCAATCCTTCAATGAATTTGACAGTTCATGGCCTGGCAGGTAGGCAACGAACTATATTTTGACGTTTTCATAATATTTTTTTTCCAAATGTCATACGAGAGGCTTAAAATCAACTTCTTCCAGAGCAAACATTTTTTTGAGGCAAAATTTGAATTTTATAGAGGGTGAGGTTCTTTTAATACGCTTAAATCGGAGCGATCGTTCGATGGATTTTGACAGTTCATGACTCGACAGCAACTTACTATACCTTGACATTTGGATACTATTTTTTTCCCAAATGTCACCCAAAAATTCTAAAATCAACTTTTTCCTGAGCAATAAATTAAATCGAAAAATTTCTAATTTTCTGAGGTAAAATTTGACTTTTGTAGAGGTTTTTTAATCCATTTAAATCGGAGCCATCCTTCATTTGATTTTGACAGCTCATGGCATGACAGCTAGGCAACGAAGCCTATTTTGACATTTTGATAATATGTCACCCAAAAGAAGCAACGCCATGCATACATAAATCGTACGTATTGTTCTCTGGATTTTCGCAATGCAATGGTTTGATATGTTAACGCGCATATAATATTTCGCAAAAAAAAAACTTATGAATATTATAAAAATTGAACATGATTATATACTAAACAATGATGAAATAAAAACAAAATGTTCTTATAGCGAAAACCGAAACCAAACCACCGAGACCGCCGAGACCAGCGAGACTCTCGTCGAATTTCGGTACCAAAAATACGGTCTCGTCTCGGTCTCGTCTTCGGCACTTTTAAAGGAGTCTCGTCTCGTTGACGAGACCGAGACCGAGACCGAGACCGAGACGAGACCGAGACTAGTCTCGGTCTCGTTGCCAGCCCAAATTTTGAAAATGAACTTGCACCAAGGAAACCAATGTACAATACTTCAGTCCTCATTCTCTCACTAAATTGATACACTGACTGAAGAAAAAAGTGAAAAATTCTTATATTTTGTTATTACATATATATTTTGAATACTTAGGCAAAATCAAAAATTATGAAGTGAAAATTTACGATATGAAAATTGTAAGGTGAATGTACAGTTTGGGGCGTAAAGTTGCAATTTTGTCAACCAGTAGCAATAATGTTAAATAAAACCAAGTTATTAGATACATATGGGGTCTTGAATAATATCAATCAAAATGCTTGTGTGTGTTAGGTTCTTCCCGTTGGTTTTTAAAATAGAGTTCCTTTAGTAAAATGGTATTGATGAATTAGTTTTCAAACTCAAAATTAAGAAAAAAAAATATTAATAAAACCAGTTTTCTTTCAAAAAATTGTTAAGTATTAAAGGCGGTATTTCATATACATATGTTATATGTTATTGTAGTACCGCCCAACTAAAATACTCTCCTGAGCTAAGCTCCTGAAACTTGATTTTTTATAATAAGTAAGTCCGAAATTGTTCTCAAGGATAAACTGAATATTACAGTTGAATAGTTTAAGGGGAGGAATGCAACTGGCTATTTCGTTAGAGTATTGTTTATAAGAATAACGATAACATAATGAGAGACATGTAACATTTCTATGGTGTCCAATAGATGAAAATTTGTCCACTTTTGTTTTATCGCCAATCATTTTCAGAGCTCTATTTTGAACTTTATCCAAAAGATTCAAATAAGTTTTGGGCATTAAACTCCAGTTTTGGACGAATGGCGACTTAACATATTAAAGCCAGATCAGACCGAGAGTAGAATTTCTTGCATCTTCGAAGAAAGCTCACATACTTTGCAAGATTTTTGGCGACATCGAAAACGTGGTAATTCCATAAGAGGTGGTCTGTGGTGTGATAAAAACACAAGGGACTGAAAGCTGATCGGCTTTTTCAATGCATGTACCGCTCATTGATAATGGTATGGGGATGGGTTTTGCTTTAACTAAAGAAGACAGCACTGAGTTTTTGAAGCCATAAATTCTACATGTTTTTTTTTTCCATTGGACAAAGCTGTCGAGCTCAGAATTTAATGAGCTTATCATACGCTACGGTTGCAGTTCCACATCCGAAGAACAAGAAAGTGAATTTGAAAACGAATATGAAAAGCTGAGGGTACTATCATCAGTAACACAATTTAGTAAATTAGAAGTTCCAGATAAGAGATCATTAATGAAAATGAGAAAATGAGTTGGATACAAAACGGGGCCATGTGGCAAACTAGCATTAATTTTGTCAATATCACACTTGACACCGTCCAAATATAAGTTATATTGAGCGGTCTAAAAGGTAACTTCATATCCAATGAAAAAGAGATTAGCTGATAACTAGCTAATCAGAGTTTCCATAATTGGGAACGAAGGGACGTAAGAGCAATTAGACGGTAATTAGAGCCTGAAGAAGGTTCAAATATTTTTAATCGCATAACAAAGCACTTATCAGAGTTTAAAATATTTTGCAATTTTATAATGAACAAAAAAAAGTTGTCCATGACAAAAATTTAAAACATAACAAATAGCCAACAATTCAGCATATTTTAACTTTTTTTTAAATATTTTTAATATATTTAAATGGGGAACAACTGTAATAAATCAGATTTTTTCTGGGATGGTCGTATGATGAAACACAATTCATGTAACTCTTGTAGTTTGACCCACAAATATACTCATAATAGAATTCCCATAAGAGCACTTAAAATAAATCTCTAACGTACAATAAATACACGTGAGTAAAGGTAAATGAAACAAAACTCTTATAAGGGTCTTATTGTAAGTATTAAAAGATCGTGTTAATAGCAGCCATGTTAAAGTATTTACTATACTCTGTTCAATTTAAATTTTTAGTATGGAAGAGCTTTCTTCAAAAACAGTGGCACCGGCCGGTGTTTCCATGGCATACAACTTAAGAGATTGCTACTAAAATATTCCATAAACCCATGTATATCCCACCATGACCTGTCTGCTCCCCGGCTGAGAGGAAACTGATCGCGTTTTCGCTAAAGGGCTTTTAGAATCGAATCTTTCTTAGAGCTTTTGAGAGCATATATTTTAAGTTTAGGAAAAAAGGAGTTGTCGCTGCATGCTTTTCTGCTTACATCTTTTGGTAATTTTTTGGAAAACTGTTAAAGTGAAGCTATATAGTATTCGTTGCGTATTTTTTATTAAGGAAAAATTACTATTTGAGCAAAATTTTGATGGAGTTCGGTTCATTAATTAATTGCAACATTAAATTACCAAATTGTTTTTTTGTTCATGAAAATAGAAGTAAAATGAAAAAGGTTTCGTGTATATAAATATAATATTTAAAATAGTGCGGTGCAATTGGAGCTGATATTATTATGTTTGTGCTATGTTTATTTACATTTAAAATGGCTTCAAGTTCTCCGAAGGACACAAGTTCCTTATTATACCTTATTTATAGTTTTTTTTTGTGATTTATTTTCACGTTAAAATAGATTAGGCATTCTGGGGAACTCTTAAAAAACGCCTAATGTCTTACTTCTTGGTGGTGTGGAGATATATAGATTTATTTTTATTTGGATTTATTTAATTTTTTTTTCAGATTTAGTTTACAAATGTAAGTACATGTTTCTGTTCATGAAATCTACATTATCAATCGGTAACCATACCGAAATTTGTGAGAGAAATATCCCAATTTATAATTCTCACTACGGCAACCAAGGGAAAGCTTTATAGAAATAGAGATAGCTTAATGAAATCAATTATAGTAAGGGTGAAAGGAAAATATCCTATCTTCCCTGTACTGAAAATATAAATTTTACAGAGTATAACAAAATATTTTTGTTGCGGTTAAAATTAAAGATAAAATTCAATGTGATTTAGAACATATGACTCATGAAATAAAAAAAAAAAAAAAAGATTTACAAGTAAATTCGCATTATACTTGATTCCTAAAAATGTGCATGTTTACCCTTTTTACTTGCGATTATAGGAAGTTATGTTCGTCAAAAAAATTATTTTTACTAAAAATCAAACATGACATTACGATCATAGAGAGCACCAAAAAAGTAGGCCCCGCCATTCCGTCTGTCTGTCTGTCTGCCTGTATGTCTTCGAATCTGCAGCCTAAAAGGTTCGGTGGATTTGTTTCAAACTTGGTACATATTGTTTTTTCGGTAATATGCCCACACGTTTTTTTCATTTTTTTTAAGACGACAAATAACAGTAGCTCATATACATTGTTTTGGCCAAAAACAAAAACCTTATTTTTTTTCAAAAACGGCTGAAAAAATGAGTTTATTAATGAAAGGAAAGGGTACCTTTTGGAAAATTTTTTTTTGGAAAAAATTGTTATTTTTGGTACCTCTGGTAGAACCATTTTTTTGGTGCCCGATTTTCTCGGTTAATTAAACGGTTAATTTGTTTTTTTTTTAAATTTTCTATGCAGAAGCTCCTAAAAAGTTTAAACACTATTGTAAGCCAAAATTTTTCAAACTAATTTTGTTTTGGATATTAATTTTTTTTTTTTTTGAAAACTTAAAATTTCGAAAACGGCTCAACAGATTTTTTCAAAATTTCGTATTTGGTGGGTTTTTGACAATTATCTTCAATAGTTCAAAAAACTATTTTTCTACAATAATAAACAACGGTACCTCCCATACAAATATTAAAAAAACCGTTAAGAAAAAAATTTATTTCTCGAAAACGGCTCTAAGAATTTTTATAAAAAAATTTGTCTGTTCTTAAATTACTACTGTTCACTTTCAAGTATAAAAATATTTGTTTGCGTTTTTATTAACCGTACTTCCCAGAGAACCACTTTTCATATTTTCGACTTTCTCAATATTGGACGAACCGATTAAAATAATCTTTTTTATACAAATGTTCCCTAAAATTGTTAATAAAACTGCATACGCAAATTTTCAAAAAAAAAGTTTTTCGATTTTTAAAAAATAAATAAAAAGCCATTTTACAATATCTTCAAAATGGCGTTTCAAATTTTTTTTTCTAAAAATGTTTCAAACCGATTTTTGAATTTATTTTTTGATATATTGCATGAATTATCCATGAATTCAAAATGCATCTTTGTTTGCCCTCAACTATAACGACTAAGCAATACAAAAACATTTAATTATGTGTATTATCCATTTATTTCTAATTTTTTATTTAGTTTCCCGTTTTTCGAATTTTCGCGTACGTCACTGAATACTAAATACAATGTAGGCCCTCATACATTTATATATACATATGTGTCTTTTAAAATCACATGAATCTTAGGTATGCATATTGCACCTAAACTATAAAATTATATGCATGTTCTAGCTTCATCCTTCATTTTTATTATCGTAAGAACATATATATTTACATACATAGGTTCTATCCATGTATGTAGATATGTACATATTTCTCTCCAAACTTACATAATTAATATCCATAACTTAGATTTAAATTAACATTTGTAGGTATATGTCACTATTCCTTAAATCATTCATTCGACAATTTATTATACTAAAAATCAAGGTAATCTTAACTACATAGGCTTTAAGCCTGCATAGGTTAACTACACCTAACTAACTAAACCTCAATGGTTAGCTACATTAGAGTTGTTAGCTACAAGAGCAAGTTCGTGCGATCCAGTCGTGCATTTTATTTTTAATAAAAAAGTATAAATATAATATTTGGATATTCAATACTTTGAAGGCCCTTTATCTTTTTTTCGAAGTAAAATATTCGAATTAGTAGATGTAACTTCAACTCATTTATTTGCTTTGTTCCCATAATAAAATAGTGTTTTTTTTGTTTGTTTCTTTAAAAAAGAAAAATTAAATGAGAGATATATATTTTATTATTTTGTTGAAGAATCTGGTTCCTCTTCGGCTATTTTGGTCACTTGATGTGTAATGAAACTAGTTTGGTTTCATTTACTTCTACCGACGTTTCGACAGGGGTTGCTGCCTTCTTCAGGGGATCCCTTATTGAAACAATAAATCACAAACACAGTTTAACAACTTTGTTTACAAAGAAAAAACAAAACTTCAAAGAACTTACATAAAAAATAATTAAATAAATTATTTGTCTAGTTTTGAATTTAAAAACTTTGAAAACTTTGTTGTTAATTGATTTTTAAATTTAAAATTTTTTAAAAAAGATTTAAGAAAGTTGCACTTCTAATGCGAAGATCAGTCTTCTTTTAATTTTAACTCAAAATTTAAAATTTCTTGGCCGTTACAAGAGAGCAGTAGACTGCGGAGATGTTTTGAGTGTCTTGTTTTCTGTTCATATTATTGTTGTTTTGAGGATGTGAAGAGTTTCCAGAGTGTACCTTTTGGCAAAATGTCTTTACGTTTGCAGAATTTCTACTTCCTCAAAATCTGGTTGATGGTTGGTTTGGACATAATGGTTCGCCAGTGCCGTCTTAGCGGAGCTTTTACTATTGATGTCCGATTTATGACCAGCTATTCTCTGTCGCAGGAACTGTTTTGATGTGCCTACATAGCAAAGGTAGCAATTTTCATCATCTTTGCCCTTGCAGTTGATTTTGTACACAACGTCGCGTCGGTTTTGTTTTTAACATTTTAACATTTTTAACATTTTAACATTTTAGAAGAAAGGATCAAAACGATCTTCCGTGTCTTAAGCTCCAGAGGACGACAGAGAACAGAGACGTACTTCTGACAGCAGGCATAGACCCAGAGGATGCCGTATTGGACGATGACCTCTATATAATCGAAGATCCGCAGGAAAGAGTGGAGGCTGTGGGGGCTGCTTTTCAGCAAGTGTACAAGGTGAATGCTAGCATTCGCCCGAATCATGACCTGGAGAACAGAGCTCTGCTTCATCACGTATGGCTCCGGAACGATATAACCGAATGGCGATCTGAGAACCTTGGTTTTACCAGGTTTAATGATGAAGATTTGGCAAACGCCTTAATCGCCGACCGAAATGGGCCCAGCCCCCTGTTAATTTCGAAGAATGAGCTCCAGCTCATCTTCGATTCATTAAAGAAAAAGAAGTCTGCAGGAGTCGATGGTATATCCAACGTTGAACTACGACATTTGCCTCAAGAAGCAGTTGACATTTATACCACACTGTTTAACAACGCGCTGAATAATGCATATTATCCAGTGCGGTGGAAGACAGCTGTGGTGCACCCTCTCCCAAAAAAGGGAAAGGACAACTCCAATCCGGCGAATCTCCGGTCGATAAGTCTTCTTTCGAGTATCAGCAAAGTATTTGAAAAGGTTATTAATAGAGCCCTGTTCAAGTGGGCGGAGGACAAAAATATCATCCCGGATAATCAGTTCGGTTTTAAGGCGGGACATGACACAATTCATGCCGCATCTAAACTTGTTTCTGATATCCAATGGAACAAAACTAAATAGCAGTGTGCGGGTGCCTGTCTGGTTGATTTGGAGAAGGCCTTCGACACCGTATGGTTAGAAGGTCTCTATCTAAAGCTAACCAGACTAGGTATAACTAAACCTCTATCGTATATGCTTTATGACATGCTAAATGGTAGAAAATTTGTTGTCAAGAGTGGCAATGTAACTTCTACCACAATTTTTAATATTAATAATGGTCTTCAGCAGGGAGCGGTTAACTCGCCGATTCTATTCAGCATTTACACCAGCGATCTGATAGGTAGTCTAACTCAGGCAATTGCGTACGCCGACGATCTAATTGCGTACAGAACAGCTAATACAGTTGAGGTCATCAAAAGTCTCTTGCAGAGTGACTTCGAAAAGATTCAGCGATATTGTGATGACTGGAAGTTGAAAATCAACTTCCAGAAATCAGAAACTATTTTGTTTAGGACTCCGTTGTCTAGCGCCTCAAGGGATACGAGAAAGAACTGGCGCAAGCTGGTGATCGTAGGGCCACATGGACATCCACTGGCGAGTAAAAGTGTAGTAAAGTACCTTGGCATCTGGTTGGATCAATACCTGTATTTCGACAGAAATATAGGTGCTGCTTTGGCCAGGGCTAGGGGAGCCTTAGCCCTGACAAAACGACTGTTTTATAGCAGCCGTCTTGACAGCAGGGTGAAGGTGATTTGCTACATGGCCCTCATCAGGCCGATGATTGCCTACGGATGCCCGGTGTGGTTCAACGTTGCCCCATCTCAAATGGAAAAGATTCGGGTGTTTGAGAGGCAATGTCTTAGACGTTGCCTTGGATTACACAGAACACCAGAGTCGGAGTATACAAGATATTATTCCAACCAGGTTCTATACAACGGCGCCAACATAAACAGAATAGACAATTTTTTGTTCAAGCTGATTCGGGGTCACGTTGCAAGAGCGATGTCCTCAACTAACAGCTTAATTTTTGGGGCTTATTACCCCAATAACGAATATTTTGAGAGTGCGCGGTTAAGTGGGTACATCCCTCCTGAGGCATTCCTCTATTTAGACAGTCGAGGGCTGATACAGGATGGAGGGGCGGTTCCGCTCATCTACCACGTCAGCCGGAAAACTGTGGATAGGCGACTCCTGTATAGTCGAGACGTCATCGCTCAAGGTGGAGAAGAGCGCCTTCGGTTCAGTAGGACTGTGTCCGATCGGGACCGGAGGGATAGGGCGAAACAGGAGAACCAGTTCTGGTGGCTCTCTGAACAGCATCGTGATATTTAAAGTCGATGAAGATGATATATCTTGGCCGACTTACATAGATTTAGGGCATTAGGTATAGGGAACAGTCAGGGTGGCACCAAAAAAAATTAAAAATATGTATGTATGCGGGGGCATACGTGCATTTATCTGCGTGTCTGTACATGTATGTGCGTACGTATATGTATGTGCGCATGTACATGTGTGGGTTGGTTGCATGCTGGTGGGTGTCTGCATGCATATAAAAAATAAACAAAAAAAAATTAAAAAACGAAAAAAATGCTGCTGTGGCTGTTCTAGTTTTTAAGTAGTTATAAGTATTATTAGGTATTTTAATTAGTTTAAGTTATTTTTAGTTAGTATAAGTTAGTTTTATTTAGTTTTAATTATTTTTAATATATATTTAGGTTTAATTTATAGGTAAAAAAAAAAAAAAAAAAAAAAAAAAAAAATTAAAAAAAAAAAAAATGATCAGATACCAAGTTTTTTGTATAAAAGTTTCTTGAAATATAAAATAAATAAAAAAAAAATAGATTTAATTAAAATAGTTTTTAGGTCGAAAGACATTAGTTGTAAGAGTTATTGTTTAATTTAGAGCGCCCGTAAAGGGCCAGTAAATTAGTTGTAAGTTATTGATAATTAGGCTAGTTTTAAACATTTTTGTCTAGCTTTAAGATAGTTATAAGTTAATATGAAATAAAAATGAATTTATAAAAAAAAAAAAAAAAAAAAAAAAAAAACAGCAGATACTAGGCCCCTGGTGGCACTAGATACGCAGTCTTAAGCCCTCTGGTGAGCAGTTATAAGACCCCTGAAAGACACGGCCAGTACATATGCACGGACAGATCAGCAGGTAACTAGCCCCCGGGTGCCATTAGGACGTTTATGCTTCGAACCAAAGATACCTTACCAGAGTCGGGGGAAAACTGAGGGACCAAATGGTCAGACAAAATCAGCTGCTTTGTGAACTACTCGTAATTTCGAGCTCGTCAGTTTGAACCGTTGTAAACAAGTGTATTTCCTCCACAAAATTAGGTCCTCATACTATATTTTCTGGTAGGACTGAGTGTGAACTGTATAAAAGTCGAATGCGAATGACAAATGTGTTCAACTCAGCTGTAACGTCACGTTTTAATAGTAGGTGTGTATTGAATTTGCGAAGTGTATTAATTGTCAGATAGTAATATACATGGGTTTGTAACTTTTGTAACGGCATTCTAGTGTTTGTACACATTCTGCGGGGTATTTACTTTAGATTGGCTTTTTTTGTTAAAAGGAACGACAATAAATTAATTGAGCTCTGCTGGTGTGTCGGTAATATAATTATTTTTACGAGACCTAACATCTGGCCATGGAAATATTCATTGTTAAAACGATCATTTATTCATTTCATAAATTAATTTGAATTTGGCTGGCTGAAATTATTAAGCTACCACAATTTTGATTTAATTTTTTTTTTAATTTACAATTTGTATGCAGAGCAACAGACATAAAAAATACTAAGGGCTCCATTGAATGGGCTACCTCTTTATTCTTACGTCTTAAATAAATTAAAATTTATTCACTTAAAAATATCTGCTCAATCATATAATCTTTCATCTGACTGAGTTAATCACTTATCACTTGTCAGGTGAAAATGATCAGATAAATTAAAAATAAATATTCACAGATACAGTACACTCTCCTAACTCCAACTGGCAATTATTTTATTTCTTAAAATACATTTAAAAAAAAAAAACCTTAAACTACTCTCCCATGGATTTAATTTAAGGCCCATGATAATTTTAAAATCTTAACAACAACAAAAAAAACACTCATATACAACAAAAAAAATGCCTACGCTGCGCCGCCATTTGCCAGGGCCATGACTATATATTCCTCTTCACAGATCTCCCGCACTAATTTACGAACTGGAAGATAGACGATTTTATCTGCCAACTGACTAAGCAATAATTTACAATTCAAAAGGTGTTAATGAAAGGTTCGTTGCTGAGAGAAGAAACAATAAAAAAAAAACTGAAAAGAAACAATTTTGTAAAAAGTTCCGATAGGGTTGGTTAAGTTTTGGAAAAGATTTGCAAAAAGAATTCACTTAAGGGCTATAAATCTAGCTTGAACAAGGAGAACTTATAGATATTTTGTGTTTTTGTCGAAATTTCAATGTTTAATACAAGAAAATAACACTTGAAGTCCTTAACCCCTTAGAGAATTTTAAAATATTTGTATATTTTGGATGCTATTCATTTTAATATGAACTTCGAATATAAGTGTGCATGTGCATTCAGAAGTTTAAGCCTTTCGCCCTACATTATACTGTATGACGCATTAAAAAAAATGCCACACACTGTGCAAGTCGTGTAGCCATGAAATTGGCACAAAAGGATGAACTGAGTTATGGAGGTCGATACAAAAAAACAAAACAGAATCTGAATCTGAATAAATGCTTGGTTGACTTCTTGGCACTGAACAGTCGTCGCAAGCAGTAAGTACAAAAAAATGTACAAGCTCTCCCGTGATGAAACGGCAATTCTTGAATACCTTTAGAGTGTTAAAAAAAATCCTTGTAGGCATACAATTTACGCCATATCTTATATTCTTTATATGTGTGTCTGCGAATTCCTAATTTATACATTTTTATTCAGTAAGTTGATTAGCAGAACTAATTGAAGATATTCATAATATTTTGAGGGCGAAATTAATTCGAAATATTCATAGATTTTTTTTTTTTTTTTTTTGTCACTTCACTGAAAGAATTTGTGCTTCAATTTCACAAATGAGCGTATGCAGTTATAGGTACCACGCAGAGACTTTCTCGTATTTTGATTTGTCACCCTGATTTGTATACGTGAATTAAATAAACTACAGTCAAATTTTAACTACGGTTTGAGCTGAACGAAGATACAAGGTACAAGAAACAAGCAATCCCGCCTGCCTATATCAATTATTTGAAATCATTTTTGTGCTCATACATTTTTGTTGGCTATATATCAAATACCTATCTCAAAAACGCCTCTAACAATTTAGTAACAACAAATTCAGCGGACTAATGGTATTATAGTTAGGGCGCTGCTAATGAGGCGAAACCAGGTGAGACTTTTGTTAGTGTTTTTTTTTTTTTTTGTTAGATGTTTTTTAATCCAATTAAATGGGAGCCATCCCTCAATCGATTTTTACAGTTCATGGCTTGGCAGATAGACAACGTCATTTGTTTTGACGTTTGGATAATATTTTTTTCCAAGTGTCACCTAAGGTCTCAGATACCTTTTCCGGAGGGGGAAACAAAGCCTGAAAATAACTCGTACAGATTCTTCACTGGATGTTCGCAGAGAGATATTTTTGATATTTTAACGCGCATAAAATATTTCGAAAAAAAAAAACTTGAATATCATAACAATTAAACATGAGTAATAAAAATTAATTAAAAACAAAAAATTTTCTTCTGGCAAAAACCGAAACCAAACCACCGAGACCGCGGATACCATCGATACTCTCGCCGAATTTCGGTACCAAAAATACGCTCTCGTCTCGATTGCTTTTGAAGTAGTCTCGTCTCGGTTTCGATACCATCTTTAATTATAGGTATTGTTTACATTTTTACTTAAAAAATTGTTAACACAAAATGTTATTAACGACATACCTGTTATAGTACCTATTTTTCTTTTATTTTCGACTCTCTCATTAACAACTCAATGGATTTCGATCAGGAGCTTATTCAAATTCTAAATAATACTGCATACCAGAATTTTGGAAAAATAGTTTACAAATTTATGTTGTTAAATATTTAAAATATCCATACTAAAATTTTTGTAAAAAATAAATTTTAAACAACCTACTATTAAGGCCTTAATACGAATCTAGTTAACAATTTACTATATACATAGTAGCCTACTAACTTTTCATAAATTTTAAACGTTTTGTTAACTAGTAAAATGCTAATAAGCCAGATAGCAAAGCATTTGAAGGGTTTGAATTTTGATGAACACAATTATTGTGTTTATGATTTGTAAATTAATTATATGTTGATGGAAACCCAACGTGTGCTCTTAATAAGTATTCGATGTTTATATTTTAATCATTTAACTTCATTATTGACAAAAAAAAATGTATACCAGCAGGATTCGAACCTGATGCTCCCGCGTGTGAGGCTGATATACTATCAGATGACACTATGGATTTAGTACGATACTAGAAATTTAAAGTAAGTGATTTTAGCTTTAATAAAATTTAAAGAAGGTAATATAATACTAAACTCGTTTAAAATTAGCAAAATCCTCTTTTTAACCTAGTATCATACTAAAAATGATATAACATATTATTAAATTGTTTAAAATTGTGAGTCATTTTTTTAGGGAGACAGACATAATCCCGAAAAAAATACCCCGAAAAGCCAAAATCCCGGAAATCCATAATCCCGAGACCCATTATTCCAGAAAACCCATTATCCCGAAAACAATAATCCCGAATGGCCAAAATCCCGAAAAAAAAATTTAAAACCCAAACTTTGTATACACCCAAACTGGACACCACCCCAAATCCTATAATAAGACCAAGCAGGGGGATTGCGCTCTTACGGGATTATGACTTTTCGGGATTTTGGCTTTTTGGGATTATGACCCGAACCTTTTTTTATACAAAATTTAGTAAAACAAACTACTTTAAGAATTAATGAATATAAGTAATTTATGTTTTAAGTAGTTAATTTATTATAACTTTAAAAATTCATTTAGCCGTTTCGACTAAAAATCTTTAGCTTACGATGGATGAAACATAAGAGCAAGTACGTGAGATCCAGTCGTGTATTTTTTACTATAAGCATACAAATTGAAACTTCCATTTAATGCTTAGTACACATTGGTCATAAAATTCCACAATTTTCGCCAATACATTTATTTTTAATTTGAAATCAAATTCTTCACATTTGTGTCAATTTATTTTTACAAAATTTATCTACTAGAGTTAATATTTTAAGCTTTACAAAAATCATTAAAATTCGAACAAAATAGATTATACAAATTGGTTGAACAAAAAAAAATGAATTAAAAAAACTGGCTGATGAAAAATGTCAGCTTAACGCAATTGTTGCATTTTTTTAATGGCGCCCAACAAATTACAATTTACATGTGTGAATTAAATTTATTGGTTGCATCTATCAAGACGAAAGCACTTAATTCCTGGTAATCTCCCTCCAAAAAACTACATTTTTTTGTAACCGGATTTACTCTTTCATTCTAACATAATACGAAAAAAAAACTGGACCCTAAACATTCGTTGCAAATAAAAATCTTAAAAATGCAAATGCTGTCCAAATGTCGCACCACTAAACGTCAGTTGCGTCATACCCAAACTGGATTTTATGAAATCGAACAATTTTTTTTTGTAGCAATACAGAGAGTCACGTCGTCGCTGAAGATTTGCCATGGTTGAAAAAGGCAAAATATCTATTTAAGCCCTTTCGTAATTCACCTCAAGGATGAACAAAAAATCATATCCATCCATTGGTCGGATAACAATCATGCCATCTGCGCCATGCATACATCTATCTTACCACCTATACCTGTCTATATAAAATTCATGGCAAATTTTCTCATAAAAAAAGGCAATTTTTCCAGGAATAAATTGCACCTTAAATACAAATATCTGGACTGCGTGTTCTGCATTCCAGAAGTTCTGATCATAATCGACTTTAAACGACGCGGTGCGACGCGCGGTGGATGCAGCACGTTGCGGCGCGGCACATGCAAATATTCTATACCTCATTCTTCATTTCTAAAGATATCTGTTTTTTATTCTAAATAAAATAAAGAAAAAAAAAAGATTCACTCACCTTAGTACTTGTGGTCCTTAGTGCACCGCCCAACGCAATGGCATAGACTTCAATTTCGTACATATCAACTCCAGACTCACGATCCAATTCCTTGGCAGTTGATAGAATTCCCAACTTGGTGTCAATGTCGAAGAGCCGATCAACTTGTTTATTCGATCCGCCATTAATACCAACACTTGTCACGTTTGTCACGTAATACTCAATTTCGGCGGAATTGAGGCGAGCTTTTACCGTCAAAATACTCGTTCCCGTTGGTTCGTTTTCGAAAACACTACCGGTTTGTTCCCGCTGTTCGAATACCGGACCGTTATTTATTGCCGAAGTTGCAATGATCGTAATGTATGCATCGGAGCTTTTCCGTTCGGATTGGACAGCTTCGTCGGTTGCTTTCAGCGCCAACTGATATCGAACTTCGGGGTTGGCGATTGATCGTTGAAGCGAAATTGCTCCAGAGTTACGGTGCAGTTTGAATAAATCCATATTTCCATTGACCATTTCGTACGTTACTAAGCCGTTAGTACTGGAATCTGCATCACGAGCATTGACGTACATTATCACCGATCCATCCCGACCCGGCTTTACATGATTCTTGCTATGCAGCGGAAGTATGGCTGCATTCATCGACACAAAAACAGGCACATTGTCATTGATGTCCTCAACTATCACTGTCACGATCTTCTCAGCTGAAAGCCGTTTTGCTGGAGGATCAGCTTGATCAGTAGCCACAACTGTCAGTCGAAAAGTGTCAATTGTCTCGCGATCGATTTGTCGAAGCGTATGAATTACCCCGGTAGTTCGATTGATTCCAAAATGTCTGCCCCCAGTTACTTCAGGTTCTTGTTTGGAAATCGCATACGTCACCTTTCCATTCGCCCCCGAATCCGGATCCTCGGCTGTCACAGTGACGATGGGAGTTTTTATTGCGATTCCTTCTTTAATTTGGCGAACGATAGCAGTATTGGGAAAATTCGGTGGATTGTCATTTTCATCGACGACATTCACAGTGAACATGATGGTGGTAGAAAGTCGAGGTGTGCCGCCATCAGATGCAGTGATATTCAAAATATACGTCGTCGTGTCTTCATAGTCCAGAGACTTATGCAAATATAAGGATCCACTAATTGGGTCAATGTGGAACGTATCCTTCCGATTTCCGGCCGATATCGAAAACGTCACCTGGCTATTCATCCCCAGATCCGAATCACTTGCCCTGAACTTCATCAATTCTGTTCCAATCGGACTGGTTTCTTTTACCGAAATTTGGGTGTCTGTTTGCGTGAATTCCGGCGCATCATCGTTCTCATCCAACACTTCTACACTAATTGTCGTACTCGCCGACAGCTGGCCCTTTAAAGCTGCATCTCTGGCAACCACTGTCAATTTGTATGCCGCCTTTGTTTCGCGGTCCAATGGTTTGGCCAGAGAAACCTGACCCGTGGCGTCATCAATAGCAAACCGTCCATCTTGATTACCATCGGTTATCGAATAATACACATCGCCATTGAGACCCTCATCTGCATCGATCGTGTATACGCGAATGACCTGTGTCCCAACACCAGATCCCTCAGATATCTGCACTTTGTATGGCGCCCGCAGAAATTGCGGTGCATTATCATTAACGTCTGTAATGAAGATCCTCACTTTGACTTTATCGCGCAATCTCTGCAGCCCATTATCACTGACGATCGCCTCCAATTGAAGAAAATTCTGATTCTGATTTTGCACCAATTCCTCGCGATCGAACGGATGCAGTGTTTTAATGAAACCATTGCGCGAATCAATTGTAAAATCAGCCTCCTGCGATGACAAAGAGAATATCAGCTCTGCATTGCGACCAATGTCACGATCGTATGCGGTCAGCTTGCCAACAAATGAGTCAACCGGCTCGTTCTCCGGTATGCTGAAGGTGAACGTTTGATTGGTAAACTGCGGGGCATTGTCATTCTCATCAATGACATGAATGATCACCGGTACCACGGACGAACGCGGCGGTTCGCCAGCATCCTTGCAGGCAATTGTCAATGAGTAATAATCCTTTTCTTCCCTATCCAGTTGAGACTTCACGAACAAATAGCCATCGGGGAAAATTCCAAATTTTCCTTCGACATTGCCTTCAATTATGTCGTAGGATATCCTGCCATTGGCTCCTAGGTCGGCGTCAGAGGCGGCCAATGCAAAGAAGCGCGCATTAACCGGTGTCGACTCCAACAGAGACGTCTCGTAGGAGGTATGATCGAAGACAGGTGTATGATCGTTAACATCGGCTATCTGGATGGTGATGGTATTCTTGGAGGAGAGCGCCATCGGTGTACCACCATCGGTTGCTGTGAGCTCAACGTGCAAAACTGTCCCCGGTTCGGCTCGGATCGGTCGATTTAGGTACAATACACCGGTTGCTGCGCTAATGCGAAATTGCTCATCGGGATTGTATGTAAGACTATACGAGACATGACTATTAATTCCCGAGTCTCTATCACGAGCCCGTGACAAGTACACCTCTTGACCAACGGCAGAGTTCTCAGCGAGAAGGATCTCATCACGATCGTGAGCAAAAATTGGTGCATTATCGTTTAGATCTAGAATCGATATGTTCACTGTTGTACGACCATATGCCAATCCGGCGCGGGCAACTATCGTTAGGGTATATTGAATCATCGATTCACGATCGATCCGCTTCGCTGTCGTTATGACCCCGGTGCGAGGATTTATTTCGAAATTTTCATCAGGATCCCCAAACACAATGGCATACTCCATGTTTAGTTGTTGTTGTTTGCTAGTCGCCTTCACCTTTACATTACCCACATCACGGCCAATGTCGGCATTGGGATTGCTGCCATGATCCTCGACGATCTGGAATTCATATCCAGTAGAAGAATCAAATTCTAAGCATTCCATTTTTGATTGTTTAAGAATCTCGACGACGGCATTGCGTTCCGAACGACGATTGCCATGATCCTTCGACGATACGATCAGTTCGTAAAGTGCTTTGTTGCCACTACCACTACCACTGCTCTTTGAATGGTGACGCAGATCATCAAGCAAGCTGATCACCCCCGAACGGGCATCAATAGTAAATAGATTATCAACATTACCGCTCTCCAGCTTGTAGGTAATTAAAGCATTATCACCGAAGTCACGATCGGTGGCAGTTACCTTGAGTATGGATGTGCCGATCGGCATATCATCGGCAATCGTTTGGAAATATTGTTTCGGATAAAATTCTGGGCTATTATCGTTGATATCCTCGACGGTTAGGTATACAGTAGCAGTTGACGATTGCGGCGGTGCACCCTGATCGCGAGCCACCACAAAAATCTCATAATGTGCGATCGTCTCACGATCGAGCTGATGCTTTGTGGTTAATTGACCAGTCAACGAGTCAAGGGCGAATTGGTCGGGATATTTTTGTTGAACGATCGCAGGTAATGTATATGTGACACTGCCATTGGTTCCCTGATCGTGATCGGCGGCTGTGAGCATCGCAACTAATGCATGTGGTTGGGTATTTTCACTAAGGCTAACATTGATGTGTGGTTGGGAAAATTGTGGCGCTTCATCGTTCTCATCAAGTATAGTTACTTTAAGTTCGGTGTGTGCCCATTTGGGATTGGGACCACCATCCCTCGCAGATATATTCAGCTCAACGGTGCCCTGGATTTCACGATCTAGTGCGGCGCGTGTTGTTATCAGTCCAGAGTCTGGATCGATGCTAAACCATTGTTTGTCGTTACCTGAGACAAAAGTATAGGAAATTTGTGCATTGACCCCAGTATCTTCATCGGTGGCTGTAATGCTAGCTACATACGTACCCGGTGGAGCAAGTTCACTAAGCACCGCTGTATATTCTGATTTTTCAAATACCGGTTCGTGATCATTCACATCGTTCACTTGGATAATGAGGTATGCAGTGGCTGTCCGCTGTGGGGTTCCTTTATCGATAGCCACAACTGTCAGATTGTACTTGCCAATCTCTTCACGATCAAGTGCACCATTCACACGCACAATATCAAAACTGGGCGTCTTTTCGAGGCGGAAGTGTTGCATCTCATTGCCAGATACAATCCTTATACTAGTGTCGCCATTGAGGCCCTCGTCCATGTCGACCACAGACACTGCAGCTACCACACTTCCATTTGGTGCGTTTTCATCGACAGTGGCAAAACTGCCCGTAGGTGGAAAGTACTGGAATCTTATCACTGGATCATGATCATTCGTATCAATCAAGCTTATGGTGACATAGGTGCGTCCATCTTGACGAGGAGAACCATGATCGCGGGCAAATACAGTGAACACGCAACTTTTTGAACACGAGTCCGTCTGGCAATTTGGGTCTTTACACGATAGTCTCTGGGTCGTCGAAATGACACCTGTCTCTGGGTCCACTGTGAACTGAGTCTCTGTGTCGGACAGGTAGTATGTGATTTTACTGTTATCACCCAAATCATTATCGGATGCCATCACCTGCAGAACCGGTGTACCTGGCGGTACGGATTCAATCAATGAGGCATTATAGTCACTATGGTCAAAAATCGGTGGATTGTCATTGACATCGATAATGGTCACATTCACTTGTAGGTATCCAAATAGCGGTGGATAGCCACCGTCACGTGCTGAAATATTCAACGTATAGAATCCACAAGATTCGCGATCCAGACTTTTGGTTGTTTCCAGGTGCAGGTATGATACATCACGCCTGGGATTCTTCGTCACAGCTAAGCAAAACTTGTTGTCATGATCCCCATCCACAATGCGATAATCATCGGTGACGCTGTTCACTCCGGTATCGCGGTCAGTTGCTGCGTCGAGCAGTAGGCGAGTTCCCGATGCCGCACTCTCTGGAAAGGACACCGCTATGCTGGGTTCAGGGAACTCTGGCGGATTGTCATTCACATCGTTCACAATGATGCGAACTTCGATGGGATAAGTTGGCTGACTGGATAGCACCACTAAATCGTAACGGTCCCGCATTCCCTCCCGATCCAGGACCATATTAGTCTTTATTTCCCCTGTATTCTGGTCAAGAGTGAACTCCCGGGGTGGTTCATTGAACCGATATGTAAATCCTGGTTCAGCTGTTATCGATCCCACCACGGTGCCTCTTGGTTTACCTTCGTCCACATTTAAATAAACTGTTTTATCAACTGCCCGCGACTGCATTTGTCCACTTCCATCGGCTGACGATCGCCGTCGTGGAAATGCCGTATACTGAGCCGATGATGAAAGACTTCCCGGACCCGGACCTGGTACATGCACCCCATTTACTACGACACACAACAGACTTAAGAACCCAATTATTATCGCAAGCAGCCATTTGCTAGCAAAGTATCTCGTTTTTATTGATTTAGATTTAATACACCTTGACGATAAAGATGATGATTTTGTTTGTACTACTTTTTTAGATATGACACACATTCTGGGCACCGATTCATTCACCAATCGGCTGCAGAACGTCATAATTGCTTGTGAGCGAAATTTTTAGATAAATTTTGTTGCTTTTGGTTTTTGTACTTTTGAATTAAGCATTGATCCATCAGGCGATGAGCACAATTGATTTTTTTATTTTTTTTTTAGTAAGACCAAAAATTTACGGATTTTTGGAGTATTGGTGTTAAGTGTTTTCGGCGGTACCTATTTCCGATTAACATTTCCGCGACGACACGATGTTGCCACTGTTACCACGAAACCGCGCCATCCTGCGCACTAACCGAAACAATAAAGGGACAATAAATATTTATTTTTTTTTCTTAGGGAAATATACACTCGAATATTGCGTTTGAGATTTATTAGATGTGGGAGCACTTTTATGATGCAATCATGTGCATGGAGTATATATTCACACACAAGTTATTATCTGTAAAAGAGAATGAAAAAAATGGTTAACTTTAATGCAATGAGTAAGATATAATTAAGTGATTTTTCTTAGTTAAAATCTGAAAGGAAGGTTATGTCAACTTTACATTACACTGTCTTAAACTCTTTATTTTTTTCTCAAACCACCGACGCTCATTTTTAATTATTTACTAATATTTAACATGCAATAACTTTGAGATAAAAATTTTAATTTTGTTATGAATAAATGGCTTTCTTATTTTATTCCTAAAAATGCATTTACAATTATATAGGTAGATACTATTATGTGTGATCATATATGTATAATTTACACCGATCATATAATGTTTTTATAGTCCAATATGCAATACAGCATGCATATTTTCTGCAAACCAGCCTTATGCTTCGTGGCACTGATGACTTTCGTAATTTTGATTTTTTTTTTTGTCGAACAAAACATCAGGTGTCGCACAAGTAACAAAATGACGAATATTTTTTTTTATATATGTAAAACAATCAACTTAGACATAAAGGTAGTAGCTAAGCACCCGGACAAATAGACAAGATTATCTTAAGACCAACGCTTATTCTCCAAATCTCGCTTTAATTGCGATTGCTTGGCCTTAAACAATATAATTCAAAATCAATTAGGATTCTTATACATAAATCATCATAATTGACTTGGTTAGCTGTACATACGGTCTCAATTTAAAACACTAACAATTTACTACAAATTATAATGTCTCTTCTTTACGGCTTCTAAATCAAACAAAAAAAAGAAGATTAATATAATTGTCATTGAAAAAAAAAATAACTTCACGTGCAGTTGCAAGTCCAATAGCTATATCAACTCAAACGAGTCTAATAGAAATCCCAAGAACAGTGATTTGTTACTATACTTTGAACGAATTCCTTTTAACAAAGAAAGGCCCAACAAACACCCCAGTAAAAAATAAGTTAAAAAAAAGCAAACAAACAAAATTTGTTTTAATTTGCATTTTAAGGCTGAGAAAGAATATCACACTATAAATTACTATAAATTAGGATTCCATGATTTATCTTTGAAAACCCAAAAGTATAGATAGATTTTTTCTCCTAAAATTTTAATAAAAATTAGTAAATTGATATGTCCAACAGTATGGTGCCGCATGGATATGACATTGATCTATGTTCGAAGTTATTCATTTTTAAATAGCGTTATGTTTATTTGGCTATACATAATATACAAAGATTTATAGGCTTATCTTAGATTAAACTATACTGGGAATTGGGATTAATAATAGAGTTTATTAACTTCCGGCTAAAGATTTGTATTATGGTTTTGGAAATTTTTGATGGCACCCTAATGATTAAAAACGTACAGGTAGCTTACCGAAAATGCTCGAAACTTGAATGATTTCGGATTTTGTAAAATGTTTTATTTGGCTTGCAGTTGAATGGTTTAAGAAGCCTTTCATAAATCAATTAATTTGCTGGACATAACTTCTTGTCTTTTACACAATTGCGTCAGTTGGCTGAAAATACTAGGATGCTTGCTTATACATATATAATCTTTTATGTAAAATATCTTCAAGATTATTAGCGAATGTTTTTTTTTTTTATTGTGCCTTAAGAAATTTTAAAACTACTTTTGGTATTTTCAACTCCGCCATATCTATATATTATTTGAAATCAAATATTGTATGACATATTATTATTAACAAATTTGTTTACTATCGTCATTTGAGTAGATTTAAGTGGATATTTTTTTATATAATAAGTAATTAATTATCATCAAATTATATTTCTAAAGAGCCATTAAAAGCTTATTAACATAAACAGATATAAGATCAAACAACTTTGAAGAGGGTTACCAATCAAACATTTATTTTTGGTCTTGACATGACATCCGTTTGCAAAAATCAAGAACATTTGGAATTGTTAAAAGCTGCATAAATACTTTTGTAATTTCTACATGCTAAGAAAAGCTTATATCAGAATATCTATGCCAAACTATTCTATTGTATAATTTTTCTTTTCAATAAATAATTTTCATTTCGTATGTCGACTATCATCAGGTTATGAGCCCAGTTAACAAAAGTTTTATATTTAAATTTGTTTTGATTTCTGATATTTGAATAAATAAAAAGCTTGAGGACGGACGCAGCAATGGAAACAAAAGCGGTTGAGAGAACTCTAAAATTCCACATCGTTTAAATTCTTCAAATTTCAGATGTTGGAAATTTCAAATGAATGCAGTTCTTCGAAGCCATGATTTGTTAGACATTGTAGATGGGACAATCGCGCGTCCGATTAGTACCGCAACTGCAGAAATTAAAAGTAAATGGTTGCAACGTGATGGTAAGGCGATGGCAATATTATTCGCATCGATTGATCAAGAGCAAGCATCGTCGTTTTGGACTGCAAGTCATCAAAAGAACTAATGGGAATGCTCGAAAGTATTCATCAAAATAAGAGTGACGTCCGAGTAATTATGCTGTACGAAGATTATTTCAGTCTTAGGATGACCGAAGATGAATCTGTTACATCACATGTTTCAAAAGTACGCCATATTGCATCGGAGTTAGAGGACCAAGGAGAGAAATTATCCGATAATTTAAAAATGTGTCGAATAATTAGCAGCTTGGCTCCGAGATTCTAAAATTTCCGTACGGTTTGGTATAACATCAAAGAGTGTCGTACCATGGAAACTCTATTGGCAACATTACAGCTGAAAGAAGATCAAATACAAAAGGCAGAAAGAGACATAAAACAGCACAGAGATCTAAGGCCGTACGAAGCAGCGTTTAGCGCAAAACAGACATTCAAGAAGAAGAAGATACATAAAAGCGATCGAAAAGATAACATGTCATCCTTGTGGCCAGATGTGTCATTGGAAACGAAACTGTCCAGATAATAAAAATAACAACAAATGTGGCACCAATACGAGCAATAACAGAGGTGGTAAACTGGTTGCTTATGCCAATAGCGGACGAAATTCTATCAGCTGACTATTCTGACTTATGGTTAGCAGTTTCAGCAGCGACTCGACATACGACCTTTTGAAAAGATTGGTTTACTACATTTTCATCTGAAGGCGAGTTTAAAGGTGTACAGATTGCTAATGATGAAACCTTAGACATCAAAGGAATTGGTTCGATTGAAATAGAAGCTTGGGTTGATGGAAAATTGATAACAAGAATAATTGAAGACGTGCGTTATGCTCCAAAAGCAAAAGTGAATCTTTTTTCTATCGTCCAATTGGCAAAAAAAAGGTTTTGGAACTGGTTACACAGATGGAAATGGTTTATTCAGAATGGCGTTCAGAAATGTTCAAGTGGAACGTGCATGTATCTCAACAAGTGTTAAAGCTTCAGAATGTTCCTTACAGCAGTGGAATCGGAGCTTAGGACATGCCAATGTTTCAAGCATCAAAACGTTGTGCTCAAAAGGATTGGTAAGTTGTGTTAAACGAATACACGTGAAAAAATACTCAATTTTTTCCCAATTTAATTTCCAAAGATAAAAAGAGCTTTAAGTGCCTTGAGTAATGTACCAAAAAAATTAGAGTTTTTAATACACAATCGTACATTTAATTCGTAAAAATATTGTACAAAACATCGGAAATGCGATATACCTAAGTACTATAGGGCAAGTTTTGCATTTGGAAAAACAAAATCGAACTCTAGATTTTAATCAAACTTGACATTACGATTATAGAGAACTCCATAAAAAGTGTGTTGAATCGTGTTTTTTAGCCCCAAAAATCTTAATTAATTTACATTTACAAAATTTACACTTTATTGTTTGCCTATTTTGTTATTAACGATACCTGCCATTCAACCATTTTTCCGATTTTCTACGTTCTCATAAACAGCTTGACGGACTTCGATCGAAATTCGAATTCTAAGCAATACTATAGATATACAAGCATTTTTGAAGAATATTTTTTAGGATATTAAAAAAAAAGAAAGTTCAACATTTCGAAAACGGGTTGACGATTTTTTTTAAAACTCTGTTTTTAAATTTATATTGTTTAAAACTTAAAATTAACATACCATTATTCTTTTTTAAATTAAAGAATTTTTTTATAATTAAGGAAAAGTTGACAAATAATTAGCCGTTTCTACTAAGAACATTTTGCATACAATGTGATCGAAGATAGTGCATTTTAATTTTCTTGATCTCACATTAATTAGTAATACAAAAAATTTAATATAATAATTAACATTCTTGAACATAATATAACTAAGGAAAACATTTTTTTTTTCAGGAGTAGGTTTCTAATTTGACATTGTTTTGTTTTTACAAAATAATGCTTTCAATAATATTATTTTTATTTTCATCAGAACATATCTGAATATTAAGAATATATATTTAAAATTTATAATTTATTTAAGTAATTTTTGTATTCTTAATAATATTCTTATATTTTTAAAAGATTAGTTGGTCCCACTATTTTCTATGATAAGCTAATGAAATTGCAGCTGCTACAAAAATAATATTGATAAAATTTATTAATTTTTTTTTATTTATAACTAAAATTATTAAAAGGATAAGATTCAAAAAAAAAATAAAATGCACCACCACTTAATCGTACGAACTTACACTTGCTATGATTATGTATGCTTAAGGACGACATAATTAATTTAACTTTTGTTCTTAGTATAATAAATTATGTAATGTATTATTTTAGCTAGGATGTATGTAGGTAGGTTGACGTTATTCACATAACTTCATATGATAAGGGCAAGGTACATGATATTTATATTATTTTTAAAGACAGTATTTAAGCATGTAGGTACCAAAATCTATATGTTCATTTATAAATTTCATATTTTAAAAGGAATCTGAATTATGTACCAAGGTAGACGCCAAAAATGAATGAAATACAGATGACTTCGCTGTCATAGATTGAAAAAAAAAAACAAAGATGCCATTTCAATTCTTGGACAAATATGATGGGTGTTTGCAAGAAAAAATTAAAAATCGCTGCAGCGGATTTTTACAAAAAAAAATTTGTATTTAATACAATTTTTATTATTTTTTTTAGGAAAAAAATCCTCTAAAGTAATTATTAATGTACGTATACATTTTAAATAAAATAAAAATTTAGTAACCCATTTTTGAAAATTCGAATTTTTAAAATAAATATTGATTTGTTTTTAAATCTCAAAACTTTTTTTTTTAATTTGAATATGCAATGTGATTTATGCTTTTAAGAAACATGTGTATAACAAAAATAATTGTAATCAGTTCGGCCAATAGTGAGAAAGTTGAAAATATGGAAAATGGTTCTATGAGAAGTTTTCCTAAGAATGAAAAATTAAATATTTTTTTTGTAAAGTCTTATTAAAATTCATGCAGCCTTTTGTGGGCGAAAAAAATCGTCTACGTTTTTTATACTTTTATATGGTAATGTTGTTTTTTGATTTAGAGAACATGTTTTTCTCAAGTATTCTAGAAAATCTCAAAAAAATACTAAATACACAAGTTCAAAGAATTTGCTTAGGTCGTTTTCGAAATACATATCTATAAGAAAAAGGCTTTTAACGAAATGTTATTCATACTTCTTAGGATCTGTCCATATTAGAATTTTCAAAAAAAGCGACTGAACCGTTCTCCAGAAAATTGGAAACCAAAAATGCTTCTAATAAAGGTACCAAAACTACTATTTTTTGACAAAAAAAAATTACTAAGTAGTACTTTTGCTTTTATTAACTGATTTCTTTTTAAATTAAGATCGTGGAGCAGTGTTTGATAAAAATAAGATAGGTTTATTAATTTTTTTTTAAATACTAAACGCATAGCTGAATCGCACGTACTTGCTCATATATTCGATCACATAGCAAGCACAAAATTCTTTGTAGAAAAAGCAAAATATATTTTAAAAGTCGTTTTTTACTTAATTTTTTATATATAGAATTTCTTTAATTTTTGCTAAAGTAGTTGAAATCAGTATTTACTAATATAAATTTAATAACAATGTACCAAAAAAAATCGTTATCCTGTTTTCGAAATATGGAATTTTCAAAAAAAAACTGATTTTTTTTTCAAAAATCCAAAAAAAAAGTATTTTGTTAAAATTATAGTGTTCAGTATTATTACGCATCCAAGGGACATGCTATGTAAACATTTAGATCGATTTCCTGTAAGCCGGTACAATAACAGGAACCATTAATAAACAAACTATTAAACACAAATATGGACTAATATCACAGTGCACTGAATTTTTTGTTGTCAAAATCGTTAGAGACCTTTTCGAGATAATAAGGATTTACAATTTTTGGTACAAAAAATATTATGGCAGGTAACGTTATTTTTGGGTTAAAAAAATAATCCATCCAATCAAATGAGAAGTTGAAGAAAATCGGTTCAGTGGCTTGGGCTTTAGATCGACCTACGGACAGGCAGAAAGATGGAATTGCAGGTATTCTCTATCACTATAATGTCAACTTTGATTAAAATTTATAGTTCGATTTTTTTGCACATGCAAAACTTCCAATATCATATATATCATAAGTAAAAGGATCTTTAAAACAAAAGAGCTGATATGCAAACTCGAAAATAAACAAAAATATATCTTTCAATTTATAGAACTGTGGTTAAAGTTATAAAAAAGGATATGTGAATGGTATGATAGCATAATGTTTGAGAGAAAATATTTAGTTTATTCAACAGAAATCGATAGCCTCTAAAAGTTCTGAAACTCAGCTTAACGGCATTACAAGTATTCACTGTAACTCTAGCTTAGCTTTTATTCTTATTCATGTATACATTATTAAAGCTATCACTTTTTAATAAGATATTATATCTTAATGTGTATAGCATATCGATAAATTGAATAAACTAAACTAAACTAAACTAAACTCTAATTCCTTAAGGGCAATTTGTTTTAATTGTTTTAAGCTACCTTTCAAATAAATTTATATTAAATACATCCCTAAATAAGCACTTTTGCAAATCATTTTAATGGAACTAATGTGAATGCTACAGGAAAAGGTCTCGTCAATAGGGCAGAAGCCTCCAACAACCAACAGCCATACTTTTAAGATCGCTGGATCTGCAGAAACTGTTATTATGACAAAGACTGGCTTATTCCATTTAACGTCCTACCCAAAGTTTCACCATCTGAAATGGCTTTTAGTTTCATTTTATGTAATTTCAAAATTTATTTACTTTTCCAATTTATTTCTAAATAATTTCAATGTTTTCTTTTCGATTTTAAATTGTATACAAAAAATATGTAACAACAGCTTATGCAAAGAGAATTATACAATTTTCCCAAGAGGCTTCTTGGAAATCTCTTTTCTTCTTCTATATGTTCATGTGTGTAATGTACGAAGTTAATTAAAGGATAACAACAACAACAGAATTAAGGTAGCACAATTTTGGTTTTTATTCTTCTTCTAACTTCGTAAGCGCGTGAGCAACTCTTGAACTTGCTTTAGAAGAACTGTTCAACATAGTGAAAAAAAGAAAGTAATAGCAAAGAAAGACGAACCGTGCACATCACGCAGAGGTAAAGATGCTTTTTTATGTGTGCAAGCCAAACAAGAAAATTTTTTTGTAATGATGGCCAACACTTTATGGAGTCTGTGCATAACATGCACGCAATAAGAGATAGAGGACCCAGATGCACCGATCAACTATATTGATCACTATATTTTTCAAATATCCTTTTTTTATTCTGTATAAATTCGGGAAATTTCTAAAGGAAGAAAACCATTTTATTGATATATTCCTAATCCAAAAAAAGAACAACAACTGCAAATATACATTTATGACAACGAAAGGGAAGAACGAGTTTAATATGTGTGTGTGTAATGCTCACGAAGAGGATTTCTACTGATGCATTCAAACTTCAATTCAAAGTGAATATTTTAACTAAAGGAAAAGAGATGAAAAGATCAAAATGACAGAGATGGAATAGAATCAAGATAACCTCACATACAGGTGAAAATTCAAGTTAAAATTATGCTCCGTGCTACCTGTGTTCTTTTCTCCATCGTGCGTCGTTCTATAGTCGCCGTTCTGGTCTTGGGCCCGATCTTCGTTGTCCGTCCGTTCGTTCGTCCACAGGGATTTTTTGTTTGCTTCGTTTTTTTTTGTTGTCTAATCCATCTCTATTCTATCTCCTCGTTCGTTTTTCGAATATTTCTTTAGGTCAAAAAACAGGATTTCCAAAAAAGAAAAAAAAACCAACAGAGAAAAATTGGAATTTCGTTATAGGAATGGAATCTAAAACGACAACTGATGGTGGTGTTTTTTAGTGGTAGAGAATTATAGATATATATGTAGCTCGTAGATAGCTAGATAGAAATAGTATCTACCTGTGCGGCGCGGCGGTTGGTGGTTGAAAGATTCCAGGAATCAACAAAGGAATTATGTTTGACTAAATTCGATTCAGGGAATTTGGGTATCCTTGATGGATTTTATTTTTTTTCCCTTACTTTATTTCAGACACTTTTTTAGCGGTTAAACTGACAAAATATCTTTTGGAAGTGCAAATTTTAAATAAAACAAAATGGTTATTTTTGTTTTCTTTCTTTTAAGAAATGAAGAGATTAATTGATTTCGTTTTGTTTTTTATATGAGTCATTTCTTAAAAGGTTTAAAATGTGATTTAGATGGGATTGTGCGGCTTTATGCGGTATAGGTAGGTAGTTGGCTCAAAACATGAAAGATCATGAATAAACATTAGACTTAAGATCATCTGCGACTACTGTTTAATGGCCGCTTATAATTTGATAAGCAGAATATTAAAAGATGCTATTAATTTTAAGTAGGCATATAAAATCAATATTCATAGATTAAGCCTATTGGTTAATTACTGATTTGTTAATAACATCGCATTTAAAAGGACAAAAACTGATTGGAAAATGTTTCTTCTTTTTTATCTTAATCAAAACTTTTATAATGGTCTTCTCCTTTGTTTATGATTGAAGATGATATTTTACTATTTATGACAAACGATTTGTTGATTTATTTCCAGACACTATAAAAACAAGTTATAGATACCATAGTGACGAAGAGTTCTGTAGCACTTGAAAGCGGTCCCCGGTGTTTTTCGAAAAAACTATCTTCAGTAACGAGTCATACAACCAATTTCTGGTGAAGTAAAATGATATTATCAAGTGGTTCCAACAGAAAAGGGCACGTGGAAACACATGAAATTTTCTGAACTACCGATTTGGGGGCACGATGATTTGAAAAAAAAGACGAGGGTTCTGATGTGCTAGCTTACGTCTCATTATATCTAAAATTAAGTAACTGGAAATTTAGATCAGCCAACATTTTAAGTTACCATAACAAATTAATAATAAAACAAAAGTATAGGGAATTCGACATCTGTTAAGCTTAGTTGTTAAACCAATTTTTTTTTTCAGTTGAAAGTCTGACATTTACGAAAATGGATCGCTTAACTAACGCACAACGCATAAAAATTGTTAAGAACTACTACAAAAATGGTGATTTTGGCACAGCCACATATCGTGCTTTAAGAGGAGATTGTGGTTAACATAATCGTCCAACTACGCAAGCAATTAGCAAAATTGTGAAGAAATTTGAAGAGACTGGATTGGTTACAGATATTGTAAGGCCTGCGCATCATCGTTTCGCTCGTACCGCTGAAAATATCGTTGCTGTAAGCGAAAGTGTTGCCGAAGACCCGAATGTGTCGATTCCTCGTCGTTCTCAGGAATTAGGACTGTATTAACGCACATTATGGCGTATTTTGCATTTGGATCTACACCTACATCCATATACGTTCAGGTCACACAACACCTGAAGCCAGCTGACCATTCACAACAACGTACATACGTCGAATGGGTGCCTGAGAATCCTCAAGTAATTAGAGAGAGGCCATTACTTCCACAAAAAGTCACTGTTTGGGGCGCTCTTTGGTTCGGAGGTGTGATTGGACCTTACGTCTTCGAAAGCGACGATGGCACGACTGTCACCGTCAATTCGGAGCGTTATGGTCAAATGATAACCGACTGTTTTTTACCTGCTATTGAAGAATACGACTTGGAGAATATGTGGTTTCAACAAGACGGTGTCACATGCCACACAACTCGAGCGAATATGGCTTTATTGCAAGAGACATTTCCTGGCCGCGTAATTTCTCGTCGTGGCGATATCAGCTGGCCACCAAGATCATGCGATTTGACACCGCTGACCTTTTTTATGTGGATCCGCGCGTAAAACCGTGTTTATGCAGAAAAAGCTTTAACTCTTTTGCACTTGAAAACCACCATTCGTCAAGTTATGGCTGAGATACCGCCCAATATGTGTCAAAAAGTTGTCGAAAATTACCTCAAAAGAATCGATGCTTGCAACAATTCGCGTGGTGATCATTTAAATGATGTAGTGTTTCACACATAATGTCAACGTTCAAACTTTATAATAAAAAAGAAATATCATGAAAAAAAAATTTAATATGTGTTTTATTTAAGTTTACTTTTGAAACCGCAAAATGAATAACCCATTATTTTAAGCTTATCTTAAAAATCAGAAAATAAATTAGACAACTTTCCATTAGAAGAACACCAATTGGATTCTTAACGATTTAGCTCCGTTCAAGTCCAGTTCATCTGCGGTTTCATTGGCTTGTATGCCACTATGCCCTGGAACCCTGATTAGTTTATTGATTACTGCCAGATCAGAAGGGGGAAAATATTTCTTGCATCTTCTAAGAAAACCTAAGCACCTTGCAGAATTTTCGGCGACATCGGTCATTCCAAAAAAGGTGGTCAGTGACTGAAAATTGTTCGGTTTTCTCGATGAAAGCACCACTCGTAGACAACGGAATTGTGGGAGGGTTCCGCTTTGACAGCAGAAGACAGCATTGAGCTTTTGAAGCATTAAGTTCAACACGGTTTCTTTTTTCCCCATTGGACAATGCTATCGAGTTCAATATTTAATGAGCTGCCTTTCAAGTTAATTTAGATGTGGAACTTGAACGAACATGGGTGTGAATCTAAAAATGAATATGCAAAGCTAAGGGTACTATCGTCAGTAAAACAATATATAGGATTGGAGGTTTTAGACAAGAGATCATTGATGAATATGAGAAAGAACGTCTCAAAGAGAGTAACGGGGGGCTGGGGCACACCAGCATTTATTTTGTTAACTTCAAACTTAAAACCGTCAAATGCGACTGGTATTGAGCTGTCCGAATGTAATTTCTAATGCAACGAAGGAGAGGTTCATCGATATCAAATGCACGCATTTTTCATTTTTGCACGCAGCTTGATGCCAAACTCTATCAAATAGTTTTTAAATAGGACGTGACTCAAGACATGCTAAAATATTATGACAAAAAAGATGAGTTTATGCGACCGCGTAGTGTTAAAAAGTCATTCGACATCAGAAAATTAATTGCTTTTTTTAACAACCTCTTTTTAAGGGCCAACAACTTTTATAACTGTTCTCTTGTTTCGTCCATTTAAATATCAAAAAGATGTAAGCCCTTAGGTTTGTGCCACTATATGGTGAGATATACCATCAGATCACCAGCAATAGGTCATTGCTACGTAAGTCATACTGCGGGTCATTAAAGAACTTTCGTTCTTCAAGATATTTCTTAAAATGATAATTAATCAGCATTTGCATGACCTTTGGAAAGAAGAGAGGAAAAACTGTTAAATGTGATTAAGAAATGTTTTTTTTTTCAAGTTTTGGAGTTTTTTTCTTCTTTGGCTCCATTTTTCTTTGAAATGAACTGAATTTTAACGCACGGATACTTTTATTAGATATACTTATTATTGCGATTATTATTTTAATGCGAAAATACTTGATTTCTATTTTGAACATAATCTTAAAGCTTTCCACAAGATATAAGAAATCTGCAGCTACAAACTATATTATTGTATGAAGTTTTCTTGTAAGTAAAGTCACGGGTATAAAAACCTCCGCGCGTAAAAAACTTTTTTATAGTCCCAAAAAATCCACATACCACACATACTTACTATATCCAAGTAGCATATATGCAAGTGTGTACTAGTAAATAACTGTCAAAAGAAACAAACGCAGTTGCTTGCACGCATAAATTGAATACATTTTGTAAGCAAAATGAAAACTTTAAAAATTAATTAGGAACAGAAAAAAGACTCCTCACTTTAGATTCGAGATATTTATTACTTTTAACTATAAATTTACTGAATTAAGCATCCCTGTGTTAAAATTCGTGCTCTCTTTGATGTCCAAAAACAAGGATAAAGCCTTAAGGATCTGTCAATTTAAACTACATACTTCGGTATCAATAAAACTTTCATGGCAAGACTTTTACAAAAAAAAATAAAATGCACGACTGGATCGTACGAACTTACTCTTGTAGCTAACAACTAGTGTCCGAAGTCGAATATTCGACTTAACAACAACCTTCGGCCGAAGCCGAAGCTTTAACAACTTCAAGAATTTCCGTTAAAGATTGACTAAAAATGAAAAAAAAAATGTTTTTTAAAGTTTTTCTGGAATATATGCATCCAATAAGCAATCTAACGGGATAAATTAACTTTTCAAAAATAAAAACAAATTAAACAAATAGGTATCAATTTTAATATTTTATTAAAATAGTTCACAACAAAACAATGAATAGCTAATAAGTTGTTGTTCACTAGGAACACTAGTGGGAGGAGAAGATAAATATTTAAAATCAATTGATAAGGAATTTAAAAAGGAAAAAGACCGAGTTTCCACTACGTTATAAATATTATTTATTAATATGTACTATTATCAAGACAATTGGACAAATTATTTGACGCGACCGTATTGTTTGGTGGTTGCTACAAAAAGAAAGCTTAAAGAAAAAATATGCCCTAAGCTAAGCCACAATTTTACACACGTTACAAATGATCTGCATTGAACATTGCGGTTATTTCTTGCAACGGCTCTTTTATTATATTTTCCATTACAAGTGCCAATGCAGATCATGATTACGATGGCCAAAAAACAAAAAAAAATTATTTACTCATTTACATATAGATGAGAAGATAATAAGCTCATTATAGGGTAAATCAAAAAATTTTTGGCAAACCTTGAAATAAATATTATGAAACAAACGAAAATTAAACATGTACGTTTTAATCAATATTTAAATTAATGCACAAAGTTATTAAAACATTAAACTAAATAATAATTGCGTTCCTCAACAGCAATTGTCCGTAGATAAATGTATGGACTAGAAGCCCAATATTCCTATATATAAGCATTCCTTAAAAGCAAAGGCTCTCCGAAGAAAAATATTTTTGAGAGCAAGGACAATTATGCTGCCTAGGCATCACTACCATATTAAATTACCATCTGAATTTACTGCAATAAGAAAGAGATACAATTTTGCTACACATGTGCATATTGGTAGAGTACAATCTATATTATATACTTGATGGCGTCTCTTCTTGCAGTTAACGGCTTAACCTAACTACTACTTTATTACTTGTGTTTTAAATTAATAAATAGTTGTTTTCTTAAAATATAATTTATTGTTTCTTGTATGACCCAAGGTCATAACATATTTTAGGTGTTCTTCAAATAGAGGATGACCAAGTTGAAAATTCAACATAAAATAAACCTACGGCTTCGGCCAAAACTTCGGCCTATTTTGGCCGAAGCCTAATGTTTAGCCGAATGTCGGTTTTTTTAGCCGAATGTGGCCGAAGCCGAAGCTTCGGTCGGACACTTCTAACAACTCTAATGTAGCTAACCATTGAGGTTTAGTTAGTTAGGTGTAGTTAACCTATGCAGGCTTAAAGCCTATGTAGTTAAGATTAACTTGATTCTTAGTATAATGAATTGTGGAATGGATGATTCAAGGAATAGTTAAATAGGTACCTACCTACAAATGTATATTTAAGTCTAAGTTACGGATTTTAATTATGTAAGTTAGGAGAGTAAAATGTATCTCCAATACATATTGATGGAACTTAAGTATGTAAACATGTACATATAATAATGAAAATGAAGGATGTAGGTGGGTAGGTAGCTATATGCATATAACTTTATAGTTTGGGTGTAATATGCATACATAAGATTCATGTGATTTTTAGAGACACATATGTCTTTATAAATGCCTACAATGTATGTAGTATTCAGTGACGTACTCAAAAATTCAAAATAGTAGGAGCGGTTTTTTAATAAATTAATTTTTTTGGTATAAAATTTGAAATCATTTTTAGAAAAAAAAATTGAAACGTAATTTTGAAAATATTTTTAATATACATATAAAATTCAAGTTTCAAAAAAATTCTGTGACTGGTTTTTGAAAATCGATTTTTAAAAAAAAATTCTTATTTATTTTCTTAAAAATCGAAAAACTTTTTTTTTGAAAATTTTCGTATGCAGTTTTATTAACAATTTTAGGGAGCATTTGTATAAAAAAAAATTATTTTAATCGGTTCATCCAATATTGAGAAAGTCGAAAATATGGAATGTGGTTCTATTGGAAGTACGGTTAATAAGTACGCAAAAAAAATATAAATATAATAAAAAAGTGAACTGTAATAATTTAAGGAAATTTTTTATAAAAAATCTTGGGGCCGTTTTCGAGAAATAAATTTTTTTCTTAACCCGTTTTTTAACATTTTTATTGGAGGTACCGTTGTTTTTTATTTTAGAAAAATATTTTTTTTAACTATTCAAGATAATGTCAAAAAACCACCAAATACGAAGTTTCGAAAAAATCTATTGAGTCGTTTTCGAAATTTTAAGTTTTAAAAAAAAAATATTTTCCAAGCTTCTGAGTAAAAAAATTCAAAAAAATCAAATTAACTGTTTCCGAGAAAATTGAAAACCAAAAAAAGGACCCACTTTTTTGGTGTTCTCTATGATCATAATGTCATGTTTGATTGTTTGAATACAGTTTTTTTACGAATACATAACTTGCCTTATATTACCTATAATCGCGAGTAAAAATATATACATAAATCTCATATAAAGTATATGCATGAATGAATGAAAAAAAAATGCAAACAATTAATACAAAAAAATGAAATATGACACAACAATATAGATATTAAAAGTCAATTATAAGTTAAACCCATTGCTACAAACTTCTTTTAAAATTCCTTCAAACCAACATATAAGTTTTTGTTCACATAGCTTGGCTTTTACTGCATAGAATAAAAATGTTCCAAGTAAATAACTAAGTTAAGCTCATAAAATATTTATTCTTCTACACGCAAGAAATATGCCTTTGAAAATTCAACAGCCAGCCAAAACCTTCAACATAAGAAGAATTAAAAATTCACATCAGCTTGTTTAAAATGGCCAGCAATTTCAGTGCAACAACAACATACCCAACCAGAACATCAAACAAAAACTCATTAAAAGTTTATTTATCAAAAGCGTTGCAGCCGGCATGGTGCTCTCTTGTGTGTTATTTTTTTTCATACCTTAGCACACCTCTTCATTTCATAACACGCAAAAATTAATAATTTTCAAAAGATTTTGCTCCTTTTTATTTTTGAATTTTTTTCAAACAGCATCCTTTCAAAAAACGAACAAAAAATACAGGACGTAAAGATTTTTTTGTATTAAATTCACATTTCGCACGAGGAATGTTCCAATAAAACGAAGTCCTTTGGAATTACACAGCAGAATTGAATGCAATGCAAATACAAAAAAAAACATCTTTACACACATGAATCAGAAAAAGAGAGCAAAAAAACTAAAATACTCATAAGATAGAATGAAGAAGTCAAAGCAAAGAAAAGAATTAAACAAAACTCGCAGTCGAAGAAAAACATAAATGAAGTACCCAAGTCAATTCGAACATGTGTTTGAGGAACCTCGAAATATTTTACTATCTAAAACTCATTTTTATGTCTCACAATTTATTTTGTAATTATAATTATTATATCAAATTCGGATCGGAAGATGCTGAAAAACATATTTCATCGAATTTTTTCTAGCCGTCTAGAAATGCAACACATTCAAAGGAGAATGATAAAATAAGAAAAAAATCCAATTCCTATTGACTCATCTAGTTCTCTCTGCTACCTCACCATTCACAAATACTACTTGAAAAATTTTAAGCTTAAAGAGAGCATTAGGAGAGTGCATTTGATATTTACCATACGCACTCAGGGATTTCTTCAAGATTCGTCGACAATGAAAAAAAAATTTTTCACTTTTACATAGAAAATTTAGAGAAGAAAAAACGTCTTCCGAAGCAGTGTGGTTGGTAACCCTCTCAGCCAGAAAATCAAAGCAACAGCCAAACACAAATCTTAAAGTAAAAAGAGGCATAACATATTATGTTGGTGTTGGTGTTTTTTTTATTTCAGTGGTAATACCAGAGAGCGTCTCACCAACACTATCATATTCACTCTCTCAAACACTTTGTTTTCGTTAACATTTTTTTTTTGTTGTTTATTTTTTTTTATCATTACCAATGGAATGAAAAACCAAATCAAACAAACTGAAGAATAGAATCAAAACAAATCGAAAAAATTACTTCAATTCAATATTTGAACTCTGTAGAAAACAAATATGTGAAACAGCTTAAAGGTGCTGAAAAGAGATGCATAGCGGTAACCAAGATTGTTAAAAACGTGCTTAAGTTGTTCGAGGGTTTACTAGTGGATGTGAATAAATATGCAATGTTTGACAATCGAAGCTGAGTTTTGTGTATTTGATGGAAGATTTCAAGTTACACATAATTTCGTATCTGTTTATGTGTCATGTCGTTAGAGATCAAAAAATTGCTGGTATATCAATTTAAAAATGTACTTTTTGTTTTCAAGTTCGGAAATCAGCTCTTTTGTTTTCATAGAAATATTTTTATTTATTAGGTGTATGGGTCCAGTATACGATATAAGTATGAATGTATGTTCCCTTTAGATTTGTAATTAATAAATAATACCTTTATACAAAATAAATACTGGAGTTATTACTTAAGTGGGTATGAAATAATATTTAAATTTTATTGTTTTTTTTTTTTATGGAGACTATGAATTATTTTATTGTAATGAGTTTTTATTATTTCTTTTCTGAAGATACAAAGTGCCTGCTAATTGATTTCGTAGTGCATTATAAAATTTACTAAAATTATTGATAGTCTAAATTTTTAATGAGTTTAAAAAAATTATGGAATTTTTTACATTCTATAAATGATAAGATCTTAGATTTTAAAAGAGATATATTTGTTTTACGTTCGAAAATATTGTTTTTTTGTATTCCATCGAGGTGAATTAATATCTTATGGAAGAAAATATATTTCTTTCTAATAAAAACCTTTTATCTTAATGAAGTAGAGATTTTAAAATGGTGTTTTATTAATTTTTACAACCCTTTAACTTTTGAAGTTACATTTTTTTTACATTTTTTGGTATATTATATTAAAATGATATTAAAGACCATTTGCTGAAATCATATAAATATTTATGTTCTACTTAAAACACTTAATTGATACTTTTTACTCTAGGTTAACTGTCTCATAAGGTGCATTGTATCAGCAAATGAATCTTAGAGGTACATTATAGTTAATATGAAAAGTATTTTTCGTATCAATTTAAAATCTTAAGACTCTACAGCTTTCAGATCAAAGGATATTTATTGAATTACAACGAAAAAAAAATACCAGATGCTCTCGTAAGAGAAAATTTGCAAAATACACAATAACATGTGGCACTTGACTAAAATTGGAATGGTAAATAAATAAAGGATTTTATATAAGACAGGCTTACAGATCAGTAATTTTCCTATGAAAATAAAACTATTTCATTCTTTCTCGACGTTTCGTTGGGGTTTTCCAACTTTTTCAAGAGACTGGTTTATTGAACTGTAAAAAATTCCATTATACCTACAATTATTTTTCTTTTTGAACAATTTTGCTTACTTTACATTAGTGGTATAATTTATATTTAGACATCACCTTTAGGCTGAACATTAATTACAATGACGAAAATAAATAAATAAATAAGTATGTACGTTAAACACTAAACAATAAGACAGATAAGAATTTAAATGCTAATATCACAGAACTTTTTTTATGGCCACACTGTAATTTGACTTTATGTTGTCTTTGTCTTCTTTCGTATTCATTGCTTTCGTCAGTTTTTCTTGTATCCTCAAGCTTTCTATAGTGTACCTTGTATTTTCTCTTTTTTGTTTGTCTAATATTTTGACATTTTCAAAATCAGCTGTGTGCTGTGTATTATTTATGTGTTGCGCTAAGGCTGTTGTTGTTTTGTTCTTTCTTAAAATAATTAAAAATTGGAATGTATCATCAGCTTACATACCTAAATTTGTGTTTAGTTCGAAATATGGCGGGAAGTTCTAGTGGAATATCACAAATTTTCAGAATGGATAAAACTTATTCAAGACACAATTACAGCTACAAAAAACTCATCAATATTTAGTTTTTTGCCAAGATCTTATATCCCAGTTTTCAGCAGAAAATTAATGTTAATGACGAAGTAAATTTTTTTAAAGAACGGGTACGTCATTAATGCCAATCGAAACGAGGTCCAAAAAGCGACAACATAATCAAAAATAAGTCACTGTTTGGTGGTAAGCAGGCAGTAGTTCTTCGAAAACTACGATGTTTTTGTCTTCAATATAATTTCTTTTGCGGGTGGCAATAACGCAGTGAATATAGTGCGCTTGACTGCTGACATAGACGTGTGGGTTCGATAGCCACACTAGGCAGCATTCTTTTCTATACCACCAATTTTAATTGGATGCCGCCCGTGGGCTAAAATAAGATAATAAATACCTAATTCTCAAATCCATTGTGCCAGCATAAATTCTTTCCTATCCTTCCATTCCTTCCAACTAGTGCCTTGTAATTCAGGTTGCATTTAAAAGACCTTAGGTCTTACAGGTATAATTATTAATTATTATTATTATTTTGATTCAAGTTGTGTGAACGAAGTGTGATTCCAAAATGACGGCTCTAAATATCACAATCATGGTCATATTGTGCACAGTTATCATCTTGTCGAAGAGATGGTGATTTTTGACACCATTAGATTTTTGTTGCAGGATTTCTTAGAACACAGGCAACTGTACGATGTCCGCATAGATAACACAACCAGTGTCATCACTTAAATTTATCCTGAAACGTCAGAATTGTCGAAAAATAGGTTCGCGCAATCTAGCGACGGCCATAATTTTATGTTCCAAACATAACGTCATTTTAAATAAAACACAAAATTCGTTCCTATTCTCATTATTGTAAGCCGTTCTATTACCAATTTAACAAAAAAAAAACGAAATCTCTAAAAACTATATACATACTTATATTCATAATACGTATTTAGTCACTCAGTGATGTCAACATTTCAATTTCTTTGTTTTTTCAGTTCTTTACTCTCAAGCTGCCCAAAAAACAAGAAACAAAAAATCTTGCAATTCATTTATGAAATTTTGCAAGAAAAAAAGGAACGCGTCAATACGAGAGTGAAAAATTAAAAGAAACAAAAAAAATCTGAGAACTAGGGTGTGCGTTTCGGGTAGAGAGGGCGAGAGAAAGAATTTATTGACCTCATAAAAATTAATAACATTTAATTTTACGTCTTTTATTTTGCAATAGACAAATATAATTAATCTTTAGTGGAATATATGAATAATTTTTATCTAAATATTCTAACATATTCAAAAAATAAAAAAATATTTTTTTTGTTCTCAATTCGGGTATAGTTCATATATTTATGTAAATAAGAAACATTTTTACATTTTTATAGAAAGGGTTTTTACGAATGGTAATAAAATAAAATTTGCAGGCAATCAAAATTTGTTTGGTTTGTTATTTTCTTTTGTATCAATTAATTCTAGGTTCTCAAAAAGTGTGTTGTTTTCAAAGACTACTTTTCGAACGGGGGTGTTCTGTGATCACAACCAAGCAGACGGCATTCCAAATTGCTTCAATGTTAGCCGCTATTCCAGATCACACAAATACCGATTATCTCTAAGCTCACGAGGGCAACTAAGAATTTCGAATAGTGGGAGCTATAATCATTGATTGGCCGATCGTTAAACGTTCAAAATATATTACAATGATCTTCGTTACTATCCGTGCAAGTTTAAGATTTAGCAGGAACGCTTTGAACACGAGTTTATTTCGTGGTGGAACGCTCCTAAAAATACACACAAGAAGGATTGATTTAAAGAGGTTATTAGGACCAACATTTTTTGCAGATTTTGTCAAATCAATCATAAGTAATAATTGTCTCATTTAGTGTATTGATAAATTCGAGAGCGGTTTCCTATACATCATGGATGGCGTATTAGGCTCTCTTATTGAAAATAAGAGCAGTTATTAATGGATATTCAATGAATTGGAAAATTTTTTTCAAACTATTCTATAAACAAGTTGTACTCGACGACTTCAAGTCTAAGGCTCACATCACAAATGTTGGTGTTCACCAAGGATCCGTTCTATCTCCAACCCTAATTTTCAAAGATTATATCCTGTCTGAAACTTCTAATCTACTAAATTTTTTCGCAGATGACAGCACACTTAATTTTTCATATTCGTCTCAAGATTCTACCCTACTCTTTGGATGTGGAAGTCTAACGAAAAATAATGACAATCTCAGTAAATTTTGACCTATTCACGTATTGCCAAACTGTATATCAGAACAGACCTTATCTCAGTAGTATCTCGTTAACACACTGAATTTAACAGTATTTTAGAACAAACTATTATGATGCCATGGAGACCGTTGTGGTTACATTCACTTTGCTGTTAATTAAAATAAAATGCACAACTGGATCAGACGTACTTGTTTTTATGTTTGATTACAAATTAAGCACAAGACTCTTAGTAGATATATTTTTAAAATCCTTTTGTTCTTATTTTTTCACTTATATACAAAATTTCTTCCATTTTTTTTGTTAAAAAAAATGGGTATGGCAATTTTAAGTATTTAACATTATAAATTTTGAAAATTCAAATAGATTTTGTTATCCAAAAAAAAATATTTTTTGAAAATTTCAGTATGCAGTATTATTTAGAATTCAAAGGATCTCCCCTATAAGAATTTTTATCGAAATCCGTTGAGCCGTTAATGAAAAAGTCGAAAATCAAAAAGTCTCTTCAACGAAACATGTTGACTAGAAATGGATTTCATGTTCGAGTGAGCCTCATGAAAAGTGAAAGAGAAATAGATAGTTGTTCTTCACGAAATCTATGTATGTAACATGAACTGATCTTGTCAAAAATTGCGTATTGACAAATGGCCTCACTAGTCAACTGATGAGTACATGTGAGATCGCCGGGATGAAACGCAAATTTTTTTTGAACTAAAGGCCGGTAAAAGCTATTTTGAATCAGTGAAAGAGAAAGCCAGGATGTACTTCGTTATGGAACACTCTTGGGTAGAGATAATTCTTTCTTAAATCAGGTCATATTTACGGATGAATGTACATTTAACATATTTTGCTTAGATGGTTGTTGGCAATGTAATAATGTTGGGATGTATTGGTTATTCCAGCTCTGGAAACTTGGTTTTAGTAGAAAACACCATAGCCAAATTTGGCTCCTTGAAAATACTTGAAGAAAATCTCCACGCAAGTGCTAAGAACTATGTTTGCCAACAATTTTGTCTTCCAACATGACAAAGATCGTGGTTAAGGAAAGGTGTTTATACAAAATGCAAAAATGCAGGCTAAACATTCCGCTTAGTTCCCAGATCTCAACCTATCAAAAGCGTCTTGAAAAAATTTAAAAATTTGAAATCACAAAATTATAAGCAATAATGACCTAGAAACAATTTTACTTGAAGAATGTAATAACATTTAGGCTGATCAGACTTCAAACCTTACCCATTCTATGAAGTGCCAGGAAGTAATTTAAAATAGAGGAGGCCCTAATATATAGTAAGTTTTGATTTTCGTTACGTTAAGTTAAATATTTTTTTTTAAAGAAAATCAACCATCAAAATTAGGTGTAAGGAGACTTGTGTTTCCCTTCAGTCGTGCTAAGCAGTATTTTTAATTTTAAATATTTTCCTTAAAATGTAGATTTTTTGACTGACTTTTTAAGTTGTTATCATTTTTTTGCTTCCTGGTTTTAGTTAATTTTTTTTTTCAAATCTAATATAGAAACTGTACGGAGACTTTTTGGATCATGTCTGTTTACTTTTTTTAATTAATTACAAAGTTAATTCTAATAAAAAACAATCTATTGTACTTTTTAGCCCAACAGTTTTGTTTCCAAACTCTCAATGTGTGTCAATTGTGACGAAACTCTAATAAAATTTCTTTTCCAAGACTTTCTCTTAACTAGACATAAGATAGCCTAAACAAAAGTCACATATCTATCTCTTTATGGCAACTGTGACCTTTTAAAAATCAACATAAAGATATCCATCATCATCATTATTTAAATTATTCATTTGTTGTTTAATTTCAGCATTTCGAAAAATTCCAAAAATATGTGTACAGATTCTCGTTATTTTGTAATGGTTCTAAAAATCTCTCACAACTATATGACCTACTCCAAAAATTACTAGAGATATCCGCCAACAACAACTAATTGGCTACCAACTTAATTTGGTTATGTTCTCATGAAATAGTCATATAGCCATCGACAACAAGAAGCGACCAGAAGAATCTAAACTACATATCATACGCAATTTCATCCTTGGCCATATAGTGTAACAATGTCTGCAATGAGCCATTGCGTTTGGTCTATGTTTGTAGTATATATAATGTTGATGGTAGATATATGGTCATAATCAACTTATGTCCACAGGTAGATTTTTCTTAACTTTGACAGTTAATTCTTTCTTTTTGTCTGACATCGATATGGTGGCTGACAGTGACAGGCTTGTCACTGGGCCATCACCAACCGACGCTACGCGACATGCTGTGCAGCGGTTTCGTTGGCTTTGCTTATTACTTATTACTCTCAATCACATTTGTGTGTGGTTACAACCCAATATGGTTTTGAAGGAAAATTAAATTAAAAGTACCCTGGAGGGAAAAAAATAAAAAGAAACCAACAATCACAGTGAGTCAAGCTTATAACAATGTGCCGTACATTTAGACATTCTTCCACTTTGCGACCATATGTCATGCTTAGTTAAGCTTGAAAAAAAAATGATATGCCCATGCTGCCGCGCCGCCGCCGCACGCCATAAGGAACATTTGTCTTCGCATAGAGCTCTAGTGGTGAGATTTTGGTTTTAAAATCGCTGGTGTTGAAAATTTCACCTGTTGGAAAAGACACGTGAGAAAAGGGATGTTATGGAAAATGGTTCATAGTTTTGCGGTTGGCTGATTTTGATAATTGATGCGATGAGTGGTTTATGGTTTATCAGGCAGAACATTGGTGCTAAATGACGAGCACTTTAGCTTGGTAATTTTATTGTTGATTATAAGAGATAAGATCACTGTTAACTAAGAAGCAGGTAGCAGTTAATTTATGTAATATGTCATAAATCAATTAATAATGTTTAACAATTTTTGATTTGTAGCAGCATGTGCTTATTTCATTCCAATGCTAGGCTAGAAGTCTATGGATCGAATCCAAGGGACTATTCAACTAAAAAAAAAATATTTTTTTAATGGACACTTTTCCATTTCATAAACCATAATCTTAGAATCAAATTTTTGTAATATGAAATTTGAATAAAAATTGACTCACATTTTTTAATCTGAAAATTACATATATGTACAGTCGATTGAATTTTTTTGTAGTTTGTAGTTAGGTGAATAGCACCCTCAAAGTGTCCTTTTGTATGTCTTAACTTTATTGTTTCTTTTACTATGTTCTACAATTTACATTTGAGAAATTCTTTAGCAGCTGATTTTGAAAAATACTTTCTTCATAATTTAGAGGCTTTATTAAGACCAACAAAAAAATAATACTTTAAATTTCTAATATTTATAGACCCTTTTTAGCAAAGTCGTTGCAAAAGAGAATAAGATAACATGAAATAGAACAAAATAAAATTTATTTTATTTAACTGAAAAAAACAAGTGTATTTTTCTAACTGCTACATTTGAGATATGTTATGGAAACACATACTAAATCATTCCGGAAACTGCCTTCTTATGACCATAGTAACTTGATGAAATGACTCCAAAGTTAGCATCACTTATAATTAGTTAATTGTTTTATTTTGTCATGAAAATAAAAATTTTATAAGCTTCATATTATTTTTCCAAAAAATTTTTGTTTGGAACTTTTTCCATTACAAAATAAAATCTCTTATTTTCGGTCACATTGTAAGCTCAAAAATCTTATTAGAAACAAGTTATTTATTACTTAATTTTTTTTATATATAAAATTACTTTTATTTTCTTAATTTAAATTTTTAACAATATTTTACAATGTTTGTTTATATAGGATATACCTATAATAGTACACTGAATTTGTTATAAGAATCTTTAGAGTCGATTTCGATTTTATTAAAATTTTAGATTTTTGGCCAACAAAATGTTATGACAGGCAGCGATAGTTTTGGAGCTAAGAAAAAGTTTTAAAAATTAAATCAAGCCAATAACTTAAGACGCTTAAGTACCAAGTTTGAACAAAATTGCTTCATCGGTTTAGGCTTTAGATCGACCTTTAGGCGCACAGAGGAAACTGCAGGACCCACATTCTCGCGTTCTCTGTCAACATAAAGTCAACTTTGATCAAATCTGTCAAACCGAAAGAAAATTCATATAGTCTTATTTGGACTGTACATAGTTATTATAGGGTTTGAAAAATCAGCTATCCCACAGGATAGGAAAAAATTCAAATAATCCATAAGGACTTGTAATAGTCATATTCCGCAAACCAAATTTTTACATGATCAAAAATTAGGGTAAAAAATACTACATTTCCGCAAAAATGGTAAAATTTGTTGGACATTTGGAAAATAAAATATTCGAAAATCTACTTCGCTATCGGTTCAGCAATAACATTCTCCTTTTTTCAGCTGACTTGTAAAGGCTAATTTGCTTTCAGCACAATTTGCTGTAAGATCGCCAGAATTTCATGACTCCTCCTAAGGTCCTAACAGCACTCGTGCAGGTTTGAGTTTTAAAAGACTTAATATACACAAATTCGCTACCCCGGATAGTATCCATTCCATAATTTTAAAGAAGTGTTCTTCAACGCTGACAACACAACATTTTTCTATCCTGCTGATTTTTATCCTATGTACTTTCTACCTACCGTCCAATTGCATTTACGTCCCTCCTTTCAAATGAAAACAGTGATTAATCATTACCTTGAGATATGTCTTGAAAATCAAAACCGGCAGAGGTATATGGTATATAGGGCAAGTTTTATATTTGGAAAAAATCGAACTCGAGATTTTGATTAAACTTGAAATCATGATGTAGAAAACACGAAAAAGTGGGTGTCTCAATCCCGTGTGCTTGTCTGGATGGATAAAACTACAACCTAAACGGCTGAATCGATTTTGTTTAAAAATTGTACTAAGGCGTATTAGGTAATTCCCTTGATGTTTTTAATTGCGATATAGGTACTTTAGGGCAAGTTTTGTATTTGGAAAAAAATCGAACTCGAGGTTTTAATCAAAGTTGACATTACGATGATAGAGAACACCAAAAAAGTGGGTCCGGAAATTCCGTCTGTCTGTCTGTTTGTCTATCTGTCTGTCTGTCTGTCTGCAGAACGATCTACGGCCTAAGCGGCTTAACCGATTTTGTTCAAACTTGGTGCTTAGCCCCAAAAATTACGGTACTTCCCATACAAATTTTTCTACCATCTTAATTATCTCGAAAACGACTCCAACGATTTTGATAAACATTGGTGTAAGTACTGACCTGGCTATGGTCTACATTTTGGCCGAAAAAAATTTAAAATATTTTGTTATTAACGGTACCTGCAATACAACTAATTTATTGATTTTCGACTTTCTCATAAGCGACTCGACTGGTTTCGATCACGATTTTTATACAAGATCTCATTTCAATTTCAAATAATACTGCATTTAGAAATTTTTGAAAAATATTTTTTTTTGGAATTTTGAAAAAAATAATTTTTTTTTATTTTGAAAAATCAATAGTTCGAAAACGGGGAGACGATTTTTTTCAGAAATTTGGTTTCTAAATTTATATTTTTAAATATTTCAAATATTCATACCAATTTTTTTTTAGAAAAAATTTAAGAATTTTTATATCTACAAAATTAAGTGAAAAACAACTTTAAAAATACATTTAGCAGTTTCGATTAAGAATCGTTTGCATATAATGTGATCGAATATAGGAGCAAGTACGTGCGATCCAGTCGTGCATTTTATTTTTAAATATTTTTGTATTCCCAAAATTAACGGTACCTGATATACAATTTCATTTTTTGTGACAATAAAGGTAAATCTTAATTATCTCTAAAACGGCATTAACGATTTTGACACAAACAATTCTTTGCACTATTCTATGTAAGCTTTATACATTTTGGCCTAGGTTAGGTTATGTTCACATGACCGCCCGGAAAACAACTGACACACTTGGACCATATATAGGTCCATTGTGATACCACATGAAGAGTTATTAACTCTTTAATTAAACCAATTGGAGCACCTAAAAAAGCGATGTAGCCGGCGCATCTCTATGTGTTTAAGATCACTGGTGTCGTCGAAAAATTATTCACCAAGTTGTAATCTACGTCCTTGGGAGAGAGCAGGGCATGAGCAAAGAAGATGGGAGATAGTCTCCTCTTCCTCCTCATACATACAGCTTCTGCAAAAATCATTGGAGAAAACGGCAGGTCTTTTGGCGTGTCTGCCAATTAAATAGTGACCAGTTACAACACCTATTACGGAGCCAAGATGTTTCCTGCTCAAAGAGAGTAGACCTTTTGAGCCTCTTGGATCTATTACTGGCCAGATTTGTCTGGTAGCCAGGAAAGTAGTGATGTTTGACCATCTACAATTTATTTGTTTTATGGAGTTTTGATGTAACAAAAGTTTGCTTGTCATACCGATTTCTTCCATTTTCGGTAGAATAGGTATTTGGGTTCCTTTTCTGAAGAGTTCATCGGCTTTGCAGTTTCCCAAAATATCTCTATGTCCCGGCACCCAAATCAGGTGAATATTAAACTGTTCTGCCAACTCTCTGAGAGATGATGGATAGTTGCGGGTAGTTATAGAATTTGTGCAAACAGCGCCAAGTTATTTGAGGGCTGCTTGACTGCCAGAGAGTATCCGGATATCCGATGTAGATACCACGTTTTCCCTTAGCCAGGATAACACCTCTTTAATCGCCAAAATTTCCGCTTGGGTAAGCCGTAGTGAAAAGCCCCATTTATTTCCAATGGCTTTTCTGCAAGAGAAGAGTGCAACTGTTGCTTTCCTTACCCTTTCTTGCATATTGGATTTCCAGCTTAGCGTTTTGTCTAGTATAAGACCTAGATATTTGGCTTCATCTGAGAAAGTCAGTGGCGTACCATTTATTGAAGGCAGTATAAATTGGAGAATTTTATATTTCCTATTAAGAGAACAAGTTCTGTCTTATTGGCTGGATTAATATCCAGACAACATTCGGTTGCCCAAATTTTTAATCGATTAAGAGCATTTTGCATTAAGTCCGTTAGAGTTGGGGCGGGCTTACCTGATATAACAATGGCAACATCATCAGCATAAGCTATTACCTTATATCCCTCTGCTTCCAGGTCTATCAGCATTTCGTTTGCTACTGTGTTCCATAGAAGTGTGGATAAAACACCACCTTGTGGAGTCCCTCTACCGACATACCTTCTTTCCGAGTAATCCCCCAGGGTTGAGTTGATTAGTCGGCTGCGTAGCATGAGACTAATCAGCTCTGTCACTGAGTCGGATACCTTAAGGTTTCTCTGCGCTGTGATTATTGCTGCCTTACTAACGTTGTTGAAAGTACCTTCAATATCAAGAAATGCTACCAGAGTGTACTCTTTATGGTGCAATGAATATTCTGTTTTGTACAAGCGTGTTCAGGGCGGTTTCAACCGATTTTCCCTTACAGTATGCGTGTTGAACAGTAGAAACGAGATTGGGGTTTGTTGTACTGCGTAAATGGATTTCTATCAGTATTTCTAGACGTTTTAAAAGGAACGAAGATAAACTGATTGGTCTGAGGTCCTTCGGATTTACATGGGTGCTTTTGCCTACTTTGGGGATAAAGATGACCCCCACTTCTCTCCACAGTAAGGGGATATACGTGAGGTCAATGCACCTATTTAGAATAACCTCCAAGATGGGTATATCTCTTCGGCAGGTATTATGCTGTCTGGTCCCGCTGATTTATATCGATCAAATCTATTGATTGTCCAAAGTATCCTCGCGGCATTCGGCCAATCCTTACGTGAGGGCAGTCTTATCCCCCTCGTGATGGGAGTGGGGCTGCGAGTCGCAGTCCCACTACCACCAGGAAGCGGATCCTCCATCGTACGAGGGCGAGATCCACCCTGACTAAGGGCGATACCAACTGTAGTGGCCATTCCCGGAGCCATAGTAGTCTCGCCCCATACGAAAGAGGTTTTAAAATGGCACTGGAGGTGGAAGGTCCACCAATAGGTGTAATAGGTGCACTGCTTGCAAACAGCCGTGTCTAGACTATGAGACGATGCAATTCCACCGGATGGCGTTTTCACAACTCCGAGACTAGTGTTCGTCTCATGGTTCCTTCTGCTACGATTTTTCTTTTTCTTTTTTGCGATTTTGTTGGGTAAGCTATGAGCTTTTGTCACTGGCGACTTATCCTCTTTCGAGACCAAGCCCGCACCAGCAGCCGTGACTTCTACCGACTTTTGAACGTATTTCCCCGTTCGATTTTCTTCTTTATTTTCGCTCAAGTCAATAGTTTCATTTTCAAGTTTTCTAACATTGAGGTTAGAGTTATTTTGGTTTGCAGGAATCCGTAGCTGGATTACTGGAGATCCCTACATTAAGCCCCTACACCACGACAAGGGCAACTCCATAGAGGAGGACATTATGGCTTAAGAAAAATGTATATAATATGATACTAACGGCATCTGACAACGGTTTTTTTCTATTCTATTTATTGAATTTTTGTTTAACGCCTCAACGGATTTCGACCAAAATTTGTATCGAAACAATAAAGAAATAACTTTTTGTTCTTAAAAATTCAAGACGGTTTGACGATTTTTTTGAGATAATGATTTTAAATTCATATTGCTTAATACTTTAAATGTCATACCAACATTTTCAAAAAGAAAGAAATTTTCGCGACTTTCTATGTTGAGCCTTTGGATAAAGCCTATACTTTTCCGGAGTAATGGGGTTCAGTTAAACAAAATTAAAGGGGTAGGTTGTATCGATTTACAGATTACTCCAAAAAATGTTAGCATGAAACTTAACACAAAGGACAAAATTTATAAAAAAAAAACGGAAACCAATAATATGTACATGTATCAGATATACACACAATTTATAGCCAAAAAAAAATACATGCAAACTACACTTTTTTGGCACGACCCATAGAACATCTTTCGCGGAATATTTTTTCTCTTCACCCGTTTTTTGTACATCCGTTACTACTAGCCCCGCTTTCCCCTGCAACACGGATGTGAAATGTTGTAGTCAGAAGTTCAAAACACACATCGGCATCCCTTAAACCACGTCCATATTTTCCTAATATTTAATCACTTTAAGGGTAATTAAATTATAACCCTTTCAGTATGCTCAAAATTATTTAAGTACTCAAATTCAGAATCTTTCGGTCTCATTACATAGGGACAAAAATCTTGAAAAGTATTTTTTGGATAATGTCCCTTTAATTAATGAAGAATTATTATTAAAAAAAATTGTTTTCTAAATTAAATTTCGTTCTTTAATTTTGTCGAAAAAAAAGAAAAAACGATCACTCATTAAAGGTGAGAAATGTCATTCATGAATGATGGTAATTGATTATTTTTCGAATTTTCAAAAATCTAAAAATATTATAAACAAGTTGTAAATGGCTATAATAATGTAATAATGCTTAATGTATAAGCTACTTATAGCAAGATGTATAAAGATACAAACACGCAAATTATTGCATCTTAATCCGAAATGAATGAACAGAAAAATATTTAAATCCCAAAATTTAAGACAACCCACTCAATACACCAAACAGGTGCATGTATTTTTCGATTTAAGATGCCAGGTATCGGACTTTTTAAAGCAAATGAAGATTAAATATAAAATCTTACATAATAACTTCTCCAAAAAGCAAAAAAATATATATAAATCTACCAACATTCCATCAACGAACCATTATATATTAATGACTTACCCCACAGTAAACAAAAAAAAAATACAAAAAGAATAAAAGAATATCAAAAGAAGACTTAGACATCTCTCACAAAAAACACTTTTAATCAACTTAATTTATTACCCACTCTCTTGTGGTCTTCGTTGGATTCACCCTTGTTTTGGTGTTTTGTTTTCTAAGAAATTCCAAAGCATTTTTTTATGTAAATCTAATGATGATGTTCATCAGTAGGAGAAAATAAATTAGTGAATGTGCAACAAAAGTAACAACATTTTAAAACAAATTTCGTCTTTTTTTGTATTGTTGTTGTTGAATTCATTAATGAAATCAACTAAACAAACAAAAGAAAAAATATTTATCAGTTATGCTTGGTAAAATTGTCATTAATTTAACGACAGAACCAACACTAACTTAATGAATTAACAAGTTTTTGCGTCAACTCTTTCATTTTCCTGCGCGCTAGACTTACTTATTTAGAAATGATAATCCATTTTACAGCAGCCCACATATAAAAATTCTCGAAGGCAAACTTAATCAAACAGATCGATCATGTGAGATTGGAACGATTTATACACAGAATACTATTATGGCAGAGTCTAATTGTAGCAACACCTTTCTATAGATGGATGGACGTAACAACAATAACAGACAATTGCTTTAAATTAAAATTAATGAGAATATTATTTAATTAATATTGTTTATGGTTGTGCGTGATCTGGCAGTTTTGTTACAGAAAAAAAAGGAAACACAACAACAACAAATAATAAGTAAAGAATATATTATTGTGGTATTTTTTTTTTATTGTTGAAGGCGCTTATATTCTTCTACTCTACCATCGCATCGATTGTTTCTTGTTTTCTTAATGTTTTTGGTATGGAAGAATAAATTGAAGTTTGAATGTATTTCACTTTCAAATGATTTATCTATTTTTTTTTTGTTCCCTGAAAAAAAAATCAACTCCCGAAATGTGTTAGGCTTCTAACCCATCTCTGATTACTACTTCTAATTAAGTTTCATTCTTTCCCATCAAATCGAATAGCTTTTGTTGCAATAAATTGTGCTGTTTTTTAATTTTTTATTTCCAAAAATATATCTCTTCCGATGGATATTCTTTTTTAATTCTCTATGGGAAGACATTTTGTCAATACAAAAGGAACAAAACCGCTTGGTTACCTTTGGGACTTCAAAATTAATAGCTCGGTTATTTAAGTCGCATCTCTTCATTTCAGAATTTGTTTGCTTTCAAAATAACTTCTAACAAAAAACATTCCAATCAAATTCACATCTATTTATTGTTCGTTTTTTTTTCCTTTTTTTATTTCATTTTGTTAGGGATTTTATCTTTGAAAAATAAATTGGATCCAATAATCTATGAAAGACACGGACACCAAAAAATTAAATCATTTTAAGCAGTTTATTAAAGAGAGGCAAAGATAACCTATCTTACATTCAATATAAAAACACACATATGCATATACACTCAGTGGTTGTATCTTATTTATCTTAGCCATAGCCACATATCCATAAATAGGAATTTTTAATTCAAAGAAGTGAGAAAAAAAATGTAAAGAATATCAGACAGGCAATAACAATAACAATATGTGAATACCTACATATTATAAGATGAAAAAATGTCATTTTAGGATTATGTTAATTTGGTTGTTCGGTATTGATGCTGGTTGGTGCGAGTGTGGCGCGGCGGTGAGTGGATTAATGTGTCTGATATGTTGGTTTTCTTTTTATTTTTTTTTTAGTATTTTATCAGTTAACTGTTCTCTAAAAACTGCCAATTTATAACCTAGTTTTCACTTGGGAAACATAAACCTTTTTTTGTAAAGCATTCACGGATGTTATATTTTTTTGTTCTGAAAGAAAATAACGCCATTGTTATGTTAACGGTCAATAGTTTTTTTTTAAAAAAGAACATAAATAGATACCAGCCATTTTTGTTTAAGAATTTGTAGTCAGAATTTACGCCTGACAATATTTCATGTGTGGATAAAATTGTTTGGAGGTAAATATTTAGAACATAGAAAATGGGTGTTTTTTTTTCTTTATATATTATGTATGAGTATTTTCCATTTAAGAAATGTTTTCGCTATTAACAATTAAATTTCTTTAAGTAAACAGAGTTTTCAAGAAATGAGGTTTAACTGCACGCTGCTCATGCGAAATTAATTATTTCTTTTACATTCAGAAATTACAAAAAAAAATAAATAAAATGTCGACCTGCTCTTAAGCTCGATCACATTGAATGCAACGATTCTTAGTAGAAACGGCTAAATATATTTTTAACTCGTTTTTTACATAATTGCTTATAGATATATAAAAATTTCTTCAATTTCTTTCTATACAAAATTGGTATTACAATTTTAAGTAGGTATTGAATAATAGAAATTTAGAAACATTATTTCCAAGAAAATCGTCCATCCGTCTTAGAAATATTGAATTTTCAAAATACAAATTTGTAGGTAATCAAAAAAATATATTTTCCAAACCTTTTGGTATGCATTATTATTTTAAGTTCTGAAGGCATCCTGTATAAAAATTTTAATCGAATTTCGTTTAGCCGTAAATGAGGTAGTCGAAAATCGAAAAATACGGTTATATGGTTTTACGTTTTAAATAAAAATGTTGATTTACCAAAATGTAGACCAGTGGTGTCCGCGGCCTCTTTTCTATGTGCCCTCAATTGTCCTTGAATAAAATTAAATAAACTCTTAAGTCTTCCATGTCGTACACATGCCTATGTGAACGGATTTAATAATTATTTTTTTATGACAAGTATTAAAATCCTAAGTCTTTTAGGTTTTCAAAAAAAACCTTGGACCAATACCAGCCGGACACTACTTATGTAGACTATTCCTACCTGAGTGCACTAAAATTTTTTTATCAAAATTGCTAGTAACATTTTCGAGATAATTGAGATTTACCAGTTTTTTTTTTTAATTTAACAATATGCCATTAAGACCTAAGGTCTTCTGAAATGCAACCTGAATTGCACGGCACTAATTAGAATAATAGGAAATAATTTTTTTGTTGGCACAGTGGATTTAAGAACCAGGTATTGACAATATCATTTTAACCCATGGGCGGCATCCAATTAAAATTGAAGGTATAGGAAAGAATGCGCCTAGCATTGGGATCGAACCCACACGTCTTAGTTAGCAATCAAGCACTTTATCCACTGCGCCATTGTGCCCTCAAAATTATAAGGCAGGTACCATTATTTTTGAAGCTAAAAAAAAAAGATTTAAAAAACAATCGAGCCATTCACCTAAAACGCTCAAGTGCCAAGTTTGAATTAAAACGCTTCAGCGACTTAGGCTGGAGGTCGATCTGCAGACAGACTTTTCTTACGGGAACCACTTTTTTCAATTTCGATTAAAATCTCGAGTTCGATTTTTTTTTGCAAATGCAAAGCTTTCCCTACAGTATATCTACCTAAATCGCCAGTAAGAACTGGAAGAGGAACAGAGAAAGACAAGTGCTACTTTTCGCCACGAATAATGTCCTGGGACTTCTTCAAATAAAATCTACAATTATAAATATTTCTCATCGTCCTGAAGCATTGCAGAACTCAATATTTTATGCTGAGCTCATAGGTTGATTTGAAAAAAACACAAGTTTAGAGCCCTGAGGTGTTTGAGCACAAAAAGAAACAGATCTTTTTTAAAAAGCTCAATGCCGTGCTCGCACTTTTCTACACTTTTTTCGCACAACGTTTTCTATTCATGATGCAGTGTAGCACCAAGCCCCATAAATAGAGTGCACAGAACTTTTCATCCGTTCAATAGAATTTTGAGGTTATGGTATGTTATGGAATAGTTTACACAAATCCTATTCACCATTTTTGGGAACTGCCATCTGTGATTTTGAACATTTAGTTCTTGCCATAACAATGTTTGTTTAAATTTTGAAAAATATTCAAAGAGACTCGTTCTCCTACAGATGTCTAAAGCTACAATGCAGAATATATAGCATTTATTTATAAAAGTTTTGAATAAAATCCAACTTGTTTTGGACTTCTAAGATAAGGAAAGTGTAACCATCACCGTTATTTGTTTGCCGATTTTCCTAAAATCGAAGATGTCATGAATGTGGAAGACATCATGGAAATCTTGCAAAATACTACAAGTTTTTTAATTTTAACAAAAAACCATAAAATGATAATCCAAGCCGCCTTCACTGGCACTGGAGATAATTTATTTCATGGCGACAAGCCTTAAGATGAGATTTGCAAAGGAGCGCCATTTTATATTAAGAATCTATTTTAGCAATTTATTTCCTTAATTGAATCTAAACATAAAAATCTAACATATGAATGACAGTGATTTTTTTTTATTCTGACTGAAAACACATTTGCCCTGATTATTGTTTGTTTTCTTCTGATCGCGGTCGTCTCATTTATCGAGGCGGGATAGGTTTTTTTTATTTATTTTCATTAAAAGTATTAATGTTTAGTAAAGGAGCTAATTTAAATAAATGAATTTGTTATAGTACATTTCTGAAATGTTTCTTTGTTTCCCATTTATGTATCCAGTTTTGTATAGTCTGTCATTTTTTTTTCTCGCCTGTATTGCACTTTAATCTCTGCTTTTTTACAATTTATATTTCAGGCAAAGCATCAGCTTTTTCGATTTAATTTAAAATTTTCGTCAAGTGGAAAACGTTCAGAATGGGAAACAGAAAAACATTTCAGAAATGTTTCGCAAGCGTCCAGACCATAATAAACATTTCAGCAACATTTAATAAACATTTCAGATTCAGACATTTCTCTCTTGTTTTTTTTTTTATCAATGTTCAATGTCAGGGTGACCAACAACCACCCATAAGGGAGTGGCCATGGCGCGATAGTTGTGTGTTCGCCTGTCAATCTCATGGTCACAGGTTCGATCCGTGCCGTAGTCTATGTCTTCTTATTTTTCCATTAAAAACCAACTCTAAAAATAAATGTCATACAATGAGTTGCTGGTTTACTCATTACATGCTGTTTAGGCATAGAACTAACAACATATGATTGAGTAAAACTAGTATACCGATAAAATATGACAAAGAAAAAAAATTAATGCGAATTATAAGGGACATCGATGAATAAGACAAGGAAATTTCTCCGCATTAATTCAGCCGCCATCCCTGGAGATAAAATCTAAGACAACAACCACCTACAATCTCCGAATATCGCGCCACGCATCTTTCCTATCATTCTTTTTCTTCCTTAACCTCACCCTCACGCCCGCGCTGTGTTGAAACATTTAAATGGTATTCATAATCCCTTAAGCGCGAGTAGATTATAAAAAAAAAGTTTAACGAATTATCGTCGATTTTGACATTTCGCTCACATGGTTTTTTTATTTAATAAATTGAGAGTCTTTGGTTTTCAAGTTAGTCGCATGCAAACAATTCATTCGTTAAAGTGTGGAGCGGATGGTATGTGCGGAAAGCGAGTAGATATTGAAAGATTTTAACAATCAGCTTCCAAATCGGAAATACTAATTTGTTTTATTTTTGCAATTAAGGAGCCAAATTAATTGTTTTTCTATTTTGTTTAGAATTTGTGACAAATTTAGGTCTATAAATTATCTTAAATAAAAAACTACCTAAATATTTTGATCTGAGTATACTTTTTACGTTTCTACCACATACAGTGGCGACAAAATAAATAGCACAGCTTTGTTAAGAAATTTGAAAAAGCCTTAAATCATAAGTTCATTTCCATGCTAATACTCTAAGAACTTTTTGTTGGGGCTTTTGAGTGTAAAGTAATGGGATATTAGTTCTTTTCTATTTTTTAATAAATAAAGTCAAATGTAGGTCAAAAGGTAAGCACGGTGCATTCAAGTGAAAACAATTTAAATATCACATATTGTTTTCGTTGTAAAAATAATGCATTTTTGGTAAATATTTTAAACATTTTAAAGGTAAGTAGGAAAGCTTTGAGATTTTTATTAGATTTTTTTAATAGAATTGGTAAAATTTTAATTCTTAATATGTAGTATGGGTCGTGCATGCGGTCAAGCATTCCACAGAAGCATTTTGCTACGAAGAATTGGAAGAATTGCCAGAAGAAAACCACATGTTTCCAAACGCAATTTGCCACGTCGTAGGTAAAAGTTTGCAAAGGAGCATATTTCAAACGATCAAAATTTGTGGAAAAATATCTTGTGGATGTATTTATAAGTTAAGTTTAGTCGCTTTGGATCGGATGGCACAAAATATGTGATCCGGGGAAAAAATCAGGAATATTTTCCAAAGTATACCATCAAAGGTGTTAAGCATGGCGGATGTAGCATTCTTTTTTGGGGATTTTTTTTCTGGTATGGCTTGGGCGCACTTCGTAGTCTAAAAGGTATTATGGATCAGATAAAATACAAAGCAATCCTGCAGAATACAATGCCACCATATGCTGATGAAGATATGCCCTTGAAGTGGAAATTTGTACAGGCCATGATCCAAAACATACCCCTTGGTTTGTTAAGCAATGGTTATCCAACCAAAAAATCGCGGCAATAAAGTAACCAGCTCAGTCCCCAGATCTCAATTATATTGAAAACTTGTGGAATGGTGTGGATAAAGCAATTCATAGATTCGCTAGTTCAAAATTGGACAAACTTTGGCAGGTAGCTTAGCTAGCCTGGTTCTCGGTGCATGTTGTACGATTTGAGAGTCTTGTTTTAACTATTAAATGTTTTGTGTCGCTGTGATTAAAAATAAAGGTTATCTCACTAAATATTAACACATAATTTTCTTTGTATCACGATCAAATGTTATGTTAACTTAATTGTTTATCTTTTTCTAATTAAGTGTGCTATTTATTTTGTCCTAGAATAACTTCACTTATTTCCATAATTTCATTTTTTTGGTTTCAATTCAATATTCATAATTTTTTTCTTAATAAATCCAACATATCGTTGTTCCTACTACTTCAAAATTCAAACAGTTCTTTAAAGTGTAACAATGTACTAAAAACTTTGGTTACAGGAATCATACGATATATGTGCTATTTATTTTGTCACAACTGTATATTTTTTCTCTCACAAAAATAGTTTTTCTCACCACCAATATTGTCCTCTGTTCAAAAAAACTGTATACGAAAGATTTTTGTTGTTACTCTAATAACCTGAAAAATATCTTAGATATTGGGCTCTATCGGAAATCTCCCACTTATTTTCGTTTCCCACAGAATATTTTTTTACCTCCAATTATTTCTTGCGATCGTGAATCTCCCACGGAACAAAATTCCCTCGGACAAGAAATCGTATGAATTATCAGCAAAATTTCCTGGGAAAGCTTATTCCCGATACCAATAAATTCCGAGGGAAACTTTTGACCATCATTCCCGCGTTCCCAAAATTCGAATTGGAGAAAAATTTCCAACCCTCATTGAAATTTTTAAATCTTCACATAATGGAACAGATATTAAGTTCGAATTTGAGTTCAGGACTTTAAAAATTTCAAACGTACAATGATTGAAGGAATTCTGGAATACATTAAGGGGTGTTTTGAATTTCTGAGTAGTCCTGTTCATGCGTGTCATTATCAACAAAAATGGTAACGTTTTGCAGTACGTAATAAATTCGAATTGTCCACAAAAAAAATTCGAAAAATGAAAAAAAACACCAAGTGGTTGAAATACCGGCTGAATTTATTTCGGTAAATTAAAAATTTTACAGTTTGTAAATTGATGAAATATTGACATCGATTCTTGTAAAAATCGACTTTTTAAAAAGGATTTTGATCACACGATATTTTTTTGCAACCGACTTTTTATAAGTCTGTATTATATCAACTGATTTTTTTATGTGGACATTTTAAAAATCGAATTGAAATGAACAGGTCTATCAACATGTTTAAAATAATAGAATGAAACATATTTCTTTTTATTTTAAGATGTTGCATTTTGCAGAAGCTCATGACCCTAAACATCTTTCAATCGGCCTTATTGCGACTTCCATCGAAATCGAAAAGTTCTACGAATCCCGAAAAAAGGTAACGCTGAATCCGTTCGTAATGGCAATTTGTATGAGAATTTGCACTGCGATGGTTTCTGTGATAGATTCGTAACAAATTTCCGATTACGATGAAATGCGTGATAGGGCTGAATATCTTGTTAAATTCGACTCTGTCGATTTAAAAAATATATTTCAATCTCATTTTGTACGGCACTTAGTGAATTATCCGACATTGAATCAACAGACGCACACATTGGTAAATGCAAAGAATAATCGACGAACTGTTTGATTGAAACTCCTATTCGGACTTTCCTTATTTGAATTTTCAGACCAAGAGCATAAGAAACTTAAGAGAATAGAATTTCAGACCTTACAGATATTTCAAATACTTTTTTCTTTAAAACATATAAATATTTATTTTTGTACACAAAGAAAACCATTTATTCATAATTCTTATACTTATTCCATAATTTAATCCAAAATTCTGTAATTTAATCCAAAAGCAATGAAAGTCGATGGTGAATGTAAAGTTGACCAAAACCTCTTAAAATAGGTATGTAATCCAAAAGAAGTTGTATGAGGCACGCAGTGCCGCTGGTATAACAAGACACTTTTATTAATATTTTTTTTTTATACAAAATCAGCACTATTTTTATTTTTGCACACTTTTATTACCTTTTTTTATTTATTTCGACATATTTCCCGAAACAATTTCTGTATTATTTTATATCTCACTTATCCTTCACTACACTTAAATTTATTATCTTCTTATTTCTAAATATACAAAAATGAAAACTGATTTGAATTTTCTTTTCGTTTTCACAAAAATTGCACTTTTATTTAACACTAATATTTTCTCGGATATAAATATAGAATATTTTTTAGCTGCTTATTAGTTACTTATTAGAAAAAATAATTTCAATCGTAAGCCATTTATTGAAATTAAAAAAAAAAATAAAAAGGAAAAACCAAAAGAGAGATATTTTGTACAGGAAAATTATTAAATCCGCGAAACGATACCTCTCAAAATCGCGGTCATTTAAAAACTGGAGAATATGATGATGGCCACTGAAAAAGAGGATCGACAAGATCAAATTTTATTCATGGTATAGATGTGAGAGAGAGAGGAAAATTATAACTTTGGTTTGGTTTGTTGCGTTTTGCGTAAATTTTTAGTTCTCCCACTCACCTGACTGAAATATAGAGAATACAGGTATGCGAAACCTCTCTCTATTCATATTGAAACATACAGTCACATATGGACGCTTATACCTATTGGAAATTCTCTATTTTTCATCTACTTGTTACACAGACGCAGAGTACGAAAAGCATTACCTAGGGTTGCCAACATGTTTGTTACTTGTGATTATGTACATAGGTACTATAGGGCAAGTTGTACATTTGGAAAAAAAGTCGAACTTGATATCTTAATCAAACTTAAAATACAGACATACGATAAGCGGCTGACGCGATTTTCTTTAAACTTGGTATTTAAGAGTTTTAGGTGATTATCTCAAGCAGATTATTGAACCGTTTTTTTTTAACCCCAAAAATACCATCTTAATTATATCCGCGACGGCTCTAAAGATTTTGATAAAAACAAATGTGTGCCTACTTTATGTATAGTCTTCATTTTGGTCAAACAATTTTTGTTACATATTTTGTTATTAGCGGTATCTCGCATACAACAATTGTGTTGATTTTTGACTTTCTCATAAACGGCTTGACGGATTTCGATCAAAATTTCTTTCGAGCTATAAATAATACTGCATACCAAATTTTTTTTTTGGATTTTTGAAAAAAAAAATAATTCAATACATAATTCGAAAACGTGTTAATGATTTTTTTTTGAAATTTCTTTCTTTAGTTTATATTGATAAATGTATAAAAATGTCACGGCAATTTTTTTAAAGAAAAAACTAAATAAATTTTGTATGTAAGAAATTAAATAAATAGAATTTAATAGAAATCTTTTGCATACGATGTGATCGAACATAAGAGCAAGTACGTGCGATCCAGTCGTGCATTTTATTTTTTATTGAATTTACTTAAGACACATGAGATGCTGATACAATACGCTTGACAGCTGACAATTCTACATATCTGTCGCACTTTTCTTATGAATTTACGATATATATTTTTCAGACAGGTGACAGAATTTTCAGAGATGACTACAATAACAACAGTTCATAATTATAAAATCTCACAAATTCTTCTCCGTCAAAAATTGAGGAAACGAAACAAAATATTTTGTCCGCAATATTTGACAGAAAAATTGAGAAATATTGCTCATCTTATGCCATACATCTGAAATCTCGTCTATATATAAACAGATCTAAGTTTTCTTAGCGCCAGGTTATGACAATTTTTACAATAAATATTATTGTACTTTTTCAGCAATTTTTGTAAAAATTGTATTCCTCTACTTTTTTATCGCAATACATTAAATGAAAAATCAATTAATTTATTGTATTCCTTTCTTACGGAAAATAACTTGCACTTAGAGTTGAGCAATATAGTTCATTTGAATGCTCGATCAATTTAGTTCTAATCTTGTTACTGAACTAGTTCGCTCAATTTAGTTCAAATCACTGAAAATTCCTAACAAATATAACTTTTACAATAATAATTTAAAAATAACAACAAACACCAAGTTAATAAAAAAAATTATATATTTTATTTAGAATAAAAAAATCCCTTATCTAATTCACAGTTTATTGAAAACTAGTTTTGTTTTCTGTATCATAATATTTCATTTTTCAGTTTCAGATCTCAGGGTCTTAAGTCCTAAGAACCTAATGTAACATTTTGTAACTTATAATAGACTTACAAATACAAATACAATGTACAAGTATATAATTAAAAACTTTTGCGTTAAATTGCAATATTTCATAAATACATACAATATTTCATATTTACATATTCGAATGCAAAAAGATGAGTTTCTTAAAATTTTCTGCAAAGTTCATCTGTCATTAATTATTTGGCCAGTTGCTAAGAACAAGCGTTTGCATGGAACCGAAGTTTCGTAAATGCAAAATCCTTTAAGGATATATCTATGTACATATGAGGATATGTCGTATACTTTTTCCCACCATTCGAGTGGATCCGTTTCGCGTTTTAAATATTTTTCATTAATGTACTTTTTCTGTGGTTGTTAGGCAATTTCGCAAACTGGAAAGATGAAATTTCACTAAACTTTATTGTGCTTGGCTGAACTAGTTCATTGAAGTAGTTCGTTCACAAGCCACCCAAGCCTACTTGCACATGTCACTTCAGAAAAATCGCCTTTCACAATTGCTGTCAAATATGTAATAATATATGTATAGAGTTCTTTATATAGAAAATTTGAATATCACAAATATGCTAGAACAATTCATGACAACTCTCGGGGAATCCTTGCAACTTTTACGCCATGTTATTTCATTCTTTATAATGTAAAATCATGACATTTATCGTATATTATCTGACAATTCTGCGAAACTCTTTAGTTACGAGTATTTATGGGACAGAAAATTAACAATGGGTAAATTGTTATTTGACAAACTTTCATCTGCACCATTTATATGAAAGGACTGCTCTAAAAACTGTCAAAATGTCATAATTTCAAGCATATTTTGTATACCTATTGTAATTGAATTTTATTACAAATATTGGGAGCAATATTATACGAGTTTATCATTCTAGTTTAAGCTGACAGCTGACAAACTGTTTAACGCCTTTCCGTACTTTTGTGAAACATTTCGCTTTCTGAGAGTGTTTTACCCGAACTCTTGAAAACATGGCAGTCTGTGCATTTTGTGGGAACACAGCTATTCACATTGAAACATTTGTGTAGGGGTTTCTATTGGTAAATTTAGAATTTGTTGCGGAATATGATATTTTTCTTGGCCAATGGCAAATTGATTTTTGTGATTGTATTTGTAATTGTCAAACTAAATGTTTTTTGAAGAGTAGGTAGATTCATCAAAAAATACTGATCTGTGAATTTGATTCAGAATCAAAAAATAAAATTGTTTGCCAAATTGTCAAAAAAAATCTTTGTTTGGAAAGATTTGTGTCAAAAAAGAATCGAACTCTTGTACCAATGGAAAATGACTTTAGCTTCTTAAAATGACATAATTATGTTTCCTTACTTTAAAAAAGTCACTTTTCTTGTAAGACTTGCATGCTTCTGAGTAAGCAGCAACCCACTTTACCAAGTGTGCCAAAAAAAAATCTCTCCGTCAATCGATGATCAGGTTTCAGGTTTTTAAACAACATTTTTTAGTTTAACACCTTCATAAAACTATTGGTTTCGCTCTCTTTTTTTCCTCAATCTCTATTCTCTACTATATCTCTAAAACAAGCTAGATCTTGGGGCTCCTGCTCTCATATCTTAAGCATTTATGTGTGTGCGTACGGTTTGACTCTTTTTACAAGCAAATACCTGTTTCATTGAGGTGGCGACTTTGATTGTAGGTAATTGAACTAGGGTCTCTGACGTTTTATTGTTCTTTGGCTTATTTACGGCTGTTTAAAAGCAGGTTTTTCTTTGCATTCTCTCTCGTTCTATTGTGATCCTCTGAGCATTTGTTTTTTTTTATATAATTTTAAAGCCTCGCTCTCTCTGTACGATTTACGCATACACAACAAATATTTTGGAATGGCGGCTTTGCTGGGCAACCATTTCCATTTTTCTACGAGTACTATACATCTACAAGAAAGCCGGTTGGTTTGTTTTTGTTTGCATCCAAATTTTGGTAAGGAGAGCCATTGAAGGAGCACAAGAACAACAACAAAACACTCAGAGGACAGGTATTTAATTCTTTGGTTTTTTTTTTGTAGCTAGTGTGTTTGATGTTTTTGGAATGAATAATAACACAACGTTTGCGACAAAATAGATAGAGAAGAATGAAGGAGGAAACAAAATTCTTTTTGAACGTATAGGAAAAGGGAATTAAAAAAATTAGGCAACTGAATGTATTTCTTTAAGGGTTAGGTGGCGTTGCAGAGAATTTTGTAGTTCATTTCAAAGAAAAGAAATGGAATGTGATATTATTTTTGACGTTTACCACTTTTTGACATTTATAACGACTTATGACAGATTTATCTGAACGTTGAAATGCCATAATTACATAACATCTGACTGTTATATGCAATCATAAAAATGAGAAAACTATTACCATTCACGCATTAAATGAAACATTAAACTTCTATTAATAAACGAAAAATACCAACGAATTAGTAGGTACTTATGTATCGATACGTTAACTTATAACTCTTGTTAATAAATGTGTAACTGTAAGGGCCTCTGATATGTGCAAGGACTTAACTGGTTAAATTCGGCGTAGGTATAGGTACCTATAAGAATAATTCTAGGATTGGATTATGGGTTGACGTACTCTTAGGGCAAGTTATACAAATATTATGTAAACCGTGGTTCAAACTTAGTTCAAAATTTTAACCAGCTGATATTGGCGGATTAACTCAAATCCAAGTGGGGTTCATAATTCCCGGTTGTATTAAGAACCAATTACATGCTTAAACTACATTCAACCCTGGCAGATACCGGGGGATTAAAATCTTGGAACAAATATGAAGCACTGTTTAAAACCGGGGCTTTTCAGCTAAAAGCTTACGAAAACTCGAAAACCGTTCACACTGAAGATTTACAAGTTTTCGTTTGACATTTCAATTATTTTGGCACCACAGACAACAACAAATACGCTGTGAATTGAAATGAATGGTCTTTTCGATTGACCATCCAGAACTGTTCTGACCACCCCCACAAAATGACAGTTGTTACACTTAACAGAACAGAAAACGATTCTTGATTTCAATTCAGAATCGAAAACAGAATCACTAATACGCTCAGATAATCAAAATGTCAAAATCTTCACGTTGATTTCTTTTGTGTAATTTCGATGTGTTTATTGAATTTAAACTAATTTTCTGGTAAAATTAGTATCAAATCAATATTATTGAAACAAGAAAATGATTATCTAAATTGAAATCAAGTGTTTCGGAAATTCTTTTTAGCCGATGTGTTTTTTTTTTTTTTAATTTAATGTTCACAAACACAGTGATACATACAATTCAGAATTAGTCAAATTGTTTCCGGGTGTTTTATTGGAGGAACGTGTTCCGGACGGCCAATCGGAAAGGCCATAAAATTACCCCAGACAGCTGTTTTTTTTGGCTTTTCCTGGCAGCAACCCGGCAGCTATTTATGTGACTGAATGTTTCACAAGGTGTGTTTGTTTAGTTCATCTTGCAAATCCAACATGTTTTCGACGAGTTTTATTTAAAATTTGTAGTTTATCAAAACGAGTGGGTTATCAAAAATCTACGGGAAAACTTGTGTTTTCGCTTTAGGTTTTCAGCCAAAACCAATAATTTCGCGAAAACCTTTTTTTGGGTTTGGTGTGAAAAGGCTATAAGATTGAAAAGATATTATAAAGCAAACATATGTTTATTAATATGTATGAACATTTATCAGAAGAATAACTTTCCTATCCATGTATTAAGGAGGGGATAGTTTATTTTGTTTATTAATACACATCCGTATTATAACTTTATAATAAGATAGTCTGAAAATCATACTTCTGTAAGGTAAATTTTGACATACCAAAGGGAAATTTATTTTCCATCAACATTATCAAAATGCAATACAAATTTCTAAGCTATACTCAACTTCAAATTCCATACAAGTGTTCTTCTCCTCACACAGGTACCCAGTTGTTGAAATTTTTACTGGCAGAGGCTTAGGTTACTTTCGAGATTCGACAGCGACTCACCACTAGCTCCATCCTTCACAAAATATCCATAAAATAACTCAAGACCATAGGGCTCGGATTGTTTTTCTCTCTTTCTTGGTTTCATTTGTTATTATTATTGTTAAAATGATTTTAGTTTGGTAGTCGTTGTCGTCATAGTCCTCCTCGATCGCCCGTGCACTTCATCGGCATCTCCAGCATCATCCACATCGTCTCTTTTACAATCGTTGCAACAGAGACCCATCCAACATCACGGTCCTCTCGGTTCTCGCTTCATCGACTGCAGCCAGTAGGCGCACACGTATATTTATCCCAACTTCACTGTAGAGTGTAGATACCGCTCCGTTACTGACGCGGTGTGGTGCTTCGCTCGGTCTTTTGGTACTGCTGTTGATGCTGTGTTGGTTCATCTTCGGCTATGAGACTGCACTGCATGGTACCTATAACTATAGCATGTAGCATTAGTCAAGTTATTGCCCATGGTGCCTGGTCACATTTTTATCTTTTGAGGAATATTACAAAAACACGCAATGTCTGTGCACAAAGGGAATACGCCAGCGCGCCGTTTCCTCGCCGGCCGCTTTCCGTTGCCGTTGCTATTGCTGTTCCCGTGCCCATCATAGTCTGCTTCGTATTCGTGGTTGTCATGAGAAAAGGAATGCGAGTCACTTTATGGATAAGGAAAAGGACAGGCATGAAGGGGGTGCCGGGTGCCTGCTGCCTGATGATCGACTGGCGGAAAGGTGCACTCAACTAAAATGTCTTGAAAATTCAAATTCACATCTCTCTCTCTCTATCTTCCTTTCTTTGGTATGTTTTTCCACTCCATGTCGATATCTCTTTTAAAAACAATTTCTTTTTGGCAAAAATTTCTGTATGGAAATCAAAAATCGTGATGAAACTCATTAGCAGTTTCATGCCCTCCTGTGATGTGTACGGAAACGAATGAATTCAAATTTTCAAATTCAAGCGACCCTCCTCCTTCCTGGAGATTTGGAAACCTCAGCGAATTTCTGAATATCTGAGTTTGAGACTATTGCTGCTTGCAGCTAAAACAACGACGACGACAATCTTGCATGATAATTGCAAATAAAAGACTATGCACGATCTGATGAAGCAGAACGCTCATCTTTGAGCGAGATTTGACCAAAAGACAAAAAACCAAACACAAATTTGAGTATTTTTTTTTTTTTTAATTTTATTTATTTTTCTCTGGTTTCAAGTTCTGGTAATAAAAATTTGTTCGAATTTCCATAGGAGCACACGTTTTTGCACCAAAGTGCATCAGCCGCCTTTTTGGCTTCAACGGGCCTGAACTTAACTCAGAAGAGCAGAGCCTGGGATGCGAGCTCCAAATTTGCTATGGGGAAACCATAAAAACCGAAACTGGAGAACCGTTCGTTTAATTAATTTAACTACGTGCCGGCTGCAATGTGCTGGATGATTTGTGCTGGCAACGCGGGCGATGTGCAGTTGCAGTAACTGCCGGCTGGCGTGGTGCGGCGTGCGGTAGGGTGGTACGGTGTCAGGGGAGAACTGAGCAAAATATCACTAATTGAAAATTGTATCGTGAATTAGCATTCAAATTTGGAGTTGGCAGTTCAAGTTTGATTCCAGAGGAGGATTTTCGTGCAAGTACCTATTTTAAGAAATATGTGCATATATAAATGCTCTCTTCAAGGGCTTCGTGACTCAGATCTCAGTTAGAAAAAAAAAAATAAATCTTTTTGGTACACTTAATTATCGGCTAGATATATTCTCCAATTTTAGATGCGAGGAATTATAAATGCCTTTGGGTAGTTTCAAAAATGTTAGAAAATTAAGAATTTATATGGTAAACCGAAAAGAAGCTGAGGATTTTATTATTAGGTAACTACATACCTATAACGTCAAGAACTTAAGTATCTTAAAGTACAGTTATTGGTACTAAGTTTTCACCGACCATTAAGCCGAGATTTAAGTAAATCTTCAAGATGAATATTTAAAATAAATCTCATTGGGCCTTACTAATAATCAAATTTAGTGTTAAAATTAAAAGAAAATCTCCAGATTTTAGAAAATCCACATAGTTTAGTTTAGTCGTTAACAAAATTTAAAAATTTAATACACGGGACTCCATGTTTAAAGTCGAACATTAAATGAAAAGTCTTGCCTTTTTGCTGTTTTATGGTACGTAAATGTGTATTTATAAACGGTGATTTTTTAAGAGCTTGGTTCTTGAAAATTCAAAAAACACAGAAACTTGTAAAAAGTGAATGAAATTTTTATTTGGATCGATAAATCAATTTCTGTCATTTACTTTTTGAAAATAATTTCACTTAAATGGTGCCCGCGGCTACGCTTCAGGTGGTCCATTCTGATGGTCCAATTTTGGCAAACTTTTTCACACATTTCGGCCGGAATCTCACCAATGACGCGTTCAATGTTGGCTTCCAAGGCAGCAATCGTGTTTGGCTTGTCCCCATAGACAATAGACTTAACATAGCCCCACAAAAAATAGTCTAACGGGGTCAAATCACATGATCTTGGTGGCCAATTGACTGCGCCAAAACGTGAGATCAACTGCTCACCAAATTCGCCTCTCAATTGATGCATGGTTTCGCGTGCAGTGTGGCATGTGGCACCGTCCTGTTGGAACCACATGTCGACCGAGTTCAATTCTTGGATTTTCGGCAAAAAAAAATCTGTTATCATCGAACGGTACCTTTCTCCATTGACCGTAACCCTGCGGCCTTCATCGTCCTTGAAGAAGTACGGCCCAATGATACCGCCTGCCCATAAACCGCACCAAACAGTGCATTTTTCGGGATGCATTGGTAGCTGCTAAATTTCCTCTGGTTGCTCTTCACTCCAAATACGGCAATTCTGCTTATTCACGTATCCATTTAGCCAAAAATGAGCCTCGTCGCTGAAGACCATAAAACGGACGTAGCTTGCGAAACACATTTTTCACAGAGCACGAATTTTGATAATAAATTTCAATAATTTGCAAACGTTCAGGCGTAAGTCTATTCATGATGAAATGGCAAACAATACTGAATCGAAATGTCAAATGTTCGTGGAATTTGTCATGTGTGGTCTGTCAAAAATATAAATGTCAAAAACCAAATAGCAAAAAAATCACCCTTATATACCATTATTATATCATTTTTTCGATAAAGTGAAGAAACAGAACTAACAAGCTGACAGTACTGTTTACTGTTAATTTATTTTGTCAAAAGTGATTTTTGGTTTGGTTTTGTCTGGTTTTGTTCCTTCTAATTTAGTACTAAATAACTTTGAAGAACAAATTATGACAGTTCCTACTTTGTTTTCTTTTAATTTGTCTGACATCTGTGCAGCGAAAAATAAATTGCTTTAAGAAAATATCAGATATTTTTGTTATGGATAAACAAGTAAAAAGAAAACAAGTCAGCAACTGGACGCGTGAAATGAAAGAGATTTTAAACCAGAACAATGAACTCAGGTGAAAGTGCTCCCCCTCGATTCGATCGAGATGTTTCATCATCCATCACAGCTTTGATGATGAATCTAGCATTTTGTTAGTGTAGGTACGATAAAGACTTGAATTAATTTCAAATAATAAGAAGGGAACTTATAAACCAAAACCAACCTGTAGTGACCAAAAAATTCATTTTCATCGTATTTCGTAAATTGATCTATCCTTTCTTTATAAATTTTCACTTTACGAGATGAAGAAGTTTCTGCGATTATTTAAAATCTAAAAATAGACCTTCGTCACATGAACTCATTTTTCAGAACTTAAATATTTTTGCATGAAAACAAAAAAAATGATCTTTGACAGTTCATGCAATTTCTTTTCTCATTTGTAGTAGATTTTGTAATAGATTTAAGGAAAGTCTTAAGACTAGTTAGTAGACACTGGTAGATCTTCATTCAATCTGTTCTTGTTCATTAGTGTTTTATAAATTCGTTGCGTTTTTCTCTGTTTAATTTATAACAAGTATTAAAAACCTAACTTGTTTTTACTCAGTAATACTCGCGTAGCTTTTTTAGATTTCAAAAAAGCCCTTGGAGTAATACCAGTTGGACACCACTGACTGTATTACAGTTTTAAAAACACCATTTGAGCTTAAGATAATCTACATAAGGCGTTTTTCTTTCTTAGTTCAGAGAAGGGTCTGAGTTGTCAAAAAATTTGTTCGTGTTTCTTTTTAACTCAGAGCATTCAGAGCTAAAAACGTGTGTTTTTTTTTCTTTCTAAACATGTGCATATTGCACTCGATGTGCTCGGATATAATCGACTGAGCATATGAGTAAATTGCTTGACGAACCAAATGTCTTATTGTTGCAAGTTGGAAAATGTGAAGAAAAAAAATCAGATACAATTAAGTTGGCGAAAGAAGTTGATCGCTTGTTAATTTCCTGTATCTAATGTGTATCTGTGTACAAAAATGGTAGTTTTATGTTATATTACCTTTTATGGTTAAAATGAAAATTTATTCTGATTTGTGTGGTTCAAGTGCGTTTAAAAAACATATCAGTGTTCAGTGCTCGCTCTGTTTGGAACAAGTTCAAATGTCAGAGCATAATCTACATGTTCGAACTCTGTTCAGTGTTATGATCTGAACGAAAAAGGAAATACGCCTATAGATGAAATTAACAGCCGGTAAAAAGGTAGTATGACAGCACTATTTAAAATGTAAAAGGTGTTTCATTTTCTCTTACGATTAAGAATTAAGAGGGGCAGCTTGTCAACCGAGCGAAAAATTCCCTTTTGCGATTAATGTGTTAATTTTGATATGGGAATAAGTTAGTTAGATTTTGAAGAATTAGTAAACCCCTCGAAATCGATGGAAGAAAATTTGACAGAACGACGGATTAAAAATTAGTACAACTGGGTCTAAACCTATTTAAATCTAGAATTAGTGGTGATTTCGCGAACGACTTTTAAACATTTAACAAGTTTCTGCCACGAGCTTTTAAATTACACAATTTCGGTCTGTCTGTCTTCGACTCTACAGCCTAAGCGGTTGTTCTTTCAAATAACGGCAGTTGCCATACTTTTTTATTTTTTGCCAAAAAGAAAAATCTTAGTTTTCTCCAACTATTTTTATGAAAAAAAAAATCAGTTCATTAATGAAGGGAAAAGGTTTTTTTGGGTAACTTTTTTTTAAATGGTTAGTTTTAGTACCATTTTTTTTTTTTTTTCGATTTTCTGGAAAACAATTTTTTTATTTTTTTTGATTTTTTTAGAAGATTTTTCCTAAAAAAATTAAACACTAATATAAGCCAAATTTTTTCCAAACATTTTTTTTTTGAAAACTCAAAATTTCGAACACTACTCAATACATTCTTTTGAAACTTCATATTTGGTAGGTTTTTGACATTATCTTGAATAGTTAAAAAAGCTATTTTCCTAAAATAAAAAAACAATAGTAGGTATCTCACATACAAATGTTAAGAAAACCTTTAAGAAAAAAATGTATTTCTCAAAAACGGCTCCAAGAATTTTGATACAAAAATGTGTGTGTGCATACTCAAATTTTCAAAAAAAAAGTTTTTCGATTTTAAGAAATAAATTAATATTTTGTTTTTTAAATGGATTTTTCAAAAACCAGAAACTGATTTTTTTAAATGAATATATAGTATACTAGCGGACCCAGCGAACTTATTCTCGCCCCAATTTAACCTTTGACATATAATAAAGCACAGCTAGTTCAAATTGCAATGTTATTTATTTGAATCGAATCAAAATAAGTAGAGACTGATATGATAATAAATGTTTTTCTACTTGTTTCCGGTGCAAAAACAAACAACGAAGACGGTTTGCCAATACGCGAACAGGCATCGTACAGCTGACCGTGCGAAAAATATCGGAATTCGATATTTACTCCACAGACATACAACGATTGGCCTTGCGATCTATTGATTGTCATTGCAAAAGCCAATCGAACGTGGAACTGAATCCAATTGAATTGGAATTTAAGGCCAGTTGGAATAATCGGTTTTCATGGGATAAAGACTTTCTGTCTTTTTAATTTGTCATATATTATCAATTGTGGCATTGATGGCAGAACATCATCATTTATTTATATATCTCGTAAACATCTCCACCCAAAACGTCTTCTATCACAATGAATTTCAATTAACCGAAATTTTCCAAGCTTAAAAATGAATTTTCTACCATGGAACATTGAAGACAGTTCAAAAATCAGAGTAAATCCATATCATATTCCAGAAAATTCGACAAAATAAAATATCAAAATCCATTTAATGGGAATCAAATGCTGTAGTGTAGTGTTGAAGTGTGTATACAAAACACATTATTTATACTAATAAATTAATAACAAACATGTGAATGACATTTTTGGTCATAACTCTGCTTTTAGCCATCGGACAGCAAACAGATGTCTTATATGCACTCTCCAAACATGTCCTAAGATCTTTTGAAAATTTCATTCAAATTGATCCAGACGAAAAAAGTAGTTCGCGCACAAACATAACTTGAATTGTTCTTCATAATAAGAAAAACAAAATTTCAGAAAAAATCGTCTCCCCGTTTTCGAAATATTGATTATTCAAAAAAAAAAATAATTTTTTTCAAAAATCAAAAAAAAAAATATTTTTCAAAAAATTTTAAATGAGATCTTGTATAAAAATTTTGATCGAAATCGTTTGAGCAGTTTATGAGAAAGTCGAAAATCAATAAAATAGTTGTATGGCAGGTACCGTTAATAACAAAATATTTTAAATTTTTTTCGGCCAAAATATAGACCATACCCAAGTTAGTACTCACACCAATGTTCATTAAAATTTTTGGAGCCGTTTTCGAAATAATTAAGACGGTAGAAAAATTTGTATTGCAACTACCGTTATTTTTGGGCTAAAACAACGATTCAAAAATCTATTTTGAACAATCTCCTAACACGCCTAAGCACCAAGTTTGAACAAAATCAGTTCAGCCCCTTAGACTGTAGCTCGTTCTACAGACAGACAGACGGAATTGCTGGACCCACTTTTTTGGTGTTCTCTATCGTAATCGTAATGTCAACTTTGATTAAAACCTCGAGATCGATTTTTTTCCAAATGCAAGTAAAAATCGTTTAGAGCGACACTGAGGAGACTTAAGTGCTCAACGAAAAAACCCAAAGTTGACAAGTGTCTTAAAGTATATCTTTACAAACGAACGGAGTCCAATAAAGAAACAATTATTAAAAATTCCTAATCACTCGGAATTTTACGAATGTGTTAATGTCCAAAGTGACATCCAATGATGCAATTGGCAGATTGATAATTATAATATTGTTGAGCCAAAATATTTTAAAGAAGTTTTTTATTCATCGTTGATTTGTAGGTAAAGTTAAATTGTATGTAAAACAATCTTATTATTAGACGATTTTTTACAACTCTTGAGGTTGTCAAGAAAACATGTGTCATTATGTGGGTAAAGTTCCTGGGAGAACAGTTCGAGCATCTGTTATAACTCTTTAAGTATACATAACATACAAAAATATCTAAAACGACACAAAATCATTTTTTGATTCATAGGCCTTTTGAGCTTAAAGCAAAAACCCCCTTTCTGGATTTTTTGAGACTGAGACTGACAAACAAAATGTAATTACAAACGCTAGTATTTCTTCTAAGAATTAAGTCTATTGTTAGTATTAGGGATTAGTCTTTTCCTAAACCCCGATAAATGATATCGAAATTCAAGATAGGCCCTTAAATCACGCGAATCACACCCTAAAATATTATTGACGAATTATAAGAGACACCCTGCATATCAAGACATATGAAAATGCAAAGACAAAAATGTTTCGGATTCTCTCATTCTGCAATTATATATTTTTGTATTATTATTCTTATAACATTATTTGCTGCTTAAAAACACTTAAATACAAATAGATTCACCCCTTTAGCCTATCATTTGACTTTGGTTCAATCAAAATGGAACCTTGTCTATAGTAGCACATCAATTACCACCCAAATTGCTATCCACTTGCACACAAGAAAAAAAAAACGCTCTGAACATCACTGATCTCATCCAAACCATATAGCTACATAGTAGGTATATTATTTAGGTAGGCAGTCATTGGGTGGTGATGAGGGGAGAGAATTGGGTGCGCGAGCAACAAACTCACCAAAACATAATTTTGTCAATCGCTGGTATTACATGTACTTACCTTGAAAGTCATCATCCACGCCACCGCACACTATCATGAGGAGCAATCGTCTCCGTCCTGCCACGGCCTGGAAATATTATATTATCCCGCCGCCATATTCATGACCATCGTCATCGTTGTCAGTTGGACGCCTGGACCGTAGTAGATTCCCTCATGGCGAATCGCGCGCTACATACATTAGTCATTTGCACAGCGCTCGAGTACGGCGCGCAGAGATAGCCTGCAAAGTCTGATTTATAATGTTCTCCACTTTTGAGGTGCTCGAAGAGCTCGTCGGGGCTAATGGCTGCATGGTCGCTCAGGAATCTCACATACAACCGTCCCGGTCGCAGCTATGCAGCCTATGATGCATTTATGTGTGTACGTATATGTTTTTCGCCGGGTCTATACAATATCCCTGAGTCCGTCTTGGCTGATGGTGACTGTGTTGTGTGCTGTGCACGTTGTGTTCCTGTAATACAGCAACAGCACATGATGGCATTTGTCGCGTTTCTTATCCTCCGAGGTTTTTGTGTTAATTTATTTCCATCCCCCTAGGGGGAGAAAAAGAAAGATTATTTTAGGGCATGCTGGCGCAAGGAGAACACTACTCGGGAGACGAGGATTGCTATTTATTTTTTTTTTGTCCTCTTCGTATGTAAATTTTGACATCACACACGCACTTAATGCCTCAAATAACGCCTGAACGGATAGACAGAACCTTGTGCGCTATAAACAGGGTATACAGCGGTAACATTTTCAAGGCGCACGAAATGGGACGCATTTAACGAACGCGAACTCTTTTGACAAAGTGGACGAAGGAGACGCTTTAAGGATGTCGGCGGCAAAGGGACTCTGATAGCTTTTCATATCTCATAAAATGGTGAAGTGTGATAGGTGGTTAGGTAGAATTAAACAAGGCCTACGAGTGGTAATTTTACTTTGAACAAAATTGTATATCACAAGAATAGGACATTTTTTCAAATTACAGTAACGACTGTAGCAATACTAAATAATAGGTAAATAAAAGTTATAGGTTCCATATAGTTGCTAATGAAATCAACAAAACACAAACTGTCAAACTTTTTTAAGATAGTTTTCATTCTCTTTTTTTGGAAATTCAATTGACTGTAGTTTTCAATGTGGGTTTCAGGAAAAAAATTACACATTATATATCTTTAATTTTATTTCACAAAAAATCTATGAGGGAAAAACATTATTCTCCGAAAAAAATATCAGATCAGAATAGCACAGACCAGCATATGACAGAATATATAAGACTCTTCTGAGTCAGAACAAGATAGAACATTGAAATGTCAAGAAAATGACAAACACACAAATTAGAGAATTTTTGTCAATAATGCAAAATTTGAATTTATTACTGGTAAATAGTTATTAAATAAGAGATTAACTCTAATTACAAACTAAAAATAACATACCAAGAAGAAAAACAAATGATCTTGTCAGATCTCACGATTCTCTTCTGGTTTAATCTTACTCAAAAGCCAGAATAAAAAATCCTACTTGGGGGGACATAAGTCCAAAATGGAATTTTTGGAATTATGTCCCACTTTGATGTGACATAAGTCCGAAAAACAAAGGGTTTTCGACTTATATCCTATTTGACATGAGTTCTGTTTGAGGCAAATACTGGATCTACCTATTACGAGCCGAATCTTTTCATTAATCCAAGTTGGGAAAAATTTAGATGATTTTATAAGCAGCTTTAACCAGTTTTTTTTCTTAGTTAATTACTAGTAGGGCTGCCATATGTCATGCACTCAGCCCTATGTCACATAAGCCATATATTTATTTGGTCTACCACTTTCTTGTAAATTCACTTTTGATTTTTCAAGGATCATTGAATGATTATTGAAAACGCTTTCCATCATTGAAAAATCAAAAGTGAATTTACAAGAAAGTGGTAAATAAAATATTTTTTTGACAAAAAATATATAGCTTATTACCTTAATTTGGGTACCAAAACGACATCAGTTTTGTGTTTAAGCGCCTCAGAATTGATAGTCAAAGATTTCAATGATGAGTTCAATAAAAGCTATAACTGACGCATTTTCCAAGAAATAAAATGGCGTACCGTTTTTGGAGCTCAAATTTGTTTTAGTATTTATTTCAGAATTTTGAATTATTTTTTCTTTGATTAAGACCATTTAATCTTTTGTTTTTAAGTTTATATTATTAAATATTTAAGATTGCCCTACCAATTTTTTTTAGAAAAAAAAATTAAGAAATTTTGTATATATATTAAAATACACGACTGGATCGTACTAACTTGCTCTTGTAGCTAACAACTTTAATGTAAGGGTAACCATTGAGGTTTAGTTAGTTAGGTGTAGTTATCCTTTACAGGTTTAAAGCCTTTGTAGGTAAGATTACCTTGATTCTTAGTATAATGAATTGTCGAATGGACGATTCAAAGATAGTTACATAGGTACCTACTACAAATGTATATTTAAATCTATGTTATGGATTTTAACTAAGTGAGTTAGGAGAGTAAAATGTATGTACATACATATATAGATGGAAACTAAGTATGAAAATATGTACATATAATAATGAAAATGAGGGATGTAGGTGGGTAGGCATATAACTTTATAATTTAGGTGCACTATGCATACATAAGATTCATGTGATTATTAGACATGTATATGTTTATATATATGTATGAGGGCCTACATTAAGGGTATTCACGATCCAATGTATCTGGTCTTGTATCATTGTAAAAGTGTAAAAGTGTAGCATTTCTTTGCACTACATCAACAAAATATACTGAATGTCAAAATCTTACACTTTTACACTTTTACAATACCCGAAGCAACAGAAAAATACAAGGATGTAAGATTTGTTTAACACAGACTAAGCCTTCTTCAGAACAAATGTGAAACAGATTTTGACATTTGCTTCAGTGTTGCTAGAGATTAGTAAAGGTGTGTTCACAGTCTGTTGTAAAAATAAAAAATAAAATTTTACAATTTTACAAGACTTGTTACAACAGATCGTGAATACCCCTATTGTATTTAGTAATCAGTGATGTAGGCAAAAATTCGTAAAAAGGGAATAATAATAAGGTAGAAATAAATGGATAATACACATAATAAAATGTTTTTATATTGCTTGAAACGCCATTTTGAAGATATTATTAATATACATATAAAATTAAAATTTCAAAAAAAATCTGGTTTTCTGGTTTTATTTATTTTTTAAAAATCGAAAAACTTTTTTTTTGAAAATTTTCGTAAGCAGTTTTATTAACAATTAAGACACCTTTTCTTAAAAAAAAAAATATTTTAATCGGTTCACCCAATGTTGTGAAAGCCGAAAATATGAAAAGTGGGTCTATGGGAAGCAAAAATAATATTTTTAAACTTAAAAGTTGAATTTTTAAACTGAAAAGCTTAGGAACATACACATTTTTTAAAAAAAAATTCTTTGGAGCCGTTTTCGAGAAATACATTTTTTTCTTAACGGTTTTTTTTTTTAATTTGTATGGGAGGTACCGTTGTTTTTTTATCTTAGGAATATAGTTTTTTTTTAACTGTTCAAGCTAATGTCAAAAAACTACCAAATACGAAGTTTCGCAAAAATCGTCGTTTTCGAAATTTTGAGTTTTCAAAAAAAACAATTTTTTTTTTAATTTCCAAAAAAAATTATTTTTGGAAAATTTTGGCTTCCAATAGTGTTTAAACTTTTCATTAGCTTCTGCGCCAAAAATTTCAAAAAAAATCAAATTAACCGTTTTCCAGAAAATCGAAAACAAAGTAATGGTACTTCTAGAAGTACCAAAATTAACAATTTTTTTCCAAAACAAAAATTACTAAAATGTTCCCTCTTGCTTCATTAATGAACTGATTTTTTTTATAAAAATCGTTGGAGCCGTTTTCGAGAACAATAAGTTTTTTTATTTTTAGCCAGGAAAAAATGTATGGAAGCTACTGTTAGACAGACAGACAGACAGACTGACTGACAGACAGACAGACAGACGGAATTAGGCGACCCACTTTTTTGGTGTTCTCTATAATCGTAATGTCATGTTTGATTGTTAGATTTTTTTTTTGCATGAATCCATAACTTGCCTTATAACGGGTGATTTTTTTGCTACTTGGTTTTTGACGTTTATATTTTTGACAGATCACACATGACAAATTCCACGAACATTTGACATTTCGATTCAGTATTGTTTGCCATTTCATCATGAATAGACTTACGCCTAAACAACGTTTGCAAATTATTGAAATTTTTTATCAAAATTCGTGCTCTGTGAAAAATGTGTTTCGCAAGCTATCTCCAAACCATGCATCAATTGAGAGGCGAATTTGGTGAGCAGTTGATCTCACGTTTTGGTCAATTGGCCACCAAGATCATGTGACTTGACGCCGTTAGACTATTTTTTGTGGGGCTATGTTAAGTCTATTGTCTATGGGGACAAGCCAAACACGATTTCTGCCTTGGAAGCCAACATTGAACGCGTAATTGGTGAGATTCCGGCCGAAATGTGTGAAAAAGTTTGCCAAAATTGGACCTTCAGAATGGACCACCTGAAGCGTAGCCGCGGGCAACATTTAAGTGAAATTATTTTTAAAAAGTAAATGGCAGAAATTGATTTATCGATCCAAATAAAAATTTCATTCACTTTTTACAAGTTTCTGTGTTTTTTGAATTTTCAAAAACCAAGCTCCTAAAAAATCACCGTTTAGTACCTATAATCGCAAGTAAAAAATTAAGTAAAAAACGACTTTAAAAATATATTTAGATTTGTAATAGAAATACATATTTTGCATACGATGTGATCAAGCGTAAGAGCAAGTTCATGCGATCCAGTCGTGCATTTTATTTTTAAAGGTTCTGGGCAAATTTTGAACTTTGTCTCACTTTATAAAAAAAAAATATTTTGGAATTATTCTCCACAAAGGTGGGACATAATTGCAAAATTTGATTTTGGACTTATTTCCCACCAAAATGGGAAATATTGGAATTAAGCAATTTGGACTTATGTCCGGCGGAATTATGACGGTGCGTCAATATTAAATATTATTTGTTTGATGTTCACATTGGGGCGCACTGGATTTCTATAAACAGCTGTAAACTATTGCAAACAAAAATGATTTTTGAGATTGTCTAAAATTTAACTAGTAAACATTAGATATTTATTCCAAATTTTCTTATTTCGTTCCTCATGTTATTAAAATATAAGAATACATACATACATGCTGTTACTCACACGTAGTTTAAATTAAAATACCGTTGATAACGACTGATGATGGACGCCCAAGAATCTTAAACGACCATAACCAAAGGTGAATTTTACAAAACCTATGGAAAAACAAACACGAAAATGACTACTGAAATGCGAAATTATTGCGGAAAAATGATCAATCCAGAAACCGTATTCCTCGTTTTTAGAGAAAATGGCTATAACGTCAGAGTGTGGTCAGATATATACTTAAGCAAACTAAATACAAAGTTCTGAAAAAATTGGCACTCTTCAATTCCAACAAACTTAAATTTCGAGTTTTACAGAAATAGTTGCTTTAGAATTGTCCTAAAGTTATCCAAGCACTTTACTTCAGAGCCCAGAAAATATTTTTTTTGCAAAAACGCAAAACTTAGTTGAATCTATGGGAAGACGACTTTAAAGCGCTATACAATAAAATGGTTATCCTACAAAGTACTGAGCAATACTAAAATTAAACTATAATTATAGTTGTTAAGTAATATCTAAATATTTTGTGGTAATAATTTTGCGATATAAATAAACTTCACACTATTTTATTTTTTTATTTTTTCGTTCTACCAAAAAAATATAGTTTGGTTGTAACTGTAAGTAAACTGTTATTTTGTTAAAAGTCATTTTGTACTTTTATTTTCCTTTATTTGACATTTCACTCAAGAAATAGATTTTGTGAGTAACGTATGTCACAGTATATCAATATGAAAAAAAATATGTTAGTTCAGAAAATCTAAGCAATATCTTTCTGATAAATAGTTATGCTGTCAAATTACTAATTTCGAATTACAAACAACCATTTCAAATCGATTTTTTTTTGTTGTTGTAAGGAACTTGCAAAAAATAATGTAGGTACACGTAAAGTCTATGAGTCTTGCTAAAAACGACACATCACTTTTGACAGCATAAAATCGAATTTGTTTAGAAAAATATCGAATATTTGGTTGTGTGGAATTCGGCATATAGAAACAACACGACTGGATCGCTCTTACTTGGTTTTGTATGCGATCCCATCGTATTCATAAGATTCTTAGTAGATACGACTAAATATATTTTAAAGTCGTTTTTTACTAAATTTTTTAAATAAAAAAATTTCTTTAATTTATTTCTAAAAAAAAATGTCTTTAATTTTTTTCTAAAAAAATGCTGCATTCCATTTTTATGTATTTAATAATATAAGCCTAAGAATGTAATTTTTAAAAAATCGTTGTCCGTTTTCGAAATATGAAATTTTCACAAAAAAAAAATAAAAATTTGAATCAAAACCCGTCGAGGCGTTAATAACAAAATATGTAAAAAAAATATTAGACAAAACTGTAGACTATGACATATCTAAGTGCAAACACTTTTTTTTATCAAAATCGTTAGAGATCCGTTTTCGCGATAATTAGTTAGGCCCATTAGTTTTGGGCCTAAGAGAATGATTTAAAAATTATTTGAGACAATTACTTAAAACGTTTAAATACCAAGTTTTAATAAAATCGCTTCAGCCGATTAAACCGTGAAGTTGATTCGTTGTTGTCTCTTGAGCTGGCGTAGAAAAAACAATGCGTGGAACTAGTTGCTCTGCTTATTGCGACTCGAAACGTGAAACGAGTTTGAAAAATATTTCCTGGCCAGCGTTCATGACGCTGATTGAATATAATAAGGAATCACTTTTTGGCAAAAATTAAAAAAAAAACGATTTTACATTCCACAGTTACATAATATTTAGATACAAAATGAATTTATGTGCAAACATTTCAAATTTCATTATTTCATTTGCAATTGGTCCATGCTTAAAGAAATTCGTAATCATTAAACCGATTTTGGAAAACATTTCTTTTTTTGTCACGAATTCATTGCATTCACCTACAAAAAATGAAAAATTAATACCTCCCACAATGTATTCCATGACATATGTATTTTTAATTTGTCAAAATTGATAAGACGAAAAGAAGTGAATAATGTTGTATAAAATAATAAATATTGCTTCAATGAAAAGTTGAAAATTGTAGACGCTAAAATATCTAACTCGAACATGCCAATATTGTGAAGTTAAGCTTGAGGTGTTTTCAAAACACTGAACTGCCAACCTATGGAAAACAAAATGACGAGGATTTTAAAAACTAATTGAAAATGTCCACTTTGTTTTATATGGAATGTCAAAGCAGATATTATGTAGCATGCCTCTCTCGACAAGACGATAACCGAAACGAACAAGTAAACATCTTCTAGCAACGCAGCTTGCCTACACAAGCTCAAAGCAGTAGTGAAGTAAAATTCCACATGGCGATCATTTCCCGTTTAAAATGTAAAACAAAAACCAAAGAAATACTGTCTGATGATGAGTCTTTGCAACTTCTGTGTCGTCTCGTCTATCGTCTTCTCTTCACAGCCCGGATTTTTAATAACTTGCGCTGAGTATTATTTATGTCCTCGTAGGGCTATCAAATACAAATACCATACGGCCATACAGGCAATGGGTGATCTCGGTCTCGGGTTTGTTCCTTTTATTATAGGTAGTCTTTCTTGAGTGCAAAAACAATATCCTTAGGGTAAATACTTGCTACCTGTTTGTACAACTATAAGAGGTTAAGTTTAGGCCTTCTCAATGGCAATGATGATGTCTCATGACGAGCTCTTTATATCGTGGTAATCATCATCAACACATCAAAGAAAACTTCTCATAGATGTATGTTCCATCATAGCCAATTGTTTTGGTCTAAAACATTCAGGGCAAAGAATTTACAATTTTTGGCTTTGCAGCGCCGGACAAATTATGTACATGCAGATCCCGTTTTTTCATCAGTGTTCTACCATACGTCTTCGTCTATACGAAACCCAATGACATATTGTCAAACACTCGCCCAGAACAAACTGCAAAACATAATTTGTTCCACTAGGCAATATATTAGCTCTTGCCTAACATTAATTCCTATCAAGTGTCATGAGAGCTGGCTCGGCAGAGGGGAAAGGCGATCATAGATGGAAATATCTTGCCCCACCCACCCACATAATTGTCGTAGGTGTCCCGCTCCGCATGTCGAGGTGTCCTTTTGATATGTGTACATTAGATTCGAAGGCTGGAACAGAATCGTATGGCGAAGGCGATGGAGTCTGCTCTCGCTGGCTGTATGATCTGTTCCATGAGACACGCAAGCAAGCATTTCAGGTTTCAGAATTTGACATTCAGAATGTTGTCATATGTGCGCATGGATTAAGGCCCTTGTGTTGAGCATTCGGGACTGGGACTGTTTATGTGCCCACAGTGCAAAAACATTGCGCTAGAACAGATTGATATGAGCTCTCTAGTCGCCTAGAGATTGGATATGCGATTGTGGGAGACGATCAACGGAGCATGGATGGTTTTTATGTTCCTAATGCCATGCTACAGGTTTTATATACTCTCGAGTGGGAGTTTATAATCCGGGAGTAACTATGGCGGATTGAGTCAATCGAAGGAATTATGTAAATGGCGCAGAGAGATTTGCTTTTTTTTCAATTTTGTGTTTGATGCAAGAGTAAATGTTGTGTATGCAATGACAACGCAGAATGTAATCCAAGTTAAATAAGCATTCTTATAGGTTTTAAGAGTACTTCAATGTCTGAGAATTTTTCTTGAATTGAAAAACAAATAAAAAGCACGACTGGATCGCACGTACTTGCCCTTATATTCGATCACATCGTATGCAGAAGATTTCTACTTAGAATCTAAATACATTCTTAAAAGAGTTTTCTGCTTAATTGTTTATACATATACAAAATTTCTTTAATTTTTTTCTAAAAAAAATTGGTATGACAATTTTAAACATTTAATAATATAAACCTACTAGCGGACCAGGCGAACTTCGTCTCGCTTAACACCTTAAAATGAACTGCAGAGCTATAATAAAACACAAATATTAAAATCAGTAGAGAGTGTTATGATAAGCAATGTTTTTCGATTTGTTTACCGGTGCAAAAGCAAACCACAAAGACTGTTTACCAGGCTATCGACGACGTCCTTTTTCTTCGCTGTTAGTATTGGTCGTTCACATACCCAATAGAGATGTTTACCTATAATTTTTTGCAATGCCGGAGAACACTTTACTTTGGTGATGAGTTTCTCCTTCGACGTTGTTAACACGCAAAAAATAGCCGGGAATGATATCAATGCAGTCGAGACATTAACAGAAATTTGGCAATTGCCAAGGGCCAGCATTCGTCTTGAGAGTGCAATGCCACTTTCACATTTGTGGTAAATTTCAACTTCCTGACATGACGGCAAAAATACGACGATTTCAATCATGGAGTAAATTCATTGGCATAGTAGAATGGGGATGACGGGAATCGTTTGACGAAAATCCCCGCTGAGCAATATCATATCCCCACCATATCATATCGAATCACCTTGTAAATCTTTCATTGTTAGTACAAATGCCTCCAAAGCTGGTTTATGCGCCTTCATGCATTCATCCCAAATTATGATTTTGCATTCTCGCATCAATTTCGTTGTCGCCGAATTATTGGTCATTGTGCATTATTGGATTTCAACCGTGAGCAAATTCATCGCCAGCTTCAAAGCGGTATGTGCAGTTCGACCGCCTTCAAACAGTGTGGCAGCAATGCCATATATGCCATAGGATTCAACAGGCAACGAAATTTTAGATATGGGCAGATTTGTTGCTAGAATCGACTAATTGACGAATGTCTTGCATCTCCCACCGGTAGCATCGAGAAAGTAAATCCGATTGCGGAATCGTTTTCATAAGCAGCGCGATATAAGTCTACATTTACCACTTTTCTTCCTTTAATAACTTTTTGTCGAATTGTGCAGTTTGAAGCTATGCAATATGGACACGTCTCCATTTATTTCTACCTTTTGCGATTTATTATCACGGACATTCTGATTAATTATTGCAAGACGTGTATGTCGACCAAGTTTAGAACGGAATCAGTGTAATAATACGCAAAACTCGAATCAATTTCAGCAAGAAAAATAGAACATTTTCTGAATAGTAAATTATAATGTGGAAATGGAACATTCTAGACAACCGACAAAATAAAATATCAAAATCAATTTATTGGGAATCAAACTCTGTTCATACACGCGGCAACAAAGAGAAGCCAAAATAAAAGTGTGTGTATACAAAACAAAACATATTATTTATACTAATAAAGCAATAACAAACATGTGAGTGCATTTTTTAACTCCGGTTGTAGACATCGGACAGCAAACAGATTTATTATATGCACTCTCCAAACATGTCTTAAGATCTCCTGCAAATTTTATTCAAATCGATCAAGCCGAAAAAAATTCAAAATTTCAAATAAAATCATCCACACGTTTTCTAAATATTGTAATATCAAAAACAAAACACAAATATGAGTTATTTAATATGTTTTTTGTTCAAAAATTCGTTTATGAGAAAGGAGAAAATCAAAAAAAAATAGTTGTACCGTTAATAACAAAATATGTAAAATAATATTTGACCGAAATGTGGACTAGGTATATCTAAAGTAGTGCACACTTTTTTAAAAAAAATCGTTAGAGCCATTTTCGAGATAGTTAAGATGGTAGAAAAAATTGTATTTCAAGTACCGTTATTTTTGGGGCGGAAAAATGATTCAAAAATATATTTCGAAGGATCACCTAAAACCATTTGACCCCGAAAATCCAGAATCCCGAAAACCCAGAATTCCAAAAAACCCAAAATCCCGAATAGGATCCCGAAATCCGGACAAATTATATAAAATGCTAAATTTGCGGAAATTTTATAAATTTTCGGGATTAAAAAATAATATTACTGTTTAGTTCCGTTAATATCAATATCTCTTTGAACATTCGCAAATAAATTTCTTAAAAGGAATTCCATACAGTATAAATTTATGTTAACTATTATAATGTTATGTAATTTAACCTTCTAATTGACTGCTATTATACTTCGTTTATAATTTTCTTTATTCAATTTTGTTGTTAAATTCTATTTGTTATATATATGACTTTTTTTCCATCAAAGTTTCGGCGAACAGACAATTTTGAAGAGTTTTTTACTTTTCTGTTTCTTTTTTCGGGATTTTGGCTTATCGGTATTTTGGGTTTTCAGGATTTCTGGATTTTGGGCTTTCGGGATTTTGGATTTTCGTAATTATGGGTTTTCGGGATTATGGATTTCGGGATTCTGGGTTTTCTGGATTCAGAATTTCGGGATTGTGTCCGTTTCCCAAAACTCTTAAGTACCAAGTTTGAAGAAAATCGCTTAAGCCGTTCAGGCTCTGACAGACAGACCGAATTGCGGGACCCACTTTTGTTGGTCTTCTGTATATCATTGTAATGTCAAGTTTGATTAAAATCTTGCCCTATAGTTTCGATGACCATCCGTCAGTTTTTGCTATTATGAGGTTTCGTGCGTGAGAAACAAAGTGAAAAATGGAAAACGAACAATGCGTGTCACCAAGTCAGAAATGGGTTGAAATTTTCAAACACTTTGATGTAAAGTACGAAAATTTACTGGCTCAAATGCTCCTACGGAAAGATATAAAAGGCAGTGTTGATAACAATGTGTAATTATGACTATAATTGTGGAGATGTTAAGACTTTTTTAAGAAATCGACAAATACAAAAACTACGAATTTCTTTGAGCTGCACTCTTAAATTAAGTACTTACCTATTATTTTATTTTTTTTATGTTATAAGTATTTGTATTTTTGTTTTTAAAACTGTAATGATATATAGCATATTTTTTGCATCTGAACAAATGGTCACCGTACCTATATTGCAAGTAATAATACTCTGGCAACATTTACTCATTTTTTCTTGTTCCTTGAATTCAAACTAACATCTGTCAAAAACTGAGAAAGTGAATCCAATTTTTTTCTTAACATCATACCTAGTATTTAACACAAATGTTGTTTGACGAATTATATTCATATAAATAGATTTGTTCAGTGGGGTGTTCTGAACAAAAAACCAAAACCGATCCACGCAATTCAAAAGTCGGCTCAGTCTGTTACACATCCTCAATGCACCAAAGCTTTAAAACAGAAGACGTTTAATTTTGAAGGATCTCAAGTCAAATGTCATTCAAACGGTTTTTTTTAGGGTAAATTTGATATATTGTCTTTCCGAGTATGCGGCAGATATACCATTCGTAATTAGCCACCTTCAGTATCCCGATTGTCGCGATTTCGATGGAAAATTTCGGCAGCTATATTTTGGTTTGCTAGTACCGTTATGAGACTGATATTAGCTGTGTTTTATATATATATATATATTATCTATGGGTGTGGGTCTGGGTTATTTTTTAACACGTATTCCAAAAACCACATGATATCTCGATTTCTATGGGGGTTTCTATCTGGGTTTGCAAATGTCATTAAGTATTAAGTTTGGCGAATAGAGGGTACATTTAAGTACCTACATAGCCCAGATCGTTTTATTTTCACAGGGTGAACCATATGGGTTGTTACCGATAAGCCACGGCTACTTTTGCATCCGTATATGATAAAACTTATAGTTTTGCAACTGTGTGTAGTTTCACTACACCACATATTGTTGTTGGATTTCACATTTATTCATGGATAGAAAGTCAAATTTACAAATACAAAAATGTAAGCAAATGGGTTTTGGAGGGTGAAACGAATGAAAGTTTCCCTTCTTGGTATGGCTCATCTGTGGTCATTAGTACTGAATATCCATGATTCTCACATAGTCACTTGTGTCAACAAACCTCCCACGTAGGTATCCCAAAATATTACAAAAAAAGTGTATAAATCGAAAATGCTGCTGTTTTTTTAATTCATTTTTATTTATTATAGGCTCATCTTTAACTATCTTAAAGCTAGACAAAAATTCATAAAACTAACTTACTGATCAATAACTTACAAATAAGCTAAAAGCCATTTACGGGGGCTCTTAGCTAAGCTACACACTACAACACGGATATAAGAAACTCTTAAAATCCAATAAATTTGTTTCTTATATCGGAGTTTGTCTTATATCCAAACATCGGATATAAGAAACCCACTGTAGGGGTTTGACAAGTGTCAAACTAAGTTTGAGACACTATCCCCTTAAACATATCAAAAAATCAGCTTTGATAAAATAACGTAGTTGAGTATACACTGTTAAAACTGCATATCTCCGAAAAGCCCCAGCCTTGAAAATTCTGAATGTCCATTCGTTCTTATCTATTCTGGTGTATATTCACAGGAAAAAATTCAGCTATGATAAAATGACGTATGTCTGCCGGCCATGGCATCTTGGTCTATCATGCTAATAACTAAACACCAAGCTGTTTAAAACTTTAACTATTCTAATTATTTTATTTATATTTTACTAAAAAAAACTTACTAAAAAAAAACTTGGTAACAAAAATAAAGAATATAGCGGTAAATTGAGCATTAAGGTCACAACAAATTAGCGACATGTTATATTTTCTTATTTTATTTTACCACTCAATAAAAATGAAATGATTTTAAGATGTCTAGCATATGGTTTCTATAATTAACTTTGTCCAACACAAGCCGAATCCTATAGAATACATAAACCTTCGATTTGAGCAAGCAAACTTCGGAGTGAAGCAAAAATAATTTAAATATTTGGGTCTATTCGGCGAGATCTTTTATTCTGTTATTCTGCTATTCTGTTATGAATTTTCGTACAAAAGTTTAAACTGTCAAAAAATCTTTTATGAATTATAATCTTGGTATTCCGCATGCTTAATCTGCTATGAAATCTGTTAAGAAATCTGCTAATGAGCTGTCAAAGCTTCGAAATTCTCAACAAATCTTTTACGAACTGCATTTTTGGTATTCAGCATGCCACAATCTGTTATGGAATCTTTTATGAATCATAACAGAATAAAAGACACATTTTTGTTACTTTTATCATAAAAGATTTATATATATGTAGTAAAAACTTGTATTTCGTTAATGAATTGTTCTTAAAAGGAGACAGATATAACAAAAAATAATTAAAATGCATAATAACAAACTCAAATATGTAAATAATTTGAAAACTAAATTATTTCAAAACACTAAAGCACAGAACACATTTGATGGATGAAACATTAAAAATTAGTCGCTTATCTTTCCGGTGTGCGTTTTGTACAACTTTTTATAATGGATATATTAAATTCAGGAACTGTTATGGAAAAATTACAGAAAACAAAAATTTATCTTCGCGAAACAAAATACGATCATTCCACAGGTTAATTTATTGTTATTCGTCAGTGCCAACTGCCGAGAATTTTTATTTACTACATCTGATAATTTGATAGCAGATTTTAGGTCTGTTCGTATAAATGTTTCTTTTTCGAAGTTCCATAACAGACTTTTATAAAAGATCGAACTCCTGAATACCAATTATAAAATATCTTTTATGGTGGAGATGTGTTATGCATCATAACAGAAAATTCGTAGCAGAATAACAGATGTGGCAGAATAGGCTTAATTGTCTTTTACTAAAGAATTTCTAAGTTAAGAACACTGTTTATTTTATTATAACTTGTTTAAAAAGCGTTTGAGGTAGGCATTTATGATAGCTTTTAATATCCTCGATAGTATAGTGGTCAGTATCCCCGCCTGTCACGCGGGAGACCGGGGTTCAATTCCCCGTCGGGGAGGTAAGATCTAAGTTTTTTTTATAATTAAACAATAAACCTAAAGACTCAATCAATATGAATTATTTTTTTTTAACGAGACATAAAGCAGAGATCTGTCCAGTGCAGTTAAAATATGTATCTCAAAATGTTTAGTTTCCTTCAATTTTGATTGGGATTTTTACCAATAACTCCGGATGTATGTATAATTTCTAAAATATGGTCAACACAATTTATTTTAATTTCATTACCAAACATGATCGACCATAATAAAATAATCTGTATTTTAATTCAACGATGCGTCGTGTTTTTACCAGATAAATAATACCAGGACCGGAAACTTTCGATCATTTCACCCTCCAAAACCATTAGCTTACATTGTTGTTTTTCTAAATTTAATTTTCTGTCCATGAGTAGATGTGAAATCGAACACCAAACAAAAATGTACTGGCGCTGTGTTAAGAAATTCAAAGTTTAAGGATGTAGACATACTTTGTGGTAAAAGTTTATTTACATGAAAAAAGATCTTTGGAATTTTTTGCTCTGTCGTAGTTTGAAGAATTAAGAAAAATGACAATTATTGTAAATTCTTTTCGTCAAAACAATGGCATGTAAACTGTTTTCCGCGAAACAAAATTGTGGTGAGTATAAAATGTTCCTTATTTGTTTTTTGCGCGAAAACATCTTCCAATAGAGATGCATTAGGTTTTTTTTGTAAAGAGAACTTATCTAAGACTTTGAATTTTGGTCTAGTGACAAGAAGAAGAAGGAACAAAGGCGAAGCATATTTGATGACAGGCAGAGGTAATAGTCAATGTTCCTTTGTCTGCACGGCGTCGTCACTTTTTTGAAATTTTGTACACTAGTAGAAAGCAGGGTTAAGCGTTGTTTTTTATGTACGTGTTAATTATTAAAAATTAATCCAAATTATACCATTACTATATAGTATAAAAACGAAACTTCTAACTTAAATTTCATGTATATAAAATATACAATTAAATAAAATTTTTTCCGACATTGATTTTTTTGAAGGATACGGACGGGAAAACAGGTACAAAACTCCCTCATGCCTGTCATTATGGTAAAGCGAAATTGCTGCTGATAGATTATTATTTACTCAAGTTTTCTTAAACATTAAAGTTTTATTTAAACAACGCTAGTTAAATTCTTATTTATAATCAATTTTTCATGCATACTTCATTAACCCATCGTTAATTAACATAATGCAATACAATTGATATCTACAGAATAACGCAAAAAAATCTTATTAAAGAGGAAGAGAATAAACTGGATGTACCATTGAAAATACTTTCTTCCAAATTCTTTTCTTTCTTGGTTGGAATTAGAAAAAATTCACGAATATGTGAGTGCTGCAAATTTAAGAAAACAACAATTAATATCACTTTTAAAATTAAATAAAATGAAAAATCTGTATTGAGGGCTAGACAAATTTTTAATGCATAATTTGATTTGACGGAATAAAATTAATTTTGTTTAGAAAATTTTTGATTTTTCCAGAAAAATGGATGAATGAATGGAATGCCAAAAAAAACGCACGAGCATTTATATCACCCTTTTTGAAACTGAGTGGTATTTAAGTTGTACCTCACTTGCTCGAAAATGTTGATAAAAACACTTCAGGATTTTTTTCTTAAATATAGAGTGTCTTAATAAATGCAGAAAATCTGCGCTAATATAATCGCATTTCTTTAGTCGTGTATTATTGAACGCATACACACTGCAGAATATGTGCAGTCAACACGAAGTACTGTTTTAATAGAAAAAGTTCTCGCAATCGCGCCCTTTGTGTATAGCTGCGCAATCTGTTCGATCCCGTTGATATTTGTGCATTTATGAACAGTCGAACTGCAATTCAACTTGGTTAGTCCGACCAAAATCTGACTTTAAAACAAGTTTAACGCAGGTCTTAGTTGGGCAGACGTTTAATATTTGTATTGTTTCATTTTTTCTGTTTTTTTTTGCATTTGATATGCATTTTCGTTTAAAAACATTAATTTAGTTATAATATACTGTACATTTGAGGTGAAGTTAGCACTAAAAATATAGTTCATTCCATTTTCATACTTTTTGAACATACCCACCGATTTCTTAAAATTATCTATGTATGGTATAAAGAGGGGCCTAGAACGTATACCTGTGTGTGTTTTTTATGTACGTATGTGTCTATTGAAAGAGGAACCAAAAAGATACTTCGGTGCGTTTTCCGCTTGTAGGCAAACGCAAATGACAGCAGATTTTTATGATCTATGGTTTTTACCATTAACAAAGAAGATAAGGGCCAGAAACCTCTGGTGTCATTCGCATTGGCCTACAAGCTGAAACACGAACATAAGTAACTTTTCCGCTCATCTTCCAATAGGCACATTGATAAAAACGCACACAAGAATATTTTCTGTTTAGCTTCCTATATAAACATAAGGGGTATTGACGATCCGATGTATCTGGTCTTGTATCATTGTAAAAGTGTAGTATTTTCTTGCACTACACCAACAAAATATACTGAATGTCAAAGTCTTACACTTTTACACTTTTACAATACCCGAACCCTATTGTAACTGAAAAATACAAGAGTGTACAATTTTTTTAACACAAACTTGAGATATTTCAAAACAAGTGTGAAACAGATTTTGACACTTGCTTCAGTATTGCTACAGATTAGTAAAGGTGTGTTCACAGTCTGTTGTAAAAAAATAAAATTTTACAAGACTTGTTTCACCAGATCGTGACCAAGTCTTGTAAAATTGTATAATTTTGTTTTTTTATAACAGACTGTGAACACACCTTTACTAATCTGTAGCAACATTAAGGTTAATTAGGCCTATTCTGCCACATCTGTTATTCTGCTATGAATTTTCTGTTATGGTGCATAACAGATCTTCACCATAAAATATATTTTATAATTGTTATTCAGGAGTTCGATCTTTTATAAAAGTCTGTTATGTAACTTCGAAAAAGAAACAATAATACGAACAGACCTAAAATCTGCTATCAAATTATCAGCTGTAGTAGGTAAATAAAAGCTCTCGGCAGTAGGCACTGACTAATGAAAATATTAACCTGCGCAATTATCGTGTTTTGTTTCGCGTAGATAAATAATATTTAATCTTTGCAATTTGTCCATAATAGTTGCTGAATTTATTATATCCAATATAAAAATTTGTGCAAAACGAACTCCGGCAAGATAAGCGACGCTTTCTTTTACGTTTCATCCATCAAATGTGTTCCTTGCTTTCGTGTATTGAAATAATTAGTTTGAAATTATTTACATGTTTGTGCTTGTTATTATGTATTTTAATAATATTTTGTTATATCTGTCCTTCTACGAACAATTCATTTACAAAATAAAAGTTTTTACTTTATATATTGAAATCTTTTATGATAAAAGTAACAAAAATGTGTCTTTTATTCTTTTATGATTCATAAAAGATTCCATAACAGATTGTGGCATGCTGAATACCAAAAATGCAGTTCGTAAAAGACTTGTTGAGAATTTCGAAGTTTTGACAGCTCACTAGCAGATTTCTTAACAGATTTCATAGCAGATTTAGCATGCAGAATACCAAAATTATAATTCATAAAAGATTTTTTGACAGCTTGAACTTTTGTATGAAAATTCATAACAGAATAGCAGAATAACAGAATAAAATATCTCGCCGAATAGACCCAAATGTCAAAATCTCTTTCACATTTTTCTTTTATTTTATTTTATTTCAGGTTACAATATTTACAAATTTCACATATACTTAACAATTTTTCTATACAGTATCAATTATCAAGGAAAAATTAAATAAAAGAACATAGTTATTCAACCATGAACAATGTTCTGTTTGTTCTGACGAAGGCTTAAGTTTGTATTAAAAAAATCTTACACCCTTATATTTTTCTGTTACAATAGGTTTCGGGTATTGTAAAAGTGTAAAAGTGTAAGATTTTGACATTCAGTATATTTTGTTGTTGTAGTGCAAAAAAATGCTACACTTTTACAATGATACAAGACCAGATACACCGGATCGTGAATACCCCTAATGTAAACACATTGGTTTTGGGTGGTGATACGTTCCCAATCTTGGTGTAACTTGTCTGTGGTTTTTACGTCGCGGTATAATACAACTAATGCCGGATGTACACGAGTGACAAATTGCCATTATTTCTTCCATTTTATTGATATTGATATGCTTTAAAAATTTGTCATTATTTTCGTCATTAAAAAAATGGCAGGGAAGACGGGCATTAAATATTGCCATTATAATGGCGTCATGTAAATGTACAATGATAAAATTTTGAAAATTATAACACACCGCGAGGAAGAATAAACTTGCTCATCCTTTAATGGCAGATTGCCATTATCAATCAAACAGTCATTATTATGCCCGCTGTAAATGTTTATCATTATTGATTTCATTTTACCATTATTTTGCCAGTTTAATGGCATGAATTAACGGCAGTTTGTCACTCGTGTAAATGCGGCATACACAGATAGCGTATTGCGCATCATGGGCATAGGATGACGTCATCGACACTCAAATTTCTTTTTTATGAAAAATAAAGCAATGATTTTTTATGTAAATTTATTAATTAAATATGAAATATTATTCATAAAATCAGTACACTATTTTTTTTTAAATTCTAAACACCAGCCTCTTATTATAAAAAGTGCTAAAATATAAGGCAAATTGTCTGTGGATGACGCAGATGCGCAGAACGAAACAAAAATAAACACGGGAATGCGCTATCTTGTTTAATTATTAGGTCTGTTCCTTTACTTTTTATGTAAAGTTTGGGCTCAAGTTTTTCCTGTCGTTGTCGCAATTTTTAACGAGAAACGAAAAGTAAAGAAACACATTTGGGTTGTTTCTGGGTACTTGATATATTTAACAACAGAAATTAGATGTATGGTGTACTCAACATGTATGAAAATTATTTCACGAAATACAGTTTAATTGGCATGTACTTATCATATAGATCTCCACCTAAAAACCCAAGAAATAAATTTAACATTATATTATCTTCAATCGTTTGGTTACTTCTACTTAAAATTGTAAAAAAGAGTTTTAACTACACAAATTCACAAATTCAAATTGTAATTATTCGATCAGCTGATTTCTTGTTTGGCAATCAAGAAAGTTCAGTAGCTAAAATGTTCGGGTAGATTCTTGTTGGAGGGGAAATGAAAAAAAAAATGAATGAAATTCAAAAGCTCTGGCATTTTCGTGCCAGAAAAAAAGTAAAGAACCACATGTTGGGTAAATTTATAATCCCGCGGGATCCCGAAGGCGAGTAAAGAAACAGACCTATTGTATCATGCATCGCAGTGAATGCACCTCCAACGTAGCTTTTAAATCGTGTGTCAGGGACATCGAAAAGCATTCAGATGTCTCCGGAAATCTTCTTAAACTATTCCATTGACACGAAGGCGGTCAGAAACGTATGAATATAAAATTCCAAAGCATCAAGATTGTGTTTTGGGGACTGCTACAATTTAATTTTTTAATTTATCCCCTGAATGGAATGAAAAATGGACAACATCGATGAAGGAAATGTATAAAAATTCTTCTTTAGAATTGCAATGATCGCCCTCGCTTTGAAAACGATGGAATTGGTCTTCAAACTTCAACACCCTATAACGGGACAGTAGCAGATCATTTTTTTTTAGATTTCTTGCAGTTGTTTTGCCAAGTTAATTCGGACGATGATCTGCTCACTACGTCAATGCACTATTAGTCTTTTTTCGTTCAGAGTAGAGCACTGAACAGAGTTCGAACAAATAGATTATGCTCTGAACTTGTTTCAAACAGAGCGAGCTCTGAACACTAATATGTTTTTTAAGCAACACAAATAAAAATACATTTTCATTTTAATCATAAAAAGCAATATAACACAAAACTACACAGATAAATACCTCATACAGAAAATCAAGAAGCCATCAATTTCTTTGTGTCTGATTATTTTATTCTTCAGTTTTAGTTTTCCTTCTTGATACACATGACATTTGGTACCTTCAGCAAATTACTCACATGTTCAGTCTATTATACGTCCGAGCACAACGAGTGCGATCTCCTCATAGTCAGAACGAAAAAAGAAACACACATTTGGAGCTCTGAATTAAAAAGAAAAACAAAATAATTTTTTGACAACTCAGACTATGCTCTGACTACAAAACTAAAACACTTTTGCAGTAAGTTTGCTCACAATTTGATACGGTCTCGGATGACAGTTCGGTTTGACGTATGTGTCTAATTGACACAGGGATGTTAAATCCGATCCATGAATTATATGACCTTTGCTCTGCCAGAAGGTGAGAATATAATGTACCTAGGCTACTCTAGTATTCAGTATAGAGTATAATTAAAGGCAAAACTGACAAATGTTGGCTGAGGAATACAATGCATGCACCTACATAATTTATTAATTTTTCTGCTGTCCGCATTGCAAAAAGAAAATAAGAGAATAATATTTGTTACATTATGAACAAACTACATCAACATTCTTTCATAAGGCTTATTTCTGGGTGTCAAAATTTATTTAAAAATATATTATAAGTTGAACATTTGAAGCCCCCACCTCAAACGAACACCTCCTGATGATCCAAATACTTTAATTAACTTGCCACCATCACATGTAGCCTTTAATCCGCCCCTGAATAATATTACATGACCAACAAAAAAAAAGTCTTTTAACCGAAAAATCTTTAAATTTTTTGATTGACGCTTGAATATCAAAGAAAAAACGGACAAAAATTCCTCACACGCTACTGCCACACAAATGCAATGTATAGCAAGTGCAAACAGCAACAAAAATTCATTTAGGCCAAAGGAACAAATTTTTCGGTACACTCGAATGAACCGTGTCTGAACTTATTACCAAAAGGATACAAGAAGGCGTGACCTATTTCACCATTTTTTCCTTTTTTTTCTTCCTGATGATCGTGTTTGTCCCTGCGTTAATAGTTCGGAATGTAGTGCGGCATTTGAGGTAATGATTGATCTGAATGTTAAAATCGAATTGATCGGTCAACACGACCCAAGATAAGCATTATGTGTAATGCGTAATCCTGTACAATACGAGTATTTAACAGCCCATATCGTTTAAGATTTGGTATTTTTATACTTTGATGCGATATGACATAATTTTTCATATAGGGTCTTCCAACAAGAGGTTGTTAAGGTAAAATAAAACAATGGATCTCTATTTTGTGACAAATTCTCAGCCGCGCTGTTCGTGCTTTATATGCCTAAAAATAAAAACAATACTGAGTAATTGATGTGGTTTTTTGTGTAAAAATATAAATACAAATTTTTGGTTGGAAGACCCTTTAGCAACAAGCTTTGCGAACAATATACATTAGATACAAAAGCAGCGTTAAATTTAAAACTAAATTAATTAAACAAAACCATATTTTACTAAAAACTTAAGTGGCAATTATCTAACACTTGCCACGTTCAAAGACGAAATGAGCTTCTGATTGGCTATCTGCCAAAAAAGATTCAGAGCTGAGAAAAGAGCTGGCCAATCAAAAACCATGAGCTTGGCCAGCTTTCAAGTCAACCACTTCCTTATGAACTTGTTCGATGCCAGGATTCCGAGCTAATGTTATTTTATAATTTCCAACACCATCCCGCCATACTATAAGATTGAACGTTTCAAAATGTAACATACATTGAAAAATAAAAATTTAAATCATAAAAAGGGGAGAGAATAAAGGTGTTGAATGAACATCATTTCATCTCCCCCGCACTGACGCATATCTCATGTCCTCTAAGGTCTAAGGATATTATGCCAAAGCACGTAAGTAAAGGTGAGGAGGAGGACACATTTCATAGATTTTTTTTGAGAATTATTTTCTTGTTTTTTTTTGCTAATTCCATGCTTCCTCTTTTGGATGCGAAAATATTAAAATTTTGGATATACGTCAAAAATGAAACGGCACCCAACAGAGTTTGCAGCTTAAGGGGATCCACCGTCCACCGAAACATAAAGAATAAACATATCAAATATCATATCGGTGGTGTTCGGAAAAGAAGAAATAAATATAATATAGGCTTAGAGATGATACAGACCTGTTCAAATGATGTTTTGATTCGAATAAAGGTGACGGTTGCAAGAAATAAATTCAAGAAGAAATATCTATCAGACTTATTTTGACATATATGGAACGCTTTATTAATTGTAACAACCATTTGAGAGTTTCATTGCAAGTAAAAGTGCAAATCTAGATCAAATCTCAACACGAAAGATTCGATCTGTAATAGTTGGCAGATTTGATCTGAATGTACACATACATGTAAAAAGTCTTTTCTGTCAAACGTCTAATGGAAAATATTTTGTTATTAATTTCTTTTGAGCTTGTGCCAGTCGGTGTAAGAAAATAAAAAAATAATAATGGACGAAGAATTTAGATTTTATAAATTTAGTGGAGTTTTTGATTTCTTCGTCTTCTTCTTCCTCGTCATCTGATGATGAATATAAGTTTTATTCAGTCAGTGTCAGTCATTTAACAATACTACAATTAAATCTGGAAACAAAGTTTCATTGAAAAGATCAAATCTCGATTTGGAGAGATCTTTAAATTTAAACGAAACTCGATTTTATTAGTAAAAGCTTATCCACACAGTAATGTCGTTTTCGGTTGACAGTTAGGATTTAAGTCAATAAATTCGACGAAAAACTTTGAATGTGTATTATTTTTTTACTCCCTTATGAAATCAAAAACAGAAAAATAATCCAAACCTTACTATCGAAAGTTTTTGGAGTAAGATGTAAAAAATAATAACTCCGAGATGTAAATAGAAAAAATAGATAACCGCGTTCAATTGTTCATGCGAAAAATGTGTGTATACTACATTTTCATATTCCATTGGAATAAAAAGAGAGTAGAACATTCCGAAGATCCAAACGAAAACGACATAACGTCATACGAACACAACTTTAATGTCGTTTTACAAAAATTATTTAAAGGAATAATATTAAAGAAAACGCAAGCAATAAGTAAATATTATTTTTGATTAAAGCCAAATTGAATATCTTATGACTTGTAGTCCAAAACGCGTTTGCAAAATTTATAAAACCCTAAGCAATTTGGAATAACTGTTATTGTAACGAGTGCAAAAGCACATCTAATGAAAAAACAGCTACAGTGCAACCCGGATATAAGAAAGTCTGAAAATCCAAGAAATTTCTTTTTTATATCCGAGTTTTTCTTATATCAAAACATCGGATATAGGAAAGAAAATTTCTTTTATAAGAAACACTGATATAAGAAAGAAAAGTCCTTTTAAAAAACTATGGGCAAAGGAAAATATTCTGTACATGTACCTACAAAATTTCATGAAAACGAAGTAGGCCATACAAACATTATATGCATAATGAATGTTTTATGTTCATATAAGAACTTCTATAATATTTTTAAAGATAAAAAGCTTTAAGGCGGCTTTACATGGATCTGCATCTGCAGACTTGAAGAAAAGTAGAGCGGGCCAATAATATAAAACAAACATAAGAGTAAGACAGGGTACACACTAATAACTTACTCGAACTCTGCTATAACTTTCTTGACACATCTCACAATCACATGTTCTTAGCGTTCAGGTATGTAGTTTTGAGAAGAAAATTTTCGCTTTTTTCGTTGTTTTTAAGCAAACTGAGGTGAAATGGTAAAAAAAAAAACTTGAAAATTCGTTATCTGAACGGAACAAATTATGGTGCAGATGAAAATGCTATAATGAAGATGAACATGTTCATCTTCACTATAATCTGCAATCTTCAGGTTCGTACTTCCTATAATCTTCATACATGAAGATGATCTCCATTTTGGTTTTCGCTCTCTATCGCACAAGTATGAATTTTTTATTTTGTTTCCTCTTTTTTTGCAGATGTCAATGCAGATGAAGATGAAGATGCATGTAAAGCCTCCTTTAATGTATCAAAGTAAAAAAAATATACTCTTCTTCAAGAAGTAAAAAAAAAAATAAAATAAATAAGTCTTCTCTTCAAATAAATAAAATTACAATTTAAATTTAAGCAAAATATTGTGAGCCTGTGGAATTAAGGTTGATACATATCGACATATAAATGTACTGGAACTATTTTTAATTACAGGTAGACTGCTTTCACACAATGAAACTGAGTTGCCGTCAACGGGGAGTTTTGACGGCGAGAAGTGCAAGAAGTAAGGGGAATTCCCCTAACTTCTTGGCCTTCTCATATATTGTTGAAAGCCAACCATCAAAAAGAAGTCAAGCGGAAATGTTAGAATCACATTTGTTTACATTGTTGTATTTGTAAATTTGACGTTCTCTCCATGAATAGATGTGAAATCCAAGAACAATATGTGGTATAGTTATACTACACACAAATGCAAAAATATCAGTTGTATACTACCCAGATGCAAAACTATCAGTTTCATAAAGGTAATAGCTTGTAGGCAAACACAAATAGCTGCCGAAATTTCCTATCTTTATATTGCTTATCATCCAATTTTCAGCTGTTATTCCTTTGGAAAGTGGGAATTTGTAATGTCTTAACACATAGATGCTTATTTAAAAGGTGTTGACACACGTTTGTCTGCCAAAGTAAATTTCTTATGACGGTACTTTTTCTCTAGATGGGATTTTGGTGTGTAATGGCTAAAACAGATGTGCAACATGTCTGCACGCATCGCTACATACAACGCTGCGTCCGAAACACATGTGCATACTCTCTGACATGTATGAGGCATAGTTTTGCCAAAATTATTTCCACATTCAGAAATCGATCCATAGCTATGCGGATAGGTAGGTGTTGTTGTAATTCGTCTTAAAACACAGCTGCTGACAAAACAGCTACTACAAAAAGGAAACCTCAAGCTATTCGAAAAACTTTGCTATACTCTTGTATCCCATGAGAAATGTCATAACATTTGCAAGAAAGTATACAAATTTAATCTATGTCCCCTATCACACAAGGAAACTGAGTTGCCGGCAACTGGGAGTGTGTTGCCGAGAAGGACAAGAAGTAAGGGCAATGAAAAAAATCTCCCCGGTCAACGATTTGAAGAGATTTTGTTGACGTTTTGCTTTGTATTCCAATTAGCCCAACAAAATCTTCCGGTTTCCTGCTCAGTTTGTCGGTGCCAGTTTGTTCATGTGAAAGCTACAAAACAATTAAAGGAAAACGTCAAAAAAATCTCCAGCAACTGGTTTTTGGCTGTGTAAAAGGGGACTATCTGGTTTTTGATGTTCCGGAACATAGATAGCAACCTTTCTTATCATAGTATCAACATCTGAACGTGCCCTGTAAGAGTAGTCATTGTGCGGTAAAAGATTTTCAATTTACTGAAAATGGATGTTAAATGAAATAAGAAGAGGAAACAAATTCGTATTCTCATTTTATCCCTTATGACTATTATTATAACACGAACTTTATCATATAAGAGTGTATTTTTCTTAACCAATTCATAGATTTTCTCCCATTTTTTAAATCATAAGACAAAAAATATTAATTTTTTAGGTCAGTATGAGTAATGTAGAGTCACAGTCGGTGCTGAGTATATGGAAGGACTATTTCTGCAGACTGTTAAACGGCGATGAAGACCAAAATCCCGCTGTCAGTCAGAATGAACCATTCAACATGGACGATGATACACAAAACTTCCGTCCACCTGAACAAAATGAAGTGAGGATAGCAATGTCCAAACTAAAGAACAGCAAAGCTGCTGCCCCGGCGGACTACCCGCCGAACTCTTTAAAGCAGCCGGAGATGACCTGGTACAGTGCATACACCAACTCATCTCTAAAGTCTGGTCAGAAGAAAGAATGCCTGATGAATGGAACCTCAGCCTCGTTTGCCCGATCCACAAAAAAGGAGACCCTCTAAACCGCGCCAACTATAGAGGAATACGTCTACTGAATATCGCGTACAAGATCCTTTCTGCTGTATTATGTGAACGTCTGAAACCATTTGTCAGCAACCTGATTGGACCCTATCAGTGCGCTTTCAGGCCAGGAAAGTCCACAATCGATCAAATGTTCACACCACGGCAGATCCTGGAAACTACACAAGAATTCCAAATCGATACCCACCATCTCTTTATCGATTTTAAGGCCGCGTACGATAGCATTTATAGAGACGAGCTATACAGAGCCATGTCTGGTTTTGGCATCCCCACAAAACTCATCCGCCTGTTGACGATGGAGAACTCTCGCTGCTCCGTCAAGGTGGGTACTGACCTCACAGAAGCTTTTGATGTCAAGAAAGGTGATGCGCTATCGTGCGATTTTTTCAACTTAATACTTGAAAAAATTGTAAGAAATTCCCAAGTTAACTCAACTGGGAAAATTTTTTTCAAGTCTGTGCAATTGTTAGCATACGCTGATGACATAGACATAATTGGCAGAACCCAGCGAGCTGTGACGGAAGCGTTTGCTAACATTGAAGCTGAAGTAGCTAAGATCGGACTAGCAGTCAATGAGGCCAAAACGAAGTACCTGCTGTCCACAAAAAGGGACACACAACACCGACAGTTACAACTTTGAGGTAGTTAGGGACTTTGTCTACCTCGGATCCGCTATAACATCTAAGAATAACATCTCGTTAGAAATAAAGCGAGGGAGGCAAATGAGTAATAAAGCCCTCAGGAGTGCGTAACTGGAGGCAGCTAGCCAAAGACCGAGCTAGCTGGGGAGGCATGTTGGTTGAGGTCCAGGTTCGCCCCGAACTGTAGCGCCACCTAAGTAAGTAAGTAAGTATGAGTAATGCCAAATGCGAATTCTTTCAGAATTTTTTCTTTGCTGTTGTGGTTGCAATGAAACTTGGCAGCCAATTTAGAAATAGAGACATCGTGCAGAGAGGGCTGCATGCAGCCTTTGGTATGTGTCAATCCTCATAAGAACCTGTGTAATTTATTTTCGCTGCATGTGAAAAAGCTGCACATCTGTTTAGATCATAAGAAACGCTTTCTTATAATAGTGTTTTTCTTATATGAGTGTTTCTTTTATCCGTAAAATACGTATATGAGAACAAACGTATAGAACAGATGTCTGCAAACTTCACTTCGTATGCGGATTGTTCTGATTTGTACTGACGATTTTTGTTGGTAATAGCTATCATATAACTTTTCATATAACGGCTTTTTAAATTTTTGGCTTTCTCGGTAACTGTTCATTGGATTTCTGCCAAATTTTATATCTAGGTAGCCAAACTAATTCTGCATATTAAAGATTTAAATAACATTTTTTATATAATGAAAATTAATTTTTTAATTATTTTTTTTGAAAAATCAATATTTTTGAAACTAATCAAAAAAAAAACTACAAAGCTGCATACCAAAATATCAAAAAAGTTTGTTTCCAAAAAACTAAAAATGAAAAATCGGATTTCATCAAAATCCGTCCTACAATTTTCTAGATACTTTTTTATAAAATTTTCATTGATCCGTGGCATCTAATGCCGTTCTTTGTTTTTTTTCAAGAAACTGATTGAAGTGATCGTTTTAGCACTTTTTATCAGTTTAAAACACGATTCCTACCCACCTATACACCACTCACTTTCATTATTATACATATGTATAATCCCTTTTTTTTTTTTTTTTTTTTAAACTTTTTTAACTAAACCTAAATATAGATTAAAAATAATTAAAACTAAATAAAACTAACTTATACTAACTAAAAATAACTTAAACTACTTAAAATACCTAATAATACTTAAAACTACTTAAAAACTAGAACAGAACAGCCACAGCAGCATTTTTTTCGTTTTTTAATTTTTTTTTTGTTTATTTTTTATATGCATGTAGACACACAGCAACATGCAACCCACCCATACATGTACATACCCACATACATATACGTACGCACATACATGTACAGACACGCAGATACATGCACGTATACCCCCGCATACTTACATATTTTTAATTTTTTTTTTTTGGTGCCACCCCGACTGTTCCCTATACCTAATTGCCCTAAATCTATGTAAGTCGGCCAAGATATACTATCTTCATCGACTTTAAATATAATGATGCTGTTCAGAGAGCCACCAGAACTAGCTCTCCTGTTTCACCCTATCCCTCCGGTCCCGATCGGACACAGTCCTACTGAACCGAAGGCGCTCTTCTCCACCTTAAGCGATGACGTCTCGACCTTACAGGAGTCGCCTATCCACAGTTTTCCGGCTGACGTGGTAGATGAGCGGAACCGCCACTCCATCCTGTATCAGCCCTCGACTGTCTAAATAGAGGAATGCCTCGGGAGGGATGTAACCACTTAACCGCGCACTCTCAAAATATTCGTTATTGGGGTAATAAGCCCCAAAAATTAAGCTGTTAGTTGAGGACATCGCTCTTGGAACGTGACCCCGAATCAGCTTGAACACAAAATTATCTATTCTGTTTATGTTGGCTCCGTTGTATAGAACCTGGTTGGAATAATATCTTGTGTACTCCGACTCTGGTGTTCTGTGTAATCCAAGGCAACGTGTAAGACATTGCCTCTCAAACACCCGAATCTTTTCCATTTGAGATGGGGCAACGTTGAACCACACCGGGCATCCGTAGGCAATCATCAGCCTGATGAGGGCCATGTAGCAAATCACCTTCAACCTGCTGTCAAGACGGCTGCTATAAAACAGTCGTTTTGTCAAGGCAAAGGCTCCCCTAGCCCTGGCCAAAGCAGCACCTATATGTCTGTCGAAATACAGGTACTGATCCAACCAGATCCCAAGGTACTTTACTACACTTTTACTCGCCAGTGGATGTCCATGTGGCCCTACGATCACCAGCTTGCGCCAGTTCTTTCTCGTATCCCTTGAGGCGCTACAACGGAGTCCTAAACAAAATAGTTTCTGATTTCTGGAAGTTGATTTTCAACTTCCAGTCATCACAATATCGCTGAATCTTGTCGAAGTCACTCTGCAAGAGACTTTTGATGACCTCAACTGTATTAGCTGTTCTGTACGCAATTAGATCGTCGGCGTACGCAATTGCCTGAGTTAGACTACCTATCAGATCGCTGGTGTAAATGCTCAATAGAATCGGCGAGTTAACCGCTCCCTGCTGAAGACCATTATTAATATTAAAAATTGCGGTAGAAGTTACATTGCCACTCTTGACAACAAATTTTCTACCATTTAGCATGTCATAAAGCATATACGATAGAGGTTTACTTATACCTAGTCTGGTTAGCTTTAGATAGAGACCTTCTAACTATACGGTGTCGAAGGCCTTCTCCAAATCAACCAGAAAGGCACCCGTACACTGCTATTTAGTTTTGTTCCATTGGATATCAGAAACTAGTTTAGACGCGGCATGAATTGTGTCATGTCCCGCCTTAAAACCGAACTGATTATCCGGGATGATATTTTTGTCCTCCGCCCACTTGAACAGGGCTCTATTAATAACCTTTTCAAATACTTTGCTGATACTCGGAAGAAGACTTATCGACCGGAGATTCGCCGGATTGGAGTTGTCCTTTCCCTTTTCCACCGCACTGGATAATATGCATTATTCAGCGCGTTGTTAAACAGTGTGGTATAAATGTCAACTGCTTCTTGAGGCAAATGTCGTAGTACAACGTTGGATATACCATCGACTCCTGCAGACTTCTTTTTCTTTAATGAATCGAAGATGAGCTGGAGCTCATTCTTCGAAATTAACAGGGGACTGGGCCCATTTCGGTCGGCGATTATGGCGTTTGCCAAATCTTCATCATTAAACCCGGTAAAACCAAGGTTCTCAGATCGCCATTCGCTTATATCGTTTCGGAGCCATAAGTGATGAAGCAGAGCTCTGTTCTCCAGGTCATGATTCGGGCGAATGCTAGTATTCACCTTGTACACTTGCTGGAAAGCAGCCCCCACAGCTCCACCTTCTCCTGCGGATCTTCGATTATGAAGAGGTCATCGTCCAAGACGGCGTCATCTGGGTCTATGCCTGCTGTCAGAAGTACGTCTCTGTTTTGTGTCGTCCTCTGGAGCTTAAGACACGGAAGGTCGTTTTGATCTTTTCTTCTGAATATCTTATTAATTTGTGGGAACATACTCGGGTCGGTAGCGTTCACGGCCCGAATTTTGTTGTCCCAAAACAAATTAATGGACAACCTATAATTTTCTTTGATCAATTGGTTGATGTTTTTGATGGACGACTTCAGTGTCATATCTCCAGATCTCGTATGTCAGTAAACCGTCTGTACAAGCGTTTTAGTCTTGTCAGTAAGCCACTTTTTTGTCTGTGTAGTGCATCAATTGTCGCGTTACGGTACATGTCAGTTGCGTTACGTTCTTTGTATTTCAGTACTGTCCTGCTCATTGTTCGTTGAATTATTTCGTCCATTTGTTCTAAGTATCTGTCAATTTCAGTATTTGTCAGGTTCCTGTCATTTGGCGGGGATATACCATTTGAACGTAATTCGCTCAGTAAGACGTTCGAGAAGCATGGCCAGCGCACCTTACTGTAATTGTAAGTATGCACAGGTACATACTCCTCCAACTCCATAAGCTCGTTCGGAAGTTGTATTACGGCGGCGAGTCCGCAGTGGTCACTGTCGTACTCGATCGTTCTTAAACAATTTTTAGGCCGATGGCCCAAAGTATTAGTAATTTTTAGTCTTGCGTCTTTCAACAATAGATCCAGATAGGCACCGCTTCTTGGAAACGATGGCCTGTCTGTAGCGAGAAGTTCAATGCGATACTCCAGGTTGTATTGACCCATCCAATTATACAGATGGTTACCACGAGGATTTTGTATTTGATTTCCCCAATCTATATGTTTGGCATTCAAATCACCAGCCAATATGTAGTAGTTTTCTTCCGAGCTCAATCTTAAGCATTCAAAAAGCTTTTCAAGCTCTGTTATAAACTGTGTGGGCTGAGGTGTTTCCGGTGCATAGGCAGCGATCACATACATTCGCTTCCCCTGTTGGAGATGAATGCATATGATGCATGCCTCTAACGTCCGAAATTTACGCACATCACTATTATATATTACCTTATGACTAATGCCTTTACGTATAAAGATTGCGACGCCCCCTCCTTGAGTGGAGTTGGGTCGGTCTCTTCTTACGATATTGTAATTGTTGTTAGTCAATGTATGTTTCTGGTTAAGCTTAGTTTCGCTAGCCATAAACACATCTGGACTTATGTCCTTAAGCAATTGGAATAAATTCGCTATACGTTCGGTCCTAATCAGTGAATTTACATTCACAGTTAGGATCTTAAAGGGCCTCTCCGGCAGCGCGCCTTTAACCTCTAAGTTGCGTTAAGCTCGGCAAAACAGAGTAGAGATAATCCACCCTAGTCGCCTGCTCCCTGATCTGGTTTTGGAGGTCGTTCAACTGGCCCTGGATGGCCAGTAGAACGTGCATAATATCCGCCTGTGCTGCCGGCGCCTTAGGCACGGGGGCCTGTTGGGCGACCTTTGGTGTAGGCTGTACCGTGCTTCCCCTTCCTGACGCCATTTGGGCGTAAGAAATTTGGGAATTGACGGGCGTTGTTGTAGGAGGGCGCATTGTTAGACGCTTTTCTACCACTGTTTGCTTTGCTGCTTTATTGTTCTTTATAAGCTGAAATGTCGGGCATCCCCGATAATTAGCGGGGTGTCCGCCGCCTCGGCAGAGTACACATTTAAGCTGGGTCCTATCTTCGACCCGTTCCTTTCCTAACTTGCATTCATCTGCATTGTGGTTCTCTCCACACTTAACGCAGCGTGACTGCATTTCGCAGCTTTCTGCGGCATGGCCGAACCTTTGGCAGCGCATGCATTGAAGCATGTCGCCGCGCCTTTTTAATTTGTCCCAAGTTACAACCTGGTAGTTGAGGACGGATATACTCCTCAAACTATCCAGTTTGCTGCTGGGTGAGAGTTGAACAAGGAAGAAGGGAAGGCTCCGCTTCTCCCGCCTAGCTCTAACTGTAGCGAACGGCTTGACCCCGATTAAGTCGAAATCGTCATTCGCTTTTTGGCGGAGTTCATTTAAGAGCACCTGTGGTTCCGTGCAGGAATCTATGACCTTCAAAAGGACCGTTTGAAATTTTTCGATTTTAGGGGTGAAACTAAAGAATTCAGTAGTAGTTTCTTTTAGCAACTCTTTAATTTCTTGTGCTGTTCCAGTGTGAAGCACTGGATAGCATGCCTATCGTTATTAAATCTTTTAATAGTAAAATTTTGACCTATGGTCAACTTACATAGATTTATGGTATCCTGTAACTCCATTTTATAAGTATTTATGGGTGGCACCTTTTCTTTTTTCGTAATCGGCGGCTGTGGCTGCTGCTGCTGAGACTGACTTTTCTGCTGCTGTTGATTCTGCTGCTTTTGAATCTGCTGCTGCTGTTTTTCTTGCGGTTGTTTCTCGGCTTGTCTATACTGCTGTTGCTGTTGTTTTTGCCGTTGTTGTTTTGGCTGCTGCTGTGGCTGTTGTTTTTGTAATTGTTCTTTTTTCTGTTGTTGGTCTTTTTCGTCGAGTTCTTTTGGTTGTTTCGCTCGGCGCGCTTCTTGGCTGGCCTTAACTTTGCTTCTTATCTTTTAGATTTCTGCCTCCAAAGCTTCAATTTGGGCGACCATTCTTTGTTCCTCGTCCTCCTCAGATGACGCCTCTGATGTGGAGAGGTTCACGAAGGCAGTACTATCGCCCGTCGTGAAGTGCCCTTCTCCTTCCTCAGATATATATGCTATACCCTCTTCGGGTGAAGTGTCTAGCTGGGTTTGTCTTGCTGCCTCTGACGTCTCGTCTATATCGGACGTATGCACCCCAGCTGGCAGCTTTGCTGAGGTGGCCGTGGATCTCCTCTTTACCAAATTTGGTGCGCACTTGATCCTCTTTCTGCGCTTTGAGTTAGCATCGGATGATGTTGCCGTTGTTGTTATTGCTGTTGATGTCGTTGCTGCAGAATCACTGCTTGTAATTGGAACATCTTTCGATGTTCCCTTAGCTGATGCCATCGCTGGCCTCATTGGCCCTAGGACACCTTTCGATACCCCGGTGCTTAAACTCCTCCTCCTTTGATTGTTTTCCCAACCAATAAAGTTTTCCACTTCACGGTTGTGAAAAAAAGCAGCTAAAGTTCTGATGCCCTGCTGGGAATCGAACTGGCGACCCTCGGATTCTCGGTCGGCCACTCTATCACTGTGCTACTGCACCTTTTATGAAATCTTGATTTAATGTAAAACTTAAGCTCACACACAAAATTTAATTTAGAAAAACTGGGAAGCCGAAAACGTGTTAACACCTCCACAGTACGAGATCGACTGTGTGTATAATACTCGTATAAACATAAATATGTACATATATTTACATACCTAGGCCACATCTATGTAGGTAGGTACACATTAACCTCCTAATTTACATAATTAAAATCTTTTTAAATATACATTTGTAGGATGGTACCTATGTCACTATTCCTTTAATCATATGCATTCGACAATTCATTATACTAAGAATCAAGGTAATCTTACCTACTTCGGCTTTAAACCTGCACAGGATAACTAAACTAGACTACCTATACCTACTAACAACTTCAGTGGTTAGCTACTACTTTACACTAAAGTTATTAGCTACAAGAGCATGTTTGTACAATCCAGTCGTGCATTTCATTTGTAAGGGTTTCAGCTAACCTTTTTAATCACAAAAAGCAATATAACACAGAACTATACAATCATTTTGTATATACATATTTACACACCAGATATAGAAAATCAAAAAGTGACCAATTTTTCTGATTATTTTTATCTTCACATTTTCCTTCTCGACACAGGCTGAAAATCTGATTTTGAGGTTAAACGCGCGAGAACAAATTACTCGTTGAAGGGTGGATTGTATGTGGAACGCAATTATAGTTTGACTATGTTGTTTTCTCAAATTTATCTTATTTTGGCGATTAAAAAGTAAATTTTCCGTCGTAAACATTAATATAAATTTTACTTCTACAATTTTGTTTAGAATTTGTGAAGAATTTAGGTTGGTAAATTGCTTTAAATGGAATTTTTTCGTTTATTCGTCGGTCGTTGGTCGCTCTCATGTGAATAGTCCTTAGGCTAGGCGCGCACATGCAATTTTTTTTCCGAAACTAAATGGTTTAATCAATCGATCGAAAACCAATGAACGAAATAAACCAACACACAGACAATATTTATTTAGTTTTTCTTTCTCTCAATTTCTATTCCTATTTCAGTGGGTAGACAACCTTTAAGTTTTTTATTTTTTAATTTATGTCTAATAAAACTTTAAACTACACAGCACAAGGAATTGAATATAAAATATATAATTATAAATTGCAATTTGATTTTTTTTTTTAATTCAAGAACCGCATACTATTATACACAGGCCTAAACTATGAATAACAACGGTCAAATCAAAACCACTGATCTCTATAATGATTTATGGAGATGAGTTTTATAGAGATCAGTGATCAAAACGAACATATGAGAAGAATATATTTTATAAGTTTATAGCACGTCACACTTCCAAAAACATCGGAATGAAATCAACTAATACACACGCATCGCCGCAGAAACTATTTAGTTGCATGTGCCCGCATCTACGTTTAATCACATCATCAATGAATCACACAGGAATTTTGTTCAGTTGGAGCAACTGTTCAATCTTACTCAGGGGCGCCACATGCAAGCATTAAATCAATAATTTACCTTTAATATTGCCAATGGAGGCGGTTTGGCAATGACAATGGCAATATTGGCCGAACGATGAAAGGCAATAATTGCTTTCCATCTCCGGGGCAATATATTGATGCATTTCAAAATGGCTTCCCTTCAATTGGAATGCCTTCCCATTATTTTAAGGAGTGCCGTGCGTGAAACAATTTACTGACTGAACAAAACCCAAAAAATAAATAAATAAATGTACCCAAATATAATAAAAATTAAAAATTAGTGAACTTAAATTAACAAAAACAGAAACAATAAGGTTTATTGAAATTCAAATTGCCAGCAATGAAATGCCCACCAAATAATTTTATTGCCATTATGCCATTGCTATTGCCATTGCCTGAAATATTGCAAGTGGATCCACAGTGTTAGCAATCAAGAGATGAAACAGAAAACCAATTATATTTTGGGATATAAGGCGATTCTCTTCCCTCTGAAGTTTTGGTGAAAGGAAACTATTTACTGCAACGACTTTCCCTCTTGCACTCAAAGAAAAAAGTTCAACTATTTGTTTTAATGTGTACGCAGTCACATATAATTTGTTGTGACACAAACTGAAGAACTGATTTGGAGCGATCGTTCGATTTGTGCCAAAACACAAACTTTTAAGCTGGTCGAATCGAAGACTGAATAATTTTTGCATGTGGGTGCACTCATATAAACCCGCATGGTAGTCGCTTCAGCAACCAAACTGTTGCAAAACTGAAATTTGCATGTGCGCACCTAGCCGCTTAAAGTACAAAAATTTAAAACGTATGAAGAAAGCATCGACATTTTGTTCCCAAAGGATGAAAACAATCGTCCCAATGATTTGTTTTTTCCTTCTTTTACTGTTCTCATATGTCAGTTTTTCTTTAAATGATCAAATTTAAAATCAAAGCTCAAACTTACATTTGACTATTAAAGATCTTTTCAATGACAACCAAGTTTCATCAGTGATAGCTATAACGCGATTTTCCAAAAAATGTTCAATTGATTCATTCATTTTTGTTTCAATAGGCGTTTTTCTCTTTTCGTTCACGACTTTCCAAAAAATATTCAATCGTTTAAGAAGTTTTTGTTTTAATAATACAAATTCTATATACTACTGAAATACATCAGCCAAGTAGAAGACTTAGTACTATAATATTTGGACTTGTTGAATTATTGATTCAAAATAGCTTTTAATTCAATCGTTTCGCTCATTTGTGTTTCAATAGGCGTTTTTCTCTTTTCGTTCAGAGCAGAGCAGTCGACAGAGTTCGAACACATAGATTATGCAGAACGTTTCTAAACACACTTGAACCACACAAATCAGAATACATTTTCATTTTAACCATAAAAAACAATATAACACAAGACTATAATTTTTTGTACACAGATACACACCAGATACAGAAAATCAACAAGCGATCAACTTACTTCGCCTACTTAATTGTTAATCTTTTTTTCTTCACATTTTTCTTCGTGATACACATGACATTTGTTTGCGTTCAGCAATTTACTCACATATGCTCAGTCGATTATGTCCGAGCTCATTGAGTGCGATCTTCAAATATTCAGAACGAAAAAAGAAACACACATTTGGATCTCTGAATGTTCTGAGCTAAAAAGAAACACAAGCAAATTTGTTGGCAACAGACTCTGCTCTGAACCAACACTGCGGCTCCACATGCAATATTTTATGCAATGGCAATGGTAATAAAAATATTTGGTGGCCATTATTTCATTGCTGGCAATTTGAATTTCAATAAACCTTATTGTTTCTATTTTTGTTAGATACAGCTCAGAAGATTTTAATTTATTTTGTTTTTTTGTATTTTTTAGGCACATTTATTTACTTTTTTCTGTTTTTGTTCAGTCAGTAAATTGTTTCAAGCACGGCACTCTCTTAAAATAATGTGAAGGCAGTAAAATTGAAGGGAAGCCATTTTGAAATGCCTCAAAATAATTGCTTCTTAGATGGAAAGCAATTATTGCCTTTCATTGATCGGGCAATATTGCCATTGCAAAAGCGCCCCCATTGGCAATATTCAGGGCAATGGCAATATCTGAAGGCGTGTCCATATTATGTCGAGTGATGCCGATTGGCCTATGTCGCGCCAATCATTCTGGTCGGAACGTCCATCCCATCCATTTCGTTCGGTTTGAATTTGGTTCGGTTTCGGCATTGACCAAAGACCGATCGGGACGTCCATATTTATTCGTGTCTTGGGGCAATTTAGTGACTTAAATATTGCATGTGGAGCCCCTGGCTAAAAAACAAAAACGCTGAAAGCGCGATTCACACAGATCTGGCTTAGGCGCGATTTACACAGAACTGTCTTATGGTGCTGGTGTGGTTAAGGTCTGGTATGGGCGTGGAGTGGGTGTGAACAACTCAATTCACATAGAAATGACAGAGAAATTCAATTTCAATACACAAAGCAAAAAAAAACACAAACAACAAAGAAAAAACAATAAACAACTATCTTATTGTTATTCACAGAAACACTCTTTGCTAAAATGGCTTCTATAAAGAATACAAATAAAGGAATTAAAAAAATACCATTTGCATTGGATTTTCATTTTATCTCAATTTGACATATGAATGAGTGATTTCATTGTGGCGTAACGTTTACGTAGGCCACTAGAGTTTTCAATATGGCGTGGCAATAACAGGGCACACCATACCCTCGCCTCTTCATATGTGTGTGTATTGTCCCATACGAGAACATGTAAACTACACAAAGTGGCAAATGTATGCACCACGCCAGAACCACACGAAAACCTTAATCCAGTTCTATGTGAAATGGACATAATGGGGCGCCTAACTGCTAAAAGCCCGTATGATACTTCTTTTTTTTCTCATTTTTAATGCATTAAAAATGCAAATAGAGCAGTTAAACAATTCTCAAATGGAAAATCCCATTAAATGTAAGTGAGTACACAATATAAACAAAAATGCAAAACTGTCAAGAAAAATTAACTAAAAATGAAAGTGAACTTACATTTTTCAGCCACTGGTAACTTTTTTTATGACATTTCTACATTAAAATTTGACACATCAACAAAAGTTCATTATTTTATCATAAATGTTTGGTTTTGGTTTGTTTTCTTGAATTTAAATATTTTATAAAATGAATACGAAGCTCTTGGGTTTATGCAGCTAATTTAAATTTAATAGCTTCTACATTTGGTTTGCATAAAAAGGAAAACAGAAAAAAATACTCTGCAAAGTGGCTACTACGGAGAGAAGATGAAGCTAATTTGAATTTGTATATTATTATATAGGAGCTATCATATCCAACTAATCGTTTTAACTATCTCAGGTTTTAGTCACAAACTGATCAGAGAAATTAACAGTGAAGATACAAAATTGTATCGCAATATTTTAAGGATGACTCCTGGTGGGTATTTCTTTTAACAACTTTATATTATATATATATATATGAATATAGGTACTAAATAAGTTTTGATTATAGGGGAAACTCAATCGTCACTTCAACTTCCCTTTTGAATACAACAGTCGACAATTTCAAGAATTCTTAAGGAAAATATTCCAGCAATTAGGTCTATTCTGCCACATCTGTTATTCTGCTATGAATTTTCTGTTATGATGCATAACAGATCTTCACCATAAAAGATATTTTATAATTGTTATTCAGGAGTTCGATCTTTTATAAAAGTCTGTTATGTAACTTCGAAAAAGAAAAATTATCAGCTGTAGTAGGTAAATAAAAACTCTCGGCAGTAGGCACTGACTAATGAAAATATTAACCTGTGCAATTATCGTGTTTTGTTTCGCGTAGATAAATAATATTTAATCTTTGCAATTTGTCCATAACAGTTCCTGAATGTATTATATCCAATATAAGAACTTGTGTAAAACCAACTCCGGCAAGATAAGCGACACTTTCTTTTACGTTACGTCATCCATCAAATTTGTTCTGTGCTTTAGTGTATTCAAATAATTAGTTTGAAATTATTTACATGATTGTGTTGTTATTGTGTATTTTAATAATATTTTGTTACATCTGTCCTTTTACGAACAATTCATTAACAAAATAAATGTTTTTACTTCATATATTGAAATCTTTTATGATAAAAGTAACAAAAAGGTGTCTTTTATACTTTTATGATTCATAAAAGATTCCATAACAGATTGTGGCATGCTGAATACCAAAAATACAGTTCGTAAAAGACTTGTTGAGAATTTCGAAGTTTTTACAACACATTAGCAGATTTCTTAACAGATTTCATAGCAGATTTAGCATGCAGAATACCAAAATTATAATTCATAAAAGATTTTTTGACAGCTTAAACTTTTGTATGAAAATTCATAACAGAATAGCAGAATAACAGAATAAAAGATCTCGCCGAATAGAACCAAATATACAATGCTCTGTTAAGTTTTTTTTTCTATTTTAATTACTTTTTTATTTCTTTTTTTTTTTAATAAAATGACGTTTGAGGGTATACTATACATAAGCAATATTTCTGTTTCGATGAAAAAAAACATACCTTCTCTTTCACACAAATCTGACACTTTCATGTGATTTAATGCATTAAAAATGAGCCAAAAATGAAGAAGTATCATACCGGCTTAACTTATATGTCAATACGTTATAAAACAGCACCATTTTGTTTGCGGAGTAAATACAGGCGCACCAACATCAGCTAAGATCTGGAAAAAAAGTTTGTTTTGGCAGTTGGCTTGGAGTGGAATGTGGAACGAACAACGAAATCTATTTGAATTTTTATTTTGTATTTGGTTGAAGGGGTTCATGTTTGTTAATTTTAAAAGTCTTTTGCCTTTTTACAATTTAGGTATTTGTTGTGTATAAGTTGTCTTTATTTTATTTGCTTACGAACAAATTGTAAAACTTCATTGTCTAATTTTATCTAAGCACATATTTAAAAAAAATGCCATGCTACATGTGCAAAACAAAAACTGGACCTTTTCAAAGGCTAGAAGTAGCAAGACTTCGCTTTATTCGCAAAGCGCAACCAGGATTTAAGGTAAATACATTTCATTCAATGGCAAACTACATACATTCATTTCATAAAATTCTTCTCAAATCAGGATGATTCATATTTGTGTAAAAAATGTTTTAATCAATTCGAAAGAATCTATAGATCCAAATCTAAATCTAGAAATGATACCAGCAATACTATACAATTTAGGTCAGATGCGTCTGTTATGACGAATTCCACCAATATCCACAGCAGCAAAAATTCTTCCCGCAATGCAAGCAATGTCACAGCTATACAAAAGCAGGATGGAAACAATAATAATTCTCAGAGCCCCTCAGTTGCTTCGGTAGTTCATTTTGATTCTCGTTCATTGGACTCGCACACTTCTAATGACACAACGGACAGAATTGTACAAATGGTGCCAAACTTTCTTTCGCTTAGAGATTCCTCCCGCAAAACTACGAGAAATCCAGAACTGAATGTAGCTCGACAAGAAGCAGAAGCCGCAGTACAAGGCGCGAAACGCCGAAGGTTATTGCAAGCAGAAACACCTCGGGAAAGTCCAATCGTAGCACGCAGAGATGCCCTACAAATAGTCGACGAGGAGAGTTCGGAAGACGAAGATATAGCTTCCCAGTTAAGTCCAAATGACTTGGCTCACGTTCGTCCAATTGTAAGACGTAAGTTTATAATTCTCTTAATCATATTAAGAAAGTTTGTTGTATTATTTTTTTTCTTGTGTTTCTATTTAAGGACGAAAAGAACCAGTTGTACAACAGTACGACGAGGTCATGAACCTTTATATTGCAAGAACGTCGGGTGGATAATTTTATTTTGCTAAAAACTTACCTACCAAGTGTTTGGGTCTCCTGCTCCGCTGGATGGGTCAATGATGAATTTGTTTTGTAAAATTATTTGTTATTATATCAGTTCTGTTCATAGTTTGTAAATTAGTGTGGCAAATTGTGGGAGCTGAATTCTAATTGTTTTTTTTTGTATTTATGTTAATTTTGTTAAGTAACAACAAGTTAATTAAATTTTGTGTTTTTTACATCATGTAAAATGAAGAATGAATTTTAATATTACGATGGTTAAACATAGTAATGTTGTTTTCTAATTTTTCGTTTAACTAATTCAGCGATTTTGATTAAATTTCAAGCCGCTATATTCTGAAAAATTTTGATGAAATTGGAGATTCAATATTTTTTTGAGAGAAATTATCATTTTCATGTATGTATTTATATGCGCCGGTGGTTTCAATTTTGTAAACTGCAATTTTATTTTCGCGCGCTTTTTGACCACTTGTAGGTGAAAACATAGGTATTCCTTCTCGACCCTGTGCACGCTGATTTAGTCATCTGGAAGAAGAGCTCTGGTACCGCGGTTTTCTTTGTTGCCACAAACCCAAGATTTGGCTGGAGCCAACAACCCATTCGCATAAAGTATTAATCAAAATTCATAGCTTTTTTCGCAAAATTTTGATAACTTGTCTATTAACGGTTTCAAGAAAGTTAAATTTGAAATTTCATTGCTTTTTTTAAGTCGTGTTGAATGTTCAATCAGCATAATTGCTAAATTAAGTAGAATTTGAGATTTAAAAGGATATTGACCTTGGAATATTGTTAACCAATTAGTGATCTCGATGACACACAGTTTACAGAGTTTATAGACACACAGTATATAGACAACTTGTTTTTGGTCATCCTCCTTAAAACAATTGTTATTCGATACCACGATCGAATGCATGGTAAACTTGGTTTCTTTGAAATGGCCACTTCGATTTGCATTTTTATTTATGTATATATTTATTATGCAAGTAGTTTACATATCCACAGGAAGTGTTTTCTATCGAACAGAATAAAATTTGGTACGCAAGACTTAAAACAAATGTGAAAAAAATCATGGACTAATAAGAGTAAAATGTAACAGAAGCATTCATTTTGCTCTTAATAACTTAAATTAAAAATATACCATCAGTTACAGTCGTATATTTATGAACTCTAAAGAAAAACACCTCCTAATGCCCTTAAAGCCAAAAAGTATTGTTTTCTTTGCTTCGGCTTAAATTGATTTTTGATTTTATTTACTTTTTTTTTTTGCTCTCAAAAGCTCCTTGGCAGAATCGGCTAACGCTATTTGTGGTAATTGATACCTATTCACAATATTCAAATTCGGTCCGTGTAGGTGATTGTCATATGCTGTAATCACATTTCAAATTGAGGTTCTTTCGTTGAATCTTACTCCCTACGTTCCTTATAGAAATTATAGAGACAGCTATAGTTAAAACGACTATCAAAAAATTGTGATAGTCAATTCCTTAGCGGATTCCAACCCTGGGTTTTTCGGTTCTCAAAGAAAAAACACCCGAGGGCCGTTCATTTTATGTTGCAGAAAAGAAAGTTATGTCATTTAATAATAAAAACTTAAAATATGTTAAATTTAAGTTCTTAGTACATTTTTGTTTTGCCCTAGGTATGAGTATTATTTTATTTGCATTTTAAAAATAACAAACTGCATACAAAACGAAAATTCACAACAAAACAAATTCTTCAGATTAGTGATAATCGATGTTCATGTATGTTATTAAAATAAAAAATCGATGATTCAATATCGATGTTGAAGGAAGAATAAAGGAAAATCCTTCAAGATATCGATGTCTTAGATTCGATAATTATTAACATCGATGATAGTTTTTCGATAAATTTCTCAATATCGCACATCCCTACTTCAGATCTCATTTGAATTTGAAGGTTATTCAGTTTACCTCGGCTTGCGCAGCCATGAGGCGTTCAATATAAGAAGATAAAGCATACAATACTCTATAGCCGCAGATTACATAGCTTCGCAAGTAAATTTAATGAATTGAACTCTTTGTAAAAGTTTAATTCAATTTAATTCAAATTGCACAGCTAAAAACCTAGATCTACTTCAGGGCGGGCGACCCTAGGTTTAAAAAAAAACAAAGAATTTATTTATAAGGGTGAATTCAGGTTTTTCAAAAAACGCTTAAGGGCGACTTCGGGGGCTCAACGAACAGTTTGTTACAGCTATTTTGTTGTCATAATAGGTCTGTTTGTTATCTTGTGAATTCGTAACAATTTGTACAAATTTTCATAATGAAGAGTATTAGATGAGAATTCTCAATTGGCGTTTTTCTTTTTTAGCTCCGAGTAAAGAACTCAGCTGTCGAGAAAAGATCTGTGTTTCTTTTTTAGCTCAGACACATTTAATCTCTCAACTTGTGTTTCTTTTTTAAATCAGAGCTAAATCGGGGCATGAACCATTAGCTCAGAATAAAATGACCGATCAAACGGAGCAAAGTGCTGGGCGGCTAACTTTACTCATAATTTTAACAATAATCACTAAAGTAAAACCAATTAAAAACAATAATGAATTCGGAAAACGAAAGCTTTGGATTTGCTGGTAAATAAGTTTTAATAAAAACAATTATAATAATATATGACAGTTCTGCGCTTAAGTTTATTTCAAAATTAAATCGGAGATATCTGACCATGCTCTACTCAGATCCAACTCGGTTTACTCAGGCTCTGCTCAGAGATCTGCTCGGAGATAAAAAAGAAAAACGCCAAATATAGTTGATCCCTACTTCAGATCTCATGTGACTTTGACAGTTTATTCGCTTACCTCAACTCGCCTAGCTTAAAATCTAGGTCTACTTTAGGGCGAGTTCAGGGTGCCCTAGGTTTAAAAAAAAAACACAAAATATATTCCCCAGGGTTATTAAAAAACGCTTTAGGGCGACCCTGTCGTGAATCCAGGGCTCAAGCTTCGGTGATTGCATAACTCTTAACAACTCGTATTTTTTTAAATATCAACCCTCGCAACACACAAAATCCCCTTCTCTTCTATAAAACCCAACCGCATGCTCCGAAGTGATAACTCGTACATTAACATCTTCGACCTTAGCCTCTTTCCAGAAACTGTGTATCCTCAATTAACCTCCTCATTAGCTACATTTATTTTGTTAAGCTAGTATTAGACGGTCCTTGTAATGTGTCATTGCCGTGACACTCTGACGTCACAACAAAATACGTCCTACCACCGTCATTGCCGTGACAAAGGTAAACGTGTCATGGCTAGCTACTATTGGCGTTTTACTTTTTTATCTCCGAGCAGATCTCTGAGCAGAGACTGAGTAAACCGATTTAGATCTGAGTATAGCATGGTCAGATATCTCAGATTTAATTTGAAATAAACTTAAGCGCAGAACTGTCATATATTATTATAATTGTTTTTATTAAAACTTATTTACCAGCAAATCCAAAGCTTTCGTTTTCCGAATTCATTTTTGTTTTTATTTGGTTTTACTTTAGTGATTATTTTTAAAATTATGAGTAAAGTTAGCCGCACCTTTTTTTATTCTGAGCTAATGGTTCATACCCTGATTTAGCTCTGGTTTAAAAAAGAAATACGAGTTGAGAGATTAAATGTGTCTGAGCTAAAAAAGAAACACAGATCTTATCTTGACAGCCGAGTTCTTTACTCGGAGATAAAAAAGAAAAACGCCAAATGACTATCCCACGAATGACACATGTCTGTCATTGTTGTCCCAAAATAACGGGTGATTTTTTTGAGGTTAGGATTTTCATGCATTAGTATTTGACAGATCACGCGGGATTTCAGACATGGTGTCAAAGAGAAAGATGCTCAGTATGCTTTGACATTTCATCATGAATAGACTTACTAACGAGCAACGCTTGCAAATCATTGAATTTTATTACCAAAATCAGTGTTCGGTTCGAAATGTGTTTCCGCTTTTTTATCGACAAATTTTGTTCAGCGATGAGGCTCATTTCTGGTTGAATGGCTACGTAAATAAGCAAAATTGCCGCATTTGGAGTGAAGAGCAACCAGAAGCCGTTCAAGAACTGCCCATGCATCCCGAAAAATGCACTGTTTGGTGTGGTTTGTACGCTGGTGTAATCATTGGACCGTATTTTTTCAAAGATGCTGTTGGACGCAACGTTACGGTGAATGGCGATCGCTATCGTTCAATGCTAACAAACTTTTTGTTGCCAAAAATGGAAGAACTGAACTTGGTTGACATGTGGTTTCAACAAGATGGCGCTACATGCCACACAGCTCGCGATTCTATGGCCATTTTGAGGGAAAACTTCGGAGAACAATTCATCTCAAGGAATGGACCGGTAAGTTGGCCACCAAGATCATCCGATTTGACGCCTTTAGACTATTTTTTGTGGGGCTACGTCAAGTCTAAAGTCTACACAAATAAGCCAGCAACTATTCCAGCTTTGGAAGACAACATTTCCGAAGAAATTCGGGCTATTCCGGCCGAAATGCTCGAAAAAGTTACCCAAAATTGGACTTTCCGAATAGACCACCTAAGACGCAGCCGCGGTCAACATTTAAATGAAATTATCTTCAAAAAGTAAATGTCATGGACCAATCTAACGTTTCAAATAAAGAATCGATGAGATTTTGCAAATTTTATGCGTTTTTTTTTAAAAAAAAGTTCTCAAGCTCTTAAAAAATCACCCATTACAATGAACGTCAAATTGTGTCATGGTGATATTTGTATCTCGGCGTCACGGCAATGATATGCAAAACAATGACTATCACACGACGCGACGTGACAACTCTCAAACAACTGATCATAGGAGGTGAGCCTAATCCGCAATGACATCTTTCATTTTTAGCAATGACGATCACACGGTGTCGATCAATCGAGTCATTGTGTCTTGGTTGTTAAGGAAAAGCTTATTTTTCTAGAAGACGACTCCAACGGTTTTGATACAAAATTTTGAGAATTGATGCGCATGTAATCAGAACAAAATTTACGGTATTTGCCCAAGAATTCAAATGGCATCTTTTTTCCCCTAGAACTATAACATTTTTTAAAACGCCATATATATATAATTACCACCTATATCCTTCACTTTCATTATATATGTCCATATTTACATACATAGGTTCCATCTGTAGATAGTTACCTATGTAACTATGCCCAACCGTGACAAACAATGACATGGCAGAAATTCCTGACGTGTCACGGTTGGAACATATTCCTTGCAGCGACAGGCTACGTGCCACGGTGTCAGAGAGAGAGATGCTTTCTTTAGCCGTACAACGCTTTCCAAGACTATTTCCCATCCTATCTTTTGATATTCAAAGTTTCCTAAAGCTGGCACTGTGCTTGTACATTTTAAGGCTATTGAAAACCTTTTAAAAAATCTTACACCAATTTCTTGGCATATTGCTGTGAATTTAAAGATCCTTGTTACTTGAAATATAAATTGTGCTACTGGCATTGAAATTAGAACAAATTTTTAATTTTTCATTTCATTTGAAATGGTTCGTTTTTTTAAATATTTTATTAAAATTAAATACTATTTCTCTTATTATTAAAATAATATGTTATGATTGACCATACACCACAGTTAATTAAATTAAAAAGAAAAAATAAAACAAATATATAAATTCTTTAACAATAAAAATTACTAATATTAGAAAGGAAGGATGTGAAAAAATACTAATTTGTAACATTTTTGTTTGTTTTGTTAATACTTTCAAAACTATATTACGTTTTTCTTTTGAACAGGTGTTCTATCAGTTCCGGCTGCGTAAAATTATATTTGTATTTCTGTGCTATATCTTCAACTTTGAGACGACGTCGCACATGGGGAGGTTGGAAACTAAAAAAAAAATGAATATATGAAAGTAATTTTCACTAATAAAATTCAAAAAGAGCATCCTTACCCATCGTGGTCTAGTCTTCTTCGTTTACCCATATTGTGTGCAGTCTGTCGCACTAAATTACCAACTACTCGCCGACTTAGCACCATACCATCGACTAAAGGAGTCGCAAAGCTCATTCGACCAATTGGCCCCTGTAATTTAACTCGCAGCAAGCCAGATTGAAGAGCATGAAGAAAAATCACATGACAGTCACTGGACTTTGGGGTTTGTGATATTTGAGATTCTTCACCAGTACAAGTGTAACAAAGGAGATCATCTATTATAAATATGAATACATTTAATACATAGTTAGATTTTCGATCAAATTTTATACAAATACCGATTGGAAAATTGAGATGATCCTCAAAACTCTCTATCCATACGACGAAAATTTTTGCGCTTGGTTGAGACGGTAACAATGGCTTCGTAATGTTTTTTCGTCTCGTTGGTGGAACTGGCTCTTTTGACTGGTCTAATTCGAGTGATAGTGTTCGGGGTTTAGATCCTCCAGCAGCTGAAGATTGACTTGTCGCTGAATCTGCTGAGACATTTTTTTCATTCCAAACGCTCTTGTCGCTCGCAGAATGCGATAAACAACTGCCGTCTGTCTTTGTCGTCGTTTCTGTTGTCTGTCTTTGGCTTTGGTTTTGACTGCGGCTCTTTCGATTCCATTCTGTTGGAACTACAAAAGCTATTTCTGATCCTACATCAGCCCAATATAAAACCATTGACTTCCCATTGAATCGATAGTCATCCGACTTCTCGAGAGGTTTGTCGTCTTCATTTCTCAATATCCAGCTAGTTGAAATAGACCCAGTCCAACCGCAATGTGATTCTATTTCCACCGGCCAACCTAGAGTTAGTAACATCTTTCCGAAATTATGATTTAATGATTTGATATTCTCCGCATTCATATTTCCAATGATTTCTTCAGATGTTTTTTGTCCAGATTTCATGTAGAACACATGAACTGTATCGTGACTCCTTACACTCAATTTATCTAAATAATCAATTTCTTCCGCAAAATTTTTGCGCGTTGAATCTAAAGCTATTAGAGGTCTATAGCCAGGGATTTCATTATTTTTATCTTCTGGTTCGAAGGAAAGAAATCCAAATTGCGAAAGGAACAAACGGGCAGTTTGATTATCATAAACTGGTTTTGGTGGAATACACTCCTGGGCATCACTTAAGACCTCACCCGATTTTTCAGTTTCTGCCCAAGCCTCTTGCTCTAGAATGGTCTGCCTTTCAATTAATTTGTCCCAACGATCCATTAGTTCAGTACCGTACTGCTCTCGAATTTGCTCCAAGGTCGGAATAGAGTAATCTGCGGCACATGGTGGTGCTTTTTCCACACCATCAGGATAAAACTTTTGCACAACTTCTACTCGCTTTGGCGGATCGTTCATTGGTACTGGTCGACCTGGATTAACAGGAGTGTGTTGTTTACCGGATTTACTACGCGGCAGATAACGCATTTGCAAATTCCATACATGTCGACCAAAGGGACTCCGAAGCAGTACTAAGTAATAAAGAAATAGACACATAACAAAAACAATCAATTGGAGATATCTTCATAACAATGTATTCAAAGACAACAAACAAAAATACTTACAAGTTAAAGTGGGTTGCGGATCTTCGTCACCTTTCAGTGGCTCTTCCAGCAACGCCAAAATCATTGAATTTTCCGTCACAAAATACTTGAACTTTTGAATAGCCAGTTCCTTTGTAACGGTTTTAAGGTCCTTAAAATTGCATAATTTAACCAATTTATATTCGTCCAGCAATGACGAAATAGTTTCTGATGCACCAAACTCTTTCGGAAAATAGCCAACTTGTTCCATAATAATTGTCAAAAGAATATCTGCAGCATCTCGTACCCTCATCGAAACAGGTTTTAATTCTTTTTCGTCTTTGTATTTTGGCGGCTCGCCGGGCTTTCCAACACTTTTCGATCCCGAAATACCCAATTCTACAACTTCTATCACGGTCTTAAAGCAATCTTGATCTCGCAGCAGGAATGGATGTTGCATCAGCCATGCTGATGTGCATTGAAATGCCGCAACAATAGTACTATGCAAATCCTTGCTATGAGCAGGCGGTGGTCTCGAACACTGATAACAGATGTAGTCGCATATCCACTTCACCGCTCGCTTGCATTCTAGAGCGTCTGTGGAAATGATCGTTAGATTTTGACTTGGTTCTTCAATTGCTACTAATTGATCTATACAATGGTGTTCGAACGATATGTGAACGAACGAAATGTTTGTTTTTTTTTGAAACGAAAACAAAAAGTGCTTGTGTTAGTAAAATGAGTGAGTGTCTATTACCGTTTGTTAGTTTCCTGGCTGCGTTTTTTTGTATTTTTATTTTTTTTTTCATTTTTTGAATAATTGGACGAGGGATATTTGGGCAGTGGAAAGGTGTTTTTTTTTGTTTGTTTGTTAAAGAGAAACAGAAAGAGGTTGGTATAGGGTTAGAACCATTTTATACAAAAAAATATTAGATAAGATTAAATCTTATTTCGAATTCGAATTTACAACATTTATATAAATATTTACAAGGTTAATTTTTTTTTCGATTGATCTTATTTTTTTAAAATAGGTTTTTGAAATGCCTTACCTGAATCCCGGATTTGAAGACGCGCAAGCCCCGAAAGGAGCTCGAGCGCTGCTAGGGATACATTGAGATCAGTCTTCCATGATGAAATCAAACGATGACACACAAGGTATGTGGCCCGCACAAACAGTGCATGTGCATTATCTGTAAAAATTGCAGTAATAATTTGTATTGGTTGATTTATTAAAATAATGAATGTTTGTCTTTGTTGAAAATGAATGAATGCAATTTAATGTAAAATGATAATGTGATGTTTACTATTATTGGGAATGTATTGGCTAATGAAATGGAATGTATACCAAAAGGTATTATGTTCGGCAACTCTACGAAAACTTGGTAAGCCAAAAGGTATTTAATAATTCATCAGTTGGTTTTTAGACCAATCCGCTGAGAAGTGAAGAACTAAAAGAAACCGAGTAGCTGACGAAAAACAAATGGACTTCTTTTATCAAAAGTATTAAAACACTTACGAGATTATGTGGTTTTTGTTCAAAGACCCTTTTAGGAATAAGGTCTGATTTGCTTGAAAATTATTCTAAAAGCTAGTGCGTGTAAACTTTACAAACATCCCAAAATATATACAAATTAAATTTCATTGTGAGCAAATCCGTTTTTTTTATCTATTAAAATACAGAATTCTTCAAATTAATGGCGTTTTCTATTGGTCGTCCGGAAGGCTTCCGAAGTCTTCCAAATGCTTCTGAAACTATTCGATTGGTATGAAATGACAGTTCTTCTCCTGGATAGAAGAGAAATTTCATTCTGGATTTGAAGTCAGAATCAAAACCAGAAGCACGCACACACTCAAATGTCAAACGCGAATTCTATTACCGCTTTCATACGCCGCGAACTACTTCGTCGATCTATAGTGTCGGCACGGTTTTTTGGTCATGTGAATAGAAACTGTGTCTACACACCAGTTCGATTTCTGGAGATCGAAGTGGTATATCGACATGGCGTGTAAAAAGGATCGAACTAGTACATCGAAACAGTATCTGTTTTGTTTTTGTTTTTTGTTATTGTCTGCTCATGTTCATAATTTGAAGTTATTTTCCCTTTGTGTGTGTGTATGAGCTGCATTAAATTCCACTTAGTGCCAATTGAACTCATACAATTTCACATAAATAGATGTGAAGCGTAGTTCCGCTGAAGTGCAGTTCCGTCGAGTGCTGTCTAACCTTTATAAGCATGAGTTCATTGGCAAAAGATTTCAGCTTATTTTAAGTCGATATTTTGAATCTTAACATCAATGCTGCGATGTTTTACATGCTTCAACATCGATGTTGAAACATGGGTATTTCTTTCGACTAACATTGATTTTTGCCAACAACAATGAACATCGCCCATCCCTACATTTTTATGTGATTGTTTTGTTTTTTCCCACCTTACACAAACACTCCCATTCAATTTCAAAATCCAGAATGGAGTGTTAACTTGTTCGATTGGAATCCCGAATCGGAGAGTTCTTCCGGATTACCAATCGAAAAAGCCATAAGTCAACAGGCTGAAGGTATTCAGTTTTCAGTCCAGCACCATTTATTTTTTGTTATGGCATATTTGCTGAGTTTGAATATGATTCTCACTCATCTGGTTGTTTTAAGTTACATGAAATTCTTTCAATTTATTTTTAGTTTCGCCTGAGTTTTTTATTTGGTATAAAATCAAACTGAAATATGTATGAAAATATAGAATAACACGGTCAACTAAATCGGTCAACGCGTTGACTCTGAAGTAAAAATGACGTTAAAATCTGTTTAATTTGTTCGGAAGACGTAGTTCTAGACTAGAAAGGCGGCTGCCAAAAAATTCCTTCGAATAAAGTGAACTTTTATTGGGAAGCTAGTCAAGAAATAGGTATGTCTGTTTGTTATCTTTCGAATTCGTAACAATTTATACAAATTTTCACAAATTGCTGTTTGTTAACTTGAACATATTATTACAAAGACTGGCAAAGTAAAAGAGAAAATCTTCCCCTTCTTTGAAAAAGTTGTGAATTCTTATGTCTTTTTCTATTTGTCAAAAGCGATTTTGATCAAGGAATGCGGATTTTTCTTGGAAAAAGGAACACATAAGGGGTATTCACGATCTGGTGTAACAAGTCTTGTAAAATTGTAAAATTTAATTTTTTTACAACAGACTGTGAACACACCTTTTCTAATCTTTAGTAAGTCCCATTTCACACAAGGAAACTGAGTTGCCGACAACTGGGAGTTTGACGGCGAGAAGGGCAAGAAGTAAGGGGAATGCAAAAATCTCCCCGGTCAACGAGTTGAGGAGATTTGTTTGACGCTTTGCATTCCAATTAGCCCAACAAAATCTTCACAGTTTCCTCCTCAGTTTCTTGGTGCCAGTTTTTTCGTGTGAAATCTACTAGGCAATTAAAGTGTGTGAAAGAGGACCAACACTGAAGCAAATGTAAAAATCTTTTCCACATTTGTTCTGAAATATCTTATAGCGAGTTTCATTCAAGAAAAGATATGCTCTTTCTGACAAAAGATTTCATCTTTTTTGTATTTTGAAAGTTTAATTCAAACAAAAAGAGCGAATCTAAAATAAATCTTAACACGAAAGTTTGGATCTCTGATGGGTTGGCAGATTTGATGAGAATGCACACATACATTTAACAAGTCTTTTCTGTCAATGGTCAAATGGTAAATATTTTGTTATTAATTTGCGGTGAACTTGAGAACTACTGCCAATCCGTGCTAAAAAAATAAAGAAATAATGGACAATGAAGTTAATAATTTTTATTTTATAAAGTTGAGTTTTTGATTGCTTCGTCTTCGTCTTGCTCGTCATCTGATGATGAAGATGTGTTTTTTTTTTTCAGAAATGTGTGTCAGTCATTCACCAATACTACAATTAAATCTGGAAAAAAGTTTCATTGAAAAGACCAAATCTGGATTTTGAGAAGAAATCGTTGAAATTTGAATGAAACTCGCTATAAGTTTGTGTTAAATAAATTTTACACTACTGTATTTTTCTGTTACAATAGGGTTCGGGTAAAGAAAAGTGTAATGTCGTTTTTATTTGGCAATCCGGAAGCCTTCCGGACTCTTCTGAAAGCGTTTACCTGGGAAAAATGACAGTTCTAATCCTGAAAAGAAGAGAATTTTGCTTCTGGATTTGAAATCAGAATCAGAACCAAAAGCACTCACACATTCATATACTTGAACGTCAAACTCGACAGAACCAAAAGCACTCACACATTCATATACTTGAACGAATCGTCAGAATCACACAAGTGTTCAGTTGGGATCGCGGATCGGAAAAGAATTCCGGATTGCCAAATAAAAACGCCATACGACTTTGACATTCAGTATATTTTGTTGTTGTAGTGCAAAAAATGCTACACTTTTGAAATAAATGATACAAGACCAGTTACATCGGATCGTGAATACCCCTATAATCTTTTTTAATGGTATGACGTGCTTGTATTTTTTTTTTTATTATAAAGAGTATAATGGCCTTTTCGATTGGCCGTCTGAAACACGTTCCCCCAATAAAACACCCGGAAACAATTTGACTGATTCTGAATCGTATGTATCACTGTATTTGTGAAAATTAAATTTAAAAAAGAATTTCCAAAACACTTGATACCAATTTAGATACACATTAGGTTTGTTCGTTGAGCCCTGAAGTCGCCCTAGGGTCGCCCTAAAGCGTTTTTTGAAAAACCTAAAGTCATCCTGATTAGCAAATTCTGTGTTTTTTGAAACCTAAGGTCACCGTCAACTCTCCCTGAAGTTGATCTAGGTTTTTAGCTGGGGCAAGTTGAAGTAAATGAATAAACGTCAAGGTCACATGAGATCTGATTTGATTTGTTATTTTTAAAATGGAAATAAGAGAATACTCAAATTAATTTGTAGACACTGGCATGCAAAATGGAAACCTTTGAAGTTGTGGATTATGCATAGGGCCAACAAAAAATGTACTAAGAACTTAAATTTGACATATTTCAAGTTTTAATTATTAAATGACATAACTTGCTTTTCTGCAACGTGTGTTTTTTGAGAACCGAAAAACCCAGGTTTTTTTGACAACTCTTGGGGTTGTCAAAAAAAACCTAGGTCGACCCTGGGTAACGTTCAACGAACGAACCTATTTTCTTGTATCAATAATAATTAACTTACATCTTTTATGTTATTTTACCAGAAAAGTAGTTTAAATTCAATAAACACATCGAAATTACACAAAGCAAATTAGTGATTCTGTTTTCGATTCTGAAATGAAATCGAGAACCGTTTTCTGTTCTGTTTAGAGTACCAACTGTTATTTTGTGGAGGTCAGAACAGTTCTGGACGGCCAATCGAAAAGGCCATACACAAAACCGTTTAAGACTTTTAAGCAAATTTAGCTTTACTTTGGTATGTGTGCAGGGGCGTGTTTTATGTAGATTATAAATCCCTCGCCCGGGATCGATTATTTTGGTTGAATAGAAAACGACATTACTACATTTGTGGACTACTAATGTGCGATGGGCACATTAGAAAGAAATGAGAAATTCATTACTTACGTACTAGAATTGAAAACTAAAGACAAACAAGAAAAAGAAACAGGCCGCCTCCACAGGCCATCAACAATGGCAGAACTTTGAGCATGTCATGAAAAAATTCAATGGAGTCCAAAAAATCCATATCCATGCAGCGACATGTCGAAAAAAAATACTTTTTCAACAAGACACGAGGGCTATTTTCAAAACTTAGCCATAGATTAATAGGGGTATTCACGATCTGGTGTACCAAGTCTTGTAAAATTGTAAAATTTTATTTTTTTATAACAGACTGTGAACACACCTTTACTAATCTGTAGCAACACTAAAGTAAATGTCAAAATCTCTTTCACATTTGTTCTGACGAAGGCTTAAGTTTGTGTTAAAAAAATCTTATACCCTTATATTTTACTGTTACAATGGGGTTTGGGTATTGTAAAAGCGTAAAAGTGTAAGATTTTGACATTCAGTATATTTTGTTGTTGTAGTGCAAAAAAATGCTACATTTTTACACTTTTACAATGATACAAGACCAGATACACCGGATCGTAAATACCCCTAATAGTGTTCGGGTATTGTAAAAGTGTAAAAGTGTAAGACTTTGACATTTTTACACTACGCTACACTTTTACACTTTTACAATGATACAAGACCAGATACATCGGATCGTGAATACCCCTAATAGGGTTCGGGTATTGTAAAAGTGTAAGATTTTGACATTCAGTATATTTTGTTGTTGTAGTTATACTCCATAAAATTTGTGTAATATGGTTTTCCTTTCAACGAATACGATCGTTACTAAAATTCAATTCTTTTTGAGTTTAAAGAAATTTGAAAAAAAACATAGCAATCTCTTTTTTGAATGTGTGTGTCTGAAACAATTGCAGGGCTGTTTGAAAATACGAAATGTTTGTGTTTCATACTATCATAAAACACAGTTCGTTGCGTTCAATTCTTTCAGAATTCTTTCTTTGTCTATGGAATTCATTTAAGGAAAAAAATTGCTAGAGATCCGTCGCGAATCAATTTTTTTTATTGTAAGGAAATCGACGTAAGAGTCAATAAAAAATACGAATGTTGATGAAAAAAATAAAAGTAGGTACATAGTTCTGAAAAGGAAATGAGAATGAAAATGATGATAAAAATGCTCTATTTGTGGAATGGATTATTGGTTTTTTGCATCTGTATGGCCATTGGAACCGTCCAATATTAATAGTTGGTCAATGGAATTCTCGAGTGTTTTCTCATTTTATTTTATAGAATATTTTTGTTTTGTTCACTGTTCTTTGTGTTGCGTGTTGTTTTTCTCTTTATATATTTTTTTTAGCTTGCTTTTGGTATAATAATAATAATAATTTTAACTATATGGCTGTAAGACCAAAGGTTTTTTAAATGCAACCTGAATTGCACGGCACTAGTAAGAAGGAATAGAAAGATTTTTTGTTTGGCACAGTGGAATTGAGAATTAGGTATTTACTATCTCATTTTAACCCACGGACCTCATCCAATTAAAATTGGAGGTATAGAAAAGAATGCTGCCTAGCGTGTGAATCGAACCCACACGTCTAAGTTAGCATTCAAGCACTGCGCCATTGCAATGTATGTCTCAAGTGATCATTCAATTATGTTCATCACTACTTTCTGTCTTTGTTTTCAGAGGATATAGTAGCACCAATCTATCCAGTTTGTTTGTTTGTGCAGTCAATAGGTTTGTTTTTGGGGTTGTTAAAAAAACCTGGGTCGACCCTGGGGCCTCATTCTGTAACACGATTATCGCCAGACGATAATCTTTCGACGATGGTATTTCTTCACGTAATATGAAAAATTTCTATCGTCTGGACGACCAAGGTTTGACTATCAAAAATTTGATTCACGTAAGTCGATTATCGTCAAATGCTAACGTGTCGAAACGTTGACGTTTGATTTGTTCTTTAATAGTTTCTGACGATCACGTTAACGATTATCGTTTTGGCGATTATCGTTTTCAAAGTTACGGAATCACCAACCAGGGTTCAAGGAATTAAACTAGTGTGTCACATGAAAAAAAACTTGAGGTGACGTCAGTGTCAAAGCTATGACCAAATACATTGAATAATTCTAGCTTAATTGAGAATTTCCGCATTAGCTACATAACAGGAATATTTTTGTCATTTAAATTAACGCAAAAGAAGAAACAAATTTTGGCCAAAAATTGAATAAAAGGATCCAAAAATTGTGACTTGGGAGTGACCAAATAGAAGATCGAAGTAGTTCAGTAATCTGGCTTCTAAGATATTTAAGAGTTGAGTTGCTGATTGAGAAAATATAATAATAATGTTTTTTGATTGAATTATTGAGTTAGTCCAGCAAATTGGCTTTTTAAGCATTAGTCACGATATTGTTCATAGAATTTTGCAAGTTAGTAATTGTGTTGAAATAATTATAAAATATTATCTACAAAACTTAAATTGCATGAAGTGTGCAATTAAATAACATAAATCTATAAAATAAAAAAAAAAAAACAATTAAATTATGTACACAAAACTCACATTAAAAAAATTAATACAAAAAATAATAAAAGAAAAAAAAACGAAAACAAAATAAATTTACCGTAGACCGAAGCCGTCTCAAATTCTTGTAATAATTCCACAGGGAAATCATCAGATACAGTTAAACTGGGAAAATCATGCTGTGATGAACTATCGCGTCCAATTGAACCTTTACCACCGGTAACAGTTGCAGCACCACTTCCAGTTCCACTTGTTCCTGCTATATTGGCGCCCAAACTAACATTTCCGCCACTTGCTCTCGAAGCTGATCTCTCTGGACAGGCTACACACGTTATTATATTTTGTTTTGGTTTGAAAAATACACAGAATACAACATAAGAAAGAAAGGAACAACGGAAATAATGAAAATAATAAATACAAAAAAATAAGCAAAGAAAAAGGGAAACAAGAAAAAAACATGAATCGAATCTAAAAAGAGAATAGATGTGAGCGCACAAAAAGCTGAATCACGAGTGAGATAGCTGAAGAGAAAAAAACAGAGCGAAAAAGAGGCAAACGCAAAAGTTCATACGTAAAATAATTTCAAACCTGAACTAAAGATGTTTGATTCGCCAGGCTGAGGCGATGCCGAGGGCATATTTTCCGATTTCATTTCAACTTCTTCAAAATTAACCGAGTCTTGAACAGTAAGTAGAAGCCCACCTAGCAACATGTGGGTATTTTGTGCATCGGTTTCAACTTGAAGAGCATTCATCAAAACATTTATGAGGCGAGGTTTAAGTTGAATGAAGGTTGTCGATCTAAAATACACAAACAAAAAATTAATAAATCTTTGTATTTAGTTTGAAAATATTTAATGTCAAAATCACACCTCTCTGGTTGTTCATTAGTTAAATCACGAATTTGTAACGTCTGGAAATGCAATGGCAATGCCAACAACGAAAGAAGAATATTTATGGATGCTCTGCGTAGTTCTATTTTATTGTAATTTATCGCTTGGGATTTGATTTTTAAGTCTTTATCAGGTAAAACCACCTCTAGAGCAGAAAGAAATGCAGGCAATAGCACATGAATTCCATCCAAATCTAAACGAAACAAGTCCGATGAATTCAATAGAATCGATGCCAAAGTCTCATCACATTCTTTGCTTTCAGTTATCTTCATGCATTGGTAGAGACCCATATAGAAACGGGCCAAATAAACCGGCAGGATCTCTTCTCCGGTTTTTTTCGAGCAAAAAATTTTACACAGAGTTCCAATAGCTTCGGCACGTCCTGATTCGAATTTATCTATTGTAAGTCCTCGGGGTAGATTTGTGGGATCATTATTAGAATTGGGATGTGATAATGAAATGCTCCCCTTACGATTTTCCATTACCATTGACGATGGCCGTTTGCTGGCCTCTGAAGCTTGACGCTTTGCATTCACTAACCAGGATTCACCACCAATGTAAGCAGCTTCAAATAACCACTCACCAAAAAGATGAAGAACACTATTGCATAGTGGCCGATTTTGTGCCAATGGGGGTCGAGGCTCCGAACCCATAGATGGAAGAGCTTTAACAAAAAAAAAACATGTTTAGAAATCAACACACAGAGATTTGAGATTTTGTTTTACAATTTAGACTACTTGAAGATGGAGGTCCAGATGTAGGAGTAAGTGGCGGTTGGGTACTTTGCGAACGAGAACTGGTCAATCCAATTAAGGCTGCTTTACTTAGACCTGTAGAATAACAATAATTATATTATTAAGAAACAACATTGTTCTTTAACCCAAACGGAATTTAAGTATGATAAAACTAAAATCACAAACAGTATTGTATCTAACAGAGCTTTTACGCCCCTCAAGTTTAAATTTTTAATCGTTATCTATAAAAAAAATGTATGATATCACCATAGCAGAAGAATTTAAATAAAGCAAAATATCAACTCTAAAACTAACGACTAAAATTATTCTGTAGCTAAGACGAGGTTAACAATTTCAAGCAAAATGAAACACTGAAAGGAAAATAATATTCAATTTTTGTGTTTGGAAAAAAAGAATATTAGCAGTTTTTTTATTTAGATTTTTTCGTTACACCAAAGATAAGAGAAAAATACAATTTATTTTTAACTACAAAATTAATATTAAATAAGTTAGTAAAATTTTGAAAACTAGTAATTGTAATCCACAAAAAAAGGTGCCAGGAGCTATGTATGCAAATGACATACAATTAATTACTTATTAAAATAAATTATGTTGATGAATATGAAACTACATAAATAAATAATAGTAACAAACGCATTAGACCAACACAAAAAATCATTTCTACAAACCGAACACTATACAAAAGCTTAAGTGGCTCGGCGTTTATCAGAAAAAAAACGAATACGAAAATGAATGGACATCACTACTATTTACCACACACCATTATTATGGGAAAGTAATTCACAAGGAGCAACTAAGGCAGTTTAAACTTTTTGTTATGCCGTAAATAGAATATATATTATGTATGATTATCTATGGACTCAAGCAAGCGGGAAGACAATAAAATATGAAACTCGAAGGTGTTTTGAAGAAGTTTGGTTTACGTAAGTCTTAAATTGATCCTTGTATCTACTTTAGTGAACAATTGGATTTGATAGTATCCATTTAAGTTGACGACTTTCTTATATATTGGAATGATACTTCAACTTTAAGGAACCTAAAAGATGCTTTGAGTTCTTCAATTAGCATGAAGGATATGGGATCCGCAAGGATGTGTTTGGGAATTCGCATTCAACAATCCAATGGTCAAATCGAATTAGATCAAGCTGGATATATTAAGAAAATTTTCCACCGATTTAAAATGGCAGAATGTCGACCTATATCAATTCCTAGTGATCTAGCCAGAAGTTATCAAAAAATATAGTTTCCGAAAAAACTGACATCGATGAAAAACTTGAGAAGATTCCGTTCCAGGAAGCAGTTAGAAGTTTACTTTTTCTAGCTCAATTTACGAGACCTGATATTGCATTCGCAGTAAATGATGTGAGTAGATTTAATTCAAATATTACGTTGGCACACTGGAAAGCTGTAAAACGTATCATGCGATATCTGAAGGGAACAATCGATTTGAAGCTTACATATAAAAAGTCAAATTCTCAAGATTTACATGGATATAGTGATGCTGATTGGGCATCTGATGTTGATAAAAGAAGATCATGCAAATGCTGCAATTACTTGATGTAGCAAAAGACAACCGACAGTAGCTTTATCAAGCACTGAAACTGAGTACATGGCTATGTCATCTGCCATACAAGAGGCCATTTGGATAAAACAGCTAGCTTGTGAACTCGGTGGGAAAGCTATACATCCGATAAAATTAATGTGCGACAACCAGGGAGCCAATGAAGTTGGCTAAATCTGACGGATTTCGACCTTTATCAAAACACATTGATATACGATACCATGTTCTGCGAGAAAAAATAGAAGATAAAACGGTCGAGATTTTGTGCATTTCTGCAGACAACATGGTTGCTGATAACTTGACGAAAGCAGTCGCTGTGGGTAAAAATAATTTTTGTATAAAAGCAATGGGGTTATATTAAGAGTTTAAGATTATCTAAATTGTTATCATTTTTTAATTATTGTTTATCTGTTGTTTTCAGAATTTATGTAATGTTATAATTTTAAATACTTATGTCCTTTTCGATTGGTAATCCGGAAGAACTCTTCGATCCGGGATTCCAATCGAACAAGTAAACACTAGATTCCAGACTCTGAAAATTCATGTGAGTGTATGCGTAAGACGGGAAATGTCGAACGCACATTTGTGATTATTTTATTTTGTAAACATGGCTGACACAAATTTAGAAGATTTCGAAGTTATTCCTGATGAAAATGCGAAATTACAGTTATTGAAGGGAAATTTGTCTTCGGAACAGATATCCATAATTTCAATTCTCTAAAGATTGAAATTTAAACTACAAGATTTCAGATAAACCAAAACAAAACAATGGCAATGAATAAATTAATTTGAATTTGATATTTAGTGGGTGTGAGTGTGTGCGTGCTTCTGGTTTGGATTCTGACTTCAAATCCAGAAGGAAATTTCTCTTCCATCCAGAAGAAGAACTGTCATTTGATACCAATCGAACAGTTTCAGAAGCATTCGGAAGACTTCGGAAGCCTTCTGGACGACCAATCGAAAAGGCCATTAATAAGTGAGGGTGTTAAAATTATGTACCTCTATCATATTTATTTACTTATAGCAACTCAGTTATTTTATGTTACTTAAATTGTGTATATAAATATCGAATTTATAATAAATAAGATTCATTCATCATTCTGCCTTCGCAAGAGAAACTGTGTTCTCATAATACTACCGTTGAAGTTTCACATGCGAAGAACAATAGGGTGAATCTGAATACGAGCTGCTTTTTTAAAAAGAATTACAGACGAATTATGGACAGCTCTACATTCTACTAATTTTAAACTTTTTACGTTAATGCAATTAAGTAATTTAAAATATAGATACCCTAACGGGTTGCTGGTTTTATAAGCCTTTTATAATTCTGTGCTATAAGGGAGGCCAGTTTGGGTATTAAACTTGCTACATAAGGCAATGCTTATGGTTATTTTTTTTAAATTCTATTCTGCACTATTTTGCTATTCATCGGGGGAAGTTTTCTATGAACTTTCACTAATCCCCATTCTGATTCCCTATTCTTCATCTGATTCCTTCGGCATGTTTAGTAAACAAACGGCATGAACCACAACAATCGGTCTTAAAACCTCTTCACAGTGGATCAATAATGAAATAGGCTACTCAACTATTCTGAACTCATTCCGATCATTCACAATTCCATTTCGACAAAAATGTTCAAGTTGATATGGGAGGATATGACATTCTTGGAACATAAGTCGATTCATTTTGACACGGACGGATCAAAAATCGATAATAGGGTTGGTGGGTTAGCAGCCACTTCAACCTTACTTAAACTAACTATTCAACCCTTCATTCGAAGTGAATCTAGTAAACATTTGGTAAAGTTGGTAATATCATATTCTGCTATTCCCTTAATACAATTTAAACCCGCATATTAAATGTTTCGGATTTAATATAAATTTGTTAGAAAACTTTGGTGGAGGATTTTAAATGAAATATTTTCTATTTAAAAATTATCGTACCAAGCTTCATCAAGTTTATCTTTATGTTTCTCCGTAGTTATCGATTTAGGAAGTTTTATGTTTGTCGCAGGGAAAAAAGTCAAATCATACATACTTACATAGCCACAAAGTTTTATCCAAATTTTATACGAATTTCGCATGAGGATCTGTTAATATAAATATCAAAATGAACTTGGGATAGTGCAGTTCACCCCGTGCGTCGGGTGATAGCAGAATGGAATGTAGAGCGAAAAGGGATCGAATGGGTGAATCGAATTCACAGTACACGGGAATAGCCGACAGACAAAATTTAAATGTTGCGTTTTAGTGTAACGTACAAAATTTCATAACTTGTGATGAAGAATAAAAATGAAATACAATTTTAATGAAAGAAAGCACTGTTTGAAATAATCAAACAGCGCTTAACTTCTTTAGGAAAAAATGATTACGCTCAACACAAATGAAAATATGTACTCAAAACAAAGCATTAGACATTGGACAAATAACACTTAACAAAAAATGTAATCATTTATGACATTTTAAAGCCAAGCATAAAAGCTGAGTTTAAATTAAAACTACAAACGAACATCACAAATGGTTATTAGTATGATTTGGAAAGGAATTATTTCAGATAATAAACATCATCACCCCACCCTTTTGTTGTGATATAGATGGCGCCACACTAAAAGATTTGGCCAGACGCCTTTGCAATGGCGGTGTTGGTGAATGCGGTACATGTTCTCCTGTTGCAATACTACTACCTAAACCCGAAGTTGTTGAAGTTAATGGAGTTCCATAGGACGAGCTACTACTAGCACTAGATGAATGATGGTGATGACCAATAATAGCGTTAAGTGCATGTGTGGCCGTATTGCCACTTAAGCCACTAAGAAATGAGGAGCCGCTACCTTCGGCGGCGCTCCCAGATTTACTACTACTACCACCTGAACCAGTACTAAAACCAAACAAATGATGAGCATTATGATTTAAACCAGAACCGCTACCGTGAATGGCATCGCTCAATGACGAACGAATATCCATTAGATTTGTGATATTTTCATCGTGACTTTGCGATGGCTGATAGATTCCTGTGGTAGGCGAAAGTTAGGTAAGTAAATTAAAGAGTTAATTTAAAATCGGATGTGTTAAGTAGCCCAAATAATGATTAGCTTACCCAGAAACGCATCAACCTGAGATGAAATGCCTTTTATCGCCTTGAGAAATATTTGAGGGAGTAACAACAGGCAGGGATGTTGATAGGGTTCGGCACCTTTGTCTCGGGTCAGGGCCCACTGCATAAAATGTGAGGATTTGCTTATAATATGCGGATAGCAGAGAGCTGTTGGATTTCCAATTGTCCGTAGGAAGCGGTACCATGTTTGTGCAATGCAGTCATTTGTTATTCCACTTGGAATCAGTTGTGCATCTTCATCAGCTGTAAGGCATTGATATTTTAATAATATTTTCGAGCATTTAGAAATATGATTTAATTTACAAATTTTGAGTTCTGGAAATGTTGGTCCATACATAAACTGTAGCAATCTTGACGTCAAGGCCAAGTTAACTCGATTCCATTGTTCGATTAGAGCTATTCGATGTCTCCAAAGCGCACAGGATTCTTGAAGCGTCTTCCACAACGATGGCGATGGAAAACACCGGACACATGCCAAGAGCCAAACTTCAAACAGCACACTTAACACACGTTCACATAGCTGATCGCCCACATCATCTTTTACTGTTGGTGGGGCCAAAAGAATTTCGTTAATTGCGAGCAGAAACAAGAGTAGCGATTCCCATGTGTCACGGTTCATTGTCTGTGATATTTGTGCAGTCTGTTGAAGTGTTCGCAAAACTCGATGACACAGAACTGCTTGCCGATTGATTTTATCCGCACCTAAATGAGATTAAATATACACATAAGCTAAGATGTTGGGAAGCGGAGGCTTGTTATTAATTAACACGTACCCAGATTTTGATACAAAAACGGTAAGACTTGCAAAAAGAATTTAAACCAATATACATTGAAAAGTTTTAAATTAAATATTTAAAAAAATGGTAACTTTAGCTTAATTTTGTATGAACCCATTAACCATGAGGTATAAAAAGAGAAATGATATTTTTTCATATCTCCTGCTCCTATGTCATCCCATGCACCTATGTGTGTACTCTGCTATCAGTTAAAGAAAAAACACTAATAAAACTCGCATGAATTACGATCCTTTTACGTGACCTTTACATTAAACATCTTGTAGCGCGCTATGGCATAAAGGGTCAAAATGCTGGTTTGAAAAATCTTACGGCTACCGCAACACTTATCAAATTTGATTCCTCCAGATATTCTGCCGAGAAATACTGTTTTGAAATTATCTTTCCATCCAAAAAAATTGGGAAGATGAGAACGTATAGAAAGATTTTGACACAGCAATCTGTACCGACGGATCTGTGGTGTCGGTCGGGGCAGGAATTTTCTCAGAGTCGCTGAATGTCTCTAGATCTTTCCAACTTCCATACTTTGCTGGCGTCTTTCAATTTGAAATACTAGTTATAAAAGAAGAATGCAAAATTCCAAGCTCGGCAATAATCACAGAAAACCAAGCGGCTATCAAAGCTGTAAATTCGACAAAAATATATTTTAAAAATTTGGTCCAACAATGCCGAAATGGACTTGATGACCTGTAAGTCAGGCGATAACTTTTCCTCACTTAACGCCTCTGAAAAAATAGGTTTCGTTAAGTTGAGGCGATACCTTAAATTTTTAATTTGTTTGACTGGGATTTTCCAATGGAAGGCGATAAATTGAAAAAGTCATTTTGGCATCTTTTCTACTTTTATCGATTCGAAAGTTACAGAACACGGGCCCTGGACTATTATTCATAGAGTCACATATGGATTCCAGGACACACTGGCATCGAGTGTAATGAACGGGCAGACGAACTGTCCGACAAGGCTCACTTGCGAAGAGCTTCTATACCCCACTTGCCGGTATGAATTCTCTTAATTTTCCTTTCAGAATTCAACAGTAGTTGGAGCAGTCTAACGTCCTACGTACAATAAATCCCGCAGAAATGATCTTATATGTAGACAAAGGCACGATATATCAAGGGTAGTCACTACTTGCACTTCCCCATAATACCTAAGCAGCTCCAAAAATCAGTTGGAAAAGGAAACAATAATGCTTTATTTCATCTGTAAGCGTCGCACCAAACTGAGAATACAATCCTTTGGAAAAGCTTTCCTTACCGATCTAAAGGAACTGTATGATACACAAATCAAACACACAATCTCTTTTCTCAAAGCTAAGAAATGGCTCTAGCGACGCTCCGCTTGAGTGGTTTCCCTAGCTGCTTTTCTTGCTAAAAATCGTCTTTCATTCAAGTCCGTATAGTTTTTGGCATCTATATATATTCCAGCGTTATTTGGGTCTAAGTTGCGAGTTCGCTCTTGTCTGCCATTTTTACCTACACACCTACATACCTAAGGTGAATTATAATACCTAAGTGATTGATCTGTTTGGCCAAAAAATAGGAACTCTTGAATTGAATTGTATTAAAACTAGTTTTTTTTATCCGGTGGCAAATAAATATCAATTTACCTATTAGTTATTTAAATATCACTGCACTGAAGCTCAATGTGCAAGCATTTTGGTTCTTCGCAGACGGAGTGCGTCCATCTGAAACATTGTAAAGGCAAGGAAGTGCTGTTCGACGATGGCGTTCAAGCTAAAAAAAATCCCTGAAACTAGAGGGTTTGCGCGATCAAACGAACTTTGATACGAAAAGCGAAAGAAAATCAGTTTATGTCCTCCAAAGATTTGAAACACGAAACTCCAGTGGAAGTGACTGACAGGACTATTCGCCGAGTCTTGTTGAAAGCAAAACTGGCCCCTCGCCTTTCAAGAAAAGTGCATTTGTTAAAAAAAAGTACATGTCCAGAAGCGTCTTGTTTTCGGTAAACCTTACATTTTAAAAATACGTCAATATTCTGCAGAATGTTGTTTTATTATTTGAATTTTTGTAGGGCAATACCCTCATTTATTTAGAGTAATTCAAACTACAATAACTTAATGTAACTTAACTTACTTAAAGTTAATTTTGGAGATAGTGCTTTAGACGAGTAGTGCTACGATTAAAATAGAAACAATTTTCGTATGAATTAACTCCTCTTAGCATGCGCGTAATATGTTCGTTGGAGATATAGGAGGTGCGGTGGGTAGAGAGATAGAAATGGCAAGGATTTAAAAAAGATGGAGTTATAAGGATCTGTTTAATGAGCAAATATTTTGGGAATTAAATGGGCCTAAGAAGAACTTCGGTAACTAACCGAAATATGTAGAATCTGGAGCAAAACAGTCATCGCTAAATCATAGTTTAAAAAAAAGGGGGAAGAAGAATAGTTTGTGGTTCACTTAAAGTTTCATTATTGAGATTGAGGGTGGAAGGATAGCCATCAGATTATATTTTGTAATTGAAGAACTGATAAAAGGACTTAGGATAATTAATAAGGCTGGATATAAAGCTCGGTAAAATTAACATATGTACCGAGATAATTAGAATAGTCGTAAGAAGATCGTGATCGAAAGAAAATTTCTCTTAATTGATTTCTCTTGTTTCACAATGAATGTAGCCTGCGATTATTCAAGGAATGAGGTTGATAGTTGTCTATAGTTGATAGTGTAAATAGACATGGTGAGACTGAAGAGTAATTGGGATCTGTTGTGAAGATATGGTCAAGTTGCTCCAAAAGTATAGTATATCTAGCCTAGCCAGAACAAGGAAAGAAGCCCTCGGAGATTACTTCATCGCCGAACAGGGCGATATGTCTCAAATAAGCCACTTAAACATATGGTGAAATTTATTCACGGATCAGGATGGTTTAAGGAGGCCCCTCAAACCTAATCTTCCAGTTTATTCCCCTCCTTAAATTCCCCCCTTCCTAACATGGAGACCGCAATGGATCCATTGTGATCCGAGTGAGGTGAGGCAGCTTGCCATTTCACCACCCCTTCTAACCAAACCTAACCTGGTTTTTGTCCCTTTCTTTCTGTTGGAAGATTTTATGGGGTTTTCTTTTGGTAACAAAAATCAATTTATTTTTGATTTAGAATTGTCAAAAAAATGATTGACAATTTTTGCTTTCGATTGGTCAAAAAAATTGATTTATTTTTTTATTTTAATTGGGTTTTCGTTTGGTAAATTTATATTTTGATCTATAAATTAATTTTATTTCATAACGAATCGAATACGTTTTCTGATTGATTTTTATTTGCTATATTTTTGGTGTATGCATATTAGTATTTGTGAACCAGCTAGCGGTATCAGCCGTCTTGTGAAACGAATGGCTGTCAATTATGATGCAGTGGTGTTAGTAAAAGAGGGGTAGATCTGCCGAAAAATGCAGTTCTACAAAATTGATTTAATATCAAAAAAATAAATCAATTTTTTTTGGCCAATCGGAAGCAAAAATTGTCAAAATCAGTTTTTGACAGATCTAAATCAAAAATAGATTGATTTTTGTTACCAAACGAAACACCCATAAATCAATTTTGCAGATCTGCATTTTTAGACAGATCTACCCCTTATTCACTAATAGCGAGTTTCATTCAAATTTCAAAGATCTCTCAAAATGAAGATTTGACCTTTTCAATGAAACTTTTGTGGTTATCGTTTGGTAACACAAATCAATTTATTTTTGATTTGGATGTTTCAAAAAAAACTGATTTTGACAATATTTGCCTTCGATTAGTCAAATAATTTGATTTATTTCTTGATTTTAAATCAATTTTGCAGATCTGGATTTTTCAGCAGATCTACCCCCCTTTTACTAACGCCACTATGCATTATATTTGACAGCCATCAGTTTGACAAGACAGCTGATACCCTAAGCTGGTTCACAGACACAAATATACACCATTTCTATAGAAAATAAAAATCAATCTGAAAACGTATTCGAATCGTTACGAAAATTATCAATTTATAGATCAAAAAATAAATTTACCAAACGAAAACATCATTAGTGTCCAAATTTAATTGTAGTATTGCCCGCGCGTTCGGTGGCATACCTTAAACAATCCGGATTGTTTTTTTTGTTGTTGTAACGCCTAAGTAAAACCCTGATGATGAACTAAACATTATGTGTTCAAACACTAATCTCAAACTACCCAAAATTATTATTGATTTGAGGAACAGCTAATTCAAAACTTCAGATTTGTATCGTTTGAAAACAAACCCGCTACTAAGGTATCTAGGCTAGCCCATCGGCATTGCAACGAACGCAACGAAAAAAATATCTTCATCATCAGATGATGAGGAAGATGAAGACAAAGCAATACAAAACTCCACTAAATTTATAAAATTTAAATTATTAACTTCTTCGTCTATTTTATTGTTTATTTTTTAGTTTAATTTTTTAGCTGGGACTGGCCCAATTTAACAATAAATTAATAACAAAATAGTTTCCATTTGACTGTTGACAGAAAAGACTTTACATGTATGCGTGCATCTAGATCAAGTCTGCCTAACCACCAAAGATCAGATCTTTCGTCTTGAGATCTGATCTAGATTTGCTCTTTTTGTTGGAATGAAACTCTCAAAATTCAAAAAGATGAAATCTTTTGTCAGAAAGAGCATATCTTTTCTTGAATGAAACTCCCTTTAACATCACTATGTATCATAATTGACAGCCATCAGCTTGACAAGTTATGTTTGATTATTGTTTGTTTTGAATGAAAGCATTAAAATAGTTTTGAGTTTAAATGAAAGCAGTTTTAAGTGAATTATTTTCTTCGTTCAGCTCATCTTCGGACAGCGAAGCAAGAAAGCAAAAAATCTTTGTTAATGTCGATTTCGTTTCAATCTGCCGTCGATCCGCCGTCAATTTTTTTCTGAAAATCAAATTCCTTTCAAATTAAAACCAATTTTTTTGTGGAAAAACAGATCCGTATTGAATATTTCTTTGGAGAAGGATTCAAAATGGATTTGTACACAGATTCTTACACACACTACAATATTTGTTTTGAAGTTTCTCAATTGTAGTGTTGTGAATTAATTTTTATTTTGTGGCAGTGTACATAAAAAGTAAATTAATATATAAAAAAATGAAAAAAAATTGTTAAAAACTTCTTTGAAACAAATATTAAAAAAGTGCAAGGGGGTTTAGGAACTCCCCCGCATAGGAATCGGAAAACGAATTGAAGATTTTTTTTTTTTAGAGCTGCAAAGCAACGCACACAGTCCCAAAAAGAGATTCGGTCCGTAATCATTCGTTTCAAAGCAAAAAAGTATTGGTTTTAGTAGCGAATCCTATTTATTGAAACGAAATCGACATAAGGTTTTCAGGCACATATATATACCAATACTATAGCAAATAAAAATTCCATTCGTTACGAATAAAATCAATTTATTGATCAGAATATAGATTTACCAAACGAAAACACCGCTAAATTGCTTCTTTATAGGAAAAGAAAATTTATAATCTCAAGATAATGTTTTATCTAAGAATTTTTAATTAGTATCAGCGTTTTTAAAAGAACATTTCAATATTTTTGAAACCTAATTAATGTTAGATATTAAAGTTTGCAGAACAAGCTAACTATAAAACTACCAATACTACATAAGTACTTACTCTCGCCTTGTCGTGGAACAAAAAGATTATGAAAGTGGCTGATGATTTTCCTGCAGTACATATTTGGATCGTCACAGATCGGCTTCGGGACACTAATTCTTGGATTAGGGTGTAGTGCTGTCAACCATTCGCAGTAGACATTAACGCAATCCTTAATGGTCTCATGTTCTTGCAGGGGCAGTGACAGGCCAAAACAAATGACATCCATACACCAAACCACCTAAAACAATTCACCAATGAATTTAATGTTGTTTTTTCTGTTTTTTTTTTTTTTAACAAACCTCTTCATCTTTGACTAAATGGCTTGGTTCAGCATTTTGTGTTATTCCCAAATTTGATGCCAGCTGCTTAACAACTGAAACAGCTACTTCCTTACCGGCCGATGCTGGAAATTTATTCAGCACACTGGATGATTGCGCTTCGGCACTATTTGCGGCTATAGTCGCGGACAGTGAAGCCCACTCGGAATACATATTGGATCAGTAGTTAGAAAATAAATAATCATATGCAATCCGAACAATAACAGGAAATCAATCTAGGTACGTGGGCAATTTTCAAGTGCAGCGTTTTCCACGGACACACTTTTTTGTTTTCTGTCAGAGAACATCAAAAACGGCATTTAAGTTGTGTTAGATTATCTATTTATTGAGGAGTAGGTATAAAAGGTTATTAATTGTTATTGAAGTATGTATTATAATTTTTTTTAAAGAAATAAACAAAATTTAGTTCCGTGAAAAATCTGCGTAAAATTTTTTCACCTTTTTTCAAGAACTGACATTTCGGATTGTGACAATGACATTTGGCAGACATTTTTGAACGCAGTGTTCTTTGATATTGATAGGGTGCTTAATGCCACGTTTGGGTATGAAAAACAGAGCTACTATGTTTCAGCAAAACTCGAAATACTCGCTTGTACTCGAACATTTAAATCACTTAGAAACTTATGTCGATTTAAGGAGGCTTTACATGCATCTTCATCTTCATCTGCATTGACATCTGCAAAAAAAGAGGAAACAAAATAAAAAATTCATACTTGTGCGATAGAGAGCGAAAACCAAAATGGAGATCATCTTCATGTATGAAGATTATAGGAGGCTTTACATGCATCTTCATCTTCATCTGCATTGACATCTGCAAAAAAAGAGGAAACAAAATAAAAAATTCATACTTGTGCGATAGAGAGCGAAAACCAAAATGGAGATCATCTTCATGTATGAAGATTATAGGAAGTACGAACCTGAAGATTGCAGATTATAGTGAAGATGAACATGTTCATCTTCATTATAGCATTTTCATCTGCACCATAATTTTTTCCGTTCAGATAACAAATTTTAAAGTTTTTTTTTACCATTTCACCTCAGTTTGCTTAAAAACAACAAAAATAGGGAAAATTTCTTCTCAAAACTACATACCTGAACGCTAAGAACATGTGATTGTGAGATGTGTCAAGAAAGTTATAGCAGAGTTCGAGTAAGTTATTAGTGTGTACCCTGTCTTACTTTTATGTTTGTTTTATATTATTGGCCCGCTCTACTTTTCTTGAAATCTGCAGATGCAGGGGGTCAATTCCCGATCTGTGAAGATGTGAAGTGATAAATTTTATCACGCTTTCACGTCTAATTCGATTCTCGATTCGTGAAAAAGTGAAGTTAAATGCCAAACATTTTTCATATGATAATTTTTTTATCACAGTCAATTGTTTTGTGAAGAAAATGTTTCTAATCGAATATTAAGAAGAAAAACAGGATTTGGCACATGACAAGTAAGCAACAATTATATTTGTGCACAAATTTATTTTGGTAGTAAGTTATATTTGTTTTAATTCGAGTAAATAACCAAATTGATAACACAACAGCCGACGCGATGGTGCTCATTCCCGCGACAGATCGTTGGAAACTACCCATTGCAAAAAAATGCAGGGGGTCAATTCCCGATCTGTGAAATTATGAAGTGATAAAAAAAATATCATTTCAGTTTTCACAGAGGTTTATCATTTTCCAACTTCACGCACACGCCTAATGCGATTCTAGAACTCATTGTGATAAAATTTGTACTAAAAAGTACTAAATGATAAATTCTCTCATTTCTGATTAGATTTTTTGTTGGGAAAGGTATATATTTCATTTCAGTTTCTAAATTTGCTTAAGAATAATGTCCGGAATAATAATTCGTTTAATAAATTAATAAAGGACGTCGTACTTAACAATTGTATGTTTTATATTATATTCAATAGTATCTCTGTTTTGAGTAAGATTTATTATTTTTTCATGTGAGGATATTGAGGCTTTCCCTTCGAGATGCGCAGAATCTATTCGAAGTTACAACTAGGAGCACTTAATTGAACTTTATAGATTCCCAAAACATTTATGCATAGATTTAATACGCGAATTGAGAGCATTCTTGAAAAACACTCAACTTATAAGTGCCATTTAAATATGGTTAAGTTCTCTGCATTTTTTTGCAATGGGTAGTTTCCAACGATCTGTCGCGGGAATGAGCACCATCGTCGCGTCGGCTGTTGTGAATCTGTTGATTTAACAATTTCGTTATTTACTCGAATACACACAAATATAACTTATAACCAAAATATATTTGTGTATAAATATAATGCTTGCTTACTTGTCATGTGCCAAATCCTGTTTTTCTTCTTAATATTCGATTAGAAACATTTTCTTCACAAAACAATTGACTGTGATAAAAAAATTATCATATGAAAAATTTTTGGCATTTAACTTCACTTTTTCACGAATCGAGAATCGAATTAGACGTGAAAGCGTGATAAAATTTATCACTTCACATCTTCACAGATCGGGAATTGACCCTCAGAGCAATTTACCATATTTAAATGGCTTTGAATCGCACTTATAAGTTGAGTGTTTTTCAAGAATGTTCTCAATTCACGTATTAAATCCATGCATAAATGTTTTGGGAATCTATAAAGTTCAATAAAGTGCTCCTAGTTGTAACTTCGAATAGATTCTGCCCATCTCGAAGGGAAAGCCTCAATATCCTCACATGAAGAAATAATAAATCTTACTCAAAACAGAGATACTATTGAATATAATATAAAACCCACAATTGTTCAGTACGACGTCTTTTATTAATTTATTAAACGAATTATAATTCCGCACATTATTCTTAAGCAAATTTAGAAACTGCAAAGAAATATTTACCTTTCCCAACAAAAAATCTAATCAGAAATGGCAGAATTTATCATTTAGTACTTTTTAGTACAAACTTTATCACAATAAGTTCTAGAATCGCATTACGCTTGTGCGTGAAGTTGGAAAATGATAAACCTCTATGAAAACTGAGATGATATTTTTTTTATCACTTCATAATTTCACAGATCGGGAATTGACCCCCAGATCCATGTAAAGCCGCCTACTTACACCACAAACATTAATTCGCGACGGGTGTGTAGCAATTTTTTGTCTCTTAAACGAATTGCATAGTCAAGAAATTGGATTTTTTTCTCTGAAAGAATTGAATTCTCTCGAATCTCTGATTGAAAACGGAATTAAACAGTTTTTTTTTTTTTTTTTTTTTTTTTAAATTCATTTTTATTTCATATTAACTTATAACTATCTTAAAGCTAGACAAATGTTTAAAACTAGCCTAATTATCAATAACTTACAACTAATTTACTGGCCCTTTACGGGCGCTCTAAATTAAACAATAACTCTTACAACTAATGTCTTTCGACCTAAAAACTATTTTAATTAAATCTAAATTTTTTTTTTTTTTATTTATTTTATATTTCAAGAAACTTTTATACAGAAAACTTGGTATCTGATCATTTTTTTTTTTTTTTTTTTTTTTTTTTTTTTTTTTTTTTTTTTTTTTTTTTTACCTATAAACTAAACTTAAATATATATTAAAAATAATTAAAACTAAATAAAACTAACTTATACTAACTAAAAATAACTTAAACTACTTAAAATACCTAATAATACTTATAACTACTTAAAAACTAGAACAGCCACAGCAGCATTTTTTTCGTTTTTTAATTTTTTTTTGTTTATTTTTTATATGCATGCAGACACACACTAGCATGCAACCCACCCACACATGTACATACGCACATACATACACGTACGCACACACATGTACAGACACGCAGATACATGCACGCATGCCCCCGCATACATACATATTTTTAATTTTTTTTTTTGGTGCCACCCTGACTGTTACCTATACCTAATGCCCTAAATCTATGTAAGTCGGCCAAGATATATCATCTTCATCGACTTTAAATATCACGATGCTGTTCAGAGAGCCACCAGAACTGGTTCTCCTGTTTCGCCCTATCCCTCCGGTCCCGATCGGACACAGTCCTACTGAACCGAAGGCGCTCTTCTCCACCTTGAGCGATGACGTCTCGACTATACAGGAGTCGCCTATCCACAGTTTTCCGGCTGACGTGGTAGATGAGCGGAACCGCCCCTCCATCCTGTATCAGCCCTCGACTGTCTAAATAGAGGAATGCCTCAGGAGGGATGTAACCACTTAACCGCGCACTCTCAAAATATTCGTTATTGGGGTAATAAGCCCCAAAAATTAAGCTGTTAGTTGAGGACATCGCTCTTGCAACGTGACCCCGAATCAGCTTGAACAAAAAATTATCTATTCTGTTTATGTTGGCTCCGTTGTATAGAACCTGGTTGGAATAATATCTTGTGTACTCCGACTCTGGTGTTCTGTGTAATCCAAGGCAACGTCTAAGACATTGCCTCTCAAACACCCGAATCTTTTCCATTTGAGATGGGGCAACGTTGAACCACACCGGGCATCCGTAGGCAATCATCGGCCTGATGAGGGCCATGTAGCAAATCACCTTCACCCTGCTGTCAAGACGGCTGCTATAAAACAGTCGTTTTGTCAAGGCTAAGGCTCCCCTAGCCCTGGCCAAAGCAGCACCTATATGTCTGTCGAAATACAGGTACTGATCCAACCAGATGCCAAGGTACTTTACTACACTTTTACTCGCCAGTGGATGTCCATGTGGCCCTACGATCACCAGCTTGCGCCAGTTCTTTCTCGTATCCCTTGAGGCGCTAGACAGCGGAGTCCTAAACAAAATAGTTTCTGATTTCTGGAAGTTGATTTTCAACTTCCAGTCATCACAATATCGCTGAATCTTGTCGAAGTCACTCTGCAAGAGACTTTTGATGACCTCAACTGTATGAGCTGTTCTGTACGCAATTAGATCGTCGGCGTACGCAATTGCCTGAGTTAGACTACCTATCAGATCGCTGGTGTAAATGTTGAATAGAATCGGCGAGTTAACCGCTCCCTGCTGAAGACCATTATTAATATTAAAAATTGCAGTAGAAGTTACATTGCCACTCTTGACAACAAACTTTCTACCATTTAGCATGTCATAAAGCATATACAATAGAGGTTTACTTATACCTAGTCTGGTTAGCTTTAGATAGAGACCTTCTAACCATACGGTGTCGAAGGCCTTCTCCAAATCAACCAGACAGGCACCCGTACACTGTTTTTTAGTTTTGTTCCATTGGATATCAGAAACAAGTTTAGACGCGGCATGAATTGTGTCATGTCCCGCCTTAAAACCGAACTGATTATCCGGGATGATATTTTTGTCCTCCGCCCACTTGAACAGGGCTCTATTAATAACCTTTTCAAATACTTTGCTGATACTCGGAAGAAGACTTATCGACCGGAGATTTGCCGGATTGGAGTTGTCCTTTCCCTTTTTTGGGAGAGGGTGCACCACAGCTGTCTTCCACCGCACAGGATAATATGCATTATTCAGCGCGTTGTTAAACAGAGTGGTATAAATGTCAACTGCTTCTTGAGGCAAATGTCGTAGTACAACGTTGGATATACCATCGAGTCCTGCAGACTTCTTTTTCTTTAATGAATCGAAGATGAGCTGGAGCTCATTCTTCGAAATTAACAGGGGGCTGGGCCCATTTCGGTCGGCGATTATGGCGTTTGCCAAATCTTCATCATTAAACCTGGTAAAACCAAGGTTCTCAGATCGCCATTCGGTTATATCGTTCCGGAGCCATAAGTGATGAAGCAGAGCTCTGTTCTCCAGGTCATGATTCGGGCGAATGCTAGCATTCACCTTGTACACTTGCTGGAAAGCAGCCCCCACAGCCTCCACTCTCTCCTGCGGATCTTCGATTATATAGAGGTCATCGTCCAATACGGCATCCTCTGGGTCTATGCCTGCTGTCAGAAGTACGTCTCTGTTCTCTGTCGTCCTCTGGAGCTTAAGACACGGAAGATCGTTTTGATCCTTTCTTCTAAAAATCTTATTAATTTTTGGGAACATACTTGGGTCGCTGGAGTTAACGGCACGAATTTTATTGTCCCAGAACGAATTAATAGCCAATCTATAATTTTCTTTGATCAATTGGTTGATGTTTTTGATGGACGACTTCAGTGTCCTAATCTCCAGGTCTCGTGTATCAGTAAACCGCCTGTACAAGCGTTTTAGTCTTGTCAGTAGTCCACTTTTTTGTCTGTGAAGTGCGTCAATTGTCGCGTTACGGTACATGTCAGTTGCGTTACGTTCTTTGTATTTCGGTATTGTTCTGTTCATTGTTCGTAGAATCGTTTCGTCAATTAAACAGTTTCTCACACGGATTTTCACACACAACACAAACTTGAAATTTCGAAGATGTCAATTCTTTTGATTATTTGCAAAACGTTTTGATGAAAGTTCGATTGGTTAGACTGGTATTACACGACGAATTATGAGTCACGACTCTTTTCGAACATAATGATTGCGAAAGAGAAAAAATCGAAACGGAAGAAAATTGCCCTGTGCGTCGCGGGCCAAGATTTCGGCCACGCCCTTTGGACATTTTTCTTTACACTCATTTGTTATTGACGCATACGCTTTATTTCCTATGCTGGCGTGTGCTGGTAATATCCACAGATGAGCCATACAAAGATGGGAAACTCGTTCGATTAACCCTCTTAAACCCATTTCTACACAATGTTGCATTGTAAATTTGACTTTTGTAACCATAAATAGATCTGAAATCAAAATGGTTCTTAGCTTGTTAGGCAAACCAAAATATATGCCGAAATTCCCCATCTTTCTGTTACTCATTTGTGGTGATATCAATATAATACAAATTAGTATTTATTTACTTTTACTCACAATCATCCCGAAATTAATTTATCTGATTCTATAAATATTTTTGACAATTATTATAAATGCTAATTTCAAACAAAAAAAAAATAAATTCGAAGTAAAAGAAAACTGTCAAATTTGTGTCTCGACTCTAAAGTCATGTGTGTATAGCGCGCGCCTCAGCGTACGAAATTTCAAAGAAGAATTGGAAGAAGAGTCGCGACTTATAAGTCGAGGTGTAATACCAGTCTTAATACATTATAATTGAGAGAAAAATATATATAAATTAATATAATATTGTTGCGGCCAAGAGAGGTGTATTGGTCGCGGTAGTGGGGATGGGTAGAAATGACGGGCTAGGATATTGGAAAGGAATAGTTCGGAAAAGGTATAGAATGCTAAGTTCCGGGGGCGTGGCCTGCTTGGTATGCACGGCATCAGCTCGTCGGACGGGGGGGGGGGGATCTTGCCCCCGGAAACCTAACCTCACCTGCAAACAAAAAAAAACAGATCAGGCCTAAGGAAAGGAAAAGGAAATTGGAAGATAAAGACGGACGGACTATTGTCACATCAAGGCACTGCGGATGTTGTTGCAGTGAGGCCATTACCCACCCTACCTTAGGAATCTTCGGCCATTTTTAGATTCACCCAAGATGGTGGATGATCGGTTTCAGATCATGCCCTCTTGACCGAAACTTTCAGCCACCTTCAGCATCCCCTGCAAAAATGTCTTTAATACAACATAGTTTCACTTATGCGAAACAGAAAAACCACTAAAACTTATTTTCTTTTCAAACATCACAAAATCTCTTAAACTTTTATTTTCATATGAAAAAAAAGCTTAATATTCAAAAAGAATTTAATTGAATGTAACCAACAAAAAAAATGAACAAAGTTAACAAAGATTCAAAAATAAATAACCATATACAAATTTAACGAACCATCAACAAATGCGAATAAAAAAACGGTTTCTTTTAGAATAAACAAAAATTCAGGACAGAATAAGGATTATACCTATTGCGGTATTTAAAAATATAACACACAAAAACGCAAAGGCCCTAGCTTGCCTACCCCTATAGAGTTTTTTGGAGGTACAAAAAAAAGGACACACAAAAAAATTCAATTAAAACGCGGAAACCGAACTTTTGTTTTTCACTAACAAAACCAATGGGATGTGAATTATAAATTAAACAATCAAAAAAAAATATTCTATTAAACTAAATTAAATGAATTAAATTTTACACTTATAATAAGAAAAAAAATAAATGATTTAATATAAGAGTAAAGTAAATAAATAAGAGATAATCACACAACACAAAATCTCTGTTTTTATATTTCGATATAATTCCTTTTTTTGTTTATTATTAAATTTTTTTTTTCAAATTTTTGTTGTTCATTAAAGACTCACGGACTTTTCCTTATTTCTTCTTTTTTTCAGGAACCTTTTATACCCGGTGTGTGCGGCGGAGCACCCGTTGATGGAGTTCTTCTGCGCCTTGAAGGCGAAAGTGTATGTATGCTGAGATCGTCACTTGAGCATTAACAGCCGGCAATAATTTGTATCCGGAACTATATTCGCCGGAGCGATGACCCTCGGGATTCTTTTAAAAAGGGGATAATTCACACCAAAATTCCGAATAATGAACGGTGAACCAAATGGTGATTAAAATAAATGTTTAGTACACTTCCTGCTTCACATAACCCCATAAAAAAAGTCTGTTGCAGTCACGTCAGGTGACCTTGGGGGCCAGCAGAAAGTGAGTTTCTGGGGCCTAATTCCGCAATCGTGAGTTTTTTCTGTGTACATATACATTTTTCCGATTACGCAAGGGTGAATGCTTTTTCGCACAAAAAAATTATTCACCCTCAAAACATGCGTGAATAAATTTGCTTATCTGTAAACGTTATCTGCGGAATCGGAAAAATGTATGTGTACACAACTTTCTGTGTACACATAGAAAACTTACGCTTGGGGAATTGGGCCCCTGGATATCAATTTGTTTGGGAATTTTCGATGGAGCTCCGCCATAACTTGTGTGGCTACGTGTGCACTTGCTCTATCTTGTTGAAACCAAATCCAGCTGAAAGGGATACGTCTTCGGCGAAGTTCTGGGTAAAAAAAGCTCCTTCAACATCTTTAAATAACGGTCCCCATTGACAGTTTGTGTTACACTGTTTTCTTCAAAAAAGTATGGCCCGACAATAAACCTTGATGAAACTGCGCACCACACAGTGAATCGTTCTGGGTGCAGTTCCGTCTCATGGAGCATTTCTGGATTAGATTCACTCCATATACGGCAATTTTTCTTGTTAACATTGCCGCTTGAGTCAAAATGGGCCTCATCAGACATGAACAAACAATTTATCAATGTGTTATCTTCTTGGGCCATTGCAATCATTTTTCGGAAAAATTCCAGGCGAACAGGCAAATCCTGAGGGTATAACTTGCTTGTAATTTGGACTTTGTACGGAAACAAGTGTAAGTCATCATGAAGTATCCGTTGTAATGACCGTCTGCTAACTCCAATTTGGCCCGATAAGTTTCGAGTCTGAACACTTGGATTTGCCTGCATTGCCGATGCAACAGCCACGATTGTATCCTGAACCCGAACATTGGGATCTCGATGATACGGTCTTCGTTCGATGCTTCCAGATTCGGCAAACATGTTCACCAGCCTCATAATGGTCCATCTACTCGGGGGAGTACCGCCAAACTCCAGCCTAAATTCCCTTTGGAATGACGGACTGCAAAGAATGTTGTCGCTGCACTATCCAAATCCATTTTCAGTATCCAAAGCATTCATTTTGATAAATCTAAATAGTAGCCTATAAAATAAAAAAAAGCCGATTACTCACACTAAACAAAAGTTATTACGTTTTGTTTTTGTAGCACGATTCGTGGGCCACCCTGTATAAGCTATTATAACTCTAAAAACATTGGTGAATAGTGCCCAAATCCCAATCAACAAACACGATCTGAAATGGATTGGAAATGGGTGTTTGGAATTCGACATTATTTCCACCGAAAAGTGGGTGTTTAAAATTATTAACGAAACTAACTTAAAATGGGTAAGCAAAGTGCAGTTGAAACACGAGAAATTGTTATAAAATTACCGCGAAACACATTGAACAAAATTTTGGACAAATTTCAAAAGTTTAAAGACGTAAAATATCAACCTCATTTCGGGAGGTCTAAAAGGTTGTTTATAGGTGATGGAAGGTGCCAAGCGAAGTCTTCTGTATGCAAATAAATATAAATAAAATGCACGACTGGATCGCACGTATTTGCTCTTATGTTCGCGATCACATTGTAAGCAAAAGATTCTTAATAGAAACAGCTAAATATATTTTTTAAAGTGCGTTTTTTAATAAATTTTGTATACTTAATTACCTTAATTTTTCTAAAAAAAATTTAAATATTAAAATTAAAAACAAATTGTGCAACCGTTTTCGAAGTATTGAATTTTCAAAAAAAATATTTTTTTAAAATCAAAAAATGCAGTATTATTTAGAATTCGAAGAACCTTCTGTATACAAATTTTGATCGAAATCCGGCATCCAGTTTTTTAAGAAAGTTGAAAATCAAAAAAATGATTGTATATAGCAGGTACCGCGGTTAATAACAAAATATGTAAACAAAAATGCTCGGCCAAAATGTAGACCATACCTAAAGTAGTACACATGCTTTTTTTTATCAGAATCGTTAGACCCGTTTTCGAGATAATAAGGATGGTAAAAATATTTGAATGGCAAGTACAGTTATATTTGGGGCTAATAAAACGATTCAAAAATCTATTTTAGATAATCACCTAAAACGTCTAAATACCTAGTTTGAAAAAAATCGGTTCATCAGCTTAGGCTGTAGATCGTTCTACAGACAGACGGAATTGAGGCACCCACTTTTTTTGTGTTTCTCTATCATCGTATAATGTGAAAGTTTGATTAAAATATCGAGTTCGTTTTTTTTTCAAATTCAAAACTTGCCCTATACATTGTACCTACATATATCGCAACCGCAAGTAAAAAAAGAATTTGTTCATTCTCGGGTAATGTTGATTTCAGTGATGAGAGCAAACTCGAGATTTTTGGTTCAAGGAAACCACAAAGAATCAGCCCTATCACAAATTCCATCGTAATCGAAAATATGCTACGTTTCCCGATAAATCTATCACAAATTCCATCGTAGTGGATTCGGAGTGAAAAATTCGCTTACGATTTTCAAAGTTCGTAGAAATCGGTAACACTGAATTCGAATGGAATGAAATGAAACAGACTTTTTCTACGACAAACCATTTGCGTCGGACACTAAAAGTAATGCGTCGTTAACAGTTATTTTAAAGCAAAATGTAAGTATTTTTACAAATTCTATGGTTTTATGAATAATATTTGATTTTAAATTTCAATATGAAAGTCTCTAATGATCGAGATAGGCGACCTGGCCTCCCAAGGCTGTAAGAAATTAAAAATTTCTGGGAAATTGTAGAAGGCAACCTTGGACTACAAGATTGGTTTAAATTTTCACATAATCATGTGTGTAAGTTTAATTAAAATTGAAAATAGCACGGTATTGCTATTTATCTTTTCATTTTGACATACACCGCTGATTTCGAAAATAAGAATATTCCACTCGGATTTTGTGAAAGCTGTTTGTCGTAGATCGGAGCGTAACTGTCCTAGCGGGGAATTATTACGATGGAATTTGTGATAGGGCTGAATATGAACAGCAAAATATTAACTCCACAATAAGCACGGAGGCGGTTCAGTTATGGTCCGGGCATGTATATGTCGTCATCTAGAGTTGGGAACTTCATCTCTATTGAAAGTGAGATGAAAAAAAAGACTATCTAAATATTTTAACACGCAATTTGACGAGTAGTGTTGGGATTAAGTGATTCATTTGTCTTTCAAGAAGATAAAGACCCCAAGCACATATCGAAATTGAAGAATGAATGGCGACTTTATCGTACCCCTAAGCAATCCACAGACCTCATCGAGCTGTGGTAGCATCTGAATAAGCACTTTTATTAACAAAGTAGCAAGAACCAACAATTTCTTTGACGTTGACAGTATAAGAGCAAGTACGTGTGATCCTGTTGAATTCTTTTCTAACCGATGGGAAACAAAATTCTTAGATACCTGAGGGTTTTTTCCATTGAAGGGATAAATCAATTAAAGATAAAGCTTAGACGAATAAACTAAAATCACGCCAGACTTATAATTTGATACTACACATGGAAACCAGTTAATCCCCATAATTCTTAGAATGACTCATCAATTATATATCATATATGTAAATATGTACATTCGTTTATAGGGCCACGTCAGTAATTAAACCATTAAGTTCTTATCATTTTCGAAATGCTCATTATCATGAATATCACAAAGATGTTTTTTAGATACAAAGATTAATCGTTTACATTTATAAGTTGACTTCAATAAAAATAATCAAACATATTAATTTTCGTTATGATAATTTGTCTATACTTTATGAATGTTCTTAGTTTTATTCTCTTTTATCTGCTTTCATTGCTTCAAGGTTTACACAATCATTTTACAAGATACATTTATTAATGCATATCTAATGAGAGAAAAATGAGATTTGTAAGCTTATCTATTTTTAATAAGTTATGCGTTCGCAAAAAGATTTGTTCATATTTTTTTAAATTAAACAAAACCAAAATGCATCAATTCAACTAGAAACGAGACAAAAAACAACTGCAGGGAGGAATAGGAAATAAATTACCAAACTACAAATACCTACAAAAATGATTACATTCTACTGCTACTGTTATAAACAGTAATATAAACGAGACACCCTGTTGGCATTATAATAAATAATTATTATAACAAAAAGGTGTATATAAAATTATGAATAAACTACAAAAATAACAAATATTTTGTTTGTGTCGCATCATTTGCACCGCCTCCCTAGTCCTTTTTCTTTTCTTCGGCTGCTTTGATTGCTCCGCCAGCTCCGGCCGCCTTTCGCAAAGCCGCCTCCTCCTCCATTTCCTTCGAGAAACCGAACTCGTTCATACGCTTGTGATCGACCTTGTACATCCATCGCTGGTACAAGAAGACAAAGAAGACAATATCATCTCGGAAACAACCAAGTCGATACATGGTCGGCATCTTGATAACAAATGCAAAGATGTCATCAATGAAGGTGTTCAGGAATTTGTAGGTCATCATTCGCCACGGCATGTGCGCCACTGACTTCATTTTGTAGTTGATGAAAAGTTGCGGAGTCATCATGATGAATCCAAATGTCAGCAGATAACCGTAGAGCATGTTCAGCACGAAGGAATACCAGCCCTTGTGCTCGTTGTAGAACAGCGAGTAACCGAAGTAGCCGATTAGCAGTGGGAAGCATGCCCAGCTGAGATACTTAAAAGCTAGATTGTCGTATTCTTTAGTTGAGCTCTCCTCGTAAGAACTTTTGTCTTTGAATGACACTCGAGGAAGAATTCCCAATAGCTTGTCTGTCCCGTCATACTTAATGTCGACGACTTTGTGGATCTTCCATACTTCTATGCCCAAACCGACGAAGCACGACAGACGAATCATGATGTTCGTCTCGTTGTCCAGTACATACAGTAGCACTATGAGCGATTGAAATACTCCAAAAAAGACCGAACGCACTGAGAGTCCCTCTAGTGATTGTCTGTTGTTCCAGAACTGAATGTCGTTCTTAAATGCCAGTAGCTCAAACACGGAATGGAGAATCGATATGGCAATAGTCAGACCAAGCAGGTAAATGTTTGTCTCGAGCAAAGTTTCCTTGATGGAGTCTTGGTCCTCGTCGTTCTCATCGACCCCAGCACCCCCGGCATTCATGATCTCGCCAAACATACCACCGGCCCACTTATTCTTCATCGATTGGGCAGCATATAGCTGCCACTTGAACATGCTTAATGGCTGATAGGTCAGATGAAGCTCTAACTCGGGAGTAGTCTCATTTATAGGAGTGTACTCCCTTTGGAGATTCCAGTAATCGTTGATGAAGAGAATCGGGAGGTAGGTGCGGCCATTATCGACGAACTGAACATATTCATCAAGTGGAGGTGGTATTGAGCCCTGAGCCCAGTTCGTTTGGTCAGTGACTAGATTTAGAGTTAGATTTGGATGCCAATGTGACACGATGGTGTCCTTTAGCAATTCCACTTGTGTGGGTGGCTTCTCTTTTTCACCAGCCAGCAGATTATAGTTTCGATTGACGCGGATTTTCTTGAACTTATTGAGCATCTTCCGAGTACAGCCCATGTATTTTTTGGCGTAATACCGGCTTTTCGGATTCGGACTCTCTCCAGAACGTGTCACAAAGGAATGAAGATATATAGAACCGTTGTTCATCAGTTTCTCTGAGGCCTTTATGGTCAGACTGTGCGTGAATGTACCATCGCCATTCGGCCCCGATCCCCAGTCGCCGTAAGTAAGACCTTCCTGCAGCCATACAAGGTTGGCAGGGTTACCAAAGTTCACATCATCGAAACTCTCCGACAAATAGACGTGCAAATCGAAGAGAGTTCCGTTTTCGAACAAATTCCAAGCATTGATCTTAGGTCCAGCAGCGGCAGCTGTATTTGCCTTGTCACCGGTTTCGTTAGTAGGTGCGGGTCGTCGAAAGAATGACGTAATGAAGTAAATAATGAGGGCACGCAATATCAGTGACTTGGTTACAGCGAAAAACGATTCCAATTTCGAGGGCTGACGTGGGTTTTCTGCTCCCTCTGCTGCGGGTTGCACACCACCGTCGGCTGTTGCTGTTGTAGCTACAACCTATTTTTTCGCAAATAAAAAACACACGTTTTACGAGATCTGGAATATAACAATTGGTTTAATTTAGAACATTACCTGGTCCGATGTGTTATTTTCTTCTGCCTGAGGCATTCTCTTCAAATTTCTTATCGCCAAGGATTGTTGCGAGAAAAATTAATTGGTGTGCTACGGTCGTCTTAGTTTATAGACATTTTTTGTTGCAAAATAAACTCAACCTGACTTTGAATAATCGTAATGGGAATGAATAAAGTATTGTATTCCGATTAATTAATTCTATCAATTTTATATATTTTTTTTTGTGTTGGTGTAGAACCACTTTAAGAATCTACACTTTAAAATAAAAGTATGAGCTGAGAATCCGAAGAAAATTAAACGAAGAGCTGCAATTGAAAAGTAATGATCCTATGAGTAGGAGTGAGATAGCGACTAAATTTAAATGTCAAATCACATGTTAGCGCAAAGGTATGAAGTTGGTTCTCGTTTAGAAGACGAAGGGAAATTTATTTAGAGAGAGATGAGTTGTAAGCCATTTTCGATAACATCACACTTAGAAAATTCAAACATGCGACAAAAGTACGTTTAAAAATTCGCACTACAGAAATATGCGCCAATTTCTGCCAATTCCAGTTCCAGACTTACAAATTTGGTAGTTTTGGACAGAAGAGAGTAAAATATTTCCCCTTCGTGGCAATTTCTTGTCAGGGGCCCAATTCCGCAACCGTGAATGCTTTTCCGTGCAAACAAATTATTCACCCTCAAAAAATGCGTGAAAAATTTGCCTATCTGTGTACACATTATCTGTGAAAAAAATATGTATCGCACCTTTGGGGAATCGGAAAAATGTATGTGTACATAAAGAAAACTCACGCTTGCGGAATTGGGCTCCAGAAGTCCAAAAATTATTGAAGGTAGCAAATTCTGTTAATTCTATTAAGCTTTGAATACATTCAACACACTTTTGTACAAAAGTAAATTTTCCAACATACTGCTAATATCCTATCTCATTTCAAATTTTACAAAAGTATTGTTAAAGGTCTGTTTCACATTGTAAAAGTAATGTTCAGAGTAGTTACCCACCACTTAAATTACTTCCCAGTTCAATCTTCCTTTTATCGAATTTTGCGTTTCACATCCATACTTCTCATAAAAATGAAAACAAAATGGAAGCTAAGAAAAATAAACGTAAAATCGTTCACTGTGTCCGGCGTTGTACTTTAAATTTCAAACTTGGATTTTTTTCAAACAATATAAAATGTTGTATTAGAGATAATACATAGGTCACAGCGTCTTTTTTCAAACGAAAATGCGCTCTAAAATCGACTTCGTCCAAAGATTTTAAGAACTTTGTTTCCAATCGGAATATGATATTTCTTGGTGGCTCCATAAAATGGAAAAAGAGGTCATCGAATTCATCATCTAATGTATCAAAAAGGACATCCATTTAATTAAAAAGAAAATTTCGAATATCGGTGCTCTTCTGTACTTTTGACAGTTATCTGCTTTATTAGGTACTTCATCCACCCTTTAAGTTACTTGACAGATTAACTTTTAGTTAGGCCTACCCAGTTATTGTGAAACACTAACGAGAATTTTATCTGCTGATTAGATTCTAAAGTAGCTTAACTGCGACTTTACTTTTACATTGTGGAACATGTCGTAATGACTAAAACAACTGTCCAGCATGTCTGCATGCATCGCAGCATACAACGCTGCGTCCGAAACACATTTGCATACTCTCTGATATTTATGATGCAATGTTGTGCCAAATGATGTCCACATTCAGAAATCGATCCATAGCTTTCCGGATAGGTTTGTGTTGTCGTAATCCCATCTTAAAACACAGCTGTTGACAAAGCAGCTGCCACCACAAAGTAAATCTCAAGCTATTCGAAAAACTTTGGTATACTCTTGTATCCCCTGAGAAATGCCATGACATTTGCACTAAAATATACAAATTTAATCTATCTGGTTTTTATGGCCTTTTCGATTGGCCGTCCAGAACTGTTCTGACCCCCACAAAATGACAGTTGTTACTCTATACAGAACAGAAAACGATTCTGGATTTCATTTCAGAATCGAAAACAGAATCACTAATACACTTACACAATTAAAATGTCAAAATAATCGGCTTGATTTGTTGTGTAATTTCGTTGTGTTTATTGAACTTGAAACTCATTTTCTGGTAAAATAAATTAAAAAGAAGCAAGTTATAATTATTATTGATACAAGAAAATGTGTATCTAAATTGAAATCAAGTGTTTTGGAAATTCTTTTTAGCCGATGTGATTTCCTATTAATTTAATTTTCACAAATACAGTGAATATATAATTCAGAATCAGTCAAATTGTTTACGGCTGTTTTATTGGGGTAACCTGTTCCGGACGGCCAATCGAAAAGGCCATTAATGTTCAGGAACTTAGATAGATAGTAACCTTTCTTAGATAGGATATTGTATCAACATCTGAACGTGTCCTGTGAGAACAGTCATTATGCGGTAAACAATTTGAATTTACTGAAAATGGATGTTTATTGAAATAAGAAGAGAAAACAAATTCGTATTCTCATTTTCATCATAGTCATTCTCATGACTATTCTTATAACACAAACTTTATCATATAAGAGTGTATTTTTCTTAACCAATTCATAGATTTTCTCCCATTTTTTAAATCATAAAACAATTATTTTTTTAAGTCAATATGAGTAATGCCAAATAGGGTTTATTTCAGATTTTTTCTTTGCTGTTGTGGTTGCAATGAAACTTGGCAGCCAATTTAGAAATAGAGACATTTTGCAGAGGGCTTCATGCAGCCTTTGGAATGTGTCAATCCTCATAAGAACCTGTGTAATTTATTTTCGCTGCATGTGAAAAAGCTGCACGTCTGTTTAGAGCATACGTTTGAAGAGAAAAAAATATGAATTGTAAAGAAACAAAAATATAAAAAACAGGTTGTGTTGTGTTGAAACTATAATTATAGTCTAGAGAGCCATGATATAATCATACCATTAAACTATGAAGTATATTTGTCTGTATCTACTAATCTATGTATATTGCCATCTCTGTCTTCTATCTTCACAGCGATCGTTAATCGATTCAAATAAATTCATTTTTACTTTTGTTCTTAATCCCAGTTGGTGTGTTCTTTTCTAAACTCCGAAACGTTAATCTTTTCAGAATAATTGCATCATGCTGACGTTTAAAAATCGGCTTAAAATTATGCTCAAGCTATTCCAGATCTATACGGACTTTATTATCATGATAAAGTTCATATTCCCACTCTTCAAAATTTGATAAGCTGCCTATCTCTTCACTAAAAAAAAACCTTTGGATCAGACATAATATGAGATAAATGCTTGTTTGTTGAATAATAAATCGCTTTTCTCGTAATACAATAAAAGATGTTGTTGTTGTTATTAGTGTCAAAATTAGAAAGTGAAAATACAAGGATATTTTCTGAATTTGATCAAACATCAGAAGCATACTTGTTTCGTTTATGTGAAGAAATGGAGTATTGTGTCGGAATCTTATCCCAATTGGTATAATTTTAAATAGGTATACTATTGGTACCCGTAAATCTTCCATTGAAAAGCCAAAGTATTCAGACCCGCCAAGGCAAAAACGTATACATTCTTGCGATACAAATATATTAAGACTTCTATCATTTCATTTATTTTTTTGGAACAATTTTTAAGCTGATGGACGATATTATTAGTGTTGCTTATTATTCATGCAACGGCAGAAAATTCAAATAAATAAATAATTTTATCTGCTGAAACGAGCAGTCAATATTTGTACGCGAAACATTTTGCTGACCTGATAAATTTTTCTTACGAATTTAATGCTGCAAGGGAAGAGATAATTAATTGTTACGATCTTAAATATGTTTTGTGATTGTCATACGCCTGTTAAACTTAAGGCCATGTTGTGTACAAAGATTTGATTCGTGGTTCAGATATCTTAACTCATCGATTTCGGCGGATTAACTAAGATTCAAGGATGGTTCAAGCATGTATGGAGATCTTAACAATATTTTAGAAGTTTTGACCAATAAGTTTGTTTTTATGATAGATGATAATTTATTATCAACATATGCTTTACAAGTATGGTGAACACGTATGTATGCATCTTAAAGAATACAGCAACTTTAAACGTAAATCAGCAAACCAAAAACAATAAAATTTTTTACTAAACTGTAGACAATATGGATTTATTCCCAAACATTTACAAAGATCCACAGTTAACACTAAAGCGCTTTTCTCTAGCAAGGAATCACAAAGCTCGTATGACAAAATAGAACATAAATTTCATCTCAAAGTTCTTAACCTGGAAATAACCGAAACCTTTCACAAAATAAAACAATCCAACAACACACTCAGAATGCTTAGCAAACGAATACAAGAAAATATAATATCACAAGAACACAAACAATTTATAAGTCAACAGCAACAACATTTCCTAACCATTTTCACAAAAAATCCACACACACAAAATTAATCAACTCAAATCTGGGCCCATGTTCTGTAACTTTCGAATCGATAAAAGTAATCGAGAAACAAAAAAATATGTTTGTTTTGTTGTTAACATGCCAACATTACTTTTTCAATTTATGGCCTTCCATTGGAAAATACCATTCAAACAAATTTAAATTCAAGGTATCACCTCAACTTATCAGAAACCCACTTTTTCAGAGGCGTAAGTGAGGAAAAGTTATCGCCTGAGTTACAGAACATGGGCCCTGCTCTGTAGAAAAAATTAAACATTAAAATGCATGGCGATTTGTTTGTAAACAAAAGTGACGTATAGTTTCCCATCGAAATGAAATGGCTTCCGTCCCTGGAAAAGAAATTTTCTTTGCCAATTGGCAAAAATATGTACCCTCTTTTCAAGATGGCGAAAAAATCATAAGAACAGAAAAAGATGAAATAAGACAAGAAGAAACTAGAGCTAAGTATAGCAATATGCTTCACTCTTTTCAACGTTACCACCACAACGAGGTATTCGACAAATACATTACGAAGGTACACAAAGATGCGGTAAATTTTCTTAAAAAACACAAAAACATTATAATTCTAGCAGCTGATAAAGGCAATGTGACTGTTGCGATGAATATGACGGAATATGAAGAGAAGATGACGGAACTACTGTTTGACCGCTCTACATACATGGTCGCAGGAGCAACACACCTCACCGCTCTACAAAACAAAAATAATGAATTTGTGAAATGGTTGCACACCAACAAGATAATCGATGACAGGGAAAAACAATAATGACTACCTACATAGCTCAAATACCTGCAATATATGGTTTACCAAAGATTCACAAGCCAAACATGCCTCTCCGGCCGATAACGTCATTTATGAAAGTTCCTTGTTACGAACTTTCAAAATACCTGGGTAAAATATTACGGTACGTCATGAAAGAATCTCCTAACTCTGTAAAAAAATCGTTGGAATTTTAATCCAAGGCAAAAGATTGTACTTGACACAAACGATATTTTGGTTTCTTATGACGCTGTTTCTCTTTTTACTTATGTTCCTGTTCAGCTTGCAATCAACATCATTAAAAAGAAATGGGAAATTATAGCTGAAAATACCAAGCTGAGCCAAAACAAATTTATCGAGTTATTAAATGTTTGCCTAAAAGATAACAACTACCTGCAATTTAAGAACAATTTGTACAAACAAGTACACGGAAAGCTATTCCAGATCTATACGGACTTTATTATCATGATAAAGTTCATATTCCCACTCTTCAAAATTTGATAAGCTGCCTATCTCTTCACTAAAAAATAACCTTTGGATCAGACATAATATGAGATAAATGCTTGTTTGTTGAATAATAAATCGCTTTTCTCGTAATACAATAAAAGATGTTGTTGTTGTTATTAGTGTCAAAATTAGAAAGTGAAAATACAAGGATATTTTCTGAATTTGATCAAACATCAGAAGCATACTTGTTTCGTTTATGTGAAGAAATGGAGTATTGTGTCGGAATCTTATCCCAATTGGTATAATTTTAAATAGGTATTGTGGAGACCTGTCAATGACAACGATGTGATGGAGAGCTAATTAATTCATTCGTGTTACAGCTGCCGAACCCGAAGGTTGTGCCTACCACATTTGGCGACGAGGTGAGGAATTAACAAAAACAAAAAACAAAAAAAACAGGAAAAAGAAAGAAAGAAAAATGAGCTGGAATAAACATATTTACAATCGTCTACAGGTCGAAACAAGTTAAGCATAAAATTGCGAAGAAAAGAAAACAATAAATAGAAAAATATATATTAACTGGGAAAAAAAACAACAAAACAAACAAGAGGAGGTGAGAAAAAAAAGAAAGCAAAACAAAATAATCTTAGCATTTGATTGCGTTTACCTCTTGTTTTCAGACATCCATCTGTGTATGTGGGTAGCATTGAATTGCGAAACCGGGAAAAATTCTGATGTAATTTTAAGCATTTAATTGCGGGAAAAAAAGGAAATTAAAGAAAAGGTATAATTTGAAAAAAAAGAACTTGCATTCAATTGCGCTACAAAGGAAAATTACTAATTTATTATTATTTTCAATATAGTTTCAAGCATTAAATTGCGGAAAACAAGGAAAAAAGAAGAGTTTAAATTGGGAAAAAAAAGGAAGAAAAAAAAAGGTATGATTATTTTTTTTATATATAGAAAGAATTTGCATTAAATTGCGTTGAGTATCCATAGAAAGGCATTAAATTGCGATTTTGGACAACCATTTGGAAGCAATGAACGTATCTGGAATCACTCCTTTCTTGTGTGAAGTGATAGAGAAGTCTCTCATCAGGTCGGAATGGCAGAAGTGGTTGAGAGCATTCAATCTATATTTGGAAGCAGAGGAAATAAGCGACCCTAGAAAGAAAAGAAACAAACTACTACACCTTGGTGGTCCTCAGTTGCAAGAGGTAATTTTCAATCTACCAGGAACGCTCGTCGAAGAAGCAGAGGGGGAAGGAAATGATATTTTTAAAGTGTTGATTGAAAAATTGAACAATTATTTTTCGCCAAAAAGAAATGCCATTTTCGAACGCCATTTGTTTCGTTCTTTAAAGCCAGACAGGGATGAAAATTTTGACAAGTTCGTGTTAAAACTGAGAAATCAAGCTTCCAAATGTGACTTCGGCAAAACAAAAGATGAAATTTTTGAAATAAACTTAAAGGATAAAATTATAGACGTATGGGCGGGTAATGATCTGAAAAAAAGATTATTAGAAAAAGAACGATCTTTGCAAGAGGTTTTGGATTTATGTCATGCGTACGAACAAGTTAATTGTGAGTCTGAGGCTATGGTTCCTTCTACGTCAATGAATGCTTGTGTAAACAAGATCATTTCAAAGACAGCGGATACGGTTCGTCGTGGTGAATGCTTTAGATGCGGGCCAAGGGTCATTATGGGAACAGCCCCAATTGTCCAGCTAAAAATTCGTCGTGTAATAGGTGTAAGCGTATTGGTCATTTCGCTGTCAAGTGTAGAACACAAAACATCAAGCGATCGCAAGAAACAAACAATGGGTTTGAGGCAAAAAGGCGCCGTCTGGGAGTTTCTAAGATTCGCTTTGTCGAGAATTCTAATGACGAAGTAATGGAAAATAACTCTGGAGACTTCGTAGAACACGGTTGCTTTAAAGTCTCAGAAAGTGACCACATCACGCCGGACTCTGTAGGATCTTCAGACGAATTGATCAAGTGTCGAATTGGGGGAACTTTTATCACGATGATTATAGACTCGGGTTCTCGATTCAACCTTCTGAGTGAGAAAGATTGGGAAACATTAAACGATGAAAATGCTATTATATGGAATGTTCGCAGCAAGTCGGAGAATCAGTTTAGAGCGTACTCTGGTCAAGATTTACTCAAAATAAAGAGTGTTTTTGAAGCCACGATAGGAGTTAGAGATGATTTTGATGTGATTTCTTCGTTCTATGTAATTGAGAACGGAAGTCAATCGCTTTTGGGCAAAGACACGGCTATTAAGTTGCGTGTTTTAAAATTGGGACTTGAAGTCAACCAAATACAGTCCGGTAAGCCAAAACCTTTTCCAAAAATTAAAGGTGTGTCGATCTCCCTGTCCATAAATGAAGCAATTCCTCCTGTTCAGCAACCGATGAGAAGAATCCAGTCTGCTCTTGAAGAAAAGGTCAGGTTTAAGATTCAAGAAGCAATAGATTTAGACATAATTGAACCAATTTCGGGCCCTAGTTCATGGATATCGCCCGTGGTAATAGTTTTTAAAGAAAATGGTGACATAAGACTCTGTGTTGACATGAGGAGAGCCAACGCCGCGATTTCAAGGGCAAACTACCCTTTGCCAACTTTCGAATCATATACCAACAGGGGAAATTCAACATTGCAGATTCATTCTCCAGGCTATGTAACTTAGACCAGTGTCAATCTTTCGACGAGCGATGTGAACAGAATATTTGTACCATCATTGAAGAGACAGTCCCAAAAGCATTAACAATTTTTGAAATTTTGGAAAATTCTAACTTGGATCCTGAGTTGGTGGAAGCTATGCATAGTGTCAAGACAGGAAATTGGAATACAAATAACAACAACCGTTTTTTTCCATTTCGATTGGAGCTAAGCACTGTAGGTAATATTCTTTTGCGAGGAGCGAAGTTGGTTATCCCGTATCCATTGAGATCCAAGGTTTTAGAACTTGCCCATGAAGGTCATCCGGGTGAAACCGTAATGAAACGCAGAGTCCGTTCAAAAGTATGGTGGCCTCTTATCGATCGAGATGTTGAGAAGTGCGTGAAAAAATGCTATGATTGCTTACTTGTCTCACGACCTATAAATCCAGTTCCAATGAAAAGACACCGATTCCCTGAAAGACCTTGGATTTGCCTAGCCATGGATTTGCTAGGACCACTACCGAACAATGATTTTGTTTTTGCTGTCATAGATTACTATTCACGATACCATGAGTTAAAGTTCATAAGAAAAATCACCTCAAGTGCTATTATCGAGATACTGGAAGAATTATTCTCAAGACTTGGATACCCGGAATCCATAAAGGCCGACAATGGCCGCCAGTTTGTGAGTCAGGAGTTTAAGAATTACTGCGAAAACAATAATATCAAACTCATAACTTCTCCACCCTATTGGCCCCAGGCAAATGGAGAAGTCGAAAACTTAAATCGCTCAATCTTAAAGAGACTACAAATTGCTAATACGAAGGGTTTGGATTATAAAAAAGAAATCCTTAAATTCATTCTTATGTACAACGTTACACCTCATGGTACAACGGGGAAGGCTCCATCAGAACTGCTCTTCAACAGAGTGATCAGAGATAAAATTCCATCTATACAAGACGTTCCTGATGATGTTCTAGATTCGGAAGCAAGGGATCTAGACTCTATTAACAAAGAAAAGGGTAAGCAGAGAGCTGATATTGTTCGACGTGCAAAATCTTGCGATGTTAATGTGGGAGATAAAGTGGTCCTTAAAAATGTCGTTTTTCCCCACAAGCTAACCCCCCAGTTCGGGCCAGAAATATACGAGGTAATTGAGAGGAAGGGCAGTAATGTTGTTGTTAAGAGCAACCATCGTACGTTCAGAAGAAACGTTAGTCACTTGAAGAAGATTCCATTATCGGATACAGAAGAAAGTTCAGTTCCTATAGTAGATTCAGTTGTGCCATCTGCTGCTACAGTTGTTCCACCGGAATCCACAGCCCAAGATAAACAGCAGTGTTCTTCTCCGAAACAATTACAAACTTCTTCAAACTTGAAGTTACGGCTGGAGAAAAAAGGAGGGATGTGGAGACCTGTCAATGACAACGATGTGATGGAGAGCTAATTAATTCATTCGTGTTACAGCTGCCGAACCCGAAGGTTGTGCCTACCACAGGTATACTATTGGTACCCGTAAATCTTCCATTGAAAAGCCAAAGTATTCAGACCCGCCAAGGCAAAAACGTATACATTCTTGCGATACAAATATATTAAGACTTCTATCATTTCATTTATTTTTTTGGAACAATTTTTAAGCTGATGGACGATATTATTAGTGTTGCTTATTATTCATGCAACGGCAGAAAATTCAAATAAATAAATAATTTTATCTGCTGAAACGAGCAGTCAATATTTGTACGCGAAACATTTTGCTGACCTGATAAATTTTTCTTACGAATTTAATGCTGCAAGGGAAGAGATAATTAATTGTTACGATCTTAAATATGTTTTGTGATTGTCATACGCCTGTTAAACTTAAGGCCATGTTGTGTACAAAGATTTGATTCCTGGTTCAGATATCTTAACTCATCGATTTCGGCGGATTAACTAAGATTCAAGGATGGTTCAAGCATGTATGGAGATCTTAACAATATTTTAGAAGTTTTGACCAATAAGTTTGTTTTTATGATAGATGATAATTTATTATCAACATATGCTTTACAAGTATGGTGAACACGTATGTATGCATCTTAAAGAATACAGCAACTTTAAACGTAAATCAGCAAACCAAAAACAATAAAATTTTTTACTAAACTGTAGACAATATGGATTTATTCCCAAACATTTACAAAGATCCACAGTTAACACTAAAGCGCTTTTCTCTAGCAAGGAATCACAAAGCTCGTATGACAAAATAGAACATAAATTTCATCTCAAAGTTCTTAACCTGGAAATAACCGAAACCTTTCACAAAATAAAACAATCCAACAACACACTCAGAATGCTTAGCAAACGAATACAAGAAAATATAACATCACAAGAACACAAACAATTTATAAGTCAACAGCAACAACATTTCCTAACCATTTTCACAAAAAATCCACACACACAAAATTAATCAACTCAAATCTGGGCCCATGTTCTGTAACTTTCGAATCGATAAAAGTAATCGAGAAACAAAAAAATATGTTTGTTTTGTTGTTAACATGCCAACATTACTTTTTCAATTTATGGCCTTCCATTGGAAAATACCATTCAAACAAATTTAAATTTAAGGTATCACCTCAACTTATCAGAAACCCACTTTTTCAGAGGCGTAAGTGAGGAAAAGTTATCGCCTGAGTTACAGAACATGGGCCCTGCTCTGTAGAAAAAATTAAACATTAAAATGCATGGCGATTTGTTTGTAAACAAAAGTGACGTATAGTTTCCCATCGAAATGAAATGGCTTCCGTCCCTGGAAAAGAAATTTTCTTTGCCAATTGGCAAAAATATGTACCCTCTTTTCAAGATGGCGAAAAAATCATAAGAACAGAAAAAGATGAAATAAGACAAGAAGAAACTAGAGCTAAGTATAGCAATATGCTTCACTCTTTTCAACGTTACCACCACAACGAGGTATTCGACAAATACATTACGAAGGTACACAAAGATGCGGTAAATTTTCTTAAAAAACACAAAAACATTATAATTCTAGCAGCTGATAAAGGCAATGTGACTGTTGCGATGAATATGACGGAATATGAAGAGAAGATGATGGAACTACTGTTTGACCGCTCTACATACATGGTCGCAGGAGCAACACACCTCACCGCTCTACAAAACAAAAATAATGAATTTGTGAAATGGTTGCACACCAACAAGATAATCGATGACAGGGAAAAACAATAATGACTACCTACATAGCTCAAATACCTGCAATATATGGTTTACCAAAGATTCACAAGCCAAACATGCCTCTCCGGCCGATAACGTCATTTATGAAAGTTCCTTGTTACGAACTTTCAAAATACCTGGGTAAAATATTACGGTACGTCATGAAAGAATCTCCTAACTCTGTAAAAAAATCGTTGGAATTTTAATCCAAGGCAAAAGATTGTACTTGACACAAACGATATTTTGGTTTCTTATGACGCTGTTTCTCTTTTTACTTATGTTCCTGTTCAGCTTGCAATCAACATCATTAAAAAGAAATGGGAAATTATAGCTGAAAATACCAAGCTGAGCCAAAACAAATTTATCGAGTTATTAAATGTTTGCCTAAAAGATAACAACTACCTGCAATTTAAGAACAATTTGTACAAACAAGTACACGGAATGCCAATGGGAAACCCAATTTCACCGATGATTGCGGACTTGGTTTTAGATTTTTTACTCGAGGAATGTTTTAAGCTAAGCTACAAACCTAAGTTTATAGCTGAATACAATGATATCTTTGCGATTGTGGATAGAGAAGAAATTGATAATGTCTTACGATGCCTTAACCAATTTAATGAAAAAATACAATTGACGGTAGAGAGGGAAAAAAACAGATCGATAACGTTCTTGGACGTTAAGGTTTATCGCGAAAATTACCGACTTTCTTTCGACAGGTACCAGAAAGATATGGCATCTGGGAGACTTGAAAATTTCCGATCTAATCAAGCCAAGCACATTCATATGAACCACTGCATCGAACTTAATAAACAAAGTCTTTTCGTTGGGTGACCGAACATTCCACTCCGCTAACGAAGAAAAAGTTACGCAAATACTCGACAACAGCTTTCCGACAGAATTTATAAGGAACTTGATACTTCGTCAAAAACACCAAGTTCGTTCAGAAAATAAGTTGGAAGAGAGGAGATGTGTTTATAAAAATGTCGTTTATGTGCCCAAACTTTCCGAAAATTTCAAAGAAATTGTCGCAAAAAACAACCCGGAAGTCAACTTAGCATATAAGTCAAACCAGACTGTTGCAACTCTATTCACCAAACTGAAGACGAAAACCGACAAAGATCGCCGTTCAGACGTAGTTTACAAAATAAATTGCCAAGGGAAATCGGATGAATCTTGCAATCTTTGCTACATCGGCACCACCAAACAACTCCTTCGGCAAAGAATGGCGAACCACAAGTCAGATATTCGCCTAAAAAGTTTTGAGAAGACGGCACTGGCTTCCCACAGCGTTGGTACAGGTCACAAACCAAACTTCGAGGAAGTGGAAATCCTGGCATCAGAAAAACATACATCTAAACGTTACACACTAGAGACAGTGCATATAATTAACAACAAAAATAATATGAACCGCAAACAAGACACACAAAATATATCAGCCGTTCACTGTTCCTTAGTTTCTAACAGTAAATATCATTAAACCTAGACTAATCTTCAAATAAGAAGTGTTCAAAATCTGTTTTTTAATCTGTTTTTTAAATATTTTAAACTATTTATTGCTTAGATTAGTGGAATCTTAAAATTTAACGTTATTTAAGTCATATTTTGTTCGATTAATTGTATATATATGTTCAAACATTATGTATCTTTTAATTTTGTATTTTGTAAATAAAGACACCTCTGAAGAAGACGGCAACCACCGTCGAAACGTTGGGAAAATAAAATGAAAATTGCTTTCATTTAATCATCATAAAGACCAATAAAGCCGATGAGAATCACTTTTTAAAAATTCTCCAAAGTCCACATTGAGATCTTAACGGATATTCATATCATTAAAACCTCTCCGAAATCCGCCGAAATAAAAAGTTGAAATTGCTAAATTCAGAATAAAATATTTAAAAAACGTTTGTAAAGCAGTTACATACAAGACTGTTTTTAAGGAGCAGCCGATTTATTACGACATTAACGTAAGTATTTTTAAGGGTCTAACATATAGCAAAGCGAAAAATTATTTATCTTAATTCTTTTTTTTGTATAACTGAGTGCTATCGGATTCTGTGAAAACTAGTGAATAAAATTTCCCATTTATCGATAACATAAGAAAAATTCAAACTTGGCAGTGCTCCATATAAAAGATGGCAGTTCGTTGACTAAAATTTCCCGCCATGTTGGAAAACTTCTTTTCAATTTGTGATTGGCATTTGGTGCACGTTTTAAAGGTAAGCTTAAGAAAAATTGTTACAAAAAGTGCAAAAAAGTCGTAAATTATACTTCAATTTATCTATTGAAACTCGCTCAAGTAGATACAATACTATTTGATATTGAATAATCAAAAGAAAGTCGGATTTTTCCCCAAAAGTTTTGTGAAAGCATTTTTCTAACCTATGAAATCCCGTAAAACACGTCACTTTCTTTTCCAATTAAAAGTAAAACTGTTTTTCTATATGATTACAGAAACAACTCCACAATGCAGATCTTCGTTAAGACACTTACTGGAAAAACAATTACCTTGGAGGTTGAACCCTCTGACACCATCGAAAATGTCAAAGCAAAAATTCAAGACAAGGAAGGAATCCCCCCAGACCAACAGCGTTTGATCTTCGCCGGAAAACAATTGGAAGATGGTCGTACTCTATCCGACTACAATATCCAGAAGGAGTCCACCCTCCACTTGGTGCTTCGTCTTCGTGGTGGTATTATTGAGCCATCTTTGCGTATCTTGGCCCAAAAGTACAACTGCGACAAAATGATTTGCCGCAAGTGCTACGCCAGGTTGCACCCAAGGGCCACAAATTGCCGCAAGAAGAAGTGTGGACACACAAACAACCTCCGTCCCAAGAAGAAGTTGAAGTAGACGACTGGTACTGTGTCGGTGTTTTTTTTTATTTCTTTCTATGAACTTTCATTGAAGAAGACCGAATTTTTGAAATTCGTTTTGTAAAATAAATTTGTGTCGCTTAAGTTGACTCATAGAAAAATTTCTTTTATTTATGAAATTCCGGTATTCACTCCTGTGAAGCTAAACGGAATTCTTATTGGGAGCTTGATTTGGTTTATTTTTGAGAAGGGAATCGTCTGCGGAAATGATGGACGAAATAATTGACGGCAAATTTTGTGGGACTGGTTTGGATTTTAAACTTTTTGCGAGTATGGACTTGCATTTATGCATTTACAGCTTTGTACTAGAATCGAGGATTGACTTAAATTCAACATGTAGTTATGGAGTTTATTTAATGTATATACATCAATAAGTAAATTTAACTACGCTAGCTGAATGGGAACAAATTGCCTTTAAGTAAATAACGATAAGCTTATGGATATTAAGGTCATTATAAATAGCTAATTAAACTGGGATGTCGAAACATTTTGTCGAATATTTTATCAAATATAAAATCGAGTCAATAACTAAAATAGCAATAGTTCGGTCAATGTCAAAAAATCAGTCGAATAAAAAACGGTTGATTTAAGTTGGACCCTCGTTTCGTTATTCATAATGACGTCCTAAATCATTCCACTGCCTCAATCAAAGGTAACTTTTTTGACATATCGGACCTATCACAGAATCCATCTTAATTGAAAAGCTGTAGGTAGGTATTACTGAATCCGATTGAAACGGAAATATTATAGCTTTCTCTACGACAAGTTATTCCTCTCGTAGTCAGGTGGAAAATGATTGTTTTAGTAAAAATTTAGGTACAGTATTTGACTGTTAAACTTTCAAATTTACTAATCAAAAGAATTAAACCGACATTGTAGTCGAAATTTTAATCAAATTTGGGTAGAAATTCATGTATTGACTACAAAAACATGAAAACAAAAAAAAAATTAAAAAAAAGAAAAACGAACTAATTTGTTTTTCAAGCTGTCATGCAGCCCATCATCAGCGTACACCTCGGTACTGGGTGTAATTCGCTGATGATGGGCTGCATGACATCTTGAAATGCATACAAATAAAGTGGAAAAAAAATTAAAAACAAATTAGTTCGTGTTTTTCTTTTTTGTTTTTTAATTTTTTTTTCTGTTTATGTAGTCAATACAGGAATTTCTACCTAAATTTGATTAAAACAGTATATGACGCTTATAAGAAAATGCAAAATGCCACAATTTTTGTTTCTTATAAGCGCGTGTTTCTTATACCCTAACCACTGATATAAGAAACAATTTTCTAATAAAAAACACGGATAGAAGAAACAGAAGTTTCTTATAGAAAATGTTAAAAAAACGCGCTTACATCTATTTTTAAATAACAATGATAGGTGATAAAGCAAAAACTGGAACAATTACATCTCTTGAATACCGTAGCACTGTTTCATGCCTTTCATTGTTTTATAGTTATTTTATAGATAATGCTCTAATGTCTGATAAAATAGCCAGTTGGATTCCTCTCCTCAAACTATTCAACCGTAATACTCGCGCTTCTCGGAATGCTCATCACTCAGTCTACCCTTGATCCCAACATCCGACTTTCTGTTAAGTAAAGATATTCATTCTTTAGCCATACAACTCGAATGTGCAATGCTTTATCCGGCTCTATTCCCCCCCCCCCCCCACCACAATTTTGATATTCAGAAATTCAAAACCATTGTGCATCGGTATCTTCTGTTACGTCCTTCCCTACTTTTCCTGTGGTTGATCATTTTAAGGGTAGTCCAAACCCCTTTAGTCTGCGCATCATTATAAAAAAAAAATTAATCACAAAACAAAATATATGGTGTATACATACTGAAATAATTCTATAGCAGACTGTAGTAATAAAATAAAATTTAGGTTTCTTAAAAATATCGTTCAATGGTGGTTTGAGTTTGATTCCTTCCTTCGTTTGAAAAGAAGATCCTTAATTTTTTCGAGGAATCCCTCATATTCCTCATTGTTGTCTAAATAACCATTTAAATTTTGTTTTCAATTTCTCACAAAACATAAACTAATGTCGATTTCGTTTCAATAAAAACATCGATCTGCCGTCAATTCGCGGTCAATTTTTTTTTTTGAAAATCAGATGAGTTTCAAATTAAAACCAATTTTTTTCTGGAAAAACATATCCGTATTGAATCTGTTTTCCGAGACGGATTCAAATTGGGCTTGTACACAGATTCTTATGTCGTTTTTATTTGGCAATCCGGAAGTCGTCCGGACTCTTCTGAAAGTGTTCACTTGGGAAAAAATGACAGTTCTAATTCTGAAAAGAGGAGAATTTTGCTTCTGGATTTGAAATCAGAATCGGAACCAGAAGCACGCACACACTCACATCCACTAAATGGCAAATTCAAATTAATTTATTCATGTCATTGTATTGTTTTGGTTTGTCTGAAATTTTGTAGTTTCAATTCCAATTTTCAAAATTGAATTTTTTTCCCGTGGGTAGGTGTAAAACCTTCAAAAGGCTCTATGAGGACCGAAAAACGCGTGCTCATAGGATTGTGAGATTCTTACTGCACTAAAAACACCTCCTCCTCACGATTGCAACTAAGTCCTCTTTCACACAAGGAAACTGAGTTGCCAACAACTGGGAGTTTGTGGGCGAGAAGTAAGGGGAATGAAAAAAATCTCCCCGGTCAACGATTTGAAAAGATTTTTTTGACGTTTTGCTTTGCATTCCAATTAGCCCGACAAAATCTTCTTAGTTTCCTCCTCAGTTTCTTGGTGCCAGTTTTTTCGTGTGAAAGGTACAACGCAATTAAAGGAAAACGTCAAAAAAATCTCCAGCAACTGGTTTCCCTGTGTGAAAGGTGACTAATTACCCTTACCCTTAAATATTATAATATAAACTTCAAAACAAAATATTAAATCGGCTTAATCAAAGAAAAAATAATTCAAAATCTGAAACAAATACTTGAACTAATTTAAGCTAAAAAAAAGTACGCCATTTTATTTGTTAGATAAATAATTTGAATTTATGAAAAAATATTTAAAAATCTGTGGAGCGGTTTTTGAGAAAAAAAGTTTTTTTTTAAACTTTTTGAAAACATTTTTCAAAAAAAATTCAAAAACGCCAATTCATAGGTATTCAATAAATACATATAAATATAATTTTTGAAAAAAAAAATTAATGAGCAGTTTTCGAAATATAAATTAAAAAAAAAAATTTTAAATGATTTTAAAAATACAAAAAAATACTAATTACAAATATTGGTACGCGGTATAATTTGGGCAACCTAAACCTATATATGTGTGAAATTTCGAAAGAATCGGTTGAGTTTATGGGATAGTCGAAAGCAAAAAAAAAAACGGTCCGATGGAAAGTACTGTTTTTAGACATTTTTCTATTTTTTTTTCAGCCATATGATCGGTCGTAGCTAAAAGCCGCACCGATTTGTTTTTAATCAAAATCGTTTTTTTTACGGATGCGCGCACTAAAGCGGTTTTGACTACCCTTAAAATGAACAAGCACAGTGCGAGCGTTAGGAAAGTAGGGAAGGATGCAAGAGGAGATACCAATGCACATTGGTTTTGAATTTCTGAATATCAAAATGGGAGGGGAAAATAGAGCCGGGTAAAGTATTCCACATTCGCGTTGTACGGCTAAAGAAAGAATCTCTATACTTGACAGTACGTCCGAAGTTGGGCTCAAGGGTAAACTGATGAGCAATCCTAGAAGCGCGAGTATTACGGTTGAAAAATTTAAGGGGAGGAATGCAACTGGCTATTTCGCTGGAACAGTGTTTATAAAAATAGCGATAAAATAGTGAGAGACATATAACATTTCGACGATGTTCTAGAGATGTAAATGTTTCCACTATAGTTCTATCGCCAATCATTCTTAGAGCTCTATTTTGAATTCTATCCAAAAGATTAAAATGAGTTTTGGGAGCTCCTGCCCAAATGTGCGAGTTATACTCCAGCTTTGGACGAATGAAGGCCTTATAGATTACAGCCAGATCAGACGGGGAGAAGAATTTCTTGCACCTTCGAAGAAAGCCCAAACACTTTGCACCGTTTTTGGCGACATCAAATATGTGTTCATTCCACAAGAGGTGGTCTGTGATGCACATGCCGAGGACTGAAAGCTGATCGGTTTCTTCAATGCTAGTGCCGCTCATGGATAGCGGCATGGGGGGTGGGTTCTGCTTTAACGACAGAAAACAGCACTGAGTTTTTGAAGCATTAAATTCTACACGGTTTTTAATTCCCCATTGGACAATGCTGTCAAGATCAGAATTTAATGAGCTGATCATACGCTGCCGTTCCAGTTGCACATCCGAAAAACAAGGAGGTGCATCTAAAAACGAATATGAAAAGCTGAGAGTACTATCGTCAGCAAAACAATTAAGTGGATTAGAAGTTCCAGATAAGAGATCATTAATGAAAATGAGAAAGAGGGTCGGAGACAATACGGAGCCCTGGGGCACACCAGCATTTATTTTGTGAATATCAGACTTGAAACCGTCCAATACAACTTGTATTGAACGGTCCGAAAGGTAATTTCTAATCCAACGAAGAAGACATTCATCGATACCAAATGCACCCATTTTCGATAGGAGAGCTTGATGCCAAACTCCATCAAATGCTTTTGAAATATCAAGCGCAATAATCTTACTTTCTCCAAAACGATGTAAAGATTTGTGCCACTGTTCGGTGAGATATACCATCAGATCACCAGTGGACCTATTGCTACGAAAGCCATACTGCCGGTCATTAAGGAGCTTTCGTTCTTCAAGATATTTCTTGAGCTGATAATTAATCAGCGTTTCCATGACCTTGGAAAGAAGGGACGTAAGTGCAATTGGACGGTAATTAGATGGTGAAGAAGATGCGCCTTTTTTAGGGACAGGCTGGACAAATGCTGTTTTCCATCCACTCGGAAAGAGACCTGTAGAGTAGGACAGATAGAAAAGCTTACGCAGTGGTTTTGCCAGCGTTGAAGAACACCTCTCCAGAACGATGGGAGGGATACTATCCGGGCCAGCGGATTTGTTTATGTCAAGATCTTTGAGGACTCTAGCAACTGCACGAGTGCGAAAGAAGATTCGTCCCATAAAATCGTTTACGCTCTCAAGTACTGGAGGAGTCATAACACTTTCTGACAGCGTCGAATTAACAGCGAACTGCGCTGCAAGCAAATTGGCTTTTTCGCGAGAACTGACAAAAGGGGTGTCATTAAAGACGAGCGTTGGAACCGAAGAAGAATTTGAATTTCGAATAGTTTTTACAAATGACCAAAAATTCTTACTACCTTTGGGACATTGTAGTATTTTTTGCCTTAATTTTTGGTCATGCAAAAATTTGGTTCTACGAATGTGAACGTTGCAAGTCTTTCTAGCTTGTTGAAACTTTTTCCGGTATTCCTCAGTGGGGTTGGCTTTATAATTCCGGAAACTGACTTCTCTAACCTTAATAAGCTCTTTACAGCCGTTTCCGAGAAAAATAGGTTTGAACATAACGGTTATATGGCAGGTACCGTTATTTTTTGAGCTAAAAAAAACTTTAATTTCCCCTCTGTACAATACCTAAAAAACTTTATATACCAAGTTTGAAGCAATTCGACCGACCCGTTTGGGCTGTAGGTGTCTATACATACATACAGACAGACTGATAGACTGACAGACTGACAGACGGACAGACTGACAGACTGACAGACTGACAGACTGACAGACTGACAGACTGACAGACTGACAGACAAACATACAGACGGACAGAATTTTTAGACCATCTTTTTTCGTCTTCGCTATCATAGTAATGTCATGTTTGATTGTTATCTCAAAACTTTTTTTTCGACGAATGCATAACTTGCCTTATAGTACTCGTACCTATAATCGCAAGTAAAAAGTGCACGTGGATTTAGGAATTTCCCCGCGGAGCACAGTGGACCGACCCCATAGACGTGAAAAAACCCATGACGTAGATCACATATTTTGTGTTTTCTTATCTATAACGGATTATTGTTGACCAACAAAATACATGGGTTCCTTGTCTAAACCAATTAATTGAAGAGCAAACGGCTCTCAGTCAATGGTGAAATAAACTACGATTATTTTCTAATTTTAAGTAATTAAGTAGTTCACGTTAATATTAATAAAAGTGTTAATAATTGATCAATTTTGATTTTAAAAAAATGGCAGTGATTCGTAAATATATTATTTTTTTTATGACTTGAGTTTCAAACATGTGACTGTGTTAGTTTGCTACATAAAATGTGTTGAACAAGTGTAAAATTAATTTAATTAGTGCTTGATGATGCTTTGAATCCAAATTTTGTTTTTGAGTAGCTCTGAAAGTCTACTTTGTGTTTCAGAATCATCGGAAACAGCAAGACTATATAAAAATCTCAGGAGAAGATTAAATCATAAAGATCGTACAGTGCGGAAGAAGCACTTGCATTATATGTGGACACAAAAAAGACGCGAAATGCTTACAACGGTATTAGAAATCAATCAATTGATCATGGGCATTATTTGCATCCATCTGTTTATAAACTTGGTAAGGCAAAAAAGGAGTATTTTCCAGTAGAATGTGAAATAAAAGTTGATGATACTAGTGTAAATAATAATGTGTAAGATGTAAGCCACACGACTAACGTATTTTAAGAACGCAAGAACAAGTTATATACGAAAACGTTCCTGATGATAAGAAGCTTACTCATATCTGCAAATGGGGTGGGAATGGAAGTTCAGGTCGTAGAGCCTATAAGCAAATATTTCAAAACCAACAGAAAAGTCCCAGATAACTGGTATAGATGAGAACCTTATAAGACCATTTAATGTTACTAAATTCCTCTGGCTATAATATATTTTCCTCTGGCTATCTAGTACATTTTTTGAAGTTTCAAATATGCCTAAAGGAAACAAAAAGACATAAGTTCGTTCGTTGAACTTAACCCAGGGTCAACCTAGGTTTTTTTGACAATCCAAGGAGTTGTCAAGAAAACCTGGGTTTTTCGGGTCTCAAAAAAAAACACCCGAGAGTCATTAGGTTCGTTCGTTAAGCTTTACCCAGGGTCGACCTAGGTTTTTTTAAGAACTCCAATGATTGTCAAAAAACCTGTTATTTTTCGGTTCTCGAAAAACACCCGGGGCCATTAATTTTATGTTGCAGAAAAGCAAGTTATGTCGTTTAATAATTAAAACTTGAAATTTGTTAATTTAGTATCTTAGTATATTTTTGTTGGGCCTATGCACAATCCACAACTTTAAAGGTTTCCATTTTGCATGCCTGTGTCTGAAAATTAATTTTAGTAGTTATCAGATGTGTAATTTTTTCTTTTATGTACCTATTTGTTGCGGTTATTATCATCACTATCATTCCATTCTTCTTTTTGCGCAGCATCTGAAGAACGCTCTTCAAAGGACGCAATAGTTTCCTCTATATCAAACGTCATTATTTCCATTTCAGTCATATAATCTAATAGGATATTACGTGCTTCTATAATATTTAAATCTTTTACAGATATTTGAACCATAAACTAATAACTTAAAGACCAAGACCAGAAACCTCTGCTTTCATTTGACATTTGCCTACAAGCTGAAACACACACACAAGTAACATTTCTTTTCCTCTTCCAATAGACACATTGATAAAAACGCACACAAGAATCTTTTCTGTTCCTCTTCCTATAGACAACACAGCCCTAGTAATTTGTTTTTGTTTTGCTTTTCGATTTCCCATCTATTCATGGATAGAGTTTCAAAGCTACAAATACAACAATGTAAACAAATGGGTTTGGGTGAAACGTGTGAAGGTTTCCGATCTTAGTATGGCTTATTTGTGATTTGAACACTATTGTTGTCATATTGGTTTAGAGTTACAGCACATGCCAAAGAAAACACGTTTACAAATTCCTTAATATATTTACAATCCACCATCAGAGCCACAGTTCGGAGAAAAAATCGTTTAATATCGGAATGCGAAGCTGTTATTGTATAGTCCCATCCTGAAACTAAGGACATTATATGAGCAACGTCTACTCGAATAAGCGTTCTAGCAGGTCGTGTATTCCTTTGTTTCTTTTCATCAGTCCTAGCAGCCCATTGGAAGCATGAAACAATGTAATTTTAAGTAACATATTATTGAATGACCGGCACTTCATTAACAAAATGGCTCGGCCATAGTCACTATAGCTTGTGATGGAGCTTTAAGTCCTGCTCTTAGCAATCTATCTAACCAAAATGTCATAAACACTGTGTCATGACATTCGGTAATCATTGGCTGATAGGGACTGTGATTTGTCAACATTTATCGTAGCAGTAGGTATTTAGAAAAATATCAAATAATTCAAATTTTTTAATAAATTCTCCAGTGGCGTCTACCGATATTTCTGCTTTATCATCCATTGTCCGCAAGTATTCGCTATGTATCTGATTTTTTGTAAAATAAATTACAAACAAATTTAAAGATCCCAGTTCACGAATAGCGCCGTCGCTGTTGAATTTTTGTATTTTCCATTTTAATTTGTCTATTAATGTTTATAGGCCTTATATTAGTAGGAATATCCTGTCCAAAATGCACGCTGTCTCTCTTCTCTCAGTATCCACATATTTTCCAGCACTCATTCCTGCTAATAGCGAGTTTTATTCAAGAAAAGATCTGCTCTTTCCAAAAGATCTCATCTCTTTGAATTTTGAGAGTTTCATTCCAACAAAAAGAGCAAATCTGGATCAAATCTTAATACGAAAGATTGGATCTCTGATGGGTTGGCAGATTTGATCTCAATGCACACATACATGCAAAAAGTCTTCTGTCAAGGGTCAAATGGAAAATATTTTATAATTAATGTGCCAATCCGTGCTAAAAAAATAAAGAAATAATGGACGAACAAGTTAATAATTTTTATTTTATAAATTCAGTGGAGTTTTTGATTGCTTCGTCTTCGTCTTCCTCGTCATTTGATGAAAAAGATGTGTTTTTTTTCAGAAATGTGTCAGTCATTCACCAAAACTACAATTAAATATCGAAAAAAGTTTCATTGAAAAGATCAAACCTTGATTTTGAGAGGAGATCTTTAAAATTTGAATGAAACTCGCTATAAGTATTTTCCAATATTCTTTCTTTCTTTACCTCTAATATATTATTGTAAACTTTCTCATGATATATATTTTTCGAGTATCGATTATTTTTAATATCAAATCCACATGTTGCCCATCTTGTGGTTTCTTTTTTGCGCAGGCCGAAATTTTATTGCACATGACTTGTTGGTGCAGTATCCAAAAAATTGCAAATATTCCCCATCTTTCCAATATTCAGTTTACGGCAGATTAAATGCACATGGAAAATTATATCTCTTTCTTATGGCATCATTATAACAGACGTCCAAGTGAACTTTTTTAATCTACTTAGTTTTATCATATGGTTTTATTTTTTGCCATTCTTCGCAGGTCAGAAAAAGATGAAAAATCTCCAAATTTTCCCTCTTGGCTTCACCACCGTCATAAGAAGAAGAAATGCCTCTTTTCTTAAAGAGTTGTTCCTTGATGATTCGGGGAATGTAAACGTTTTGTGTTTTTTTTTCGGGAATATCAAGACCATTGTTTTTAATGCCTCATAAAGGTGTCCATTATTGTTTCCCCTCAAATAATTATAACATGTTATCGGTTTCCAGACCTCCCCAAGATCTTTGCTTTCTTCAATACATCTGACGAAACAGGTGGTAGATCACTTGTTACAAAGTGAGCAATATAGGTAGAGATATCTCTTAATATCTCATCCTTTTTTATCATAGGCTTTCGATCAATAATTTTTTTTTCAAAGAGAAGGTCTAAAAATTAAAAAAAAAATTAAATTGCTTAAGCTTTTTAAAATGTTTGTTTGTTAGTAAATGATTTCCGCTTTCTTTGGATTTTTTGTATTATTAAATACGTGCGTCGTCGGGGATACATATTTTTTTTTCAAATGTAACATTTTTTCACAATAATTTTAGGGGAAACTGTAACATATACAATATGTACCTATATGTATGTATATAAGTTTTGTAATATTTTTAATTTATAAAATAAAAAAAATGTTAATAGTACTTTAATCAGATATTTTTTTTAAATACAAGGATTTTTTTTTCGTTCGAAGCGATACATAAATAGTTTCGACTGCATAACACTGGGAGTCATTCATTTAAAACTGGTGGTGTAGGAAAGAATGCTCTAAGTTAGCAGTCAAGGTCTATATCCACCGCATCATTGTCTTGTCGAAAAGAGAAAGGAAGCCAATTCACGAATTCAGTATCTATATTAGCTGTGTTTTGTTGGGAATCTATCCATTGTACCGTGAGTAATTCCCAAAAAAACGCATCGATCGTAGCATGGACCGTAGCTTTTTTATTTTTGTAAAAATCGTACACCTGTACAGCAGTCACAAGTAATGAAAGAGTCTTTTGCAAAGTAATATTATTAAAAAATAAAAATTAGGAACAATAATTAGCTTTTATTCGTATAAAATAGGAAGTAGAAAAACGTACCAATATTTAATTTATGTTTCAAACCTATTTCTTGTGTTCACTTTTTCTGCATTTGCAATTTTAAATTCGAACATTTATTTTGCACCAATAGAAAGGAAATGATAAGTGAACGGGTTTGTTCATAGACTATGATCAAGTCCCTTTTTACACAGGTCAATTTCTGTATTGCTTTAAAAACTGTCTATGCCTTTCACACGAGGAAACACAATTGCCGGAGATTTGCTTGTTTCCTTTTAATGTTTCACACTACAACGTAGTTTAAATTGTTCACTCCTCTTACATTTCCCCTTTATATTTCATGCTTTTATTTATTTTCTGAGTAGAGTTTTATTTTTCAAGTCAATTTACAAATTTATTTTCTGAGTATGTTTAGCTTTCAATTCAATATTCACTCAACAGAGATCATACTGCTCTTAATATACGCGGATTAAGGAACAAATAGTTAACATTTGGTTTGCAATTTCCATGCACATGTCCAGAAAAAAAAACAATCGGATCACAAAATTGTACGCCCAGTCCATGTCCATGTAGTGAAGCGAATACCGTTCATGGCCAACGTCCATTAGACAGTGAGGAAAAAGCACATTTTCTGAAGTTCAGTTGCCGCTTAGTGCGCATAGGTGTGATTCAAACTGAAGAACGATCGCCCCAAATGATCGTTCGATTTGTGCCAAAACACAAACTTTTTAAGTTGCTCGAATCTCGGACTGAATAGTTTTTGCATGTGTGCGCACTCTAATATAAGTCCATGGTATTCACTTTAGCAACCACACTGTTGCAAAACTGTGAGTTGCATATGTGCGCGTCTGACATTATAGCTCAGAATTTCATACGAATAAATATTTTGCGGCGCAGCAGTTCCTCTATAGTGCAGTTCCACTCAATGCGGTTTGTCTTCTCAAATTGCTTTTTGTGTAGATCTAAATAAAAAGATGATTTTTTTCACCAAACTCCGTTTATTTACAACTATCAATAAAAATTGGGCTTGGTTAGTCAAAAATAAAAGTAAAACGGAATTCATTCGATAAATATTGGTTTCTTTTTCAAAATGCATATCAAAATTTGTTAAAATTGATTAATTGACATTAGGGGTATGCAAAATTGGAGATATAGGTGCAATTTTAGACGTACTTTAGAAAATAATTGTGCAAAGAATACAGTTTTTAATAGTAAAGGTCAGAAACTTTTCAGAAGAACAGCTTATAATTTATTAAAAAATGGAGTTATCTAAGATTTGAGAAATATAAACTGGCCAACTATTAAAAAAGAATCAAAAAGATCGATTTGTCTTACGAATGAAATTAATAATTATAACACTCCATGAACACATCCATTGAGATTCAATTCAATTATCAATCGTACCAACAAAACTAACAAAATCAGAATCGAGACTCGACTGAACGTCAACCAGCCATCCTCCGTAGCTTCTACTTTAGCTTTTTATCGACCGTAGAGAATTGTATGTAAAATGTTACGACGGATAAACTTACGGCGGATAAATTTCCCAATAAAACACGGCTATTGTAATCGAAAACTTTTGTGATGACAATTTGAATGAGGTTATGAATTATGAAATTGAATTTTTCAGGATTCTTAACAACTTTCCGATTACGATGGAATTTGTGAGTTTTTGAATAATAGAAGCCATAAACTTCGGGATAGGGTTACCAGCTATATAAAAAAGCCTGATTTTCGAGAAAAAGCCTGACGATTTAGTTATGTTCTTTTTCACAATTTAAAGAAAAAATAAAATGCACTCCTGGATCGCACGTACTTGCTTCTATGTTCGATTACATTATATACAAAATATTTCTAATAGAAAAGGCTAAATGTATTTTTAAAGTCTTTTTTCACTTAATTTTTTTTATAAATGTATAAAGATTCTTAAATTTGTTGGTGTTCTCTATCATTGTAATTTCAACTTTGATTAAAATCTCGAGTTCGATTTTTTCCAAATGCAAAACTTGACCCTTAGTACCTATATCGCAAGCGAAAATAATGACAAAAAACACATAAGTATCTAATCCAGCAAGCGGTCGTAGAAATTTATATATGTATACCTAGATACTGAATTCGTATACTTTTCTCTACAAATAATCTAAAGCCGATCCACCATGTTTTCATAGGCTAAACAGAGGATTCTTTCCATGCAACTACATACATTACATATCTGAAGAATACCGTAAGTCTATTTTTTTTTTAATTTTAACCTTTGCTTATTTTATTCAGCTGAGGGTCGATTTTTCAATCTCTAGCTAAACACGAAGTTAGTTGCTAGATAAATAAACTTACTTCACTATTAAACAACCGGAACCCAACATCGAATTTTTCAATCAAGAAAAATATATAGAATAATTTAATTTGAATGTCACTTTTATTTCGAGTAAACGCAGCTTATGACAAAACAGTTACTACCAAAAAAATAAATCTCAAGCTATCCGAAAAACAAATACAAATTTTATCTATCCGATTTTTGTTGTTTATGATCATAAATGGATAAGGCAATCGTATCGACATTGAGACATTCATTTTCCACAACTCTTTTGGTGCGTTTTTTTGCAATCCCCGGGGGAATTGGTTGAAAAAAACGACCAAGGCGCTTAGTGAAACACTTGGTAGCACTATTAATTTGAAAGATGACATTTGAAGAACAGCTGTAATGCAAGAATAAAATAAACATCACTGTTTGCCTCATCCTCATTCTTCTAAAAATCATCGGGTTGATTTGTTTTGTGTAATTTCGATATATTTATTGAATTTAAACTAGTTTTCTATTAAAATAACATAAAAAGAACCAAGTTAATTATTATTTATACAAAAAAATGTGAACCAAGTAATTTGAAAATTGAAATCAAGTATTTTGGAAATTGTTTTTAGCCGATATGATTTTCTTTTAATGTAATTTTCACAAATACTGTGGTACATAGAATTTAACTACTTGAAAACTACCCCATTCGTCGGTCACTGCTGACATGATATTAGTGGACGAGTTACTTATTCGGGCGGGACGCTCAGTTCCTATGTCAATAGGAATATAGGTCTGAGCAAGAACGGACGACGATCAAGAAGATTGAAGTATGCCAAGGATGTAGCAGAGAATCTGTATTGGGTTGCTCCCGTGTACAACAAAACGCAGCCGAAAACAATCTCAGAGAAACCTTTGTTTTGTTGTTTATTCAATTCTTGTTAATTGAACGAATATCAACTTCAGGAAATACTTTTTTATTTAATAATAATTTCACAGTCAAGTTTTAATATACCTATAATAAAAATAAACGCAAAAATGAAATTCGCTGTAGAAGGTTGTGCTAATGGCGAGGTGGAAAAAACCATAGAGGCAATACAAAAGTGAAAAATGTTAAAATTGATTTGTTGTTGTGTTGCGGAATGTATATTAAAAGGTAGGTTAGGTTAGGTTGACATGGCCGTCTGGAAAACAACTGACACACTTATGTCGATTTCGTTTCAATAATTGGGATTCGCTACTAAAACCAATACTTTTTGGCTTTGAAACGAACGATTACGGACCGAATCTCTTTTTGGGACTGTGTGTGTTGCTTGGCAGCTCTAAAAAAAAAACAAATCTTCAATTCGTTAAAACATCATTATTTCGTTTTAATTTCCCGATTCCGACGCGGGGGAGTTCCTAAACCCACTTGCACTTTTTTAATATTTGTTTCCAAGAAGTTTATAACAATTTTTTTTTTATTTTTTAATGCATTAATTTACTTTTTCTGTACACTGCCACAAAATAAAAATTAATTCACAACACAACAATTGAGAAACTTCAAAACAAATATTGTAGTGTGTGTAAGAATCTGTGCACAAATCCGTTTTGAATCCGTCTCCAAAAAGAGATTCAATACGGATCTGTTTTTCCAGAAAAATATTGGTTTTAATTTGAAACGAATTTGATTTTCAGAAAAAAATTGACGGCGGATCGACGGCAAGTCGATGTTTTTGTTGAAACGAAATCGACATTAGACCAAATGCTCAGCCAAACCAAACAAAATTGATAATTATCTGACATGTCAAAATGTTAGTTTTGAAGTTTCTATACATTTTATCGATAACTTAGTGAAAAAGTTTGTTGCGGGCGCCTGGGTTAATCCGTTCGGCTGAACTTAGATATTCGAACCCTGAAAGGAAATAAATAAAAGTATAATAGAATTTAATCAAATAAATATAAATATAGCTACTTAAAACTTAAAAATAATTACAAACAAATAATCTTACCAAACCAACGAACCCGTCACCACACTTTTGTTTCGTAAAGTCAAGTCACATAGGTAAACAGAAAAAGAGATAGACTACTTGTAACCAGAGATTCTTATTCCCCGGATTTGGGTAAATAAGCTACGACACTTCTTTGTGTTGTTTTTGTTAATGACGTCATTGGTGAAACAAAGTATATTAAATAACTAATTGCAGATTTTGTCATTGATTCGTGACTTAAATGCTTATGTGTTATGACGGTTCAGGGATCTATTGAATACAATGGATGTTGCTGGTGTATTCTCTATAAGTAGAATAGTTTTTTTTTTGGAGGCCAGTGATAGTTGACCTGAGGGGCGCTGGTACCGTCTGGGAGTAATTTAAAGTAAGCTTTCGGGGCATTGCTTGGGAGGACAATAATGGAGTTTTGTGTTAAGATGTGTTTTGTTTTGTTTGGATGTTTTTTTTTGATGCCGGGTCTATTTGTTGTTTTACAAGATTATAATTGGTTCTGGGTAAGGTCAGGCAGAGTTTAAAAGGGTATTCATGCAGCTAGAGAATTTTTCGCTTTACCGAGAGATATAATTATCCACCGGATGTTCGCATGAACACCCCCTTAAAAATACTTGCGTGAAGGTGGTAAATAAATAGACATTCGTTCAATTATAATCGTGAGTTAATTTTATCGGCTTGGTCGAATACTTTTTCCAAACCAACTTTGACAGTTTGTTTTGGTGGACATAAAAATTATTCGGTTTCGGGGGTTTACCGGGTTTCGGCCATGGCAAATACCCTAAGAATAATGTTTAGTTTGTTTCCACTTTACGTTTACACGTGTCCTTTTTGTCGTCGAATCCGGTTTGCTTAGTTTTTTTGTTTCCTCGTCGCTGTTTTACGTCCTGTTATCTGTCAACGTCGTTTTAGGTTTCGGAAATTGTTTTCTCGGCAATATCGAGATTAAGGAAGCCAATGCTAATATAAAACGAACCGAAAACAAGACAAAATATTACAAGCTCCACCTGCTGGTCAATAACTTCGGTTTATAAACCTGATTTTGGCTTCGACAATTTTTGGAACACACCCTGAAGTTGTTGGTACTGCTTGAAATGGGTTCCACTTCACCACAATCAAACTGGTATGAAATAGAAACCATACCTATACTAAGCCAGCGATATACAATACGGTTATGGTAAAGATGGTAATCAGGTGATGTTTTCCTGTTAAAATAGGATCATCCGACTTAGTCTTCTTGTTAGTATGAGCTATTTTCCTCGTAGTGGCATAATAGGGCTATCTCTATCTTACCTGTATGATTTTCTTCAGGGGGCATGTTGACCTATGAATGGTATTCGATTTAGACAACTGAGAAAACAACCATAAATGAAAAAACAAGACGATCGATTGGACGCACGTTACGGAAATACAATTTTTAGAAATTAAAGTTTTAAATTAAAAGTTTAAAAAGAAAAAAAAAACGATAAAATAATAAGTTCGGCTCGGTGTGTAACTTCATTGTTGAATCGGTATTTGGTAGTAAAATGTTTACTTGTTTTTTTGTAGAACCTTTTTTTTTTGGAGTTTAACATCCGTATTTTCGTCCACTGTCTCTCGTTCTTTTGTGCGAATCATAAACACTTCCAATAAAAAGATTCAAAAGTGGTGAGTTTAGTATAAAAAGGAGTTTATTGAAAAGATTAATAAGTAGGAATCAATTTCTAGGTGTCTAATTTCTCGGCGGTCCTTAGAGGATTCCCAGTACAGGGCCGCCGCATCATATTTGAATTACATCAAATTTATTTACATCAATTTTTTTCATCAATTTTTTTTCAACATTTTGTGTTCACCATCTTTCATCTTTAATTTGTGTGTGTTACACTGGGTAAAACGAATCCGGAGTCTCATCGATCCGGATCACGTTTATTATCTGCGTTCAACAACCAGATCTCAGACTTGGACAAATTTTGGCCTGGATATTACGGGGTGCGAAAAAGTTCTATCCGAGACAATGGGTGCTCCACCGCATTCGTCGGCCGTACAAGAGTCCTGAAAAAAAAAAGAAAAGTCCGTGAGTCTTTGATTATTAAAAAAGAAAAAAAAATATAATACTAGAACAAAAAGCCTATCGATAAATATAAACGAAATTTTTGTGTTACGTGATTGTCTCTTATTTATTATATACTTCTATTAATACATTTACTTTATATGTTGCATCGAAATTCAATATTTAATTCATTTCGTCTCATTCAATAGAATAGTTTTTTTTATTAATATATAATACCCTTCCTTATTGTGCTGTAAGTGAGAAAAGTCGGTTTCGGCAGAGGATTCCGCGATTTTATTGAATTTGTTTTTGAGTCCCTAGCTATACCTCCAAAGAGCTCTCTAGAGGTAGGAAAATTAGGGTCTGTGCGTTTTTGCTGTAACATTTTAAATACTGCATAGGTATATCCTTGCTTTAGTGTTTTTTTTGTTAGTACATTCTGAATGAAACCGTTTTTGTTCACGTTTTTTTATTTGTTTAGTTTCATTTTTTTTATATAGTTAATTGTACAAATTTTGGTTGGTTAAATTTGTTTTTTTTGGTTAAATTTTTTTTGAATATTAAATTAATTTTGCCTATGAAAATAAATCCTTATTGTGATGGTTGAAAAGAAAATAATTTTCTGTGGTTTTTCTGTTTCACCTAAGTGAAATCATGTTAAATTGAAGTAATTTTTCAGTGGGTGCTGAAGGCGGCTGAAGGTTTCGGTGAAGATGGTATGATCTGAAACCGATCATCCACCATCTTGGGGGAATCTAAGACTGGCCGAAGATTCCTAAGGTAGGGTGGGTAATGGCCTCACTGCAACAACATCCGCAGTGCCTTGATGTGACAATATTCCGTCCGTCTTTATCTTCCAATTTCCTTTTCCTTTCCTTAGGCCTGATATGTGTTTTTTTGTTTGCAGGTGAGGTTAGGTTTCCGGGGGCAAGATCCCCCCCGTCCGACGAGCTGATGCCGTGCGTAGCAAGCAGGCCACGCCACCCGGAACTTAGCATTCTATCCCTTTTCCGAAATATTCCTTTCCAATATCCTAGCCCGTCCTTTTTCCTACCCATCCCCACTACCGCGACCAATCCACCTCCTCTTGCCCGCAACAATTATGGCGCCCAACGTCGCTAAAGCGTTTTTTCAACGTAGTTGGAACGTTTTTTTGACGAGTTAGTTATTATAGTCTTTGTTTCAGTTCGTTTATGTTGTGAAGTACCCAACCAAACTTGCTGTAAATTTTTAAAACTCGTAAGTCTGCAACAGGAAGGCCTCAGGCGTACCTAGTTGTATTGCGACGAGTGTTTGGAAATTTACAGCGACTGCGGTTAATAAGTGTTATGCGTTTTATTTGGCATTACTGAAGTTTTTGAAAAAGGCGTATGTCTGCATCAGGAAGGTCACAGACGAACCTAGGTGTATTGCGACGTTCTTTTGCAAAAGTTTGAGTGAGATCAGATAGCGTATTTTAGTATTGTTTTCCCTATTCCTATCCTTACTATTTTTACTATTCTATTTCTAATTTTCAATTTTCAATTCTAGTCTTGTCATTTTCTATTTGGTAGCGGTGAGTGTGAGTGACGTTTAGTCCGACAGCACCGTTCCAAAATTTTTGTCCAGTTCTATCTCACCGTTTCATGTCTTCTAGCAAGGTCCTTGAGACAGACTAGAATTGCGGGAACGGTGAGAGAAAACTTTGTAATGTGATTTGTTAGTGTTTCTAGTAGTTTTCCCATATTAGTATTGTCACATCAGGGATTTTAGTTCGTCCGTCTGATGTCTTTTATTTTAGTGATGATCGTAAGTAGGATCATACTATGTCGCTAAGAGAAACCACCGTTTAGAAGGTGCCCGAAGCACCCCGAAAGCTCATGTTACGAAAATAATTACTTAATACCTACAAGTTATTCTAACTTATATACGTGAAAGTTTAAACATTTTAAGTTTTTTTGTGAAACGTATATGATGTTAAATATATTTTCGATTTTTGATTCAATGTTTTCAGTTTTAGTTTCCCTTGTTTATTTTGGTTAAGAAATTTTCTTACTAGTTTAAGTTCTTTTTTTTGAGAAAAGAAATCTAGTTATAAAAAATTAAATTATAATAATTTCAATAGTTTCCTTTCTTATATTCAAAAGATTTTTTGGTTGATTTAATTAAGAAACTTAGTTAAAAAAGTTTGGTACGTTATAGTTTTGTTGTACGTTTTTCATTGCTGGAAACTTTTTCGGAACAGTTTTCTGTTATTAGCTTATGTTAGGTGTTTATTTTTTTCTTAAGTTTATTATTTATTGTTTCCTTTTGTTTTGTTATTATTTTTTTTGGTTTAGCTTCAAATCAGTTTTTAAAAATATAAAATAGTGATATTGAACAATACATGTAGTTTAGTTTTGTTAAATTTAGGTTCTTTTTCAAAATAAAAAAATCTTTAAATTTTTCAAAAACTGTTTTTATTAAATATAATTTTTTTTGTAATTAACTCGTTTGTTTAGTGTTTTTCAATTTCGTTATATATATTTTTTTGGATAATTATAAAACATAGTTACTATTCCGTTTTTTTAGATTTTTGATTATTGTTTTTTTTGAATTCGGTTTTTGTTATTTTTGAAAATTTAAAAATATTTTGATTTATGTTTTTTGGTTTTCTAATAATTTTTGTTATTTTTTTAATTAGTTTTTGTTGTTATTTTTGAAATTTACTCCTTTTTTTTGGATTTTTTTTCATAGTTTATCAAAATTGATTATTTACCTTTTTTTTTGATGTATTCATTCATTCAGTTTGTTCATCTTAATTTTCTTTCGGTACTTTGACAAAACAAGTTATTTTCGTTATTTATTTACATTTTTCTTTATTTTTTTTTCTCATTTAATTATTCTTTTGGTTACAATATTTTTTTGTTTGGCTTAAGTTAAACAGTTTTTTTCATTAATTTAGTTTGCTCTGATTTTTTTTGTTAAGTTTTGTTTAATTTACATATTTTTCTTGAGCTTTGAACTCTTACTAAAGTTCTGTAAGTTTTTTTGTTACATTATTTTTTTTTGTTCGGGTTTGAAAAACTCACCATTTTTTTGTTTTGTTGTGATTTGTTTTGGTCGTTAAATTCTCCTGCTGAATTAGTTGACTAGTTGAAATTCAAAATGGCGCACGGAGACAGGGAGGAACAGAATCGTATCAGTAAAATGATAAGAGATGCTGAAATTGATGAAGCAAGAGTTACTAGGTCAACTACACACAATTTAGACACCGGTAACAGGCACCGAGTATTACACTCACCTCTAATCAGTGATAGGCGGGTCCGTTCCACATATCAAAACATAGTTAGCCCTGGTGTTCCTTCACCTAGTGGCCAAAATACGAGTGCTCACACGTCTTCAATATCAACTCCGTCTTACAGCGAGATTAGCAACACGGGAGCCGCATCAGTGACACAACCAGAAAGTTTTGGTGCTCTCGACAACACAATCCGGCCAAATGTGGATAGGGAAGTTGAGGATAGGGCCCCAGGTATTCCGACAAACCATGGTTCGAGGGGAATCCTCGAAAGTATAGCGAGGACTTTACCTTTACCTAAAACGAAACAAAAAAAGATTATATCGGAAGATTTAGAAGATTTCATAAACCTAGGAATAGCTAAAGGGATATCTACCTGCAGAAAAGGGTTAGAGCAGGATATAACCGCACATTTAAGTGTCGAAATCGAGAGACAACTCAGTGGTTTTCTCGAAAAATTAAATTTGGCTCTGCCAACTTCAGCTTCAGCCGACAATAACCAGCCGAGACAACCATCTATCCCGCCACCGACGTTGAATACTTTGCCTGTAGGTCCACGACCGATAACAGGTAATAACCCCACTGTTGCAGGGCCTCCCCCAGTAGTACAAAATCATTCAGCTAATCAAGGTAGGAGTGCATTCGTACCGGTAACACGTCTGCGTAGAACCATTCCAGTATCCGTAGCTTCAGATAGGTCTTTCCAACCTCCGACCAATCCGCAAGTTTTTTGGGGCTACCAAACTCCGTACACCCCTTTCCCATTTCCACCTCCAGTAATACATCCATATGTTAATTCGGGATACAAATCACCTGTTAAGGTGGATAAATGGGGTTTGAAGTTTGACGGCCTTTCCGACAAATTAACAGTCGAAGATTTCGTGTTTAGGCTGGAAAAGTTACAAAGTCGTTACGCTTGTTCGTGGAATGAGATTCTTAGAGACTTCCACCAATTACTCTCCGGATCAGCCTACGATTGGTTTTGGCAGTTTCAGGTCGATAGAGAGTTCGACTGGCCCACTTTAAAAGAGGCGTTATTTTGTCGATACCAAAACCCCATGACTGATCTTGAGATAGTCCGAAACATTTTGGACCGGAAACAGTATTCCTACGAAAGTAGCGAAGAATTTTTTGCGGCCATAAACAAAATGAGGTTTCAATTGAAAATGCCGATTCCCGAGGCAGACATGGTCAAAATTATCAAGCGAAACTTGAATGAGAAAATCCGAAATTTAGTGTTTCCACAAGCCATTTTCTCCCTTGATCAGCCTCGTTTTGTGTGTAGGGAAGCGGAAGCAGCTTTTCCGAAGAGAGATAGGGATATACCCGTGACTAAATCATCTGGTAGGCCTCCGAATAAGTATAACGTAAATGAGCTGGAATATGAAGAAGAATACCAGCCTCCTGATGAACAACTGGCCGCTTACCAATTCGGTGGAGCTCGTGCTAGAAACCCGCCAAGAAGATATGCCGACAATACAACTCTTGTGTGTTGGAATTGTAAAGTTCAAGGGCATACATATTTCGACTGTGAGGCGGATGAGCGAAATTTATTTTGTTTTAAGTGTGGCAAGGAGGGTGTAAAGACACCAAGTTGTCCGCGATGCCACCCGGAAAACCGAGCGAGGGACGCGAAGGCTCCGGGGGATTCGCGTGCCTCCCTGAAACAGGACCCCAATAAATAGTAAAGATGAGTTGAAAACTGAAAAATCTGAAAAAAATAAAAAATTAGAAACTCTTCCAAAAGAGGGAGAGAAAAATATTAAAATTTTAAAGCGGCAAGAGAAGTTAGATTTAAAAGAATATCAAGATAAAGAAAAACATTTATTTAAAATAAAGCCGCTCCATATCCGTCTTAAAGAATATGAAGAAGCAAAAAGGAGAATTTTTAACACGGTGAATAACTTACCGTCAAAAAATATTTTAAGAACTAGGGCCAGATTTAAGGCTAGAAAAGGTATTAAAAAGAAAATATCGTCAACCATTTTAAATGTAGAGTCAGATCCCCGGCCTTATGCGAAATTTCGAATAGGTTCACGAGAATTTTTAGGGTTGCTGGACAGTGGTGCCAGCGTTAGTATTTTAGGAAAAAATTGTCACCAATTGATTCAGCAACTAGGCTGCCCCATCATTCCATTTTGCTCAGGAGTTAGGACCGCCGACGGCCAAAGTCAGTCAATCGTGGGTAAAGTCGAATTGCAGGTCCAATATAAAGATAAAGTTGAGGGGCTGACGTTCTTCCTCGTACCCAGCTTGGATCAAGAAATCTATCTTGGGATTGATTTTTGGAAAATGTTTCAGTTAGCCCCGGGGATCATAAGCAGTGTTTCGATTAACGAACCGATAAATTCTCCGAATGTCCATCAGTTGTCCGAGAGCATAGACTTGAAAGAAGCATTCTGGCAGATACCGTTGGAGAGACAGAGTAGGGAAAAGACTGCCTTTGCGGTACCGGGAAGACCCTTGTACCAATTTACTGTCATGCCTTTTGGGTTGTGCAATGCAGCCCAAAGGTTATGCCAGTTAATGGATAAGGTGATTCCTGCACGACTTAGAGATCGTGTCTTCGTGTATCTGGACGACCTCCTTATCATGGCACCTGACTTTGATTCCCATATCGCTCTGATAGATGAAGTGGCTGAGTGCTTGCGTAAAGCTAATCTCACCATCAACTTGAACAAATCGAAGTTCTGCTTCAAAGAACTGAAGTATTTGGGGTTCATTGTTGGTGGTGGGAAACTCAAGACCGACCCTGCGAAGGTGGAGGCCATCGTGGATTTTCCGGTTCCGAAAACACCTCGGCAGGTTAGGCGGCTACTTGGTCTTGCGGGGTGGTATAGGAAGTTCATCAAGGACTTTTCATGCCTGACTGCCCCCTTGACGGACCTGCTGAAGAAAAAAGACGGCAAATTTCGTATGACAGATGAGGCGCTGAAGGCATTTGAAGAATTAAAAAAGGCTCTTACTACCGCACCAGTATTGTCCCATCCGGACTTTTCAAAAAAATTCTACATCCAGTGTGATGCGTCCGATACTGGTATAGGTGCGGTTTTAGCCCAAAGACGCGATAAGGAAGAAGATGTTCCCATCGCGTACTTCTCGCAAAAACTCAACAAGTGCCAGAGAAACTACAGCGTAACCGAGAAGGAGTGTATGGCCGCGGTGATGGCCGTGAAAAAATTTAGACCGTATGTCGAGGGCATGGACTTCACGGTAATTACTGACCATTCCAGTCTTCGATGGCTGATGAGTATGAAAGACCTGAGTGGCAAACTCGCCCGATGGAGTTTGTTGCTGCAGTCCTATGCCTTCGACATACAACACCGAAAAGGGTCGTTGAATGTAGTCCCGGACACTCTTTCTCGAGTGCATGTGGATTCCCTGTCACTTGAAGATGTTGCTCCGATGATAGACTTAAAGTCAGTGGAATTCCTATCCGATGAATATTTAGATCTGATCGAAGCGGTAATTGCACGAAAAGAGGAACTTCCAGATTTAAAATATGATGGCGGATATGTGTACAAAAAAACTTTTAATAGGTTAGGCGAAGAGGAAATGCTTGAGCATTCGTGGCTACTGTGGGTTCCCTCGGGTTTAACTGAAGAAATTGTACGTAGGGCCCATGATCCTCCTAAAGCTGCTCACGGTGGGATAGCTAAGACCCTAACTCGCATTAAACAATACTTTTATTGGCCTAATATGACTGTGCAAGTGCGTGAATATGTGTCTAACTGTAGTGTGTGTAAGCAATGTAAAGCGTGTAATCAAGTATCTCGTCCCCCATTGTAACGTCTTATTGTAGTAATCGGCCTTTCGAAAAAATATACATCGACTTTTTAGGTCCTTATCCTATGTCTAAATCAGGAAATGTATATGTGTTCGTGGTCTTAGATCATCTGTCCAAGTTTGTGTTATTAAAAGCTTTACGAAGCGCGAATACGTCAAGCGTAATTAAGTTTTTAAAAGAGGATGTTTTTGATATGTTCGGAGTACCTAACATCATTCACTCCGATAACGGCAAACAGTTCGTAGCGAAAGAATTTCAAAGCTTTATAACGAAATATGGCGTACGGCACCTTAAAACGGCTTATTATGCCCCGCAATCTAACGCGTCGGAGAGGGTTAACCGCTCGTTGTTAGCCGCTATCCGATCATACCTCAACGAAGACCAAAGAAATTGGGATTCGCACCTCAGCGATATAGCATGTGCATTAAGGAGTGCAGTCCATAGTTCTACTGGGGTCTCACCATACTTCGCCTTATTTGGTATTAATATGATGACACACGGTAGTAGCTATGAACTTGCGAGAAAGTTGAACGCGATAGATGACAACGAATTGTTAACACTACCCCGAACGAGTCGATTACAATGTATCCGGAATCAAATACGTGAAAACATTTCGAAAGCCAATGAAAAATCAGCGAAAATATATAATGTCCGTACTAAAAAGGTCCAATATTCCCCCGGACAAGAAGTTTATCGGAAGAATTTTGTTTTAAGTGATTCTTCAAAATGTTTATCGTCGAAGCTTTCTCCAAAATATATCAAGTGCCGAATAATTAAACGAGTTGGCAATCAAATGTACGAAATTGAAAGTCTTAATGGAAAACGAATCGGTATATTTCACGCAAAAGACTTGAGGCAATGAGTCAACCGATAGAACTTTAACCGATTCACCAAAACGTAGACGATGTTTTAAAATGACTCGCTGATTATGTATCGCTACCCATGTTCGTTGTAGTTGTGGTAATTGTTATCTGTTATGTTTTTATGTACCCAATCTTTGGCCAATCCTATTTCGTAAATTATTTTCCCATAGCACCGGTCGGGTTTTCCGAACATCGCGAATCTCTTCATAGCCCGAGAAAAATATAACTCACTAGTAATATTCCCCAGTCGTAAATAAGTCTCAAAGAAAAAAAAATATATATAAGATATATAAATATATCGATGAAAATCAAAGCACTCTAATGTCCTCCACCAGTACCTGATAGTAAGCTGTCGATAAAAACAAATAAATTTTACATGATGTACTAAATATTAGATTAACTGCATGCTTCTATTTACGTATCTATTTATACACTTAGTTATTAATTTACTAACAACTATTTATTAAAGTATTAAAACTAATATACCATCTGTGATAATAATATTTACATAAAGACTGACAATTTACTAACCAATATAAACATCTGTGATATTTACATTTTTTTATTTATTTATACTTTAGGATTAGTAAGTTGCTGTAAACATCTGTGATATTAACCTTATTAAGTTTTTATTTATTGCCTGTGATACTTATTTTGACTTTGTATTTATACCACTTTTATTTATTTATTTATTTTTTTTTTCGTTTTATTTGTTCGCGTGTTTATTTATTTGCATGGGCACGGCACTCTCCATCAACTAATTGCTTACAATAATAAGTAAACTACTCACCGAAATAATAGAAGAACAATACAAAAAAAAAAACTGTTTTTTTTTCCACAAGGTGTTGACGATGAGGTAGGTCAGGTAATGTTATTTTTGTAGAGACTGCCAGAAGGGGAAGGTCGTTGACCTCGATCCACTAGTATGCTAGAATATGGGGAAACTAAGGTTAAGGCAAATAAATATTTTATATACATGGTACATACCTTTACAGTTAGGAGTTGGCGTCGGTGGGAATTTCAAATAAGCCAGAATTTTCCTTCTGCCCGGCTGAGCGTGGGTTTTTCCCCACTTCACTTGAATAGAGAACACAAGTATTCAGTACATTTTATTAAACGTATCGAACATTTCCAGACACGCCAGCCTTGTGCAGATTTTTTTTGCTGTATGGCATACGGGCAACATATCCCAGGCGACCATTTGTTTTTGTTATTTATTAGGAGTATATCCTAATAAACAACAAATTTTGTTGCGGGCGCCTGGGTTAATCCGTTCGGCTGAACTTAGATATTCGAACCCTGAAAGGAAATAAATAAAAGTATAATAGAATTTAATCAAATAAATATAAATATAGCTACTTAAAACTTAAAAATAATTACGAACAAATAATCTTACCAAACCAACGAACCCGTCACCACACTTTTGTTTCGTAAAGTCAAGTCACATAGGTAAACAGAAAAAGATATAGACTACTTGTAACCAGAGATTCTAATTCCCCGGATTTGGGTAAATAAGCTAAGACACTTCTTTGTGTTGTTTTTGTTAATGACGTCATTGGTGAAACAAAGTATATTAAATAACTAATTGCAGATTTTGTCATTGATTCGTGACTTAAATGCTTATGGGTTATGACGGTTCAGGGATCTATTGAATACAATGGATGTTGCTGGTGTATTCTCTATAAGTAGAATAGTTTTTTTGGGAGGCCAGTGATAGTTGACCTGAGGGGCGCTGGTACCGTCTGGGAGTAATTTAAAGTAAGCTTTCGTGGCATTGCGTGGGAGGACAATAATGGAGTTTTGTGTTAAGATGTGTTTTGTTTTGTTGGGATGTTTTTTTTTGATGCCGGGTCTATTTGTTGTTTTACAAGATTATAATTGGTTCTGGGTAAGGTCAGGCAGAGTTTAAAAGGGTATTCATGCAGCAAGAGAATTTTTCGCTTTACCGAGAGATATAATTATCCACCAGATGTTCGCATGAACACCCCCTTAAAAATACTTGCGTGAAGGTGGGAAATAATTAGACATTCGTTCAATTATAATCGTGAGTTAATTTTATCGGCTTGGTCGAATACTTTTTCCAAACCAACTTTGACAGTTTGTTTTGGTGGACATAAAAATTATTCGGTTTCGGGGGTTTACCGGGTTTCGGCCATGGCAAATACCCTAAAAATAATGTTTAGTTTGTTTCCACTTTACGTTTACACGTGTCCTTTTTGTCGTCGAATCCGGTTTGCTTAGTTTTTTTGTTTCCTCGTCGGTGTTTTACGTCCTGTTATCTGTCAACGTCGTTTTAGGTTTCGGAAATTGTTTTCTCGGCAATATCGAGATTAAGGAAGCCAATGCTAATATAAAACGAACCGAAAACAAGACAAAATCTTACAAGCTCCACCTGCTGGTCAATAACTTCGGTTTATAAATCTGATTTTGGCTTCGACAATTTTTGGAACACACCCTGAAGTTGTTGGTACTGCTTGAAATGGGTTCCACTTCACCACAATCAAACTGGTATGAAATAGAAACCATACCTATACTAAGCCAGCGATATACAATACGGCTATGGTAAAGATGGTAATCAGGTGATGTTTTCCTGTTAAAATAGGATCATCCGACTTAGTCTTCTTGTTAGTATGAGGTATTTTCCTCGTAGTGTCATAATAGGGCTATCTCTATCTTACCTGTATGATTTTCTTCAGGGGGCATGTTGACCTATGAATGGTATTCGATTTTGACAACTGAGAAAACAACCATAAAGGAAAAAACAAGACGATCGATTGGACGCACGTTACGGAAATACAATTTTTAGAAATTAAAGTTTTAAATTAAAAGTTTAAAAAGAAAAAAAAAAACGATAAAATAATAAGTTCGGCTCGGTGTGTAACTTCATTGTTAAATCGGTATTTGGTAGTAAAATGTTTACTTGTTTTTTTGTAGAACCTTTTTTTTTGGAGTTTAACATCCGTATTTTCGTCCACTGTCTCTCGTTCTTTTGTGCGAATCATAAACACTTCCAATAAAAAGATTCAAAAGTGGTGAGTTTAGTATAAAAAGGAGTTTATTGAAAAGATTAATAAGTAGGAATCAATTTCTAGGTGTCTAATTTCTCGGCGGTCCTTAGAGGATTCCCAGTACAGGGCCGCCGCATCATATTTGAATTACATCAAATTTATTTACATCAATTTTTTTCATCAATTTTTTTTCAACATTTTGTGTTCACCATCTTTCATCTTTAATTTGTGTGTGTTACACTGGGTAAAACGAATCCGGAGTCTCATCGATCCGGATCACGTTTATTATCTGCGTTCAACAACCAGATCTCAGACTTGGACAAATTTTGGCCTGGATATTACGGGGTGCGAAAAAGTTCTATCCGAGACAATGGGTGCTCCACCGCATTCGTCGGCCGTACAAGAGTCCTGAAAAAAAAAGAAAAGTCCGTGAGTCTTTGATTATTAAAAAAGAAAAAAAAAATATAATACTAGAACAAAAAGCCTATCGATAAATATAAACGAAATTTTTGTGTTACGTGATTGTCTCTTATTTATTATATACTTCTATTAATACATTTACTTTATATGTTGCATCGAAATTCAATATTTAATTCAATTCGTCTCATTCAATAGAATATTTTTTTTTATTAATATATAATACCCTTCCTTATTGTGCTGTAAGTGAGAAAAGTCGGTTTCGGCAGAGGATTCCGCGATTTTATTGAATTTGTTTTTGAGTCCCTAAATTGAAGTAATTTTTCAGTGGGTGCTGAAGGCGGCTGAAGGTTTCGGTGAAGATGGTATGATCTGAAACCGATCATCCACCATCTTGGGGGAATCTAAAAATGGCCGAAGATTCCTAAGGTAGGGTGGGTAATGGCCTCACTGCAACAACATCCGCAGTGCCTTGATGTGACAATAGTCCGTCCGTCTTTATCTTCCAATTTCCTTTTCCTTTCCTTAGGCCTGATATGTGTTTTTTTATTTGCAGGTGAGGTTAGGTTTCCGGGGGCAAGATCCCCCCCGTCCGACGAGCTGATGCCGTGCATAGCAAGCAGGCCACGCCACCCGGAACTTAGCATTCTATCCCTTTTCCGAAATATTCCTTTCCAATATCCTAGCCCGTCCTTTTTCCTACCCATCCCCACTACCGCGACCAATCCACCTCCTCTTGCCCGCAACAAGTTTTTGGTAGCACAGTTTTTATCCTCTCCAATACCTAAGCCCCGAGAATTATCTGGGCTTAAGCTAAGCACCCCCGGGGATTAGTTGTTGGATTTAACATGCAAATTGTTAATCCTACTAATAGTTTTTTTTGTCCAATTTTCCCCGGGCTTAGAAAAAAACACGCCTTTTGTCTCCTTTTAAAAGTGATAAAACAAGAAAAATGAATGCGTTTACCGTGCTTGTAAGCTCTCATTTGAATGCATTCGGGAAAGATTTTTGAAACATTCTTCTGTTTTCAGTTAGATAAGTTGATATTTTGTCTGATTGACATAGCCTGACAAAGCACAAAGCCTGTCGAAATTCTGATTGAGATTTTTAAAGCCGGACGCGTCAGGCGAAATCCTGAAGAATTGTAAGCCTACTTCTGGATCACATTTTGATATGGCATTAAGCAACGCCGTCTTTAAAAGTTTGAAAATACATATTAATATTGGATATTGGACATGATGTATGTACATATACATGTACATAAATATTAAGCATACCTATCTGATTTTTCAATAAAATTTTATAAAAAATAAGTTAAAATATCCAAGAAAAATTCTGTAGACCAAAAATTCATTCCTACCCTGATTTATTTGTTGGTATTAGAGTTAATGCAGATACAAATATTGGCATACCTTTTAAAATAATTTTTTTCTTCTAAGCCCACTTTTTAAAAATAATGCTCGATTCTTACTAATTTTTTAGTCAGTTTAATTTATATTGTTTTTAATATTCACACCACAAAAATAAAACACAATTTTCGCAAGGTGAAGCTTAAGAAAAAGTAAGTGATCGAACATTATTAGTATTATAGTATGTTCCCACCAAAACGAAATCTGAGATTTCGGCAGATTTTTGAGATCTCAAACGAAATCTCCGCATTTCCCCATACAATTTTGAGATTTCGAAATCCGAGTTTTCTCCGAAATCCGGATGAAATCCTAGTGGTAATGTGAGATGAAGAAATCGCACAACTCTTTTTTTGCGTTCAATGTGGACTTTATACCCAACATGAACAGACCCAATCAACCAAGTAGGAGAGTACGAACCTATGTATCACAACTATATGTCGGAGCTCCTCTAATAGCAAAAATATTGCATTGTCGATTGTGTCTGGCTATATGGCGGTATTCTTCGTTCGACCACGCAATTAACCAAACGCTACCTACTTAATTTTATTTTTATTTCGCTTACGAATAAATTAATGATTGTTAAATTGTTTTAATTATAACGGTCTTGGTCTTTTAATTCATCAGAGGAAACCAGGGTGTGTGCCCGGTGGAAATATTTTCTTCGACATACCGGCACTACATAGTGTCCCGCTACCTGTGAGGTGCGTGGCTGTACCCAGTGTGTATTTGGCAGACGTTATCAATACCAACGATACCTGGTGTGTTAAGAAGAGCCACGACAGGTCCACCCGAAACTGGTGACCCCGACGTGATTTGAGTTGTTGCAATTCGGAGCAGTGGACCCGCCGGCGCATCTCACGCCACACAGCAAATTGCGGAGTCTCACCACATCATACAGCGACAGATTTCATTGCTGTGTCGCCACACCCAGAAGTTTCGTTCCGCAAACAGCACAACGACACCCTATAATTAACAAAAGTTCAGAAAAAATCGTCCACCCGTTTTCAAAATATTGAATTTTCAAAATTTTTTTTTTTTTCAAAAATCAAAAAAACTAGTTTTCGAAAATTTTGAAATGCAGTATTATTTAGAATTTGAAGGAGCTCCTGCATAATTTTTTTTTATCGAAATCTGTTGAGCCGTTTATGTGAAAGTCGAAAATTAAAAGAATAGTTGTATGGCAGGTACCGTTAATAACAAAATATTAAAAAAAATTGGCCAAAATGAAGACCGTACCAAAAGTAGATCACGCACCAATTTTTATTAAAATCGTTATAGCCGTTTTCGAGATAATTAAGATGGTAGACAAATTTGTATGGCAAGTACCGTTATTTTTGGGGCTAAAACAACGATTCAAAACTAAAACGCTCAAAAACCAAGTTTGAAGAAAATCGCTTCAGCCATTTAGGCTGTAGAGAGTTGTACAGACAGACAGGCAGACATACTGAATTGCGGGACCAACTTTTTTGGTGTTCTCTGATGTCAACTTTGATTAAAATCTCGAGTTCGATTTTTTTTCCAAATGCAAAACTTGCTCTATACCACCTATATCGCAAGTTAAAAGTATGACAAATATAAAAAGTATGACGCGTCTATAAGTTAAGGATTATTACTTTTCCTTTCGTTTGGTTTTGAATTCGTAAGTGAGGATCGCATACCTACCATGTAACATGGAGTTGAACCGAACATTTGAAGAAATAGGTACATACCTATTAATGAAATAAAATGCAAGGCCGTATCGTACGAACTTGCTCTTGTACTTGTAGCTAACAACTTTAATATACATACATAGCTAAACATTGACGCTGTTAGTAGATAGGTAGCCTAGTTATATTATGTAGGTTTAAAGACGATGGAGATAATACCTTGATTCTTATGGGGTCTTCTTTTGGTAAATTCAGATTTTGATCGGAAATTTGATTTTTTTTATCACGGTATTGGTGTATATTCGTGTCTGTGGAACCAGTATCGGATGGCAAATGACTCGAAAATTGTTTCTTCATTCAAGTTGTTTTTCTTTTGTAAAACTAAGCGATTTCAATGTTTAAAAAATGAATGCCGAAATCAATTTGGAGGATTACACAATAAATTGTTAATACATAATTGCTATTATTTTATACTTGTGATTATAGGTACTATGAGCAAGTTACGATCATTGAGAACACAAAAAAGTGGGTCGCCCAACTCCGTCTGTCTGTCAGCCTGTCTGTCTGTCCTCGAGTCTACAGCCAAAACGGTTATATAGATTTGCTTCAAACTTAGTAGGTATTGTTTTTTCATGCCCACACATTTTTTTTCATTTTTTTAAGATGAAAAATAACAGTAGCTCCCATAAATTTTTTTTGGGCCAAAAACAAAAATCTTATTTTTCTCAAAAACGGCTCCAACGATTTTTATTTAAAAGAAATAAGTGCATAAATATAGAGAAAACGAACATTTTGATAATTTTTTTTGGAAAAAAATTGTTAATTTTGGTACCTCTAGTAGTAGCATTTTTTTGTTTTTCGATCTTATGGGAAACGGTTAATTAAATTTTTTTGATTAAAGTTTAAACGCTTTGTAATTCAAAATTTTTTGGAAATTAAAAAAAAAACTTTTTTTTTTGAAAACTCAAAATTTCGAAAACGACTCAATGGATTTTGTCGAAACTTCGTATTTGATAGTTTTTTGACATTATCTTGAAAATTAAAAAAAAACTGTATTACTAAAATAAAAACCAACTATGCCTTCCATATAAATGTTAAAAAAAACGTTAAGAAAAAAATTTATTTCTCGGAAACGGCTCCAAGAATTTTTATAAATAAATGTCTGTGTTCTTTAATTAGTACAGTCCACTTTAAAGTATAAAAATATTTTTGTTCGTACTTATTAACGGTACTTCCGATAGAACCACTTTTCATATTTTCGACTTTCTCAACATTGGATGAACCGATTAAATTATTTTTTTTATGCGAATGCTCCCTAAGGTTGCTTATAAAACTGCATACCAAAATGTTCAAAAAAAAGTTTTTCGATTTTTAAAATATAAATAAAATTTTTGTTTTGAAAAATCGATTTTTCAAAAACCAATCACACATTTTTTTTTCTAATTTGAATTTTAGATGTATATTAATAATATCTTCAAAATGGTTTTCAAAATTGTATACATAAAAAAATAATTTATTAAAAACCGCTCCAACGATCTGTGAATTTTTTTGATATATTCTTATTTATCGATGAATTCAAATGGCATCTTTGTTCTCAATAATTGTTCTGATGGTGTAATGGTATTAATAAAAGAGGGGTAAATCCAGATCTGCAAAATTGATTTCCGATCAAAAATAAATTGATTTTTTCCCCATTGACAGGCTATAATTGTAAAAACCTGTGTTTTGAAAGATCTGGAGGGGAAAAAAATAAATTTTTTTGCCAAAAGAAAACACAATTAGTATGTATAATGAATTGTTGAATGGATTACTCAAGGAACCTACCTACAAATATGTCTTTAAATCTTAATTATGGATTAATTATATCCTTACAAAGGTTAGGAGAGTATATGTACCTATATACATAGATGGAACCTAGGTATGTAAATATGTAAGGTAGGTGAACCAAATAAGGCCGACCTTATTGTTTTTCCTAAACACGTTTTCTATACGAACTTAATATATTATAAACAATATTTATATTATACACAGAAAAGAAGTCTTTTAAGTTTGAAATTTTGAAATGAAAATATATTTTTCGATCATTTTCAAAAACATGTCGTCGGGCCTTATTAGGAACAGGGGTTCCTAAAAAGACCCATAGATTTTTTGTTTAAATTTCCTTAGAATTGTTGCTGAATTAAATATGAAAATATGAAAGAAAAAGGCAAAACCCATAATTAAAATTATTATCGATGATTTTTATTCATCAAAAACAAAAAAAAGAGTCTTTTTGACTAAAAAATCTTAAAGTTAAATTAATTATTTTTTAATGTAAAAATAACCAACTTTCTTGACTTAGAAACTTGTTGTGGGTGGCAATGGCGCAGTCGATAAAGTGATTGATTGCGAACTTAGACGTGTGGGTTCGATCCCTACGCAGGCGCATTCTTTTCTATACCTCCAATTTTAATTGGATGCCGCCCATGGGTTAAAAATGAGACAGTCAATACCTGGTTCTCAAATCCACTGTGCCAAACTAGTGTCGTGCAATGCAGGTTGCATTTAAGAGACCTTAGGTCTGACAGGCATATATTTAAATTAACAAAAAAAAAAACCTTAAAAGTAAATAAAGTAATTGTTAATGAAATGTAAACAGCCTTCTTGGCTAAGTAATTTTAAAGCTAAATATATAAATAAATTAATTTTTAATGGATAATTAATTAAAAAAAAACTTCCTTTTTGAAGTCATTAGCCATTAATCCCAGACACAGTTCGTTATACCAAGCACTCATATCTTCAAGCTTACAAGCGCGGCAGTACCAAGCTCCTCCGATCCCATGATTTTGTGCAATTGATGATGTTGCTGGGCATGTTGGGATGCTTGAACTGATTTCAAGGCCTTTTCCATATTTATGTCAGTCCAATTCGCTCTCTTTTTAATGTGATGCTTTTCTAGTCTATATCTGAGGTAGTGTTCAGGACTCCGTTTAGATATCAATTTATATTAAATAAGGCATTTCATATACTTTACAATAGCTTTCCTTTAAATTATCTAACACTTTCATATAATTTGGGATTGAGTCCCCAGCCCTGATCGAAAACCAAAGGCACAAAGTTTGTGGGATAGAGTCATAGAGTTCCCGGCCCTGGTCAAAACCAAAGGCACAACGTTCGTGGGATAGAGTCCCCGGCCCTTTTTCCAGATAACCTCTGTTTATAAGGCCCAGGCAAATTTTTGAAGGGCCTTGTTAGGAACATAAATGATTTTTGCTTACAAAATTATAAACAAAAATCTAGCAAATATATATAAGTGAAACTTGCAATAAATTAGTCTACAATTAATATATTTTACGATAAAAAATAACAATTGTAGTTACTTACTTGATTACATTAGTCGAAAAAGTAAAAATTTGTGTAACTGTTTTTCTTTTTTTTTTTATAAAAAGCACCTGTGCGTCCCCTTTAAATTTTTATTCGGCTGCCAATTTCAACACGATCGAAACAATTGGTTTCTTTTTTTTCGTATGAGTTCCAAGTTCCAATACATGGGGAACACAAAGAACAAAAAGTCCCGTTCCTTGTTTGCTATGTGTTTTTTCATGGACTGGGCCATATTAGAATGCGGGCCTTATTTGATTCACCTACCTTACTTATAATAATTAAAGTGAAGAATATAAGCGAGTAGGAGCTATATGCACAACACTTTATAATTAAGGTACAATATACATACATAATATTCATGTGATAATTTTATAAGCATATATAATATAAATACATGAGGGCCTACACTACTGTACATACACATGTAGCTATTCAGTGACGTACGCAAAAATGCGTAAATAAAAAATAATTAGCTAAAAACAAATGGATGATACAAATAATAAAATCTTTTAAGATTGCTTTGTTGGTAAAGTTTGAGGGAAAGATTCCATTTGAATTATTGCACAAATATGAATATATAAGAAAAATCAAAAAGAGTTTAATTTCAAAAGAATTCAGTACCTAAGTAGTGAAATCGATTTTTTTAATTTTATTTAAATCTTAATTTTTTTGAAGCCCTAATCTGCGGAAAAATTCGTAGTGAGCTGAAGTTTAGTATACACCTTTATTACGGTGTTGTAATGAAGAAGTGAAAAATCGATATAGGTATCGTGCCGGCTAAAAAAGTTATGAAGGTCAAAAGGTCACTAACATCACTTTTTCGCAAATATCTCGCGACCTATTGCTCGGAGGTCAATAGTGGTGAATATAAAAATTGTTCCTAGTAAGATTATCTACAAAAAATGTCTATTTGCATTTTTCGGTAACCTCAACCGTTTTCGGATTAGAGCGCTGAGAAAGCGACTAGAATGCACTCACATACGGTATTGTATACCGTACACCATGGCGCAAACTCTATTGCGTTTTATTAATGTTTGTTAGTGCCTTAAATACTTTTATCTGATATTTAGACGTTTCGGGAAAAATATACTTAGGGGTCTTATAGAGGTTTAGGAACTTAGTAAAATCTACAATAACTAATCCAAATGACCTCCACTCTCAGATATTCCGTATTTCATTGTTCCGAGACCTGTCCTTTTATACCTGCTACTGCCTGTCGGTCTGTGTTTAGTCCAGTTGAATATTATTTCAACTGTGTGTTAAACACGTTATTTTAGTTGTTTTCTCTTCTTAAACAGTGCATAATGAGTGATGATATATGTTTTATATGTAATGCATTATTATCGGATGGTGATATTGTAGAAGTTCTATAAACATTTAAAAATGCTAGTGTCGCTAGAGGCGATGGTAATATTGAATATTTATATACTGTGAATTTGGTGAATGTGCATAGTAATTGTTGCTAAAATTGTGCAAACAATTTGAGTATTGCGGCTTTTAAACGAACGCCAAAAAGAACCGAGTACATCAATACTTCCGCGTAAAGCCTAGTATGCAGATCACGCTAAAATTTCGCTGGTAATTTTCTCTCTAAGCATCAGCTAAAATCCAAGCTAAGATTTGACATTAGAGTTGTGGATAGTTTAAAATTTGATACGAGATTTCTGTGGAGAATATGTCAACAAATAGCTGTTCTGAAAAAAATATTTAAATTTCAAAAGTTCAAGTCATAAAAGGACTAGTGTTATAATTTATAAGACAAAACTTACAGCTTAAGCTATTTTTTCTTTAACGTCCCTTTGCTGTAGTTTCTTTTGCAGAAAAACTCTTGCCATATTCAATGTTACTGCTTCCTGCATCTGTAGCCTGACCTACCACATCAAGCATCCGTCGTTGTGGTGGAATAGGTCTTGTTGTTTTCCGCATTGCAGCATATCAATATCGAAAATGCCCACGTATCCACAAACTACTTGGACGAATCTCGGGAAACACAAACAAAAACAATCTGTCAAAATTTAGCTTTCGAATTAATGTGCTGGACATTTATTTCCTGCGCTAAGTTCTGACAGATAGTGGAAGTACAGTGAAAACCAAAAATTTGATTTCTTAGCTGGAGCTGCGTACCTCTCCCCTAAAAAGTTTGGAGAACATTTTGTATGGGAGCTAAATTTTAGCACGAGCTGCGTACTATACTTTAAGAAAAAAATCAGCGCTTTTGATTTCAAAAAATTATGTTTTGTTTTGTGGACCACGTCTAACAAAAACAACATCAACATCCGGTAATAATTCATTACATTTAAAACATGTATCACTCATTATGAACTGTTTAAGAGCAGAAAACAACTAAATACACAGTTGAAATAATTTTCAACTGAACTAAACACAGTCCGACAGGCAGTAGCAGGTATTAGGGGACGGGTCTCGGAACAATGAAATACGAAACATCTGCCAGTGGAGGTCATTTGGATAAGTTATTGTAGATTTTACTAAGTTCCTAAACCTCTATAAGACCCCTAAGTATATTTTTCCCGAAACGTCCAAATGAGATAAAAGTTTTTAAGACACTTAGAAACGTTAATAAAAAGCAATAGAGTTTACGCCATGGTGCACGGTATACAATACCGTATGTGAGTGTATTCTAATCGCATTCTCAGCGCACTACTCCGAAAACGGTTGATGTTACAGAAAAATGCATAAGACATTTTTAGTAGATAATTTTACGAGGAACAATTTTTATATGGGCCACTATTGGCCTCCGAGCAATAGGTCGCGAGATATTTGCGAAAAACTGATTTTCGTGACCTTCATAATTTTTTTAGCCGGCACGATATCGATGTCGATTTTGCACATCTTCATTACAACACCGTAATAAAGGTGTGTACAAAAATTCAGCTCACTAGGAATTTTTCCGCAGATAAAACCTAAAATGACTGGACTAATACAATATAATCTTGAAATTGCTTTAGATCCCAGCGTTACTATAGGAATTGGTGTTGTTTTCATTTTCCAGGCCTTGGCGCATCTACATTATGTACAAATTAAAATGAAATTTGTTATTAAATTAACAAAAGTATATATAGTTTTAATGATGATTCTTTGACAAAGTTACTTAAAGTCTGGGTAGTGGTCAGTTGTAGGCATCAGTATTAGTCAAATTAATCGGGGCATCTTTCCAGAAAGTAAGATCTTTTCTCCATAAAACAAATTACTTCCAGTTGGCTTTTGTGCTCTTTTATTTTGGTGTTTTATATCTGCACTGAAAGATTAATCAGAATTACAAAAGATTATCGGGGAAAATATTATTAAAATAATAAAAATCACCGCTTCAGTACAAACCAAACTAATACTATATTAATAAGTTAATAAATATGCTATGTTCAAATTCCCTTCCTTAAAGCCAAAATAAAAATCCGCCTTTACTTAATTACCCATATCATATTTGCCGAGCATTGATACCCGACAGTGAAATGTATGTGACAATTCCAGAGAAAACTCGAAACTATATACGACAAAATAGCCTGCTAATGATTTATTTTTTGCATCTCTTGGCAAACCAAATTGACTCGGCTGGCTAGTAGATTTCATACAGATATCCATCTCAATCGCCAAGGAAGTTTCGACCGTTGTTGCTTCCCTGAATTACATTTATTGTGATATTTTTAGTCCTGAAAATAATTATAGGTTTGTTCATTAGTTGCTTTTTCTCATATAAATAGCTTTGCTCTATATATATCTGCTTGGCGATCAAATAGTATTTTGTATAAATGTCACACCTGGAAAATGGAAATTCTTACTGAATGGTATATGGTAACATAACAAACTTTAAATAAAGTCATGTCTAAGACGGTGAAACTCGTTGATGTGGATAATCTAATATGAGTAAAAATTTAAGAGCTCCAATGAATTCCTCAGCATTGGGACATAGCTATCCGGCACTAAAAATCAAGTGGTTAAGACTATCGTAGTATATGCAACATCGCGGGCTTGCTCATAATTCCAAATCTTAAAAGTTTTCGTGAAAAAATTAAGGTAAAAAACATCAATTAAAATACTACTTACAAAAATTTCAGAGTCGATGGTTAACCACGCTCGTTAAATTTCTGGGAAATCCATCCATATCGTGCGGTTGATATCTGGTAAATTAAAAAAAAACAATTATGAAGTTTTACAGTGAATGTATCGCACGTACTTGCTCATATGTTCGATCACATTATATGCAAAAGGTTCTTAATGGAAATGGCTAAAAGTATTTTTAAAGTCGTTTTTCACTTAATTTTTTATATATAAAAAATCTTAAATTTTTTCTAAAAAAAATTGCTCTGAAAATTTTAAATATTTAATGATATAAACTTAAAAACTAAAAACCCATTTTCGAAATATTGAATTTAAAAAAAAAATATTGTTTTTTCAAAAATCCAAAAAAACTATTTCGCGAAAATTTTGAAATTGAGTAATATTTAGAATTTGAAACAGATCCTGTATACAAATTGTGATCGAAATCCGTTGAGAAGGTCGAAAGTCAATAAAATGTTTGTATTGCAGGTACCGTTAATAACAAAATATTTTTTAATTTTTGTCAGCCAAAATGTAGACCATACTCAAGTTAGTACACACATCATTTTTATATCAAAATTGTAAAAGGCGTTTTAGAGATAATTAAGATAGTAGAAGAAATTATATGACAAGTACCGTTATTTTTGGGGCTAAAACAACGATTCAAAAATCTATTTTGGACAATCACCTAAAACTCCTAACCACCAAGTTTACCTATATCGCAAGTAAAAACTATACGTTTAAAATGTTCTAAAATTCGCAAGGGAATACGAATTTGATCGACTGTGGAAACCTTTTTTTGCCCAACAGATTTTGGATAGATTTTCGTCTTAGTCCACTTGATGATGCCATCCATTTTGACTAAATCCAGTTAGCTAAGATTAAAATCAAATCTTAAATAGATATACTGATATAATTAAGTATTAGACGACCCATCTCTAATAATCTCGGGGAAACTTTATATACATACATTCATTTCTTTAAGACAATAGAAATTAAATAATATCCATGTACGTCTATGTTTTTGTTGACAGAAATTCAGTTTAGGTAAGTTCGATTCGTATACATGTATGACACCTTTTATTACGTTACGTTATGAAAAATATTCATGCATGTAACTTGTAATTGTTTATTGAACTGTCATTGTTTCAGGTTTTTCTTAATTAATTATTAAGTAATAGCCTCACTAAATTTAAAGTAGGCTCAATAAATTCAGAAAACAATTTCCCATCGATTGGTACCAATAATTGTTAATTTTGTTTCCTACTTTTAAATTGCTTATAACTCTTAAACTACCATTCACCAAATTCTAAAAATGATTAACCAAATATCACACAATGTTCACCAAATTATAGGAACCAAACATTTTGAAATCCGTGATATCGCGGTAACCTAACCGATATCGCGGTGCTAACTATACGCCTCCGGTTTCTCATCGCCTTGACTTAGGTACCTACTTTGTGATATATTTGCAACCTCACATGGGGTCTCCACGAGCAAGATTTTCTAGTAAGCTAGATAGTATTCTATGAAAATTGCTCGTGGAGATAAAGAAAGTAGAAATTTCATACTAAACATTGTTCAGCACATAGCATTCTATTGATTGTCAGATTCTTCGATAAATCCATAATGAACATGAGTGAAGTTATATGTATTTTAAATCAAAGTCTTGGTTGGGAGAAGCTGTATAAACACACAAATATGGAACTGAATTATAGAACCAGAATTATGGAATGCGACTTTTAAAATTTATTTTAATTTTTCATAATGTCCAAAATCAATTATGTTGTTATAATATCATTCTGGTAGACGGCCTTAAGCCAAACCGTATTAAACTTATGATAACAAAAATAGGTGCAAATTATGGAATATAATAAATAAAGTTTCTATAACTAACTAAATCATTAAAGAATAGCCGTTAAGTTATATGTTGAGTTTTTAGTAATTTTAAATGTGGCAATGACGCATTGGATATAGTGTGGGTTAGAACCCTACGCTTAGACAACATTTCTTTCCTATACCTTAGGAAATAAATGTTTCAGGTTGCATTTAAAAAGGACATTAGGTCTTAATTAAAATGTATCTTTAAAAAGGCTGCGGAAAGCCAAAACTGCAGTTAATGTGTATTTTTAAAATATTAAAAATTGAAAATCGTTGGAGCAGTTAAATATTTTTTTTTTTTATACATTTTTGAAAAAAAATTTAGGAACAATATTGGATATCCAGTTTAAGATAATTATTGATATGCGTTTATATCGAAAAAAAACATTTTGATAGGTTTTGACTTTTTATGAGCAAATAAATGAACCGTTTTCCAGAAAATCAAAAACCAAAAAAAAAAATGATACTAAGAGGTACCAAAAATAAATTTTTTTTCAAAATTAAAAAAATTACGAAGAAGTGAATATTTTCTTAATTAATTAACTGATTTTTAAAGTAAAACTTCATTTGCGGCGTTGGGGGTAAACACTTTATCTGGAGCTGTCAAACCGACAACACGACACGAGATAACAAGGTCTTAAAAATAAAATGTGTACCCACAATATTGTTCTTTCTTTTGATGGCTTTCTCTGTTGTATTAATGTGTGTAATTGCTAAGTCGATGGTCTCGCTGCCCGTGCTTCAGTGTATCTACTTCCTAGTTCGTAGATTTGTATATTGAGTAGTATAATGTGTAATATATTGTAAAATTGCTGAACCATGTATCAAAGTTCGAACGACAAGTACGGGGCCGGTATCAAAAAATGTCAACTTCGTTGTTCTTTGACCGGTTTCCATGAAATTGAAATACATACATTTATGTTGTAGTTGGCTTAGAATTACGGAAGCAAAAATTGTTTCAAATTAGCGACATAATTTGACACTCTTTTTTCTATACAAATCGTTGGAGCCATTTTTGCGAAAATAAGATGCACCGCTTTTGGCTAAAAAATATATTGCAGTCCTACTAAACATTTTGGTTGCAATAGGTACGATTTTGAGAATTTCGCAGGCTATAGCTCGTAGCATATGGCTTTCTTAGGCAAATCAAACATTTTATTGATATACATTTTCAAAACAACTTATATAAGGCCTTCTACAGAGCGCGAAAAGCAAAAGCTTGTATATAGCCATCTAATACAAGCTATAATTTTTTCTATAGTAATCTTATACAAGCTATAGCTATAGATAATGCCTTTTTCCATCGATGTATCGCATCATGACATGATAAGCCGACTTTTATTTTTAAAAGCGAAATCCTCTTTTTTGTTTAGTAGCATACTAGGTATATTATATTTATTTAATAAATTGTGAGATCGCATACTGAATTTTTGCAGTTTTTTGCTCTTAGTTTATTACCGAATACTAAAAACTATGGTACATAATTTTAAACAATTAAGTTCGATGTTAAAGCAGTAATCACGGGAACTTGTTCACATGATTCCGCAACACTTTGTGGATTTGAGTGCGCTCTAGGTAAAACCAACCCTCTATAAGCGCAAAACCTCGATTAAACCACCTTGATTCACGTGGTAACAGAGAACTTGAAGATTTTTATGACCTCTGTAGTCTAAAATGCGTTTCGCCCAGGGACGATAGTTGGGCTCATCAGTTAGATGCTATCGTACCATTCTAAGACGCAATGTTTTTCGGTGGATGATTACCGACTCTTATAAAATTTGCAGCATTTACACACTGAAAATTATATTATTTAGGGGAATTTGGTTAAATTCGTGCACCTAAATGTATGTTATGCCCGTGGTCTGGCCAATAATAATTTTGAAGAAAACGCAAATAATAATTTAATATTACTTTTGTTTTTGTGGACTGTATGGATTAAAGCCAAATTGAAGACTTTTATGACCTGTAGTCGCATTTTGAACAACAGGTCATAAAAATCTTCAATTTGGCTTTAATCTATACAGTCCACAAAACAAAAACAAAAATAATATCAAAGTTTCTTCAAAATTGGTAACAGAGAACTACTGAAACCTTTTTTCGTGTACTGTTTTTTCATTTTCCTCCGAATTTTTGAGTTTGGAATTGTTTTTTTTTAAACTGTTCATTGATTCAAAAACAAGATTTTTTTATCATCTTCTAGCTTAAAAAACGTGCAAAACCTAATTGTACGTTTTAAAGTTATTTTTTTCACTACTTCTTTTTTGGTGTTATTTTTTTTTTTAGAAAATTGCCCCTCCGCTCTTGGACCGGAGCTCGACCCATAGTAAAAATGCTGGTATCTTACCGTTATACAAAAATCCGTTATTATTTCTTGTCGCTTGAGTAACCTTGCCTTCAAAAATATTTAAATATCTTTTTCAGAAAACATTTTTCTCAATTAAAGTAGGATACTTTAAAAATAAAAGGAAGCGCTTTGGTATTTTTGAAGTTAGACCAACTCTAACGTTAAAATAGTTATAGTTTGTCTTTTGGAACTTATTCCTAGGGTCCACTCCAATTTTAAAAGTGATTTAGAGTACGTTTTAAATTTTTCAAATAATGCGACAATAAAACCGAAAAACGAAAGGTAACTTTAAATTAAACTTTATTAAGGTGGATTCAATCTGTCTTACCTTTTGTTATTGAATGTGGTTTAACGATTTAATAAAGCTTTTAACCCAAATTTAAGCTTATAAGGCCGCAAAGCTTATTAAAAGTTTAATAAACATCAAACCATATATTCAAACCCAAACAACAGCTTCATCTCAATTTATACCATCCACACAGCTTCCACTACTTACAAAAATAATAACTACCTATACGCTTTTCATGTGAAATTGGCACCTATCCTACGCATGATACCTATAGAATGTACTTCAAAGAACTTATATTTATCTTAAGAGAGAATTCTTTTGGATTTGCACCCGTTATAATTCAGACCCCCAAATCAACTTTTAATCAATCTGAAATCCGGTTCTGAGTGTATCAGCTCCTTTAACATCCAACTTTAGCTAGAAGCGGTCGCCGCTGCCGGTGGGTATCAACAGAAACAGAATCACAAAAAAAAAAAAAAAACAACACAAATAAATAGAAGCTAGCCATGTGAACCTCAACTGGAATGCGAAATTTATGAGATTCGTGCTTCCATTGCCGGCCAAAAATGTAGGTACACAACTCGTTTGCGCGCGTAGGTAACAAACATGAAACACAATCAACAACAACAACAACAACACAAAAAAGCATACAAAACCACCGCGATATGCCGCATATGCCAGGTCAGGAATCCCACAAAAAAGGCACTCTCTGGTGCACAATGCGGTTCTTGTCAATTTCTTTACCAAATTAAACCACAAAGGGATTGTAAATCGAAAAAGGGAGAAGTGCCAGGCTGGGCCAATACCTACCCATCCACCATCATCATCGTCGAACGTAACCTGAGTAGGCTCTTTTTGCGGATACACCATCCCAACACACAGGAGGACAGGCAAGGCATCCGAATCCAAACCGCACCTCACCTCGTGCCCTGGTTTGAACTGCATCCAATTCCAGAATCCAATAAAGCGGATTGGCTTTGGTATTGTGTTTAATTTTTTTTTTTTTTTGATTTTTGTTGTTCTTGTATTTTTGTATTTTTATAATTCCTATGCCTTTGTAGTTGTTTTCTTCTTCGTTGGGTCTTCGTTGTTCTTTGGCATTATAGACGGGATGGAAAAAAAGACCAACCAAAACACCGTGTAGCCCCCAGAGATATAGAAGATTCCTCTAGTGCTCTTACCACAACGACTCCACTTCAACGACCAACGACAACGACGACGATGGCGATGATGATGATGATGACGACGACGCGACGGTTGGGTTCGAATATCGACCGTAGCCAGACTCAAACAGACGTTCGCTGACTGTTCAACTCGTTGGATCGTTGTTGCTCACGTTGGACAGAGATAGAGGTTATATCGCGTTGTTAAAAGCCCCCAAACAAGTGTCTATGTTTACAAAGTGTTATTTCGTTTGTGTGTTTCGTTTTGAATAAAACCACTCAAGGTATCCCCCAATAAAGTCTATCTACACAGCAACCAAATTGTTAAAGCTATATAAGATACTTTTAAAACTCGAAATTTCCCTCTCTCTCTCGCTCTTGTTCTCCGGCTGAACAAAAAAAGTGCTTCTCTTTTGAGAAAACTCTCTTTCTCTGTCTATTAAATAAACCGGACGCTGCTCGCGCTGCAACCTGCAAGAAAAACCCGAATTTCGTGTGAAGTATTTAAAAAAATAAAAAAAATCCCCAAATATTTGAATCTTGCTTCGTTACTTAATTGATAACCGTATTTATAATACTGTCTTACTCTATATATCTCTCTCATTCTAACCCATCTATATATCGGTGTTTTTGATGGATACGATGCCGGATTGGGCCTGAGATTTGTAAACAGAAATTTGTTTTGCTTTTTGTTTGTTTATGTATCGCCAAAAATCAAGTTTTCCGCCTGGTGGGAGTTTGGTGTATAAAAAGATACAAAAAAGACGCTAAGACGCATGAAAGAAAAAAAATCACTGAAAACTTGGTTATGAGTGCGTACTATGTAGGATGATGTATTAGCCAATATAAATGATTATGTCTTGTCTTTGTTGTTTATTTTGGGTAGTTTAATGTAATAAAGGAACGACGACAAACATGTTTTGATGTTTCTATTAAATGGCGCCCAATTGAAAAATTGATGAAAATAAATGTCGTAAATTTTTAGTCATCTATACGAGTTCGATGCGGTTGAAAAAAGACAACAAAATTTACCAAAAGCTAAACAATCCAATCCACATTCCAGCGGCCGCACTTAAGCACTGTAATGGTCGTACAATAAGGCCATCTGTAGGCCAACTTGTTTGATATTTGGATTTTAACGTATATTTTTTTTGAGTGCTCTTATGCTTTTATTTTATATACAAATGGAAATCTTTTCGGGTTGTCTCGCTCTGCTTTGCAGTTTTATACACACGATTTTGTACATCTAAAATTATTGTGGATAAGTGTATCTTTGTGCGATCCTATATTTTGTTATTGTCGAATATCTTAATAATAACGAAGTAGTGTCCTTTTTGATTATTCTGGATTAGTTTTATATAGGTTTCGCTGTCTATACTTATACAATATTCTATACGTACAAGGACCAGCTTCCTGTTTGTGCTCTTTTTTTGTCGAAATTGCAAAAGTTATTTTTATACCATGTGGTGCAAAAGAAGTGAAGTTATAATATTATTATAAAAAATACGAAAATAAAGGAAGTCATTCGAAGCGACAAAAAAGGACGACTCCCAAGGGCGTTATGTTATGAATGTGGAGCATAATAAACGGATTATTTGCTCTAGAAACGAAAAAAATAGTCGTTTACAAAAAAGAAAAGAAAAATTAAGTTAAAAAAGCCTTTCAAGATATTTGTTCTATATAATATACGCGTATATGTATATTGTGTTTAAATGCAAAAGAGGGCGCTAGCGAGTGTGGTCCTATTTCTACCTACTCTATTTTTGTTGTTGTTGTTTCGTTTCTTGTGTTGGCAGTTGTGGGCACTAATACTAGGCAACATAAGAGTGAATTAATGTGATTACTTTACGAATAAATTGCATCGAGTTTTTTTTTGTGTGTGGTGTGGACTTCAATGTCCTTATCGAATGTGTCTTGTTTAATTCGACGGCTTATCAGTTTAAATCGTTTTTAATATTTTGTATGGATACTAATGCAAACGCTTTCTAAGAAGCTGGTTTGTGTGAGAAATAAGTAAGTACCTACAATTCCATTTAAATATTTATTTTGTAAGTAATTGATGAGTTTAACTATCTAGCAGAAAGTTCACACTAAAGACTTATCATAGGGTGATAGTTTGACCGTTATTTTAATTTTTTGTTGATTTAAAATCGACCACTGAAAAAAGTTTAATGGGTTATACGATTCTGTATAAACTCAATGGTCATCAAAAAGAAACTAGTGCCGTGCAATTCAGGTGGCATTTAAAAGACCTTAGGTCTTACAGGCATATAGTTAAATAAAAAAAAGAAAAAAAATTAATTAAAATAAAACTGTCCAACTTTATGTAGTATGCACTGTTTACATATGCTTATGTTTTATTATCGTTAATTACCTATACATACCTATGCCGGATTTACACGAATGAAAAATTTCCAATATTTCTTTCATCTTATTGAAATTAATATCCAAATGGTGTAAATGGTTTCAAAATTTGTCATTATAAACGGTGATTTTTTAAGAGCTTGGTTTTTGAAAATTCAAAGAAACACAGAAACTTGTAAAAAGTGAATGAAATTTTTATTTGGATCGATAAATCAATTTCTGCCATTTACTTTTTAAAAATAATTTCACTTAAATGTTGCCCGCGGCTACGCTTCAGGTGGTCCATTCTGAAGGTCCAATTTTGGCAAACTTTTTCACACATTTCGGCCGGAATCTCACCAATGACGCGTTCAATGTTGGCTTCCAAGGCAGCAATCGTGTTTGGCTTGTCCCCATAGACAATAGACTTAACATATCCCCACAAAAAATAGTCTAACGGGGTCAAATCACATGATCTTGGTGGCCAATTGACTGCGCCAAAACGTGAGATCAACTGCTCACCAAATTCGCCTCTCAATTGATGCATGGTTTCGCGTGCAGTGTGGCATGTGGCACCGTCCTGTTGGAACCACATGTCGACCGAGTTCAATTCTTGCATTTTCGGCAAAAAAAAATCTGTTATCATCGAACCGTACCTTTCTCCATTGACCGTAACCCTGCGGCCTTCATCGTCCTTGAAGAAGTACGGCCCAATGATGCCGCCTGCCCATAAACCGCACCAAACAGTGAATTTTTCGGGATGCATTGGTAGCTGCTGAATTGCCTCTGGCTGCTCTTCACTCTAAATACGGCAATTCTGCTTATTCACGTATCCATTTAGCCAAAAATGAGCCTCGTCGCTGAAGACAATTCTGCGATAATTTCATAATTTCGACATTTTTCACAGAGCACGAATTTTGATAATAAATTTCAATAATTTGCAAACGTTGTTCACGCGTAAGTCTATTCATGATGAAATGGCAAACAATACTGAATCGAAATGTCAAATGTTCGTGGAATTTGTCATGTGTGATCTGTCAAAAATATAAACATCAAAAACCAAGTAGCAAAAAAATCACTTACAATAAAAAGATGGCAGGGAAAATATTTGCATTATAATAATTATAATTTATACATTATACCCAATCATCATCATTTTGTATGTGTCCTTATTAATTGCTGGGTTTCTTGAATGGGTTATGTGGCTTAACTTTTCAATGAGTATTGTGCGCCTCAATGGGCACTTATCATCCTTATTAATTATCGATGGTTGTATCTAATGAGTGCAATGAGAGGGAATCTGTAGTCGAAGCTAATAGGAACAATATGAGCGCGATGTTAAACATTTTTTTGTAGATATCGTACTGGATTACAGGTGTGTCATATCAATGCTTAGAGCTTACGCTCGAAATTGGATGAATTTATATTTTTGTTTGCAGGCTCGAATGTTGATGTTATTTGTGTTCCTGAGACGTGGTTTTCATCTGATGTTAGCAATGCTGTGTGTAACTTGAATGGTTTTAGGTGTTTTAGATCTGATAGAATTGGGCGTGTTGGGGGAGGGGTTGCTGTTTATGTGCGTTCTGAGTTAAGTTTTAGATTATTACGTGAGTCTACTAATTTCTGTGAAATAGAGTACATTTTCATTGAAATCAATTGCAAAGGGAATAAAATCCTGCTTGCCTCTGTGTACAGGCCGAATCGCTACATCAACACTACACCGCTATTTACTGTAAGTGATGAATTGTCACATATATCGTCGTTTGATATTATTGTTGGTGATTTTAACAGTAATATTTTAGCGGAATCATCTCTTGTGGACAGTGTGAAAACTCTTAACCTTATGCCGGTAAATACATCTACTCCTACTCATTTACAAAAGAAAATAAGAAAAAGCTATACTTATAAAATTCTTAACTATAATCAACTTTCTGCTCCTGGTTCTTCCCGTCATGACCTTATCCATTTAACTTACCAATGTCAACCTAACATGGTTAACACCGAAAAATCCTTTAGGGACTTTAAGCGTATTAACATGATTTTACTAGAAGAGGATTTAAGATCTGTAGAATGGTATCGCGTATATGAAATGTCATCCGCTAATGATCAAGTTGACTCCTCCTTGAGTAATGTTTTTAAGTATCATGTTCCACTTGTAACAAGAAAGCCTAATACTTGGTTTACTAACAAAGTAAAAGATTTTATCTGCAAGCGTAACCTTGCCTACAAGAATTAGAAGCGCTTTCGTTTAGATGTTTTGCTCCATTCACATCAAGCTCTTCGAAACAGGGTCACATATGAAATACGTGAAGCTAAGAAACGGTTTTATGCAACACGACTTGAGCCCTCTCGCAAAAAACAAGCTTTTGAAAAACCTTAAGGAGATTGGAGTGGGAAAACAATTAAACAGTGATCTTGCTAATGTCGACTGCAATGATTTGAATAAAGCGTTTACCTCACTTCCCCCACTGAAAGCCTTGAGCCTGCAAAAACAGTGAATTCATTATTCTGACAATTGTTTTTGTTTTGAAGCTGTTGATGATGCTGATGTTTTAGAGGCTTTTTTATCCATAAAATCTAATGCTGTTGGTTTTGATGAAATTCATCGGGTATGCATAAAAGCTATTCTTCCTATTATTTTGAAATATATAGGGTGATTTTTTTGCTACTTGGTTTTTGACGTTTATATTTTTGACAGATCACACATGACAAATTCCACGAACATTTGACATTTCGATTCAGTATTGTTTGCCATTTCATCATGAATAGACTTACGCCTGAACAACGTTTGCAAATTATTGAAATTTATTATCAAAATTCGTGCTCTGTGAAAAATGTGTTTCGCAAGCTACGTCCGTTTCAGCGACGAGTCTCATTTTTGGCTAAATGGATACGTGAATAAGCAGAATTGCCGTATTTGGAGTGAAGAGCAGCCAAAGGCAATTCAGCAGCTACCAATGCATCCCGAAAAATGCACTGTTTGGTGCGGTTTATGGGCAGGCGGCATCATCGGGCCGTACTTCTTCAAGGACGATGAAGGCCGCAGGGTTACGGCCAATGGAGAAAGGTACCGTTCGATGATAACAGATTTTATTTGCCGAAAATGCAAGAATTGAATTCGGTCGACATGTGGTTTCAACAGGACAGTGCCACATGCCACACTGCACGCGAAACCATGCATCAATTGAGAGGCGAATTTGGCGAGCAGTTGATCTCACGTTTTGGCGCAGTCAATTGGCCACCAAGACCATGTGATTTGACCCCGTTAGACTATTTTTTGTGGGGCTATGTTAAGTCTATTGTCTATGGGGACAAGCCAAACACGATTGCTGCATTGGAAGCCAACATTGAACGTGTCATTGGTGAGATTCTGGCCGAAATGTGTGAAAAAAATTGCCAAAATTGGACCTTCAGAATGGACCACCTGAAGCGTAGCCGCGGGCAACATTTAAGTGAAATTATTTTTAAAAAGTAAATGGCAGAAATTGATTTATCGATCCAAATACAAATTTCATTCACTTTTTACAAGTTTCTGTTTTTTTGAATTTTCAAAAACCAAGCTCTTAAAAAATCACCGTTTATAACGCACTTGTTAAATACACACACAAAAATAATTCCTGTGCCTAAAAGCGGAAATGAATTCAGACCGATTGCCATTTTACCATACTTATCAAAAGTCCTGGAAAGGATTATGAGCAACCAAATACAAAGGTTTCTTAAAACCAATAATTTACTTTGCCCAAATCAGTCTGGTTTTCGAGCTAAACATAGTTGTACGACAGCATTAATCAAGGTAGTGGAGGAAATCAGGCAATCTGTGGATAGTAATCAAGTGATTTACTTTACATTGTTGGACTTTTCCAAAGCTTTTGATACTGTAAACCATGATATTCTATGTAGAAAACTAATAACACAGTTCAGATTTTCCTTGTATTCTACTAATCTTATCTCTTCATACTTAAGTAATAGATTTCAAGCAGTTTTTGCTAACAATTCAGTATCCAACTTCCTTGCTTTGAGCCGTGGTGTTCCACATAAATAAATAAGTAAATAAATAAATAAAACTGAAATTAAATATTGCCATTACAATGACGTCATGTAAATGCATAGTGACACCATTTTGAAAATAATGGCACACCGCGAAAAAGCTAATTCTTATGTGGCAGATTGTCATTATCAATCAAGCAGTCATTATTTTGCCCGTGTAAATGCTTATCATTAATGATTTGATTTTAGAATTAGTCCCCTTTCACACAAGGAAACTGAGTTGCCGGCAACTGGGAGTTTGTTGGCGAGTAGGGCAAGAAGTAAGGGAAATGAAAAAAATCGCCCCGGTCAACGATTTGAAGAGATTTTGTTGACGTTTTGCTTTGCATTCCAATTAGCCCAAAAAATCTTCCCAGTTTCCTCCTCTGTTTCTTGGTGCCAGTTTCTTCGTGTGAAATCTACAAGGCAATTAAAGGAAAACTTCAAAAAAATCTCTAGCAACTGGTTTCCCTGTGTGAAAGGGGACTTATTTTTCCAGTTTAATGACATTAATTAATGACAATTTGTCACTCGTGTAAATCCAGCATTACAATTAAAATAGCCCATACAAATTAAAAGTTAAAAATTCCCATAGACATAGAGAAATAGATCCAGATAAAAAGCAGAGAATTAGGTTTTGTATTTCGTGTTGAAAATCAACTACGATTCTGATCCGTTGATAAAAAGACAGCTAATATTCCTTTCATAATCTAAATATATATATAGGGTTATCTATTTTGCGGTTTCAAAAGTAAATGTAAATAAAACACATAAAATATTTTTTTTCATGATATTTCTTTTTTATTATAAAGTTTGAACGTTGACATTATGTATGAAACACTACATCATTTAAATGACCACCACGCGAATTGTTGCAAGCATCGAATCTCTTGAGGTAATTTTCGACCACTTTTTGACACATATTGGGAGGTATCTCATCCATAAATTGACGAATGTTGGTTTTCAAGTGCTCAAGAGGTAAAGGTTTATCTGCATAAACACGGTCATTCGCGTAGCCGCACAGGTGTCAAATCGCATGATCTTGGTGGCCAGTTGATATCGCCACGACGAGAAGTTACGCAGCCAGGAAATGTCTCTTGCTATAAAGCCATACTCGCTCGAATTGTGTGGCATCGTCGTGTTGAAACCACATATTCTCCAAGTCGTATTCTTCAATAGCAGGTAAAAAAAGCCGGTTATCATATGACCATAACGCTCTGAATTGACGGTGGCAGTCGTTCCATCGTCGTTTGCGAATAAGTAAGATCCAATCACACCTCCGGACCAAACAGCGCCCCAAAAAGTAACTTTTTGTGGATGTAATGGCCTCTCTTCAATTAATTGAGGATTTTTAAAACACCAAATATGACAATTTTGTTTATTAACATACCCACCGAGTGAGAAATGTGTGAAAATTTTGTTCGAAAAATCGACCTCCACCGCTTGTTGTTCAAGCACCCAATCGACGACGTATCTACGACGTTGTGAATGGTCAGCTGGCTTCAGTTGTTGTGTGAGCTGAACTTTATATGGATGTAGGTGTAGATCCAAATGCAAAATACGCCATAATGTGCCGTAAGACGGTCCTAATTCCTGAGAACGACGAAGAATCGACACATTCGGATCTTCGGCAACACTTTCACTTACAGCAGTACGAGCGAAACGATGATGCACAGGCCTTACAATATCTGTAACCAATCCAGTCTCTTCAAATTTCTTCACAATTTTGCCAATTGCTTGCGTAGTTGGACGATTATGTAAACCATAATCTCCTCTTAAAGCACGATATGTGGCTGTTGCAGAATCACCATTTTTGTAGTAGGTTTTAACAATTTGTATGCGTTGTATGGTTAATTGTATGGTTAATTGATCCCTTTTCGTAAATGTCAGACTTTTAACTGAGAAAAAAAAAAATTGGTTTAACAACTTAGTTTGAAAGATGTCGAATTCTAGCCCTATACTTTTGAAACAGCGAAATGGATAACTTCATATCCTCTTTGACAATCTATAATCAGTCGTGTAAATCCGGCATAAGACCAGTTACATCAAATCTTCCATTTCACTTGTCAATTGTAATTTTTATTTTCAATTAAAATTACTGGCGCCAGATAATGGTTACATAAAGTAAACTTTAATATTATTTGGGTAGATATATTTAAGTCGCAATTTTTGACAATTATAGACTAAATAAAACCCACTTTATCGTGATAAATTTAATACCGACCAAAGTACATTTTATCTTTTTAATAGGCTTTCATTCACCCCAGAATCAGACAGATACTTGTCAGTTGCCTGAAAATGTTTTCAAGTAATTTTTTTAAATATTTTGTATCGTTATGAGCTCTCGGAAAACCCAAAATATACAAACACCGGGCGAATTCCTTTGAAGAACTGGTTAACGAAAAAAGAAAAAGTGTACTCATCAAACTGTACTTGATTTCCCAAACAGATTAGTTTTGAGTTTGTTCGAAAAAAAATTAATTGTGAAAAGGACTTAAGGGTAACTAGTTGTGAGCAGGTTATAAAATGTTTATAATTGATGTAAAACTAGTATCCCGAGCGCCCTTAGTGTCAGGAATAGTGATATTGAAAAACATCGATGTTAAGATCGAAAAAACAACAAACGACAAACGATGTCAGAAATTATAGAATCAGAAATATCGATGTTTCTTAATTTCGATATTTTTTTAATGCATTTTTTGAAAAATAATAAATCGATTACAAATTCAATATACGTATATGAATTTGTTTTAAATTTAAAATACCTTCTTCATTTTGAAAATTGTACCAATGATTTTGTATTTCTTGTGTATGGGGTACATATTATATTGACTAAGCGGCAATTGAACTTCATACAATTAAGTGCAGTTACGCCAAGTGCTGTCTAACCTTTATGAGTTATAGACAAAAGATTTCAAGTTACTTTAAGTCGATGTTTTGTATCATTTCAAATGCTTCAACATCGATGTTTTGCCAACATCGATGAATATCGCCCATCCCTATATTTGCATGTCATTGTTTTGCTTTTTCCCGCCGTACACATACACTGACATTAAAATTCAGAATGAAGAATCTAGTGTTAACTTGTTCGATTGGAATTCTGGATCAGAGAATTCTTCCGGATTACCAATCGAAAAGGACATTAGCTAGTACTTACTAAGCCTGCTTAATAGGAGCTAACTATTGCGCCACACTTTGTTTTATAAATTCGCAAATGTTTCAAATAGCTGATATAAAAAATTCCATCGAAAATCAACTGTTAAGAACATTTAGTTACGTAGAAAATATGACGTACCATTTAACATTTTGGCTTAATAATTAACTTATACGAAGATGATTACTTTTCTCATATCTTATTCCACAAAACAATCTTTCTCTATTTTCAGATATTCATCTTGGTACTTGTAAGTTCATATCTGCATATCATGCAATCTTTTAGTATTATTACTTAACCTGCCAATGCGCAAACAACCGCGGGATATCACGTTCTTCTCCTAGTTGCAAAATAATCCATTTGGTTTCTATTTTTAATTGTTTGCAACGTTTGGTGTTCAAAGAAAAAGAAAAAAAAAACAGTGGAAAACTGAATTAAGGCCACATACATAAGTTCAAAGCAAAATCCCCAACTATCCCAGTTTTTTAAAACTAGATGTTCTAATTTTTACCCGGTAAATAACGAAAAGTAAAAAAAAAATTTAAAAAAAACCGCTAAATTGGATTAAGAGCATTACACCCATAGAAAAAAAAGAAAGAAGAATAATTAAGTTCATACTCCAGATACAACCTAAAACATACCACTCAGTGCTACCAGCCAGTAGCAGACATCATTAGCAGGGATCAAGATCGTCAGAGCCAGCAAGGACGTGTGCAGCGAAACGGTGTTAATCAGGTGAGTGCTAAGCCATGCCATCCAATTTGCCTCCATATTTTTTCCCTCCTCAGTATTAGGGGCAATTGTCTTCCTGCCGCAAGTCACTAAACACAGATGGTGGAGAATCTTACAGAATTCTCTCCCCTCAAACCTAATTTTTGACTTGTATACTCGTTGCTATAAAAAGAAATTAAAATGTAACACGGAATCGCTACGTGCTGGATGCTGACGGAGTTGGAATTGCATACCCTCCTCCTCCTATTCAAATCCCTCATCCCCGCACTACCCACCCTTCGTCTACCAACGGGCTTGCGGTGGTTGTCGTTTTTCGTACCCCTAAATTGGATTAACCACAAACCCAGATGCAATTAAGAACAAATGAAGCAATAGAAGGAGCTTTTAGTTAATTGGAAATCAGTTTCCAGCTAAATGGCAAGGGAGGAGAGCATGTATGTACTATATGTATGTAGGTACATAATCCCAAAGTGAACAGAATGTTCCTTCATCGTTTAGCGCGAATGCGAAGTGACATTTTGTTCATATGTGGTTTTAGATTTCAATTTTCATGCGAAAATAGAACTCTTTATTGGTTTCGTTGAAAAACGTTTAATTAATAAGAACAATGCATCCGAGGTAGTTTCTTTTTCAATTTTCTTTTAATTAAGGTATGGGTGTTATTGACAGTGAATGATTTGAGTTCTCAGATGGGTTTTTGAAGAATTTGTTATATATTTGTTATTCTATAAGAGAAATTAAATTCCTTGGATAGAATTCAAAACAAAGCTTTTATGTGATAAAACAATAACAGAAGTATTAACATCTTTCGAATAATAGTTAAAAGTTTCAAAAAAATATTTTAAGCGACGGAGAGTTTTAGCAAACTAACTAAATTTTTTATGTTGTTTTAACAATAAAACGTTTTGTTGAGAGACAAAAGAACTTAAATACTTTAAGCTATGTTGTTTTGACACTCAGTTTGCCTCTTAAGTCTTAGCTAAATAACTGAAAATGAATAATATAACACATTGCTAAGAGTTCAGCACTTTATTTTTTGATGCAAAAACTATGTACAGTAAAACCCGTATAAGTGCCTCATGCTAAATGCGCCACTTTAATATGCACTTATGCGGGTTAGGCAGTTATAGAAAACCCGCTTAAGTGCACATAGGTACTTATCTCTATATTTATACAACAATTAAAACAAACATTTTTAATTAAAAACTTTTAATTTATAACCCTTTAGTCCATAAGTTGGCTAGTGAGGGCCATACCAATTGATTTTGACAAGAAACGAATGTGAACTATATCCAACAAGATCAACATTTTTAATCATTAAAATTGGAAGATTTTTTCCTGGGTCAGACATAGTTAATTAGGAAGGTGTTTTGTATTATATTTATTCAGACGTGTTGCATTATTGATTCAAAATAGATTTTAACGGCCTTTGGTCCACGAATCATTATAATAGATTAAGATTAATACTTTTTTATTTATGAATTTTGAAGCATAAAAAAAATGGAAGCTCTAAATGTAAACGAACTGTTGTATTTTATCAGCTAATTTCAAATGTGACAAAGAATTTTTGTCAGGTAAATTTCAATAAAAGCGGAAGGTACTTATCCGGGTATTACTGTGCACTACTTAGGTATATTCTACATTTTGGGCCAAACGCTACTAACATTTTTTTTTTTGATTTCGACTTTTTCATAAACGGCTTCAAGGATTTCGATAAAATTTTTTATGTTGGAGGTCCTTTAAATTTTTAATAATACTGTATACCAAAATTTTCGAAATAGTAATTTTTGGATTTTTGAAAAACAAAATATTTTTTTTTGAAAATTTAGTATCTATTTTGAAAACGGGATTTTTTTAAATTCAGTTCTTAAATTTATATTATTAAATAATAAACTTTACGAAACCTTCAACTTATCCCCAGACTTAAATGGAAACACCATGAACTTAACACGTACCAAAACAAACTAGACAACAACCTATCACTTTTAAACGATACATTTGATACAGCAGAATTACTTTCTAACCAACTCATTGTATGCATACAAAAATCGATTATAAACACCAACCATATATCGAGCGGAAAAAAGAAATATAAAAATGAATGGTTCGACAAGGAATGTATGAAAGCACGAAAAAAGTCCTTTTCCCTTTTGAATGCAGTCCGAAATTCAAACTGCCAAAATCTAAGAAAATGGTATATTGAAGAAAACACACGGTATAAAAACTTATGTCTTAAAAAGAAAACAGAATATGAAAACCAACTAGCCTATACACTTGGTCAAACGAAGGACTCAAAACAATTTTGGAAAGTCACGAAAAAGATAAACGGTTCAAATTTTACAATAGGCATAGGAGTAACTGCAGAGGACCTTGCGGTGCACTTCAAAAATATATTATGTGTCAAATCAGATGTTAAATTTTCCTACGCTGAACCCTATTTATCTGATGAAATACTAGATTCCGAAATCACGTTTACAGAAATATATGCTGTAATTATCAAAGCGAAAAACGATAAAGCTCCTGGAGAAGACGGCGTTCCTTATGAATTTTTCAAAAACGGTACAGAAGGACTTATTCACCGACTTAAATCTCTCTTCAATGTCGTTTTACAAAAACAAGACGTCCCTGCATCCTTCAAGAATGCTGTAATATTCCCGATCCATAAAAAAGGTGACACAAATAATGTTGAAAATTATCGAGGCATCTCGTTTATGAATGTAATTGCGAAATTATTCTGTGGCGTGCTTGCAAACAGACTTGAAAAGTGGACTGAAGCTTATGACATAATCACTAAGTTTCAAGCTGGTTTCAGGAAAAGCTTTTCAACAGTGGACCACATCTTTACTTTAACGTCAATAGTTAAGGCATTACAAGCAAGGAACAAAAAGATATATGCGTTCTTTGTGGATTTCAAATCTGCGTTTGATCTTGTTAACCGAAATGCGCTCTTTTATAAGCTATCAATGCTAGGTATGTCAACGAAGTTCATCCATACAATAAAAGAAATGTATGTCCATTCAAAAGCATCAGTATGGGACGGATCAACACTCTCAAAGTGGTTTGAAACGGACACCGGAGTAAGACAAGGGTGCCTTCTGAGTGCTCTTCTTTTTGCACTTTTCATCAATGATATTGAAACTTGTCTGCCAGGAGGTGTTCGAATGGCTGATCTGGTCATAAACGTTCTTTTGTATGCCGATGATTTGGTGATTCTCTCAGAAACCCCCGAGAACTTACAATTGATGATAAATCGTCTCTCTGACTATTGCACCAAATGGGGACTCACAATTAACACTAATAAGTCTAAAGTAATGGTTTTCTCTAGATATACCCGGAGTCAGAGTGGACATATTTGGACTTTCAATGGAAATATTCTGGAGATAGTAAGCAAGTACAAATACCTAGGAGTGAATCTTAACAAAACCATGGACTTTAATGAACATGTTATATCGAAATCTGCTTCCTCGCAAAGTCTACTTAACATGTCATGGAAAAATATCTTTGCGAATCAGCGTATTGTACTGTCATCAAAATACAAAATATTTGATGCTGTTATAAAGTCTTCACTTTGTTATGCTGCCCAAGTTTGGGGAACAAATGAGTTTGAGGCAATAGAAAAATTTCAAAGGTCCTTTCTAAAGAAGCTGTTCAATCTCCCCATAAAAACACCAAACTATGCCCTATATCTCGAAACAGGCCTAGCTAAAATTTTCACATACACGCTTAAGTTAAATGCAGACTACGTCGTAGGAACACTGGCGCATCAGGACAATCGGTTGACCAAACAAATGGCCCTATACGAACTGCGAAATTCGGATTGGTGGGTGGCTAGGTGGAAGAATTTGGGAAATTCTTGTGGTGAAACGGTGGAGCTAGATCACAGCAATTTGTTGCACTTTAAAGAAAAGCTGTACAAAATAATTCAAGCTCAGGAGGATTTTGTAAGAAATGCATATGTACAAGAAGCAAGGAAATCAGAAAGCAGATTCCTTTACTCTCAACTTAAGCTGAACCTAATGGAAGCTAACTATTTCAATGATGCGCTCGCGTATAAAGAGATATCTCTTATATTTAAGACAAGATGTGAAGTCCTTGGCCTAAATGGAACTCCATATAATAACAGCTTTAATCAGTTTTGTTCATTGTGCAATCTTAAAGCTAAAGAAAATTGTTTCCACCTCATCAGTGTGTGTCCCATATTTGCACAACATCGAATTGCATACTTTGGACAGAAAATGTTTACCCTACAAGAAACAATTACATTGCTAAACTACTGTGTTTGGAAAAAACTGTACCTGTTTTTAAAAGACATATTAAAATACCGAATGTTACTTATAACTGAATATGAATAGTTAACTTAATTCTTACCTTTCTTTCTTTTGTATATTTATATAATAATATCTTATATCTTTTAAATTTGCCAAACGAGCTGACGGCAAAGCTAAAGCTTTAAAATTTATTATAAATGTTTGTAAATGAAATATTAAGATATCAAGCAATAAATTACTTACTTACTTACTTACTTACTTAATTAAAATTCTCACAGCAAAATTTTTTTTAGAAAAAAAATTCCAACATTTTGTATAAAAATTTGCCGTTTTTACTACGAATCTTATGGTTTCGATGAGATAGAACATTAAGGCCCCTTGCCTGATACTAATCATAAATATTTATGTTTAACCTAAAACGCTTATGGGCTACTATTTCCTTTGTGTAAGCTGTCACATAAGCGCTTTAGTAGAACTTAAATGCTTAAGTTATGTATCAGTAAACGGGTCTAAGAACAAGTACGTGCGATCCAGTGGTGCATTTTATTTTAAATTTCTTTTGATTCACCCAAATGCTCGGTCAGAAGGCAGAAACGAATGTCCTCTTATAGGAATATCTGCTCAAGTTTAAAAAAACTCTCAGTCTCTACAAGCATTGCTTGCATTGGATTGTTTAATCTTTTACGTGGCCTTATCTTTAAACAAGAATTGTTATTCATATTTTCATAATTTTTAGCTTTTTTAAAGACACCGCCCGAAAGACCACGAGCAACTGACTGGCTATAATTTTCAAACTTGAAAGAACAATAGTTGACCAACTACGTTTTGCCAGCGTTGGGTGTAAAAGAAATTATGCAATTTTTTTTGGAACTTTTAAAAAGAAATCTACAAATCCAAAAAAACTTGCATGTACCCAAACTTGTACCCACCCCAAATCATATATTGGGCAAAGCAGGGGGGTTGCGAGGGGCAGCATGTCCCCCTTAGGCGCCGATCTTTTTGTACGCCGTGAACCTAATTGCAAAAAACACTTCACACAAGTACCAACAGAAAACCTTATAATGGGACATAAGTGCCAAATTAGTTTTTGGGAGTTTATGTCTAACCGAGGTCCCTGCGCCGCTATAATATTTTGGTCACTCATATTTCTTAAACGTCTGCCTGCCGGTGTTTTCTATAAGATTTTTTTCCAATGACTAACCCAATGACTAACCTAATGATCTTGTACTAACGCTTTTGTTTATTGTTCAACTCAATTAAAAACGGTAAATAGAGACATTTTTTTTTGCTTTCAACTTAAACCAAGCCTATTCTTAATATTTTGTCTGTTTGGATCTTATTACATTTTGTATTTGGACTTTTTTGCACTCTTAAGAGGGAAATAAAGTCCAAAATCGTTTTGGACATTATTGCACTATCAATAGCGCAATAAAGTCCAAAATTTAGTTTTGGACTTTATTGCATTGGGTTTTATTTCATGGCAGCGTTCTCTGAAACTGAAACAGTTTCAAAAAAAAATAGACGTTCGAACATGCAGTCTTTTATAACCACATTTTCTTCTTCGGCATTGTATCGGAACTTTGGTATTGCGTTTTGGAAGAGTTACCCTGAGCAAGTAGTAGAGTATTGTTAATGAAAAAGTAGTTTTTTTCTTTAAGTAGCAGGTATTTTAAAGTAGATAGAAAATAAAAATGATAAATGTTAGACCTTAAAGACATGCAGCCTCAGAAATTTCGTAAACGCCACGCCCGCCGCGCGCGCCGCCGCACAGTGGTGCCATTTGTATGCGAGAGCGGAAAAAAATCCGTAAGATCTGAACTAAATAATGGAATTCATTAAATTTTGCACATTATGTGTGGACTGAGCTTACACAAATTTCGATAAAATTTATTTAAAAAAAAAATCATTGAGTTATTTACATTTTTTGGATTTTTTTTTTATAATCGACACTGCGCGAGCGTCAGGTTAAGGAAGAGAAGGAATGAAAGGAAAGATGTGAGGCGCGATATTCTGAGGCTGAAGGTGGTTGTTGTCTCCGATTTTATCTTCAGGGATGGCGGCTGAACTAATGCGGAGAAATTTCCGTGTCTTATTTATCGATGTTCCTTATAATTCGCATTAATTTTTTTATTCTTTGTCATATTTTATCGGTATACTAGTTTTACTCAATCACATGTTGTTAGTTCTATGCCTAAATAGCATGTGATGAGTAAACCAGCAACTCATTGTATAACATTTATTTTAGAATTGGTTTTTAATGGAAAAATAAGAGGACATAGACTACGGCAGGAATCGAAGCTGTGACCACGAGGTTAACATGCAAACACACAACTATTGCGCCACGAACACCGCCAAATTTGCCGGGTTTATTGGCTTATATCGAAAAAAAAATGTTTAATTTTTTATTGTGTTTGTTTTGTTCTAAAGCTCAATAATCAATTACATACATAGATAATAACACAAACATATATCACATATAAGAAATAAATAAGTACACATAATATAATTAATTGTATTAATAAGTTATTTAATTAACTAAAGAGCTTCTTCACTCAACGGAAGATAGTTTTTCTTTGGTTGATATCTTAATTGGGCTATAAATAGATCGATGGTATCAGGATCATACGGAATATATCCTCATTCGTTGATACCCGGGAAAATTTCTTAGAGTAGTGGGTCCTATAATACTTATTCCTGCATTCTAGCGCCTCTGCTGAAAGTTATCCAAATGGCAAGAATGCACTTTCTATTACTTCTGCTCTGTGTAGTAAAATTTTGTGAACATTTGCGGGCATATGATACCAAGGTTATAACGATATCGCGAGCTAAGCTGTATATTCACTATAAGTCCTAAGTTTGTTGGGTATCGATTGAAAAATTGCTGCAAATAACTTCCAATATGACTGCGAGTCTGGTTAATAATCTTATGTCCATTTTGGTGATGTATGTAGCCAAATTTGGTAGTTCCAGTTCTCAGCTTTACAACGTCAACTTCCAACCTTTGATATGAACTCCGCTTGAATTTGGTTTTTTCTTCTTCCTTGATAGCACGAGTAATATCATTAGTTCTTCACGGCTTAAAGCTTAAGTTATATCCCAGGTGCAATATGCAGTCCACAAATCGAAAAGTGCAGGTACAAGAGCTTCTTCATTCAGGTTCTTATATTGTAACCTGGATAAGTCATTCATCCCTGAAGGTTTAGCTCCACAAATAATGCAATTGCTCACAGAACTAGTTTTTGTCTTTTCCATCTATCATACTAAAATAAAGACTGTTTTTAATTTTGACAACATTAACATATGGTTTTTCTCTTTTCGTATAATGTCAAGTGTTTCTTTCTTATATTCAAATCTTAGAGCTCTGCAGTCTGCAATATCTCGTTGAAGACGGACGGGGATTTATCCATGTTATATTGTTTTCTCGAGTAGTTGACGTCATTTTCAAATGAACAATCAATATCGTGAAAAAATGAGAATCTGATGCTTCTTGGTTGCGAGTAGAAAAATATTTTTTTCTGTTGTTTGTTCTTACTTTCTGTCTTACTTTGTTGTATTAATGTATGTAATGTTTAAGCCGATGGTCTCGTTGCCAGTGATTCAGTGTCTTTACTGCGTGCATCTATCATTTTTTTAAGATCGTACTAATTCTGAAAGGATTTTCAGGACATTGTTTATACAGAATTAGGCAACATCCTTCAAAATCTGTTCACGATCATAAAAAAGTAATAAGCTTTCTAATAATTGTTTTTTTTTTTTTATTTGTAGACTCGTTTTCAGGTAAGAAACCCTAAAAAAAACTACTTTTTTATTTATTACCTATCTCTATTAGATACATTATATTGGATGAAAGTATAAAGCTACACATTTTTTAAAGTACAGTTCATTTTAATAACATTATGTAATTATGCTCACCACATATTTCCAAGAAAAAAAGTTTGAATTTGTGAAAAAAATTGAGGCAGGAAAAATGATTGAACTTAAAATTGAACATAACAAAGATCCGTTAAATGATTCGTTTTTTTTTTATATTTTAATGAAAGATATATATTTTTGGAAAAAATAAAATCATGGTTGTATTCTTTCCAGCCATTATTAGTTATGAAATTACAACTTTTGCAACATGACCAAAGTCAAAAGTGTGTTTTTTAAATCGGATTCAGAGAAACCGCGTTCAAGATCAGGAGCGGGTTACAATTGTTTCGAAAATATTTAGAAGCGTAACTAGTTCTGTTTTATTAGCAGTGAGACAATCTTCTGCTCTTACTTCTCCCAACCTTAGAGATTCTTTTCAATCCCTTTGGTATGACGAGCAATGTAAAAGAAGTAGAAAAAAATCATTTGCCCCTTTGAAATTTTTCTGCAAAACAAATAGCGCGGTCTTCAAATCACTGTAACTCAAATCAAACCAAGAATTTAAAATGTTATGTAATATTAAAAAGGAATTATACATTAAAAAGTCAGCTTCAAAATCTTTTTGGAAAACTGTACGATTATTAAGTGGGCGGAATAGTAAGCTGACATTCATAGTTGACGAAAATCTACTTGCAAACTATTTCGAAAAACGCTTTTTGCCCGACCCCAATGCAAACATAATAAGCTATGCTATACCAAATATTATTATTCCTGATTTAGATCAAAACCTTACGATGATGGAATTATCAGTAGCTTTAAAAAAAATGAAAAACAACAAATCTTCTGTTTTTGATGAATCCCAGTAGAGTTTTATAAACATACTACACCTGAATTCTTAGAGTATATCTTGGAATTTTTAAATAGAATATTCCGTGAAGAGATGATTCCCGAAAACTTAAGGCTGTCCAGAATAACACTCATTTTCAAAAAGGGGTATTGCTGTCCTAAACTCGTTAAGAAAAGTGTTTACGCATATACTATATGCAAGACTTGTGAACTGGGTCGAACAAAATAACATCGTTAGTTGTTGTCAAGCTGGTTTTCGAGCCCACCTTTCAACCATTGATCAAATTTTTGCACTCAGCACTATTGCCAGGCATTTTATTGATAAAAAGAAGTGCTTATACGATTTTTTCGTCGACTTAAAAGCGGCTTTCGATACGAATCAATAGAAGTTCTCTACTTTATAAGATCTCAGCAGTTATAGTGTCGACCAAATTTATTCGAGTGTATAAAAAAATTCTTGAAAACATGACCTCATCTGTACAGAAGGGTACCAAAAAATCAAAGCAATTTAAATTTGCAACATTTGTTCCTCAGGGATGTGTTTTGAGCCCGCTCATGTTCGCACTATTTATAAACGATGTCGAGAACCACATACCTTGGGGCATACTCTTTGGAGATATAAATGTTAAAGTTTTACTCTACGCAGACGATCTCGTTATTTTGTCGGAAAATCCGCTAACTCTACAACTTCAAATTAAAAAGCTAAATGAGTTTTGTATTATGTGGGATCTTAAGATAAATACTGCAAAATCAAAAATAATGGTATTCAGGTCTCGTAATCCATGATCCATTGGTTATACATGGAACTGGACATTAGATGGTGAGATAATTGAAGTTGTAGATGAGTTTAAGTATCTCGGATACATAATGACATATAACCTGAATGTTCACGTACATATAAAGGCAAAAACAAAGGCTGCAAAATCTGCAATAAATACAATGTGGTCCCAGTTTTTTGCCAACAAAAACATGGGCCCAGTATCTAAATTCAAAGTGTTCAACGCCACTGTGAATAGTTGTTTTTGTTATGGGAATTAAGTATATGGGTACGAACAGATGGAAGAAATGGAAAACATACGAAGGTATTTTTTCAAGAGAATTTGTAGGTTACCTTTTAACGCTCCGAACTACGCTATTCACATGGAATCTAGTTTGCCTCAAATATTCCCTAAAAACTAAAAGGCTAATGCGGATTATATTTTAAAAGTAATGAATCGATCTGACCAAAACTTGCAAAAGAGGATCCTCTTTATTTCATTTCGGTGCGGTTATAGCCCAATCAAGAATTGGTATGATCTAGCTATATAACATAACTTGGCAATGTCTTTGACAGTGAACAATGTAGAACAACTGAAAAATTCACTTTATGACCGTATTTCTTCCATAGATGATAAAATGTACCAGCTGTGTGTTATGAGGGGGACAGAATCGACATCCAGATGTTCTTACAAACAACTTAATTTCAAACTCGGGGTAAAGAACTATTTTAGAGAAGAGTTCAAATTACCTGAAATCAGTCTTATTTTTAAAAGAAGAACTGAAATGCTTGATTTAAATTATAGACCGCATAGAACAGATCTTAACCCTCTGTGTTCACTCTGCAACCTTGATCAGAACGAAGATGTTTTACATTTTTTAGGTATTTGTCCAATCTTACAGGAGACTCGAAGGCTTTATTTTAGTTCTAGTTTTCTTTCGTTATCAGAATGTGTCAGAATTAAAAGCGGAGACTATGGTTGGAAGTCTCTTATACGATATGTCTCCAATGCAAGAAATTTCCGAAGTGAATATTTGAAGTTGTTTTGAGTTATTTTTTTCAGATATAACTATGATTTTTCTGTTTTAGCCAAACTAAAAGTTTTTATATACTTATAAATATACTAGATATACTATCTGTTATGCATTAAATTGTATTATTGTTTTAATTTTATGAATTTTTCCGGCAGACGGCTTATCAAAGCCATGCGTTGTAAATCTTATAAACAAATATATTGTATTTTATCTTATCTTATCTTATCTTTATTTTATCTCTAAGAACTCTATGTTTTGAACTCATTTTTTTTTTCATTTAGAAGATTGAAGAATATTTGAGCTGCCTAAAAATTGTAGCCACTAGACGTAGGTTAATGTAGCTAAAACTGTAGCTCAAGAGAAAGAACTTTAAAATATTAATTGTAGTTCACTCAGTCCTAACGAAACTAAGAGACGTAATAATATTTTTTTAAAACAGTTATTAAGATGCTAATCTTTAGGAAAAAAAGTACATAAATTTTAAAACTTAAAAATAGGGTAATTTCAGAGTGCTGTATCTCGCATATTCCTTGATATAAATTTCCCAAATTTTGGAAAAACATAGAACAGTTATATGTCTATGAAAAACTGAATGAAACAAATCCATATACCAAATTTAATTTTTAGTATTTATTTCCTCAAAAGCTCCACTGTGCGCCGTAATCTCCAAAATTCAGATTATCAATGATGTCAAAGTTTTTCTTGTGACATTTCCTGTTGTCATTTCCAAACAATTCAACCTTGAAATTTCACTGTCAACAAAGTTTCGCTTCAAAATTCTATATTAAAACGTACCCCTCATTTGCTTAAAATGTTATGCATTTCAAAGTCCTCAATTAAAAAACGTATACCCTTTTTCAGAGAGAGAGAGCAATCAAACCTCGCATTAATTTGTTTTAAAATTTATTTTATCTTTTTACAAAGTTCAGTGTTACCCTTCAAAAGCGTATCATTTGTGAAATGAAAAAAAAATGTAAGTAGAAAAAAATAAGTATTCGCCACAGTGTTCCTAAGCGGAAGGGCGTTATACCCTAAACATCAAATGTGACTTGAATAATTATTATCAAAACTGACCCATTTATTTTTCAGCTTTCCCTGTTTACAATCGTGATAGGAAAAGCTAACCGTTCATTTTATTGTTGACCAGGTAGATCCGTGCAGTGAGGGAGGGGGGGCTCCCATATACCAACTACCCTCTCATCTCTCTGAAAAATCTCCAAAAGCTAGATTCTCCGATAACAATTCTCCCAAATCAAATATTCCATTAAGGCCTTATTTAAGTTCAATTTTATTTTGGTTCAATGACGCTATCCTATACTCGTGTGCCTTTACTAGCACGCAGAGGACCGGAGGGTGCTGGTTTTATTTGGAGAATTCCACTTTGGTCGCCAAGGGCAACTGTCTGTTATATCCTCTATACATATTTATGTAGTTGAGTATAAGTAAAAATAAAACGCCTTCTTCCCTGGACCATTATGTCCAGGCCTATGTATGTATGTCTGTAAGGTACGTACACACCATATACCTATAGGTAATTGATTTTTACTGGGGCATTACTCCATTTATTTCCGGTTCAATGGTAGATTTCGTATTCGCTTCATTCGTTTGCGGGTTCGTCTATACTGGTTTTCTCCTAATGCGGACATTTCAGACTCAGAAATTAACTACATCAACTAAAGGCATACAGACTCTTGGTCATTCAGAACAAATTAGATATTAATGCAGAAGAAGAAGAAGAAGAAGGGAATGATTCTCCTTTGATGCTAGACGACCGATTTGAGATTTTGATGTCCCAATGAGGATGTACAAAATTAAGTGTATTGTAATTGTTATTTGCTGGACATGAATCGATTTGAACCTATCTCTCCCTCACTTTCTCTTTCTATCCAATATCTAACTAGAATTGACATTTTAATAGGGTTTAGCCAAATTATGTACTCGATTTGTTTTGTTCGTGTTCATTTTTGGGGGACTCTTATCTAGGTTGTTCTTGTTTTCATTTCTCCCACGAATTGGTTTGGTCTTTTGTTGATATTCAAAGATAGTAGTTATTTGCATTTAAAACGAACTTAAACCAATTGGTCATGTTTTTTTTGTTTGTTTACTAAGATTTGACATTAAAGTTAGAAACCTGCCCTAGTTTAATATTTTTCAAGTGCTCTATTAAAACTCCTTAAGTTGGTAAGGTATGCTTTATATTTAATTACGTATTTTTGTCGATCAACTTAATTAGATATAACTTTTTTTAAATCACCAAAATAAAAATAATTGATTCTTTTTTTGAAAGAGCAATACAAATTTAATGAGTACATGGGTATGGTTTTAGAGGAGATTATATTATTTCTTTTGCCCAATTATTTTTGAAAACTTCTTTTGGGGCGTTGCTTTGGAATTAAAATTTTTCTATGGAGCTGTCAGTGACATGTTAAACCGACGTGTTTTTTTTGTCAAAAAACCGACAGAATTTCTCACGACAGGTTTTGCTTTAGCTCTTTAAAAAATGTTTACCCACCATAAATATTAAAAAAATAAAAATTAAACAAATTAAATAAAATGCACGACTGGATAGTATGAACTTGCTCTTGGGGCTGACAACTTTAATGTAGCTTAACATTGACGCTGTTAGTAGTTATGCAGTCTAGTTATTCTATGAAGGTTTAAAGCCGATGTATATGTTAGATTGCCTTAGTTCTAAGTATAATGAATTGTTAAATGGATGATTCAATTAATAGTTACATAGGTACCTACCTACAAATTTATATTTAAGTTTAGATTATGGTTTTTAATTATACAAATTAAATGGATAGCTTAGATGGGTAGGTAGCTATATACATACAGGGTGGCCCACGAATCGTGCTACAAAAATAAAACGTATTAACTTTTTTCAGTGTGAGAAATTGGCTAATTTTTCTCATTTTATAGGCTACTATTTAGATTTATCAAAATGAATGCTTGGGATACTGAAAAAAGGATTTGGATAGTGCAGCGATACCATTCTTTGCAGTCCGTCATTTCCGTCCAAAGGGAATTTAGGCAGGAGTTTGGCGGTACTCCCCCGTGTAGATGGAACATTATGAGGCTGGTGAACATGTTGGCCGGACCGGATCGAAAGAAGACCGTATCATCGAGATCCCAATGTTCGGGTTCAGGATACAATCGTGGCTGTTGCATCGGCAATACAGGCAAATCTAAGTGTTTCGACTCGAAACTTATCGGGTCATATTGGAGTTAGCAGACGGTCATTACAACGGATACTTCACTTCAAATACGTTTTTGAATAGTTTTGTTAGGCACAGAAATAACAGTTCTTGCAATAAAATTGTTTCTACCGTATTAATTGTTTCGAAAACGGCTCTAACGATTTTGATAAAAACAGTGTGTGCAAAGTTTTAAGTATAGTCTACATTTTGAGCCAAGTTATGTATTCGTAAAAAATTTTTTTTTCTAACAATCAAACATGACATTACGATCATAGAAAACACCAAAAAAGAGGGTCCCACAATTTCGCCTGTCTGCCTGTCTGTCCTCGAGTCTGCAGCCTAAACGGATCGGTGGATTTGCTTCAAACTTGGTACATATTGTGTTTTCGGTAATATGCCCACACTTTTTTTTCATTTTTGTTTTAAGACGACAAATAACAGTAGCTCCCATACATTTTTTCTTGGCCAAAAAAAATCTTATTTTTCTCAAAAACTGCTCCAACGATTTTGATAAAAAAATCAGTTCATTAATTAAGGGAAAGGGTAACTTTTGATAATTTTTTTTGTTTGGAAAAAAATTATTATTTTTGATTTGATTTATATATTTGATTTTTTTTGAAAATTCTTACTCAGAAGCTAACAGAGAATTTAAACACTATTGTGTACTAAAATGTTTCAAAAAAATTTTTTTTGGAAATTAATTCTTTTTTTGAAAACTCAAAATTTCGAAAACGTCTCAATAGATTTTCTTAAAACTTCGTATTTGGTAGTGTTTTGACATTATCTTGAATATTTAAAAAACTATTTTTCTAAAATAAAAAAACAACGGTACCTCCCATACAAACGTTAAGAAACCGTTAAAAGAATGTATTTCTCGAAAACGGCTCCGAAATTTCTTATAACAAAATTTGTGTGTTCTTAATTAGTACAGTTCACTTTCAGGTATACAAATATTTTTTTGTGTACTTATTAACGGTACTTTCCATAGAACCACTTTTCATATTTTCGACTTTCTCAATATTGGATGTACCGATTAAAATAATTTTTATATGCAAATGCTTCTTAAAACTGTTAATAAAACTGCATTCAAAAAAATAATTTTCGATTTTAAAAAAATAATTACAATTTTTTTTTTGAAAAAGCGATTTTTCAAAAACCAGTCACAACATTTTTTCGAAATTTGTATTTTATGTGTGTATTAGTAATATCTTCAAAATAGCATTTACATTTTTTTTCTAAAAATGTTTTTAAAATATTATACAGAAAAAATAATTTATTAAAAAACCGTTCGAACGATTTTTGAAATTTTTTTTGATATATTCTTACTTATACATGAATTCAAATTGCATATTTGTTTGCCCTCAAACTATAACGACTAAGCAATATACAGACATTTAATTATGTGTATTATGCATTTATTTCTACCTAATTGTTATTCCCTTCTTACGAATTTTTGCGTATGTCACTGAATACTAAACACAATTTAGGGCCTCATACATTTATATATACTTAATGTGTTTTTAAAACACATTCACATGAACCTAATGTATGCACAATATTCTGTATCGCATCTAAATTATAAAGTTATATTCATATATCTACCTACCCACCTATATTTCATTAATATATGTACATGTTTACATACATATGTACTTAGGATCCGTCTATATATGTACATAGATACATGTTAATCTCCTAACTTAAATTATTAAAAACCAAAACTTCCTTCCTTGAATCATCCATTCGACAATTGATTATAAATACATATGTACTAAGAAGCAAGGTAATTTTACCTATATAGGGCTTAAACCTGCATAGGATAACTACACCTAACTATAACTAAACATCAATTGTTAGCTACATTAAAGTTGTTAGCTACAAGAGCAAGTTCGTACGATCCAGTCGTGCATTTTATTTTTACATATTTTGTTATTAACGGCACTTGCCATACAACCATTGTTTTAGGATTTTTAACTTTCTCATTAACGGCTTAACGGACTTTAATCAAAAGTTTTATATCTGAGGTCATCCTAATTTAAATAATATAGCAAAATAATTTTTTGGATTTTTGAAAACATAAAGCGTTTTTTTTAAAATTGAATAATGTTTCTAATTTCAAAATTTATATTGTTAAATGTTTAATAATATCATACCAGCATTTTTCTTAGAAAAAATGTTAAGAAATTTTGTATAAGATAAACAAAGTAAAAATCTAGGGACTTTTGCGATTTTCAATTGATCATTGATAAATAATATACATATATTTGACTTTTGAAACAGCAATTTATTATTGCCCATCGGTTATTATCGATTTTGTTGTAATTCACAATAGTTTTCATAATTTTCAATTGCAAAAATTCTTATCAATTAAGGCCGTCATCATAAATATTTATGTTCAACTTAAAACGCTTATGGGCTACTTTTTCCTCTGCGTAAACTGTCACATAAGTGCATAAGTACACCTTAAATTCTTAAGTTGTGTATCAGCAAATGGGTCTAAGTTGTTAAAAGAGCGTTTAATATCTTCTGACATAAATCAGTTGAGTAGAAAACTAAGTACTATTTATAATAAGAAAGAAAAGAGCACCTTAAAGAATGTTTAATTGATTTTATATACTCTTTCGACATTTCAATAAAATTACAACGAACAAAATTACGCGCGTTAGAACACTTAACAGCCATCCTTTCTAACAACACGCAATATTTTACCCTCGAAAGTCAAAATGCATCAGCTGCAAAAGTTAAGTTTCTTCCGTACATCCTTCCGGCAAAATACAAATACAAACAAAAAAAAACAACAACTGTTTACCCTTTAACTCGTGTGAAAATTGTTTTCCCTCTTGGTTTTTTGTTGTCGACGTATAATGCAATTAGCATTTTAAGTGGATGCCGACCACTCGTGTGGTGGATAAAATGTCATTTTTTAATTAATGTTTCGCAGGATTTCTTAGTTTTTGCAAAATGTCTGCAAGTCAGCTATTACAAGGAAAAAGTCGTCGTCGTTGTTTTTGTCGTTCCTGTTTTGTTTTCTTATTATTTTTTTTTTGTATTTGCTCTTCTACGTCTGCCAGTTGTGTACCTATAATAAAATGGTAGCAGGTGAGAGACACAAAATGACCACAAACCCCTGTTCAACCAGAAACAACAATGTTAGCAAGACATATGTATGTTTTGTTTGGTCAGTTGGTCGGTCTCCAGCATAATATAACAAGGAACAAGTTGAAATGCACAAAATGCCGCAGCATCAGAAAAGGCATCGTTCATATTTCGATTGCTGTCCACAGGTGTTGGATGATCCCTAGAATTTCTTCGGGACTTCGTGCTTATGAATGTACATATATGCTTATATTAATTGTATATTGAGAGGTTTAGTTTGTGAATAAATATATAGATTTAAATCAACGGTTTTAATGGAAGGAAACCATTGTTTATTGCCATTGCCATATGCTGCCTGTTCCCACAGGAGGCGCATCCTATACAAATTCAATGAAACAATTTGAAGAGGACCTATTTATCATTATTTAGATTTTTAGATTCACTCAAAATATTTCATAATTAATATTTATTTTGAATATAATTAAGCATAATAATTCCATTATGGAATTCTATTGATTCAGATACAAAAAAATGCTTAAAATGCTAAAATCGACAAAAAAAACTTCAACAAATCTAAAAATATATTCATTTAAGTTTTTTAAATTCTATTGAGTTATTTTTGTATTTTGTGATAGTCAATTAATTAATTCAAAGTTTATTAGATGAATGCCTATTCATTTGAGAATTAATGAAACTACACATTTTCTATGTGGCGGTTATTTCAAATTAGTAAATTATGCGAAAGCTATACAATTAACGATGGGCTTTTGTTTCAAAATTCGGAACTATTTTAATTTTAAATATTTAAATAGATTAAATATCTATAACTATGCACATATAATTAATTAAATCAATTTAAATTTAAATTTAACCAAATTGCGTAAACCATTTGCGTAAACGTGTATAGATGTTAAACTATAGTGAAAGAAATAACTTTTGAAATACAGTAAAACACATATAAGTACTTACTTCTATCATAAGCAACTCGAACGCGTTATCATCTTGTCTTGTAACCGTGAGTGGGACAAAGGGCGCCAATGAGATGCTTTCTGGCTCCCGTAGCGGACGGACGTGTTTTTCCGTCTAAAAAAAAAAAAAACATTTAAAAAAAATAACAAAAATAGTTTAATTAAATTAACTAAATTTAAAGTGTGTTCAAGTAACATAAAGAATTTGCATTCATTTTGCAATATTTATTTAACTTGAATGCCGTAAAAAGTCGACAACACCAGGGAAATTGTAACTTGGAGAGGGAGTCAAACGAAAGATATGCACGTGTATAGAACCCATCCGAATTCCATCTACTCCCAGTTTCCGTCGCATCGTCCCAGAAATTAGAAGCATCCTATGGATCGCTTATGTTGCAACCCGTAATAGACAGAAGCTGCATAATTCCGTTATACTGTAGCGGAACCGATAATGGGGAAAACAACAGTTCTGGGCATCGCAATATCCAATGGCCTCATTCAGAAACAGAACTATAGCTATCAGGATAGGTTGGTGTTTTTGTATTCCTGTGTAAGACTACAGCTGATGACGAAACAGCTGCTGCCAAAAAAAAAATCCCAAGCTATCCGAAAAGGGGGTGGCCGTGGCGCGATAGTTGTGTGTTCGCCTGTCAACCTCATGGTCACAGGTTCGATTCCTGCCGTAGTCTATGTCTTCTTATTTTTCCATTAAAAAACAATTCTAAAAATAAATGTCATACAATGAGTTGCTGGTTTACTCATTACATGCTGTTTAGGCATAGAACTAACAACATGTGATTGAGTAAAACTAGTATACCGATAAAATATGATAAAAAGAATTAAAAAATTAATGCGAATTATAAGGGACATCTATAAATAAGACACGGAAATTTCTCCGCATTAGTTCAGCCGCCATCCCTGGAGATAAAATCTGAGACAACAACCACCTACAGTCTCCGAATATCGCACCACACATCTTTCCTATCATTCTTTCTCTTCCTTAACCTCACCCTCACGCCCGCGCTGTGTTGAAACATTTAAAGGGTATTCATAATCCCTTGAGCTCGCGTAGATTATAAAAAAAAAAAAAAAAAAAAAAAAAAAAAAACTTTGGTATGCTTTTGCATCCAATGAGAAATGTAAAAACCATGTGCACAAACCCATATAAATTTAACCTATCCGATGTTGGTTGTTCAGGAACTTCAGTGGATACTAACATATTTTAGATAGGCTATCGTACCGACATCTGAATGAGGCCAATAACTAGAAGATCGCTCTTTTTCATCACAGAACCATCGAGATATCGCCCTCTCATTCAAACAAAAGAAGTAAAGTATTGAGCTCTCGCTCTAACTGATGAAAGGTAAGATGTCCATACGCTTATGTATTCCGATTCGTAATTTCACACAATTCTGTCAGTCTGTCAGTCTGTCAGTCTGTCAGTCTGTCAGTCTGTCAGTCTGTCAGTCTGTCAGTCTGTCAGTCTGTCAGTCTGTCAGTCTGTCAGTCTGTCAGTCTGTCAGTCTGTCAGTCTGTCAGTCTGTCAGTCTGTCAGTCTGTCAGTCTGTCAGTCTGTCAGTCTGTCAGTCTGTCAGTCTGTCAGTCTGTCAGTCTGTCAGTCTGTCAGTCTGTCAGTCTGTCAGTCTGTCAGTCTGTCAGTCTGTCAGTCTGTCAGTCTGTCAGTCTGTCAGTCTGTCAGTCTGTCAGTCTGTCAGTCTGTCAGTCTGTCAGTCTGTCAGTCTGTCAGTCTGTCAGTCTGTCAGTCTGTCAGTCTGTCAGTCTGTCAGTCTGTCAGTCTGTCAGTCTGTCAGTCTGTCAGTCTGTCAGTCTGTCAGTCTGTCAGTCTGTCAGTCTGTCAGTCTGTCAGTCTGTCAGTCTGTCAGTCTGTCAGTCTGTCAGTCTGTCAGTCTGTCAGTCTGTCAGTCTGTCAGTCTGTCAGTCTGTCAGTCTGTCAGTCTGTCAGTCTGTCAGTCTGTCAGTCTGTCAGTCTGTCAGTCTGTCAGTCTGTCAGTCTGTCAGTCTGTCAGTCTGTCAGTCTGTCAGTCTGTCAGTCTGTCAGTCTGTCAGTCTGTCAGTCTGTCAGTCTGTCAGTCTGTCAGTCTGTCAGTCTGTCAGTCTGTCAGTCTGTCAGTCTGTCAGTCTGTCAGTCTGTCAGTCTGTCAGTCTGTCAGTCTGTCAGTCTGTCAGTCTGTCAGTCTGTCAGTCTGTCAGTCTGTCAGTCTGTCAGTCTGTCAGTCTGTCAGTCTGTCAGTCTGTCAGTCTGTCAGTCTGTCAGTCTGTCAGTCTGTCAGTCTGTCAGTCTGTCAGTCTGTCAGTCTGTCAGTCTGTCAGTCTGTCAGTCTGTCAGTCTGTCAGTCTGTCAGTCTGTCAGTCTGTCAGTCTGCCAGTCTGTCAGTATGTCAGTCTGTCAGTCTGTCAGTCTGTCAGTCTGTCAGTCTGTCAGTCTGTCAGTCTGTCAGTCTGTCAGTCTGTCAGTCTGTCAGTCTGTCAGTCTGTCAGTCTGTCAGTCTGTCAGTCTGTCAGTCTGTCAGTCTGTCAGTCTGTCAGTCTGTCAGTCTGTCAGTCTGTCAGTCTGTCAGTCTGTCAGTCTGTCAGTCTGTCAGTCTGTCAGTCTGTCAGTCTGTCAGTCTGCCAGTCTGTCAGTCTGTCAGTCTGTCAGTCTGTCAGTCTGTCAGTCTGTCAGTCTGTCAGTCTGTCAGTCTGTCAGTCTGTCAGTCTGTCAGTCTGTCAGTCTGTCAGTCTGTCAGTCTGTCAGTCTGTCAGTCTGTCAGTCTGTCAGTCTGTCAGTCTGTCAGTCTGTCAGTCTGTCAGTCTGTCAGTCTGTCAGTCTGTCAGTCTGTCAATCTGTCCTCGAGACTACAGCCTAAACGGTTGGATAGATTTGCTTCAAACTTGGTACATATTGATTTTTCGGTAATATTCACACACGTTTTTTTCATTTTTCTTAAGATGACAAATAACAGTAGCTCCCATACATTTTTTTTGATCAAAAACAAAAATCTCATTTTTCTCATGAACGGGTCCAAGGATTTTTATAAAAAAAAATCAGTTCATTAATGAATGGAAAGTTACATTTTGGTAATTTTTTTTTTGAAAAAAAATTGTTAGTTTTGGTACCTCAAGTACCATTTTTTTGGTTTTCGATTTTCTTAAAAACGGTTGACCTGCCTTTTTAAAATTTTTATATGCAGCCGCTCGTATAAGGTATATAAACATTAATGTAATGTAAAAGCTTTTTTTTTGGAAACAGACAATTTCGAAAACCACTAGATGGAATTCTTCGAAACTTCGTATTTTTAAGTTTTTTGACATTACCTTCAATAGTTAAAAAACTGTATTCCTAAAATAAAAGCCAACGGTACCTCCCATACAAATGTTAAAAAAACCGTTAAGAAAAAAATGTATTTCTCGTAAACGGCTCCAAGAATTTTTATAAAAAATGTGTGTGTTCTTACATTAGTACAGTCCACTTTTAAGTCTAAAAAAGCGTACTTATTAGAGGCATTCCTATAGAACCACTTTTCGTATTTTCGAATTTCTCACCGATTAAAATAATTTTTTTTACATAAGTCCTCACTAAGATTGTTAATAAAACTGCATTCTCAAATTTTCAAAAAAAAGTTTTTCGATTTTTTTTTTTTGAAAATTCGATTTTGCAAAAATTAGACTTTGATTTTTTTTTAAATTTAAATTTTATATTTATATTAATAATATCTTCAAAATGGCGTTTCAATTTTTTCTTCTAAAAATGTTTTCAAAATTTTATACATACAAAATTATTTTTTTAAAAAAACTGCTTCTTATCTATCCATGAATTCAAATGGCATGTTTGTTTTCCCTCAACTAAGCAATATAAAATCATTGAATTATGTGTATTATCCATTTATTTCTACCTTTTATTATAGGTATTACGTCACTGAATACTAAATACAATACAGGCCCTCATATAAATATTTATATAAACATACGTGTCTATTAAATTCACATTAATCTTATGTATGCATATTGCAGCCAAATTATAAAGTTATATGCATATAACTTCCTACCAACCTACATCCTTCATTTTCATTATCATGTGTACATATTTATAGGTACATATTTCTCTCGTAACTTACATAATTAAAATCCATAATCTTGAGTTAATGGAATTACGCCACTAACTATCCCGAAAAAAAACAGGTCGGATGGTCACCATACACAATAGAACAAGTAAAAACTATGTATAGGAAGTGCTAAATTTTGAAACTGTACTAAACAATAGGTATCTAACCCTTGTCAATAATCTAGATTCTAGAGTACAAAACATTGTATAAAATTATTTAACAAAACCTTGACAATGGAACGCTCTTCTGATTTAATTATTCATCAGAACTTATCCACATCACAACATCCTAAAAGATAAAATGATTTATCACATGACACTATACCTATCTAGATAAAAGCCTTATTTCCATATGAAGCTATTAATATCAACATCAATTAGCATGGGAAAAAAGTGAAACCACAATCTTAATTTTATGTATCTGTACACATATTAAAATTTAAAACAATAATTGTTTGAATCATTTTTATAGTCTCATCTCTTATAGCAGACATTATATAACATCAACATAAGATCCGATCTAAAAGCGCGCCTCTTTAGGTGCTGTAAGCAACTTCTTCTTCGTCATTTTAGTAAAACAAAAAGAAAAGCAAAAAACAACTCGCTACATTGCTTTATAGTAGAGAGAAGAACGACGCCGGCCGTTTATGTTTTTCTCCATCTAGCGACTAAGTTAAACTCAAGTCACCCGAGTTATTCAATGAAGTTCATTCAACTTATCCCAGAAACGTACAAGAGTTACAACAAGTTACAAGACAACAGATGAACAGAGGCAAGCTTACACGAGCACATTGATGCGAATCCATCTGCTTTAGCACAGCAATATAGAGTGAAATGCTTTCTACATGCGAGCTACGATTACGACACTCATATGTCATCCTGCCTGGTTGTTTTTTTTTTGTTGTGTTTTTATGACCCTGACTTTGAATCTCCGGAGTCCGGACATCATCGCCATCGTTTTCTTCGGCAGCTAAAGCTGTTTTGGTTTTTAAAGCCGTCAAAGCCAAAACCTAATGAGCAACCCGCCAATGGGAGTTTCGCATAAAAATACTCGTGGTTGTGTGTACAAAGATTTGTTTACTAACTTACGGATACTATATTCTTGTATCTGCCAGAACTGGTTTTCTTTGTGCATAAATTAAAAAAAAAATCTATCTATTCCCGCAATAGATACATAGATACACGTATACATAATGGTCTGGTATGATTGGTATGTGAATGTGATAGATGGCGCTTTAAACATATTTTCCGGTTAATCCTGTGAATTCGTGGGCGATCTTCCATCTACATACTGTATTGTATCTATGAGTATTCGACATTCGTGGTTGTTGTGCGATGCGTCAAGTGGGATTAGGATAAGGAAGCTAACGTGACCCAATAATTGTGTACTTAACGACTTTCACTTTGTTGCTCTCTGTTGAGCTGATGCTGGACGGGGCGTTCTGTTAAAGGCTTTGTTTGAGCATTATATTTCTTCTTATTCAATACGATGTGCACCGCACAATGAAAAAAAGATGCTGAAGGAGATGATTAAAGTTTGGATTGTACTTCCTCAAGTTTGCTGATGGTCTATTGCTAAAGCAGGTTTTCCCAGCGAGTATTAGTTTATGTGGAGTGTTGCATGGGTGTACTAGTAGTACTTGTTGTGTGGTTTGTGTTTACTCAAAGCTGATTCTGGTTTTTGTTTTTTTTTTTGTTTTTGTTTTTGAGTTATGTATATACTCGTACATAGCTACAGACAATTGAAGGTATCCGTAGAATATTGTAGATACGAGAGTATAATATATCTTTTGAATTGGAGCTTCTTGTTGTCTTAAGATATTTGCTTTTCGCTTTTATGTATTTGTGTGTGTGTGTAGGTACCAACATAGCATCGATATGTCATCAAATAAGTAACCACCTCAACACAAATAATATCAAGAGGATTTGGAAAATCGAAGAAGGTTTGCCTTGGTTAATGACAATTACAATTCAAGCTACGAGTATTGTTCCTTTAATAACATTGACTTTGTACTTAGTGTTTCTATTGTATGTATTTACCTAGAATCTAGATATATACGTAGATATTGACGAGTTTAAATTAAGATTATATGAAATGTAACAAGGTGAGGTGGGGGTCGGGATGAGTAATTTTCTTGACTTAACAATGACAACTTAATGAGAATGAGCAAATTAATTGACGAGGAGATGGAAGCACATTTAAATTTAGGTACTTATCTAGGTATTTCATTCTATTTGTAATAAAAATGTTGAAAAAAAACTAGATATGTGTGACTAAAAGTTTAGATTATCTATAGAATAGCTGAACAGATAGAAAACTAAAAAAAGTAATTTAAAATTAAATACCTAACATGATGATGTTATTAGGTACGAGTGGTGTCCTCATTCGGATGAAATAATCGATTATAATCCGTACTTAAATTATCTCGAGAATTCTCGATACTTCACCTGAAATCATTCGAATGATTTCCATTCATCATTATTATGATGTTTAATTTCTCATACATGTGACTTCTCAATTTCTATACTCCAATACTTCAACTCGAACTAATTAACTAAACCTAATGCAAATGCAATACAAGAGGCTCAAGCAAAATCCATGAGGTATTGCGATTTTTTTGAGTGGCTAGTATTAGTGTGTATTGTATATACGTCTACGTATACGTGTACGTGTAGTATCGAATTGGAATTAAATCTTATTTATTTATTTTATTTCATTTCATCAATCAGAGAACATCTTATCTTACATACTAATACATCGATTCTTAAAACTTAAATTAACAATAAAATAAAATAATTGTACTGGGTATGTTAATATCCCATGATATATTAAAAGAGATTAATTAATTACAATTGTGGTAGATTTAACAAGTTAAAAAAGTTTCTCTAGTGCAACTACCAAAAAAGTCTAATCTATTGCAAACCATAGAGTTGAAAAGAGACTTCAGTGTGTATGGGTCAGTAAATTCTTTCGTGTTCCTCTTGATGAACCCTTGCATTTGATTAGATTTATTGATTATGTAATCTATGTGTGGTAGGAAGGAAAGTTTTGTATCCAGTATGACCCCTATATCTTTTTTCTGTACCACACGTTCCAATTCTGAACCATTAATAGAGTAGTTGCAGTAAATTGGTGAAGTATTACGGACACAGGACATCACTTGGCATTTGGAGACATTCAAGTGCAGAAAATTTAGATTGCACCAATCAGCCAGTCTGTTCAAATCTTCATTTAATAAAATACAATCTTCCATGCACTTAATCATTCGATAAAGCTTAAGATCGTCCGCAAATAGAAGACATAATGAGTTTTTAAAGATTTAAGGAATATCGTTGATAAATAATAAGAATAAAAGCGGGCCCAAATGGCTAACCTGGGGGACGCCAGATGGTACTAGGATCTGTTCTGATAGATGATTGTCAATTTTAACAATTTGAACCCTAAGAGTTAAATAAGATTTAAGCCAATCTAAAAAGTTCGAATGAAAACCAATCTGCATAAGCTTGTGTATAAGAACCTGGTGATTAACGCGATCAAATGCCTTGGCGAAATCGGTAAATATAATGTCAGTTTGAAAATTTGATTCAAAATTCTTAATAATATAATTAGTTATTAATGATAAATTAGTCGCTGTTGATCTACCAGACATAAAACCGTGTTGGTACACTGATACAAAGTCTTTTAATTGAAAAGAAAGTTTATATAAGACAATCTTTTCGAATACCTTTGGTAAAGCTGAAATTTTACAGATTGGTCTATAATTTGTAATATCTTGCTTAGATCCTGATTTATATACTGGTGTAGTGGGCGGAGGACAAAAATATCATCCCGGATAATCAGTTTGGTTTTAAGGCGGGACATGACACAATTCATGCCGCGTCTAAACTAGTTTCTGATATCCAATGGAACAAGACTAAAAAGCAGTGTACGGGTGCCTGTCTGGTTGATTTGGAAAAGGCCTTCGACACCGTATGGTTAGAAGGTCTCTATCTAAAGCTAACCAGACTAGGTATAAGTAAACCTCTATTGTAAAATGCTTTATGACATGCTTAATGGTAGAAAGTTTGTTGTCAAGAGTGGCAATGTAACTTCTACCGCAATTTTTAATATTAATAATGGTCTTCAGCAGGGAGCGTTTTACTCGCCGATTCTATTCAGCATTTACACCAGCGATCTGATAGGGAGTCTAACTCAGGCAATTGCGTACGCCGACGATCTAATTGCGTACAGAACAGCTAATACAGTTGAGGTCATCAAAATTCTCTTGCAGAGTGACTTCGACAAGATTTAGCGATATTGTGATGACTGGAAGTTGAAAATCAACTTCCAGAAATCAGAAACTATTTTGTTTAGGACTCCGTTGTCTAGCGCTTCGAGGGATACGAGAAAGAACTGGCGCAAGCTGGTGATCGTAGGACCACATGGACATCCACTGGCGAGTAAAAGTGTAGTAAAGTACCTTGGCATCTGGTTGGATCAGTACCTGTATTTCGACAGCCATATAGGTGCTGCTTTGGCCAGGGCTAGGGGAGCCTTTGCCTTGACAAAACGACTGTTTTATAGCAGCCGTCTTGACAGCAGGGCGAATGTGATTTGCTACATGGCCCTCATCAGGCCGATGATTGCCTACGGATGCCCGGTGTGGTTCACCGTTGCCCCATCTCAAATGGAAAAGATTCGGGTGTGTGAGAGGCAATGTCTTAGACGTTGCCTTGGATTACACAGAACACCAGAGTCGGAGTACACAAGATATTATTCCAACCAGGTTCTATACAACGGAGCCAACATAAACAGAATAGATAATTTTTTGTTCAAGCTGATTCGGGGTCACGTTGCAAGAGCGATGTCCTCAACTAACAGCTTAAGTTTTGGGGCTTATTACCCCAATAACGAATATTTTGAGAGTGCGCGGTTAAGTGGTTACATCCCTCCCGAGGCATTCCTATATTTAGACAGTCGAGGGCTGATACAGGATGGAGTGGCTGTTCCGCTCATCTACCACGTCAGCCGGAAAACTGTGGATAGGCGACTTCTGTATGGTCGAGACGTCATCGCTCAAGGTGGAGAAGAGCGCCTTCGGTTCAGTAGGAATGTGTCCGATCGGGATCGGAGGGATAGGGCGAACCAGTTCTGGTGGCTCTCTGAACAGCATCGTGATATTTAAAGTCGATGAAGATGGTATATCTTGGCCGACTTACATAGATTTAGGGTATTAGGTATAGGGAGCAGTCTGGGTGGCACCAAAAAAAAATTAAAAATATGTATGTATGGGGGGGCGTACGTGCATGTATCTGCGTGTCTGTACATGTGCGTATGTACATGTATGGATTGGTTGCATGTTGTTGTGTGTCTGCATGCATATAAAAAATAAACAAAAAAAAATAAAAAACGAAAACAAATGCTGCTGTTCTAGTTTTTAAGTAGTTTTAAGTGGTTTTGGGTATTATTAGGTATTTTAAGTAGTTTACGTTATTTTTAGTTAGTATAAGTTAGTTTTTATTTAGTTTTAATTATTTTTAATATATATTTAGGTTTAGTTTATAAGTAAAAAAAATAAAAAATAAAATAAAAATAAAATAAAAAATAAAAAAATAGGTGGAATCCCATCAGGACCTTCATTTATGTTTGGATCCAACCTAAGCAGGGCTATCCCTACTTCTGAAACCTGTAACTCCATAGAACCTATATAAACTGATTCTGGAATTTGTGGTAGTTCAAGATTAGATAGAGAGTTTGTAGAATAAACTGATTGAAAGTATACAGCAAAAAGATTACAGATCTCATTGACGTCATTTGATGATGTATCTAAGTACTTCATACATCTTTTTTATGTATCTGCTTCTGTACCATTCATCATTCGAATGAATTAGTAAAATAGTAATAGTAATCACTCGGTTCTCATTACATGTTAGTTGATCGCTCGAGGTACGGGTTGGAAGTAGTTTTAAATGCACTGTATGTTTTGTTCCTTGTTGTTTGTTTTATGGAATGACCGAAAGAATCGAATGATTTCATTTCGTATAAATGAAATAAAGAGTGACTGCTTAAATAGAGTTGGCAGTAGTCATGGACCATGGTGGATTTCAGCATATCTTATGCATTTCTATAAAAATGTTTGTCTCCATTTATTTTTTTTTGGTACCGTTATGTTTACCGATATACAAATTTAATTTGGCAAATGTGAAATGAATTTGGGATTGGTTTTGGTACGGTGGGATTTGTGTTTTTGACTGTTTCTCTTTAATATTTTTCTAATTATTTTAATTCTTTATTTAAGAAACAAATATCATATACTTAAAATTTAAAGCTTACATATGATTAGTACATTATTACATTTCGTGAACTATAAAAATTCAAATAAAAAAGTGTGTGTGATTTAGGAAAGCTTACCTTGATGATGATTTTTTTTTGACAGAGGAACCAAATATAACATTTCTCTGGAGAACAAAACCTTTTTTTGTAAGAATCGTTGGATCCGCTTTTAGCTAAAAAAATATACCTACGAAAAGCACTCCTATTTTTGGTAAAAAATCCAGGTTTCATCAACGGTTACGAAACGACGCAAGAATTCAGTCGAATTGTCTGCACCATCGCCAGGCAAACAATTGAAGTTGTGGAACGAATGCGTTTGTTGTGAGCAAACGCGAATTGCGGAAGGCTCACAACAACTTTTATAACTTTTTTAAACGTTTTGACAGATCTGTCAGAAGTATTGCGTGCATTCTTTTAAAAGATGATTCTTGCAATAAAAAAAGATAAATTAAGATGACACAATGTATTTTAATTTTCTGGGACACATTGATCCACCCATCATTGTAATTTCAAATATGATCAAACTCTCCAGTTGGTGTCCTTACGTACTCAAAACATTTAAAGAATACCATTGACTTTAAGGCAGTGTCAGAGAGTCAGACGTAAAAATGACTTCAAAATCAATCTTAATTGTGCCACGTCTTGTGATTGTGAAAGAAAAATTTTGTTAATGTCTTGACGAGAAATTTAACACCTGTTGATACCAATATTTCGATTAACGTATTGACGATGTGGTGACAGAGTGAACATAAAAAATATTGTGATGACGTTAGATAATCAATAGGTCATCGTACCCTGAGCGTGTAGTTCTAGCTTTAGTCTTAATAGTAAATTCTGCCTATTGTATAGTTTCCTTGATAATTAGCCGGAAGAGAAATGTTGATCTTAAGACCAAGACTGCTCACAGTATCCTTAAGCTTCAGCTTAACCTTAAAAATTTAAACCGGTGTTAAAAGCTGGTTATTAAACAGTTTCTTAGAAAATGCTATCAGTTGCGACTTACGAGTAGATATAGATCCATTATTCCATTGTATAATGACAAATTAACAATTGCTAGTAGGTCCTTGTTCATACTACAAACTGAATTCTCTCATATGCCAATTGCACAGGACAAATAAATTTGCATATCATCAGCATACAAGTGAATTAAGACAATCGAACAAACATTTGGCAGGTCATTTATATAAAGAAATAAAATGCACGACTAAATCGCACGAACTTGCTCTTATGTTCGATCACATCGTATGCAAAAGATTTCTATTTAAAATCTAAATATATTTTTAAAGTCATTTTTAACATTATTTTACACAAAGTTTCTTTATTTTTTTTCTAAAAAAAAAAATTGGTATGACAATCTTAAATATTTAATAATATAAGCTTAAAAACAAAAGATTAAATCGGCTTAATGAAAGAAAAAATAATTCAAAATTCTAAAATAAATACTTAAGCTAAAAAAAAAACGCCATTTTATTTCTTGTATAAATTTGAATTTATGAGAAAAAAATTTTGTAGAGGTTTTTGAGAAAAATTTTTTTTTAAAACTTTTTGAAAAAACAATTAAAAAAAAATTCGAAAACGCCAATTCATAGGTATTCAGCAAATAATTAATAATAATTTGAAAAAATATTTAATGAACATTATTCAAAATATAAATTTTTTTCTTAAAAATGCTTTTAAAAATACAAAAAAATATTAATTAAAAATATTGGTACGCAGTATAAATTGGCCAACCTAAGGCTATATATGTGTGAAATTTCGAAGAAATCGGGTAAGCCGTTTATGAGATAGTCGAAAACAAAAAAAAAACGTCCTATGGAAAGTACCGTTTTTAGACATTAACACATTTTTTTTCAACCATATGATCGGTCGTATCTAAAAAGCTGCACTGATTTTTTAAAAATCAAAATCGTTAAAGCCGTTTCCGAGAAAAATAGGCTTTATCGTAACGGTTATATGGCATGTACCGTTATTTTTTGAGCTAAAACAAATTCAATTTCCCCTCTGCACAATACTAAAAACTCCATAGCCCAATTTTGAAGCAATGTAGCCCACCCGTTTGGGGTGTAGGTTTCTATACATACATACTGACAGACTGACGGACTGACAGACTGACAGACTGACAGACTGACAGACTGACAGACTGACAGACTGACAGACTGACAGACTGACAGACTGACAGACTGACAGACTGACAGACTGACAGACTGACAGACTGACAGACTGACAGACTGACAGACTGACAGACTGACAGACTGACAGACTGACAGACTGACAGACTGACAGACTGACAGACTGACAGACTGACAGACTGACAGACTGACAGACTGACAGACTGACAGACTGACAGACTGACAGACTGACAGACTGACAGACTGACAGACTGACAGACTGACAGACTGACAGACTGACAGACTGACAGACTGACAGACTGACAGACTGACAGACTGACAGACTGACAGACTGACAGACTGACAGACTGACAGACTGACAGACTGACAGACTGACAGACTGACAGACTGACAGACTGACAGACTGACGGACTGACAGACTGACAGACTGACAGACTGACAGACTGACAGACTGACAGACTGACAGACTGACAGACTGACAGACTGACAGACTGACAGACTGACAGACTGACAGACTGACAGACTGACAGACTGACAGACTGACAGACTGACAGACTGACAGACTGACAGACTGACAGACTGACAGACTGACAGACTGACAGACTGACAGACTGACAGACTGACAGACTGACAGACTGACAGACTGACAGACTGCCAGACTGACAGACTGACAGACTGACAGACTGACAGACTGACAGACTGACAGACTGACAGACTGACAGACTGACAGACTGACAGACTGACAGACTGACAGACTGACAGACTGACAGACTGACAGACTGACAGACTGACAGACTGACAGACTGACAGACTGACAGACTGACAGACTGACAGACTGACAGACTGACAGACTGACAGACTGACAGACTGACAGACTGACAGACTGACAGACTGACAGACTGACAGACTGACAGACTGACAGACTGACAGACTGACAGACTGACAGACTGACAGACTGACAGACTGACAGACTGACAGACTGACAGACTGACAGACTGACAGACTGACAGACTGACAGACTGACAGACTGACAGACTGACAGACTGACAGACTGACAGACTGACAGACTGACAGACTGACAGACTGACAGACTGACAGACTGACAGACTGACAGACTGACAGACTGACAGACTGACAGACTGACAGACTGACAGACTGACAGACTGACAGACTGACAGACTGACAGACTGACAGACTGACAGACTGACAGACTGACAGACTGACAGACTGACAGACTGACAGACTGACAGACTGACAGACTGACAGACTGACAGACTGACAGACTGACAGACTGACAGACTGACAGACTGACAGACTGACAGACTGACAGACTGACAGACTGACAGACTGACAGACTGACAGACTGACAGACTGACAGACTGACAGACTGACAGACTGACAGACTGACAGACTGACAGACTGACAGACTGACAGACTGACAGACTGACAGACTGACAGACTGACAGACTGACAGACTGACAGACTGACAGACTGACAGACTGACAGACTGACAGACTGACAGACTGACAGACTGACAGACTGACAGACTGACAGACTGACAGACTGACAGACTGACAGACTGACAGACTGACAGACTGACAGACTGACAGACTGACAGACTGACAGACTGACAGACTGACAGACTGACAGACTGACAGACTGACAGACTGACAGACTGACAGACTGACAGACTGACAGACTGACAGACTGACAGACTGACAGACTGACAGACTGACAGACTGACAGACTGACAGACTGACAGACTGACAGACTGACAGACTGACAGACTGACAGACTGACAGACTGACAGACTGACAGACTGACAGACTGACAGACTGACAGACTGACAGACTGACAGACTGACAGACTGACAGACTGACAGACTGACAGACTGACAGACTGACAGACTGACAGACTGACAGACTGACAGACTGACAGACTGACAGACTGACAGACTGACAGACTGACAGACTGACAGACTGACAGACTGACAGACTGACAGACTGACAGACTGACAGACTGACAGACTGACAGACTGACAGACTGACAGACTGACAGACTGACAGACTGACAGACTGACAGACTGACAGACTGACAGACTGACAGACTGACAGACTGACAGACTGACAGACTGACAGACTGACAGACTGACAGACTGACAGACTGACAGACTGACAGACTGACAGACTGACAGACTGACAGACTGACAGACTGACAGACTGACAGACTGACAGACTGACAGACTGACAGACTGACAGACTGACAGACTGACAGACTGACAGACTGACAGACTGACAGACTGACAGACTGACAGACTGACAGACTGACAGACTGACAGACTGACAGACTGACAGACTGACAGACTGACAGACTGACAGACTGACAGACTGACAGACTGACAGACTGACAGACTGACAGACTGACAGACTGACAGACTGACAGACTGACAGACTGACAGACTGACAGACTGACAGACTGACAGACTGACAGACTGACAGACTGACAGACTGACAGACTGACAGACTGACAGACTGACAGACTGACAGACTGACAGACTGACAGACTGACAGACTGACAGACTGACAGACTGACAGACTGACAGACTGACAGACTGACAGACTGACAGACTGACAGACTGACAGACTGACAGACTGACAGACTGACAGACTGACAGACTGACAGACTGACAGACTGACAGACTGACAGACTGACAGACTGACAGACTGACAGACTGACAGACTGACAGACTGACAGACTGACAGACTGACAGACTGACAGACTGACAGACTGACAGACTGACAGACTGACAGACTGACAGACTGACAGACTGACAGACTGACAGACTGACAGACTGACAGACTGACAGACTGACAGACTGACAGACTGACAGACTGACAGACTGACAGACTGACAGACTGACAGACTGACAGACTGACAGACTGACAGACTGACAGACTGACAGACTGACAGACTGACAGACTGACAGACTGACAGACTGACAGACTGACAGACTGACAGACTGACAGACTGACAGACTGACAGACTGACAGACTGACAGACTGACAGACTGACAGACTGACAGACTGACAGACTGACAGACTGACAGACTGACAGACTGACAGACTGACAGACTGACAGACTGACAGACTGACAGACTGACAGACTGACAGACTGACAGACTGACAGACTGACAGACTGACAGACTGACAGACTGACAGACTGACAGACTGACAGACTGACATACAGATGGGCAGAATTCTTAGACCATCTTTTTTCATATTCGCTATCATCGTAATGTTATGTTTGATTGTTATCTCAAAACTTTTTTTTTCGACGAATGCATGACTTGCCTTATAGGAGTAGTACCTATAATCGCAAGTAAAAAATTAGTATAGGCCCCAAAATGGACCCTTGTGGAATCCCAACCTGAGAGTCATTGATTAAGAGATTATCTCATTGACTTTTATCCTTTGCCTTCTATTACATAATAGACTCACAGATCTATCATGAAAGTCAAATTAGCGCTTAAATGTCATCAAACATTATTTGATGATTTATTTGTCAAACATCCTTGAAAAATCTAGCAAGCAGATAGCAGTCACATTGTTTAGGTAGGTCGATATTGAATCCTTATATAATTGAGAACCTTGATAATTGCATTTTGGCAACTATGATACAGTAAGTTAGAACTTTGTGAGCAAGAATTTTTTTTCAAATACTTTGGGTAGGACAAGATACGAATTGTTCGAAAATCAGAGCAAGAAGTTGGATTAGAGTTTTTTCTTTATCTTCCAGAATTCAGGGAGTGATGATGCATTCCATCTTCTCCCGCTGCCTATCAGACTTAATACGCTGATCTCAAGCTTTCTAAAAACTTCGTACTACTATACTACGGACTCAACTAAGATGGCATGAGTGCTCCGTATTGCAATAATCTATCTATGAGCGACAACACCGCCACTCATAGTATACACGAATTGTATAGCAACCACAGCCACTGCGAGCTCTCCGAAGAGGCCTTCCCAAGACTTGTATTTTCGGGCAATTAGCGGGAAAATATTAGGATACAAGTCCCCGCAGTACCGAATTACGGTATTACTGGAGTCTTTTCATCCACCTAAGTGAAGAATGCACTACCAGGGTTATCTTTGGCGAATGACTACCCAGGAACGATAATCCTGCCCTTTTTTATGTTTCGCAACTCAACTTAGGGACAAGGGAACCCTATGTAGAAATTATTCCTTACCATCGGGATAATGGATCATCGTATTTCTACTATAGACAAGGCCATATAGACCTTGCCACATGGCTAGTATCCCAAAACTAGCCACATTAAACTTTCGTTCTAATCCTCATCTTGGTGAGCAGGGGCTTCGTTTCCAGTTCCATACAACCTTCCACTTACCGCTACTACCTCAGAGCTCGCTTTAACCTTATTGGTTTGACAGATAGATATTACCATTTGAAGTTGGAATTGCTTTAAAAACAACATCCGATTTATCATGTACCAAAATTAAGTTCGTTTAATTCAGCCGTGCATTCTATTCCTCAAAGCATTGTCAGCAATCTTCCACAAAAATATACACCTGAGATCCTTGCCCTTAGCATGATTTGCAATTTGCATGGCTTCCTTAAACAAAAAAAACTGCCACACGATTTAAAACAATGAGTTAAATTTTTCACATTTCAATTTTGTGCATAATTGGGAGTTATTTTTAGAGCTCGTAATGAAACCCTTTCGAGCTGCTGACGAAAGCTAAAAAAATATATCCTCAGTCGTTTCATTTAAAAATTGTTAGTAGAGAAACAGAGAGTGGTAAAGTTATTATTGAAGTCGCACAGGAGAAGTTGTAAGTCATAGTCCCTTTTTTACTTCGTTGCAAAGTTTTGAATGATTACATAGTAGGTACTTACTCTCGTGTAGTTCACTTTCGAAATAAATCGCTTAAAGCACTCTCTTGGTTCTATAATGGTGACACGATGACAAGCAGTAGATTCCTTTTTCTTTCTCGCATGCAATGCAGAAAAAGTTCGTTCCTTCCACAATAGCTAGCTACATAATTTAATATATACTTATAAAAGAAAAGTAAGAACACGTAAAAAGCGGACAAGTATAGGGGAGAAGGGGGTAAAATGTAAATTATGAATTCATAATTAGAACCTTTACCTACATTATTTTCTGTTGTTGGTAAATCTATGTACCTAAATGTAAAATGGAGTTCGGTCGCTTAATGTAGCAGCAGTGATGGCGGCCAGCGAGGCACGGCTGTTCTGCGAATATGGACGAATTTTGGACTTTGAAAAGGGTTTTTTTTTTTCTTGAATTATGAAGCTTTAGTCGTCGTAGATTTAGAATGAATTTAAGCACGACATTATCATTATTCGCTCATTCTTGGAATTGGGTCACTTGTTTTTTGTTGTTCACTTTCTTTCAAGGGAAACTTTTACTTGTGCTGATTATTACAACATGGACTCAGCTTAGCGCTCTTAAGCTAATTACAGCAGTGAAGTTATATAAAGTATTTTTTTTTTCGTAATAAAAGAAGCATGCAAATTTCAGAGAAGAAAAAAAAATGTTGAAGAAACGAACACAAAAACAACAAGAGACACTACTCGTACACAATGGAGAACATTTTAAGCGAAAAGTTAAATAGCGTGCGTTTAAATGTTTCTTTAAAAAGGCAGAGTTATTGCACAACAAAAAATAAACAAATTATAATCTACCTATAAGATAATGGGGGAAATTATAATGTAGACCTCCATATTCGAGTACCAACGTACTTTGGGAAGTTTTGCTTATCTGCTTATATACGATTTCATGCATATTGCAATGGAAATTTCAATGAGAGTGGTTCAAGTATGATGGAGCAAAACAAAAACGAAAGGAAAAATTCATAGAAGGGCAATTATCATTTATTCTGGGAAAGCTGCTCTTAGTACTTTATCCCTAACAGGCAAAAAAATTTACTAACTCACGCAAGTGGTGCAGGGTTCTAGAAATTGCATTCACAATTAAGATTCACTGACGGCTATCCATGTACGAGTATCAAATCAAACAATTAGAAATGGGCTCTAATTTTCTAAGGGCTCCCATTCAAAACAAAAAACAAATCTAAGAAAAACCTCTTTCTTACAGGATCCCATTAAAATTTACATTATGGCTATAACGTAATAAAAGTACTACATAAGTGAACTTGAATATACTTGAAATTTATTCTATTGAATTACTTAATTATTTGCTTATGAATATTTTAAGATATCGATAGACTAAAAAAATAATTTTCAGAATTCATAATTAGGCAATATTGAGGAGCAGTTCAGTTATATCATAAATGATTTTTCGGAAAAGAAAGGAGGGCTATTTGCATAACAAATTAGTATTTATTTTATTTTCCTTTAAACAAATTTTAAGAACATTAGTAAAAGGGTGTTTTTTTTTAAATCCGGAGAAATTGGCTTTATTTAACAGATAATTTCAGCCGATTCAGCCAGTTTGGCTGAAGTGTTAATTGGATGGCCTATATACGTTGCTCCGTTGTGAGTCTATACATTATAAATCGCTAATCGAAACTAATGTCGAAGCAACCGAGAACTGTCAAGTAGGCTGTCATAGAATAGAAAATTAAGGCAGGCGACGAGACGAGACCAGGCGAGACTTGTGTTAGTCTTGTCTCGGTCTCGCCAAAATCGAAAAAATTCATTCTCGTCTCGGTCTCAGTCTCGGACTTGGTGTCATCCTTAGTCTTGGTTTCTTTCGTGTTTTTTGGTAGTGAAAATACGTAAGATAAGACGCATGTTATTCAGATTTTAAAAACAAAGTACGGCATCGCAGCAGTTTGTTGGTTATTTCGAATTTTCTGAGGTAAAATTTTCATTTTGTAGAGGTTTTTTAATCCATTTAAATCGAAGTCATCCCTCAATCGATTGTGACAGTTTATGGTTTGACAGGTAGGCCACAAACTATTTTTTGACGTTTCGATAATATTTTGTTCCAAGTGTCAACTAAAAGTCTTAAAGTCACCTTTTACCGCAGGGGGAAACAACATATAACTATCAACATTTGGTTTGATATTTTAACGTGCATTGAATATTTCGCAAGAAAAAAAAACTTGTGAATATTATAAAACTGTAACATGAGTACTAAAAAAAAATAATTAAATAAAAAAAATTTTCTTCTAGCAAAAAACGAAATCCAAACAAATATTTTTCGAAAATTTTGGTATGCAATATTATTTAGAAATCAAAGGACCTCCTACATAAATATGTTGATCGAAACCGTTGAGCGGCTTATGAGAAAGTCCAAACTCAAGAAAATGGTTGTATGGCAGATACCGTTAATAACAAAATGTGTAAAAAAGTCTTGTAACAAAGCTGTAGACTATATCCGTAGTAGTGCACATGCATTTTTAATTGTAATTATAGGTGCTATAAGGCAAGTTTTCCATTTTGAATAAAAATCGAACTCGAGATTTTAATCAAAGTTGACATTGGGTCTCGCAATTCCGTCTGTCTCTCTGTACAAGTCTCTACAAGTTTCTTCAAACTTGGTATTTAAGCGACTTAGGTGATTGTCTAAAATATATTTTTGAATCGTTGTTTTAGCCCCAGAAATAACGGTACTTGCCATACAAATTTTTCTACCACTTAATTATCTCGAAAACGGCTCTAACGATTTTGATAAAAATTGGTGTGTGTACTACCTTGGGTATGGTCTACATTTTCTCCAAACAATCTTTTTTAAATATTTTGTTATTAACGGTACCTGCCATATAACCATTTTATTGATTTTCGACTTTTTTATAAGCAGGTTAACGGATTTAGATTACAATTTTTATGCAGGAGCTCCTTCCAATTCTAAATAATACTGCATTTCAAAATTTTCGAAAAATGGTTTTTAGGATTTAAAAAACAAAACATTTTTTTTGTAAAATTCAATATTTCTAAAATAGGTGGACGATTTTTCTGAAATTTTGTTTTTGAATTTATATTATTAAATATTTAAAATGTTCATACCAATTATTTAGAACAAATTTAAGAATTTTTATGCATAAAAAATGAAGTGAAAAACGACTTTGAAAATACACTTAGCCAGAATGTTTTGCATATAATTTAATCGAACATAGGAGCAAGTACGTGCGATCCAGTCGTGTATTTTATTTTTCTAACAATCAAAAATGACATTACGATCATAGAGAACACCAAAAAATTGGGTCCCCAAATCCGTCAGTCTGTCTGTCCTCGAGTCTCCAGCCTAAACGGTTCGGTGGATTTGCTTCAAACTTGGTACATATTGTTTCTTAATATGCCCACACGTTTTTTTCATTTTTTTTAAAGATGACAAATAACAGTAGCTCCCATGTATTTTTTTTGGCCATAGCAAAAATCTTATTTTTTTTTTCAAAAACGGCTCAACGATTGTTTTATAAAAAAGAATCAGTTCATTAATGAAGGGAAAGAGTACCTTTTAATAATTTTTTTTTGGAAAAAAATTGTTATTTTTGATACCTCTAGTAGAACTATTTTTTTGGTTTTCGATTTTGTGGGAAACGGTTAATTTGATTTTTTGATTTTTTTACGCAGAAGCTCCTAGAAAGCTTAAACACTATTGTAAACCAACATTTTTCAAAAAAAAATATTTTTTGGAAATTAATTATTTTTTGAAAACTCAAAATTTCGAAAACGACTCAATAGATTTTTTCGTTCGACTTCGTATTTGGTGTTTTTTTGACATTATCTTGAATAGGTAAAAAAGCTATTTTTCTAAAATAAAAAATAACGGTATCTCCGATAAAATGTTAAAAAAACGTTAAGAAAAAAATTTATTTCTCGAAAACGGCTCCATATTTTGTTTGCGCACTGAATAACGGCACTTCCTATAGAACCACTTTTCATATTTTCGACTTTTTCAACATATATTTAAATAATTTTTTTTACACAAATGCTCCCTAAAATTTTTAATAAAACTGAATAATAAAATTAAAAAAAAAGTTTTTCGCTTTTTAAGAAATAAAAAAATTTTTTTTTGAAAAATCGGTCACAGATTTTTTTTGAAATTTGAGTTATTAATAATGAAGATATTATGGCGTTCCATTCGTGGAATAAATGGCGTTTCAATTTTTTTGTCTAAAAAAAGCTTTCGAGGCGGTACTGACTTTAGCAGAAATATATCACCAGAAGGGGCAGTTTTCCAATCAAATAAGACCCGTGCGAACATTTCCAACATTCAATAAGGATTTGCAATTAAATTTTAAAATACATAGTACAAAATAATTTGAACAAAAAATTCTTTATTGATATGAACGTATTAATTTTACAAAATCTCTTTGTAAACAATAAGGGTATTCATGCAACGAGATAATTTTCCATTATACAGATACAGAGAGATATAATTTTCCGCCACAAGCTTGCATGAACACCCCCTTAACACCTTCCTGCGTAAATGTGGGAAATAATCAGATGTTCTTTGAAATAAATTTATGAGGTTTATTTCTACATCAAATTCGTGATAAAATTTTATCTGATTTGCAAAATATTTTCCCACGCAAACATTGACAGTTCATTTCTGCGGAGATAAAATTATCTAGTTTTTTAGGTTTATCTGCGTTTTCCGCCGTTACATGACTACATACCCTTAATATTTGATGTATGAATGAAATCATATTAAATTTTTTTATCAATTTCTTTAATAGATACAAATGTTCTTTGATTTTTTCACTCTTGAAAATGCTACATACAGCTGTCCACGGGCATTATTTTCTAGGTGTCTGAATTCAACCAAATTCCCCTAGTATAATATAATTCGCAGTCTTTGCCAGCTGTAAATTTTATTTGTATCGGTAACCATCGACTAATATATTGTCCTCATTCAATAACAAAACTAAAGCTTTCCGGATAAGTTGGTGTTGTTGTATTCGCATGTAAGAACACAGCTGACGACAAAGAACTTGCTGCCAAAAAAAAATGTTAATGGGAATACAGCAACACCAACCTTTCCGGATACCTAATAGTTGTGTTATTGAATGGGGCCATTGTGTGTTAGAAAGGTACTACAGCATCTAACTGATGAGCTCAACTGTATGATATGAATTTATATATGATTAAAAACTGCATTTGGTAGAAAAAATCCAGCTCGTTGAACTATATATGTGTCTACCTCACTCATTCAAGGTGAAGGGACACAAATATGTCTCACCTACTCACTTAATGTGTAAACGAAAAAAAAATGGTTTCAAATTAAGAGTTAATAAATGTGAGAAAAAAGATTATAAGCAAAAAAATAACAAACATGTTTCTACACCACTCACTTAAGGTGTAGCGAAAAAAGAGAACTTTAAATAGCAGAAGTATCACATATTTATCTCTTTCACTCATTCAATGGGTTAAAAGTGAGGCATTCTTTATGATAAATTATTCATTTATTGAATTATTTGAAATTGCCAAAATTTATAGAAAATAAGGTGGTGTAATTAAAAGTTTTTGTGCAATGTCATCGCTATGTTAAAATTCCAATCCAGTTACCTAATTTAGTTTATTTGACTATTTTATAAATGAGCAAAATGGAGCTTGGTAACAGAAATTATATATGCATATGTATTTTCCTATTTTTGGTATGCCACAAGGCAGTCTTTTGAGTACTTTTCTTTTTACGCTGTATTTTAATTTTGAAAATAAATACAATATAATGGAATCTGTGCTTAAATATGAAGAACTTCTTCGTAACTGGATGACATACGTTTTTAGATTAATTTATTCAACTGATGTTCTTTACTTCTGTAGAATGATTTCAAATATATTTTTTATTTTTGGTTAAAGAATGTAGTACTACGTTGCTATAAACGTAGTACATTCTGCTGAAAAACGTCATGAATTGGCGGTAGTTTTTCTTTTTGTAACTCAGATTAATTCTTAAGGTTTATAAATTAAACATAATGGTAATTTTTTAAACTCAAAAAATCCAAGCAATATTCAAGAATTTAACAAAAATTTGATATACACTGCCCGACAACCGATTAGCGCCCCTTCTAATCTTTATGTTTAAATGCATATAACTCGGAACTCTGAATATGTATTGTGTTCAATCTTTTTATTTGTCATGTTCCTTTATTTGCCCTCGCTCTAAAAAATAGCTTGAGCTCTGGAAATTAACCGTTGATTTGTTTTGCTTTATTCTGTCAAATAAGACAAAAATTAATGTATTTTTTTTGCAACAGCCGATTAGCGCCTCTACGCTTAAATATTAATTTTTGCGTGTAAGTTGTGGTATTTTTCTTGTTTAAGTTAACAGTGGCTTATTTTAATAATTTTCAATTAAATTTAGTAAATATGGGAAAAGCAAAAGCATTAAATGAGTCCGAAAAGGCCAAAATAAATGCTTATAGTGAGTGTGGCCAATCAATCCATCAAATTTCAACAAAAATTAACCGCAGCCGTAAAGTTATTTCCTCATTCTTACACAATGAGCATAACTATGGAAAGAACATGAAAGGCCGGCCATCTTCTGTGATTTCAGCAGCTGACAAGCGCATTATTTTGAGGCAAGCGTCCAAATTATACGACTCTGCAGCCAAAATTAAAGAAAAGACCTGTGTAAAAGCATGCGTGCGGACTGTGCAACGAATTATTTCTAATGCTGAACATTTAAAACGTCTAAACATAAAAAAAACCGCCTCTTAAGCAACTTCGAAAGACTCAACGCCTCGATTTCTGCAGGGCTCATATGACCTGGGCGAAGGAGTGGAGACTTGTAGTCTTTTCAGACGAAAAAAAAATTAATTTAGAGGGTCCAGATGGCTATGCTTTCTACTTTCATGACCTTCGAAAGGAAGAGCATACCTTAGATCGACTGCATAGCCGTGCTGGTGGTGTCATGGTATGGGGAGCCATTACTTACTATGGCACAATTGAATTGCAATTTCTCACTCCTCGTATGAATGCCACAGCATATAATGGTTTATTAAAAAAAGCTTTCCCTGCAATCAAGGATATTTTCGGACCCTTGAAATGGAAGTTCCAGCAGGATAACGCCCCTATCCACACCTCCAAGCTCGTAAAGTCTTGGATTGAGTTTCAAAAAGTGCCCTTGCTAACCTGGGCCCCATATTCGCCCGACCTTAACATTAGAGAAAATGTTTGGGGATGGTTAGCACGCAAAGTATACGAGTCTGGATGGCAATATCCAACTGAATCGGAACTCATCGAATGAATAAAAAGTGCATGGGAGACTATTTCACTGGATTATATAAAGAAATTATATGGCTCCTTGCCCAACAGGATGTACGAGGTCATAGTCAACCGTGGTGGCACAACTCATTATTAATTCTTTTACAAATAAGTTGTATATTTATCAAATTAAAATAAAAAAAATATTTGTGGATAGTTTCTGCCCATTTTCTTATGTTATTCGGCATTTTCAAGTTGGGGTTCTAATCAAATGTCGGAAAAAAAATTGGATTTTTCATATTATATTCTTTAAAATTCTGTTAAAAGGTTATTAATTCGGTTACCACCTTAACTTTAATTTCTTTTTGATTATAATGTTATAAGCTTTCATTGGTAAAAAATTAATTTCAAACGTTTTATTTTATTGGCTGATATTAAGCTCCAAAGACAAAAATCATAGAGGGCGCTAATCGGTTGTCGGGCAGTGTACACAAATCCTTGACGCAGAATTTCGATTTTGTTTTAAAATTTTAAAACTTGCCAATTTAAAATGGCACGACATTTAAAATGTAATCTCATATCGGAAGACCTTCCAGGAAAACCTATATCTACGTACTTCATTTTACAAACTCACTCTTAAATGAAAAAAAAAGAAAAAAAAATGAATTAACGAATATTTTCATTTCCCTGAATCAAGCCACCTGATTTTCTTAATCGTAAATTATATATTACAACCAAAAGAACTATATTTTCCAATTTATTACTCAATCAGAATTTTCACTACTGTTTTTCCCACCATACATCACATGCTTACACGGTTACAATAAAATTAAATTAAGAAATTACTCCTTTGTATCACAGGATATACGAAGGAGGCCGGATAATATTCTGCGAATGCGAAGCAGCATCTGACACTCCGTCCTGTATAAGCGTAAGCAAACATCCAATTTATTATTCGTATAATGATGGACAGCACTAAGGAAGATGCAAACACTGCATGAACGAACGTAAAAAACATACAAAAAAGAATCAAAAATCACTTGCATCGTCAGAAGATTAATGGTTCGCAATAAAGACTGAATGTAAGCAACTCCGCAACCGGAACCAGATCCACAACAATGCGGTGTGATAAACGATAAAACAGATTTTTTTTCCTTATTTTTGTGTTCATGCGGTTGCAAAGGGTAGACATTTTTTTGGAAAATTATAGTGTTTTCCAGTGTTAAAAAAAAGAGAAGTAAATGAATTTTTTTCACATCATTATTGAGACTATGTAGTGCTCAAGCGATTTTTCACATAAATGCTTCACGAAAAAGTTTAACAAAATGTGAATGATTTTTAATTCTCCTCTTATGAGGCCTAAAGTTATTTTCTTCGGAACAAACAATAATTAATCTTCTCCAGAAATACTTAGAGCAAAAAGAAAGTATCTCATAAATTCTTTTCCTATAAGAAGTGTTACAGCAGTTTGAAATGCACCTACTTGCTGAATATACGACAAATATAAGCATTACCTACAACTTTTATAACTGGCAAAAGGCTAGACAAGATTAGTGTATAGCCTAAATATTGATATACACATCGCAGCTTGTACAGCTGAAGAACGCTGTATAGAGATAATGGATGTTGGAAATTAATCAGATGTAATTCCAACGGTGGATTTAAGCGCTCTAAATGATTGACAACTTTAATGCGGATAACCGGACATTGCAAGGCAGGTAACCCTTCTTGGTGTGTATTCAAACGACATTTGCAGAACCTTTATAAACGAGGAAGAGAAACAGATAGTGCGTAGGGCATCAGAGGTTAGTGCATATAGAGGTAGTATACAAGGGAGGTCCTGTCTCCCATTCTGTGGCTTATGCGGTTGTTAACAAAATTCTTAATAAACTAAACGGTGATTTTTTAAGAGCTTGGTTTTTGAAAATTCAAAAAAACACAGAAACTTGTAAGAAGTGAACGAAATTTTTATTTGGATCGATAAATCAATTTCTGCCATTTAGTTTTTAAAAATAATTTCACTTAAATGTTGACCGCGGCTACGCTTCAGGTGGTCCATTCTGAAAGTCTAATTTTGGCAAACTTTTTCACACATTTCGGCCGGAATCTCACCAATGACGCGTTCAATGTTGGCTTCCAAGGCAGCAATCGTGTTTGGCTTGTCCCCATAGATAATAGACTTAACATAGCCCCACAAAAAACAGTGTAACGGGGTCAAATCACATGATCTTGGTGGCCAATTGACTGCGCCAAAACGTGAGATCAACTGCTCACCAAATTCGCCTCTCAATTGATGCATGGTTTCGCGTGCAGTGTGGCATGTGGCACCGTCCTGTTGGAACCACATGTCGACCGAGTTCAATTCTTGCATTTTCGGCAAAAAAAAATCTGTTATCATCGAACGGTACCTTTCTCCATTGACCGTAACCCTGCGGCCTTCATCGTCCATGAAGAAGTACGGCCCAATGATGCCGCCTGCCCATAAACCGCACCAAACAGTGCATTTTTCGGGATGCATTGGTACCTGCTGAATTGCCTCTGGCTGCCCTTCACTCCAAATACGGCAATTCTGCTTATTCACGTATCCATTTAGCCAAAAATGAGCGTCGTCGCTGAAGACAATTTTGCGATAATTTCATAATTTCGACATTTTTCACAGAGCACGAATTTTGATAATAAATTTCAATAATTTGCAAACGTTGTTCAGACGTAAGTCTATTCATGATGAAATGGCAAACAATACTGAATCGAAATGTCAAATGTTCGTGGAATTTGTCATGTGTGATCTGTCAAAAATATAAACGTCAAAAATCAAGTAGCAAAAAAATCACCCGTTAGATCCAAGTAATGCCAAGACCATAGCGTATGATGATGTCATATTTATTCTGGCTTCAGAGAAATTTGTTATCAGTCCTTTTCAACTATAATGTGATATTGTAAAATAGCTTTATCTGATGATCGATTGTAAGAAGAAGATTATAAGACAGAAAATGTTAAAGTTAGAGAAAAGAAGGCTTCCATAGCATCCTACACCTACAGTAGAATTTTTGGAAAAAGATGGGTCCTAGCCTTTAAATCATCCACTGGAAACTTTAAACAAAGCAATAATTGGAAAACGGCATCTTTCGGTCGTAAAACAAAAATGAACTTTGCGGACATTGAAGTTTAAATTGACTACACAAAATAGTATATTGGCCTTAACCCAGTTGCTCAACAGATTGTCCCACAAGATAACTCTGGATAGAAAACCGGATCATAAGCGCAAACAATGTTAAGGTATTTACTAATTGTTCCAAGACAGTCTATTAAGATAGCTCACTCTTCGATGGGTCCTAGGACATAGTGATGTATTGGGAATGACAAGGCTGATCAATTGGCCAAAAACGGATCATCACTTGATGCACCACTGGAATAAGAAAAAGCAGAATTCACCAGGGGGTTTTCTAAGATGCGAACCACAGATGGTTAGCAACAAATCTTACCAGACCAGATTTTTTTAGTTCGCGCACTAAAGGGGTGTTTGACCACCCATTATATGATCGCACAGTATGAGCCTTAGGAAAATATAGAAGGATTTAAAGGAATATACCAATGTACGTTCATTATTTTTGAAGTTCAGAATATCCAATTGAAGGTATAAGTAGAGCATGGTAAAATATTACACATTTGTTGATTTACGCCGAAGGAAGAATATCTGTATTTACCTCTTAATTACACTTAAGAATAAGCTGATGAGTATTAAATAGCGATACAAAAATGAACATTTCAGATGGTGTTCGAGTGATGTAAATGTTTCTGTTATTGTTCTATCCATGAAAGCATTGACGAATATGCAATTGGACGGAATTTAGAGGGTGAAGAAAATTAGCCCTTTTTTAGGGACAGGCTGGACAAACGCAGTTTTCCATCTACTCGGAAAGAGACCAGTAGAGTAGAATAGATGGAAAAGCTTACGCAGTGGTTTTGCCAGCTTTGAAGAACACCTCTTCACAACGATAGGAGGGATACTATCAGGGCCAGCGGATTTGTGTATATCAAGATATTTGAGGACTCTGTCAACTGAACGAGTGCAAAAGAATATTCGTCCCATGAAATAATATACGCTCTCAAGTACTGAAGAAGTCATGACACTTTCTGGGAGGCTTCGAATTAACAGCGAAATGCGCTGCAAGTAAATTGGCTTTTTCACCAGAGTTGAATAAAGGGTGCCATTAAAGACGAGCGTTGGAACCGAAGACGAAGTTGTATTTCGAATCTATTTTTTACAAATGACAAAATGTTTTCGCTACCGTTGGTACATTGTCCATTTTTACTTGGATATACGTACTATACGGCAAGTTTTGCATTTAGAAGAAAATTTAACTCGAGGTTTTAATCAAACTTGACATTACAACGATTGCTTGAAATAGATTTTTGCTGAATTCCAGCTTGGCTGAATTTATATTTCTAAGAAGAAAACATAATATTTACTGCAGCTAAGCAAGCCTCACTATCCCTTTCGACTGGAGTTCTAACAGGCCACATCTAAATGGGAATCCTTTTAATTTTTTTTTGTTTGTTCCCCATCCTATAGCAAGGACTAGTATTAGCGAGAAAAGATATATTCCTAAACTTCCTCTGAAAATGCTCTGCTCAGACCAGAATAAGATCTAAGTTATTTTGAGAACCATTTTTTAAGGACCTTGACGAATGTTCCAAATTGAAGATCAACGATTCGATCTCTTTGTTAAGCTGGATGAAAATACTCTAGAGGAAGTTAAATACTTCTTCTATGTATTACCGTGAATAATTGCCTTTGCAGACAACTGCTACTTTGGATTGAAAAACAAAATTGGTTCAAAGCTCACCACGAGAAAAATGTTGTATACGCTTACAACCACCTTATCTTACAATATGTGACAGTTCGGTCACATCGTAAGCACAATATTCTAAGTAGAAACAGGTAAATATATTTTAAAAATGTTTTTTTTACTTAATTTGTTATATACAACATTTCTTTCAAAAAAAAAATGTTGTTCTTTAAGCATATGTACAAATTTTAAAACATTATTTCAAAAAAATTCGTCACTCGTTTTTGAAATAATGATTTAAAAAAAAAAAACAAATTACTTCTTTTTTTTCCAAAAATATTTTTTGGGAAATGTAGAGTATATCATTCATAATTTGAAGGAGGTTTGTACAAAAATTTTGTTCGAAATCGGTACAGTCGTTAATGCGAAAATCGTTGCGTTGTTAAAATTAAAAACAAAACATAAGATATTATTGACGGTATAACGTTAATAATATCTTATGTTTTGTTGTTTTTTTTTAATCCCATACAGGTTTTACTTGCGATATATGTACTATAGGGCAAGTTTAGCATTTGAAAAAAAAGCGAACTCGAGATTTTAATCGAATTTGACACTACGATGCTGGAGAACACCAACAAAGTGGGTCCCGCGTTGCCGTCTGTCTATCTATCTGTACAACTCTCAACAGCCTAAGCGGCTAAAACTATTTTCTTCAAACTTGGTATTTAAGCGTTTTAGGTGATTGTCCAAAATAGATTCTTGAATTGTTGTTTTAGCCCCAAAAATAATGGTACTTGCCATACAAAATTTTCTACCATCTTAATTATCTCGAAAACGGATCGAACGATTTTGATGAAAATTGGTGTGTGTACTACTTTGGGTACGGTCTACATTTAAGACAATTTTTTTTTATATTTTGTTATTAACCGTACCTACCACATAACCATTTTATTGATTTTCGACTTTCTCATAAACGGCTCAACGGATTTAGATCAACATTTTTATACAGGAGCTCCTTCAAATTCTAAATAATACTGCATGTCAAAATTTTCGAAAAATGGTTTTTTGGATTTTTGAATAAAAAAAATATTTTTTTTTTGAAAATTCAATATTTCGAAAACGGGTGGACGATTTTTTCTGAAATTTTGTTCTTGAATTTATATTATTAAATATTTAAAAATTTAGAAATCTTAGAAAAAAATTAAGAATATTTATATATAAGGAATTAAGTGAAAAACGACTTTAAAAATACACACAACTATTTTTGTACTAAGAATATTTTGCATATAATGTAATCGGACAAGTACGTGCGATCCATTCGTGCATTTTATTTTTACTTGCGATTATAGTTACTATAAAGCAATGTATTCGTCGAAGTTTTGATATAACAATCAAACATGACATTACAATAATAGCGAAGACGAAATAAGATGGTCTCAAAATTTTGTCCGTCAGTATGTCTGTCTGTCTGTCAGTCTATCTGTATGTATGTATAGACACCTACAGCCCAAACGCGTGGGCCGAATTGCTTCAAACTTTGTATATAGAGTTTTTTAGGTATTGGGCAGAAGGGAAATTGAAAGTTTTTTTTAGCTCAAAAAATAATGTACCTGCCATACAACCGTTACGTTCAAGCCTATTTTTCTCGGAAACGGCTCTAACGATTTTGATAAAAAAAATCAGTGCAGCTTTTTGGTTACGGCCGATCATATAGTTGAAAAAATATAGAATAATGTACCATAGGACCGTTTTTTTGCTTTCGACTATCTCATAAATGGTTTAACCTATTCGTTCGAAATTTAACACATATATAGGTTTAGGTTGCCCAAATTATACTGCGTACCAATATTTTTAATTAATATTTTTAAGAAAAAAAAATAAAAAAAATTATATCTTCAAAACTGCTCATTTAATTTTTTTCAAAAATTATCGTTATATGTATTTTCTGATTACCTATGAATTGGCGTTTTCGAATTTTTTTAAAAATGTTTTCATAAAGTTAAAAAAAACTTTTTTTCTCAAAAACCGCTCCACAGATTTTAAAAATTTTTTCCCCATTAATTCAAATTTATCCAAGAAATAAAATGGCGTACTTTTTTTTGAGCTCAAACTAGTTTAAGTATTTATTTCAGAATTTTGAATTATTTTTTCTTTGATTAAACCGATTTAATCTTTTGTTTTTAAGTTTATATTAATAAATATTTAATATTGTCATACCAATTTATTTTAGAACAAAATTAATGAAATTTTGTATATATACAATATTGACTTAAAAATGACTTTAAAAATATATTTAGATTTTTAATAGAAATCTTTTGCCTACCATGTGATCGAACATGAGAGCAAGTTCGTGGGATCCAGTCGTGCATTTTATTTAAATAGTTTTATGGAACATACGGTTATTTTTGAAGCTAAGAAAAAAAGATTTTAGAGAAGCATCTATTGAATCACCTATAAGACACTCAAGTATCAAGCTTGTAGAAAATCGTTTCAGTGGTATAAAACTTTGTTTTTAATCACAACTTTTTTAATTATTTTGCTACGCGTTTCGGAATTATCATTTCATCATCGGGCTGTTGGCAACTTTATTCAAATTCTTTTCCGAAACGCGTAGCAAAATAATTAAAAAAAAATGTGATTAAAAACTAAGTTTTACTTATGAATTATATATCAAATTAAAATTTAAAAATCTTTGATTTTATTTTATATTTATTTTTATTTCTTAAGAAAACATCGTGTTCCTTTTTTGTGAAAATGCTCATGCGAAGTAGTATTTTATTCTTAAGAATTTACCTTACATGATTAATCCTTGAAATACAAGAGGAAGTTCATACAATACCGTCATTAACATTATTTTTGCTCGCCCTTAAGAGAAGTTTAATCAACATTTCCTAAAAAAGGAAAATAATTTTTAATATTTTCTGCCGTGGCAGGATGGAGTACCTCTGCGTTGTTAACATATATCTAGAATCCTTCTATGCGTTGACTTAATTTCGATCCTTTGTGTAATAAACTAATGGTACAACAATTCACTGAGCAAAACTTACGCATATTCATTCACAGGCCTACCTTAACAAAAAATTCACGTATACGTCCATCCATATGCAGAACCTGCATCACAGCAGCAGCAGTCCCAAAGGCAGTTGCATCATCTATCGTATCCACTTCCGGATGACTGTCGCAATCTCATCGATCTGACAGGATAATAAGATCGGCCATAGTTAGAACAATAGCGGCTGTTTCTGTTTCTGTTCCTTCCTGTTCTATACTACAACCGTGAACTATTGTGAAAATGTGATCGATTTTGTCTTTTGTTTTACGCATTTAGACCATCAGAGGGAGATCTTTCTCAGGTAATTTTTATATTGAATCGCAGGTGTAAAGTGAAACGCAACGATGAGTTGATTTTAGAGAAGGTGAAAATTAATGTTTTGTCTACAAATAGTGGAGTAATTTTGCAGTGAATCACATTTAGACAATTGGGCTATACATTTCCCAGCAAACATTTATCTGAAGGTTCAGATTCTAATCACCAAAAATGAAGAATAATATTCAGGAAACCTTCAGTTTTTTGAAAGAATTATGGATATATACAAAGATCCTACAAATTCTTACCAGAGAGACACAAAGAGATATGTATTCTGTGTCAAAAAAAAAAACAACACTCAGATTTTGTTGTTGGATCCTTCGTATGGAGACCCTTTTTTGTTCATCCTTTTATTTTTCTTTTTACCAAGGGGTAATGATGACGGGTCATTGTAATGACAAAAGTTTCGTTTGCATAGTCGATTATCAGTACGGAAAAGTTTTTCGAAAGATCGGTTTAGATAGGTATATAACCATCAGCTTGTGTTTTAATAGTAAATGGGTACCTACTTACTTAACAAAAAATATATATAAAAAAGCAAATGATAAAACATAAAGGTATGTACAAAATGGTGATAAATTTTCTTAGAAATATAAAAATCATTTCTTTAATTATAGCATCGTGTAACAATTAATAAGTCCTGGAAGCTATAAAAGCCAAACAAGAGGCAAATCAAAAAATGTTCCAGAGGCTCACCGATGAAATATTCAATCATATATGAATCAGAAATAATGAATTCACTTATGATGCAATTTGAATCCTTTTATCTGGGCTCTTAGACACCGATTTGAATCATTTTAATGATTCATTCATGATCTGAAAATTCTGCAATTAAATGAACGTATATAACCGTTCCACATATTCCTTTAAATGATTGATCTGTGAACCTTTTCTGAATCGCAAAGATGATTCCTGTACGATTAATAAAAGTAAAGGTATATACTTAGAAATCCTTCACTTAATTGAATTTTATTGGAATTATTTTTATGATTTAGAAAAGATTCAGGCATTAATCATTTAAATGAATATATGGAGCTCTTATATACGTTCATTTAAATGACGAATTTTCAGATCATAAATGAATCATTACAATGATTCAAATTGGTGTCTAAGAGCCCAGGTAAAAGGATTCAAATTGCATAAAAAGTGAATTCTTTTTCGGCCGGTTTCTTCACTTTTATGAATTAAAATGTTTGCTGGGTTGCGATATATATAGAAGGTAAAAATAAATTATTTTTATACATAACAAACCTTCGTAGTGACCTATGTGAGTAGATGATGCAGGAGGTGGGCTTCGGATTTGTAATCTAATATTACCTACATTATGGAGCACGAATGAGTGAGGCATTCGTTGACCACTTCGAGAAACGCCTGACAAAATAATTGCGCAACACTATTATGGCGTTAAAAGTAGGTTGGTATGTGTATCTAGATACCTACTTAAAGGTGAGGATTTAAGTCACATGTTGTATGAAAACAATCCTCTTATAAATTACCATAGTTAGCAGACCATTCGGTAGACTAGATATAGACACTGAAGTGGGGCTTTAAATTCATTGATGTTATTAGTTAGCAGTAGGTCATAGAGACAACTGGGAACTGAAACTATACAAATGCAAAAAAATGAATGGCTTGAAAGTGAGAACTGAATGAATGAAATCATAATTTAATAAATCTTTTGATTGTTGGTTTTTGTAAGGTAGATTGTTACTTAATATTAAGAAGTAGGTGCTTCAGACACAAATTTATTGATTCAGTTTAGTAGATTCAACCAGAGATTTCCGAAATAAGAATCAGAATATTTTTAGGTAGGTATGCAAATGTTTTGATTTTTCATTCATGTTAACATAGTATACCACATCGAATTTAAAATTTCATAATGACAATTTAAGCAGACACTTCGAATGAAAAATCTAAGATTTTCTATTTTTCGCTTTTTACGTACTTTAAAGTCTACCATTCCACAAAATTTCAGTGTTTTACGGCAATCGGAAGCTCTCCATATAATTGATAACAATTCTGCTCTTGAATGGAAAACATCAATTTTCGTTTTTCTGGCTTGTATCATCGGACCTACCGTTTTGCAAAATTACAAGGTTTTACAATGACGGAAAGTGCTCCATAATTTTGATCATCTGTCAGTGAGTCAGTTGCGGTTTTTGTGATTTTTGAATTTGAAGTTTTTGACTTTATTAGTACTGGTGTCGAAAATCGAATATCGCAATTTGTTCCTGTAAAAGGCTGTAATGCCTGAACTTAGATGAGCACTACCGTGCCCTTTAATACATGAGTGTGTTGACAACTCGTCGTTCTTGTTAAATTAGTGTCAACATATGGCGGGGATACTCAAATAAAGCATTCAAGTCGTCACGTTACGTTAAATTAAATTAAGGTAAATGAAAATGAGTTAGCTTCAATGATATGCTCTTAGATCTCTTCGTGAAAAGTTTTGTCTCATTGAATTGGGGAAAAACAGTGAATCATGTCAAACTCTTCTCATGGATAAAAAGAAATGTTTGTACACTTTTTTCGTTGACTTGAAAGCTGCTTTCGATACAATTAATAAAAATTCCTTGCTTTATAAACTCTAATCTATTGGATTATCAACAAAATTTAGAAGAATCTATGGAAAACTGCTTAAAAATATGACAGCAGCTGTTCAAAACGGTACAAGGAAATCGAGAGATTTTAAATGTGAAACAGGCGTCCGTCAAGGATGCGTGTTAAGTCCACTTATATTTGCACTGTCTATTAACGATATCGAAAACCATATCAAAGGTGGGATTCTGTTTAGTGATGTCACTGTTAAAATCTTGCTCTATGCAGACGACCTAGTGATCTTAACTGATAATCCGCTTAGTATTTAACTTCAGATTAATAAGCTTAAAGAGTACTGTGATCCATGGGATCTTAAAATAAATACTACAAAGTCTAAAATAATGCTATTCAGGTCAACTAATAAATCTATTGGGTATGAGCGTAACTGGACTTTAGATGCTGAAATCATTGAAGTATAAATGAATTCAAATATCTTGGGTTTTTAATGACATACAACCTGAGTATTCACGCTCATATTAAAACTAATACTAATGCGGCGGAAGCTGCAATAAATACGATGTGGTCTCAGTTTTTTGCCAGTGTCAAAATTTAGAGTTTTCAACGCAACAGTAAATAGCTGTCTTTGTTATGGTAATGAAGTGTACGGTTTCGAACAGTTAGAAGAAATGGAAAATATACAGAGGTATTTTTCAAACGAGTTTTCAAGTTACCTTTTAATACCCCCAATTATACTATAAAAATTGAGTCTGGTTGCTTCCTATATTTTTGAATAACTTAAAAGCTAATGCGAAACTTGCAAAACCGAATTCTTCTAGTCTGTTTTCGATGTGGTTATAGTCCTATCAAGAACTGGTATGATCTTGCTGTTACTCATCAATTTGCAATATCACTGGTAGTTGACAATGCAGAAGGATTGACAAACTCGCTGTATGAATGTATCTCTATAATAGATGATACAATATTTGAAAAGTGCCTTGCGCGAGGGAGAGAATCAACTTCCAGGATTATATATAGACAACTCTAAAGGTGGGGGTGGCCGTGGCGTGATAGTTGTGTGTTCACCTGTCAACCTCATGGTCACAGGTTCGATCCCTGCCGTAGTCTATGTCTTCTTATTTTTCCATTAAAAACCAATTCTAAAAATAAATGTCATACAATAAGTTGCTGATTTACTCATTACATGTTGTTTAGGCATACAACTAACAACATGTGATTGAGTTAAACTAGTATACCGATAAAATATAACGAGGAATAAAAAAATGAATGCGAATTATAAGGGACATAGATAAATAAGACACGGAAATTTCTCCGCATTAGTTCAGCCGCAAGCCGATTCAGCCGATAAAATCTGATACAACAACCACCTACAGTCTCCGAATATCGCGCCACACATCTTTCCTATCATTCTTTCTCTTCCTTAACCTCACCCTCACGCCCGCGCTGTGTTTAAACATTTAAAGGGTATTCATAATCCCTTGAGCGCGTGTAGATTATAAAAAAAAGGAATACTTTAGAGAAGAGTTTAAAGTATCAGAAATGAATATGATTTTCAAGGCTAGAATTGAAATGCTTGACCTGAACTATAAACCGCATATAACAGATTTAAATCCAGTCTGCTTAACCAGAACGAAAATATTTTGCATTTTTTAGCATTTTGTCCAATTTTACAGGAAATCCGAAGACTTTACTTTGGCTCTAGTCTACTTTCATTGGATGAATGTAAAAGCATTCTTAATGGAGATCGTGGTTGGAGGATTCTGATAAGCATTCACATGCACAAAATTTTCGAAAAGGTTATTTGAATGTGTTTTGAGTCTCTATAAAAGCATGACTATAAATTGATTTTATTAAAATTAAAAATGAACAACTGTGTATGCAGTTCCTTTTAAAATATAGCTCATAATAATATTTTGTTTTCGCTAAATTAAAAGCTTTACGTTTATAACCTTAATATGTATCAAAGTTTTCAAGATGTTTGCACAATTTTTTTTTTGTTTTGACCAAACTAAAAGTCACATCATTGTAATAAAAACAAAAATGTACAATTCTTTTTTTTTTTTTAATATGCTTTACATTTGTAACTTTAATACGAGCTATACATTTGTAACTTTAATAAAGCTATAAGAAAATATATACAGGAACATAGCCACGTTATTGTTGTTATTTTATTTGTGCAGTTAATTTTCCACAAAATTCCCTTCTCTTGTCCCATACGATTTTCTTGTTTTGAACCAGCTTGTACTTAGGATTTTTAATGCATTCAGTCGAAATTCTTGAGGAAGCATAGAGATGGCTAATGAGGGGGGGGGGGGGTACGCCACTGGTCTAGAGAATATTAGTAATTTAGATTTAAAAAATAACTGTTACTAAAACATAAAAGGAAACAACTGTTTGAAACTTATCAGCAAACTTTCGAACTAAGACCCAATCTTAAAAAAAAAACTGTCATAAGCATTCAAATTAAATGGGTGAGTCAGCTTCGAAATACACCAAAATCCAATTCTCTCTTACCTGATTTAATTTGAAACTATGCAATTCCAGTTCATTCGTATTAAGAATACAAAACAAAAATACCATTTTTAAGGTTAAATTATTTCAATTAAAAAAACACCATTTTCTACCTGGAATTTCACAGCTTTCATTCTAATTGACTACCAACTATTCCAAACAAAGCCAAAACAACTCATTAGCAATGCTTTGTACAAACTTTGTTATTTTTTTGTTTCGGTTTTATTTTTTGCGGTTAAGCTTTAGGGGTTAAACAAAATTATAATAAGGAAAAAAATGCTTGTGGTTGCACAAAGGAATTTCATATTAAAATAGAAATAGTTATATTTTTGAAGTCTCTGTTAAATTAGTTTCGGTTCGTTTTAAGTAAAATATAAATCCCGGTAAAATAGAATAAAATATTAGTTTTTATATCACACTCACACTTTTAATAGACCAATAAACTTAAAGGTACAACCAAACCATTCCAGATTGACCAATGCTTTTATCTAGGTAGATAGGGAGGTGATAGAGACAGAAAAAAGGACAGAGATAAAAATGTAGATGTCCTTAAAATATTCCAAGAGGATTTTTTTTTAATTACCCTACCCAGTGACAAAAACAAAAACTATATAAGATACTTTAATTGAAATGTTATCCACTTAAGCTTTTGACATTTTCTTTTAGTTCGTCTACTTTTTGAGTATACGTATCTATCCACACACAATCTGAGCAATATATATATTTATTTCAAAGGTAAAAACGATTTTACCTTTGAAATAAATAAATAGAGTAAACTGAGTGGGCACTAGAAACAAATTTCGTACTAAAATTGTTGGTTGCCTGTTTAGAGAGCATTTTTATTTAGTCCTTTACCTTGGGATCTGAGTAAATGTTTTTTATTGTATTCAAGCTCAAGTCGTAGGTATCATTTTTTAAAGTTCTGTATAAAAATAACCAAGGGAGATTTTTTTTGTTTTGAAATAAATTCCAGGCGTAACTAAAATGGGAATATTGCAATTTTATTCAAATATGATTTACTGAAATTGTAGTAGCAATGCAGTAAATTAGTAAATATTTAAATTTAGAGTGGTTGTTAAAAATAAAATGCTTGACTAGATCGCACGAACTTGCTCCTATGTTCCATCACATCGTATGCAAAAGATTTCTATTAAAAATCTAAATATACTTTTACAGTCGTTTTTTACTCTATATTTTATGTATACAAAGTTTATTTAATTTTTTCTAAACAAAATTGGTATGACAATCTTAAATATTTAATAATATAAACTTAAAAACAAAAGATGAAATCGGCTTAATCAAAGAAAAAATAATTCAAAATTCTGAAATAGATAATAAGATTTCTTCAATCTTTTTGACAGTTAATTGTAAGGTGCCGCTTATTTCGGTATCGCTTAACACGGTGTCTTCACCTTCTATATTTTATATTGTACGAGGGCGGGTCAATAAGTCCGTGACTTTTGGAATAAAACACAATTTTTTGATAAAAAAAATAATTTTATTTTTCAACGTAGTCTTCTTTGAGCTCTATACACTTTGTCCAACGCTTCTCCAATTTTTGTATCCCTTCCAAAAAAATGATTTGTCGAGGTCCTCAAAATAGGCCTTTGTTTGCGAGATGACTTCATCATTGGAGTCAAATCTTTTTCCACCAAGCCATTTCTTCAGGTTTGGGAACAAGAAGTAGTCGCTCGGAGCCAAATCTGGAGAATAGTGTGGATGAGGGAGCAATTCATAGCGCAATTCATGGATTTTTGCCATGGCAACTGCACATGTGTGCACCCTTGCATTGTCTTTGTGGAAAAGAACTTTTTTCTTGGCCAAATGAGGTCGGTTTTTTTTCAAATCGTCATTGAATCGGTCCAATAAGTTGGCATAATATTCCCCATTGATTGTTCTTCCCTTTTGAAGGTAGTCAATGTGGATTATCCCGCGTGCATCCCAAAAAACAGTCGCCATAACTTTATTGGCTGACAAACCCACCTTGGCCTTCTTTGGCGCCGATTCACCCTTAGAAACCCACTGTTTTGACTGTTGTTTGGTCTCTGGTGTGTCCACGGTTACAAAACGGCGCAAAAACTCCTCCATATTGCGATTAAACAACGCCAAACCTACCTGTGAAGTTGTTACACGATTGCGTTTGAGGTCGACTGTGAGCAAACCCGGTACCCATCTTGCGGAAAGCTTTCTCATGCCCAAGTGATGATTCAAAATTGAAACCACTGAGCCATGCGAGATCCCTACGGCTTTCACAATCTCTCGCACTTTCAATCTTCGGTCGGCCAACACCATATCGTGAATTTTTTCGATTGTTTCGGGTGTAGAGACCTCAACTGGGCGTCCAGGACGTTCGGCATCTTCAGTGCTTGTACGGCCACAACGAAATTCAGAAAACCACTTTTTTACCATTGAAATCGATGGTGCAGAGTCCCCATAGTATTTATCAAGCTTAGCCTTGGTCTCGGTAATGGTTTTTTTCGCAAGAAATAATGCTTAATAAGCACACGAAATTCACTTTTTTCCATTTTCTCCTCAAATTAGTGAGTAGTCTGATAAAAATAGCTGTCAAACACAAACTAACTGACGCAGCAAGTTTAAATTTTGACAGGATTCAACTGACAGATGTCTGTTGACAGGAGCAGTATTGCTGTTTCAGTAAAGAGGTCAGAAAATCAAAAAGTCACGGACGTATTGACCCGCCCTCGTACTATCTGTTATTTTGATAGAAAGAAAGAAAAATAGAATGCTAGAAAATTTGGCATTAAGCATCTCATAGCATAATATGTATTTCATTTGCACAAATGTCGCGTAGGAAAACGTATCGCTGTGTTCTAGCTCTAGTAGCATTACAAGACTTAAGAAAACGTTCAACAAATGGAATTAAACAAAAAAAAAACAAGGAATTGTAACTTGGATATAGTTCACACTAGATGTTCTTCACGAAATCCATGTAAGATGAACTGAACTTGGCAAAAATTGCGTATTGAGAAAGGTCCGCACTAGTCAACTGATGAGTCCATATGAGATCGCCAGGACAAAACGCCAATTTTTGTTGGACTAAAGGCCGTAAGAAGCTAGTTTGAATCAATAATTCAACAAGGCCAAATATTATAGTGCTAAGTCTTCTACTTGGCTGATGTATTTCAGTAGTATATTGAATTTGTATTATTAAAAAACCTTCTTATAAGATTAAGATTTTTTTAGAAGAAATCTTAATAATCTTCACTAACGAATTCGACAGTTTATGTCTTGCACGTGTGTTAAGTGCTCTATCGATAACATACACCTACGTGCTGCTAATGATTGCTTATTTATATTACCAAATAGACTTGCTCCTTAAATGCTTGTTGCTATTCCAATTTTAGAGCTTTGGTAGGGGGCGCTGCTTAAGTCTTAGTTAGTTAATTTTTTAGGTAATTTGACAGCAGCTGACAAAAAGCCACGCAAACATCTTTTAATTAAGTACCTTGATCTGGCAGTTTCGCACGAATAAGCTAACTTTAACTTTTACTTAAAGTGGAAGAGCGCCCCCTACCTAAGCTTATTAACTTTTACAATGCAACAAAAATAAATGAAACGTATTTTTGGCCCAGTTTGTTGCGTTAGTAACTAGCAGGCTAGAAATAGAAATGAAGACAAATAGAGAAAAAACAGTTTATGTCGTTTCAGGATCCATTTCTAGGTCTGTTTTGTCAGCTGTTTATTGAAAACGCTTTCCATCATTGAAAAATCAAAGAAGAATCAAGAAAGTGGGAGAGCAAATAAGATATTATTTTGACAGAAAAATATTATATATATCTTATTTGTATTACCTTTATTTTGGTACCAAAACAACATCAGTTTTATTTGTTTAAGTGCCTCAGAATTGATAGTCAAAGTTTTCAATGATGAGTATCAATAAAAACTATAACTGGCGCCTTAGGAATCATGTTACTCTAAATTTACACACGTTACACATAAAAGATTTAGCGGATAAAAGGAGAGTAAACATGCAGCTGTGGGTAAATTTGTGACATTTATTTCAGTATCGAATGTAGTTATAGTAGTTTCCTTGGTACCTAATCCTGATCATGATATAACTAAGCAGATCATCATGTTCTATGGTCTTAGAATAATTTTATCGATACACATAAATTTAATTATTTATTTTTCTTGGATTAACAGCGTAAATTTAAATTAAGGGTGCACTTTGTTGTACTCACCCCGAACGTTTCGCATCAAGTTTCATTGAGCGTGGTCACCGAGAAACAGCTATTGAAAAAAATTATTGTGTGTTAGATTGGCTACGCAGGTTGTAGTGTTGCGTTGGTTGTTCTATTTCATTGTGATATTTTTGCTGAGGTGCAGGTTGTTGGGAGCAAACAATATTCACTGCATCGCAGGGTGTTTTAAGCTTTATATGGGACGATCTTGAGGTGTTGATAATCGGATCCCATGACCGAGAAAGTATAAAACTGTCGTCCCGATTGAAATTTTTATGACGATTGATCTATGAGCTGTTTCCCATTTGCACGTTGCACCGCGTATTTTGTAACGTCATTCGGCATAGCTGGCTCAGTTTTTTCGGGATCCCTAGTTCCGAGATCACCAATGGAAGCTCTTGGCGACCTATGCTATCATATGCGGCTATGAAGTCGATAAAAAGATGGTGCGTTTCGACTTGAAATTCGTTGGTCTTTTCCAGGATTTGCCTCAATGTGAAGATTTGGTCTATCGTTGATCTGCCAAGACCCCCGAGACCAAAATACGGTCTTGTCTCGTTCTCGTCTCGGATGCTTTGAAAGGAGTATCGTCTCGTTGACAAGACCGAGACTAGTCTCTTGAATAAACAATAAATCGAAAATGTCAGATTTGACCACATAAAAGTTAAGGGCAGCCGAATTCCAAACCTATCTTCAAATACTGTAAAAGATTTATTGGTATAGTCTTATCCACACTTCCCTCAGATCTATCAAAAATCCACCGATATAATTGTCACCTTAACTATTCGAAAGTTTAAATATTTATCTTTTGTATCTTGGATCTTATAGAATCCCAGGAAAATTAGGTTACTTCGAAAAAAAATTCCGACAAAGCTGAATTTTGTTAGAGAGCTTCATTTTGACATACTAAAAATTTCCTTAAAAGTACCCTAAATTTGGAGTGGAGCGAAAAAATTTAGGCGGGAAACGGGTTAGAATTACGTTGTTTTTCCAAATTACTCGAAAACCATTTTTTTGAAAAAAGTTATAGGTACACATTGTATCTCATGTCATTCTACATAAAAAAGGCGAAGACACTTTTTATCATACAATTTATAGATTTAGAGAAAAATGGTCAAAAACATTGTGGTGTAGTACATTTATTAAAAAAATATAATAAATTAAAAATTAGCTGAATTTAGCTTACAAATAAAGTATTCCGATAGTTAAAAGCATGAGATTTGGAAAAGAAGAGATTCGGCAAGACATCATAAAATCTTCTAAAAGAACAATTCTTAACCGAAGTGCGATTTATTAGGATCATTGGACAATATTAAAAAGGAAGAAAATGTTAACAAGTTTTTAAGGAAATTAATTTCGATGTTTGAATAAAGTAAAATTTAGTTTAAGAAGAAAAAAAAAGATAAATACTAATTCATAAGGAAAACAAATTTAAGGAGAAATAGTAGAGTAAGGCTGAAATATCTGTGGGAAGAAATATAGCGGAGAGAAGGAAGTTGGCAGTTAAAAAAAAGATGAGTAAATTGTTCGTTTGTTTTTTTTTCTTTGTAATTTTCCGATTCGTTTTTCTTATTATTCTGTGTCTAAATTGTGCTGTAGTGTAAAATTCGTTAAGCTTTTGCTTCATTCTAATTTTCAAGAAATTGTAGAAGTCGTGTTGTAAAAAGCCAGCAATTGAACTTCAATGCAGCAGCTAATAGAGTTCAAGATAAGGTTTGACACAAAACCCAATGAGTTATAAGCTTTATAATTACCAATACGATCAAGTACCATTGACTTTGGATACAAAGGTACACTACGAAAAGCTCATCAAAAATTAGATGAGGGGAACTGAACAAAAAAAATGCTTAAGAACTTAGCAATTTAACTCCGAAGAAACGGGGTTGAAAACTAAGAAACCACAATCCATTCAAAATTTATACACAATTTCCCATTGGAATAATAAATGTTTTCTTTAGAAAATAAGATTTAAGGATTTACATCACAATAGTGACCTTCAAACAGAAATGGAGTCAGAAATGTTTAGAAAACACGCTAGTTCAGACAATCAGCGATACTGCGAAATCACATTAATTTCTAAATTGCGAAACAGACGTCATCTGAAATATATTACGGAATAGTATTCGGGGATTAAGAAGAACCATGCGTCATACTAAAAAGCTATGGGAAATTATTATTAAAATTTAAAACTTCCCCCAATGTGATTTTGAATTTAGATTGGTCCTCCAGATTCCCAGGTGGTTTTCGTGATGAAGCCAAATAGTCCCCGTCTACTATATTACCAAAGTATCTTTTGGACATTTTCTGCTTCAAGGAAATTAAAACAAAAAAAAAAACACTTTAAAAAATGTATTGCTAAGTTGAATTCATAAGAAAGATCAACATTTCACTACGTTAGGCACGTTAAATAAGTTTTTAACGCAGTAGATAAGGGGAAGTCACATTCGTATTAGGAATAACTACCAATTGGTACGACAAAAGTTAATTATAGCTAAAGTATGTGGGAAGGTAGCCTGATCCACAGAACTACTTCACATGATAACTATAAGCAGATATTAAAGCTACACAAGGAAAAACGTACAAATGGAACACAATAAAACCCAATGACGTGGAAGAATTTATCGACAATCAAGTTTTTAAGATGTTATAAGTCGGCATCTATGACATATAAGACTAAATTTAAAAATACTTATATCGTAATATTCTTAATTTAAGTGAACTATATGTATGTAATTTTAAGATACTTTGGATAAAGTTTGTTAACAAATCAGGACACTTTTTCTGCACGATTAATTACAAAAATTTTGCCAAGGAAAAAATTATAGACTTATAATTTATAAAAATGTATTTTCATTTTTTGAAAATATATTTTGATTTCAAAATACCTTGATCTACCTTCTGCTACATATAGAGATTCATTACTACACCTCACTTTTCGAATGTTGAATGTTTACCTGGCCCAAGTTTCCTTAGGGTATATTAAAACTGGTAAAACAAAATTGGTTTTAAATACGTCGGGTTAATCATTTTCGGATTAGCAATTTCATACTATAGACTCCCCCACTAAATAACCAGAAGTAAGACGCGATCATAATCCATGAAAAACAGTGTCGACATAATATGTGCAAAGTTTTTAAAATAAGCATTTTACAGTGAATTTTTGATATAATTTTCGATTTTCATAAAAAGCTCGAGTTGTGCTACCAAGTGCAAGTAAATTACTTATAAACGGTGATTTTTTAAGAGCTTGGTTTTTGAAAATTCAAAAAAAACACAGAAACTTGTAAAAATTGAATGAAATTTTTATTTGGATCGATAAATCAATTTCTGCCATTTACTTTTTAAAAATAATTTCACTTAAATGTTGCCCGCGGCTACGTTTCAGGTGGTCCATTCTGAAGGTCCAATTTTGGCAAACTTTTTCACACATTTCGGCCGGAATCTCACCAATGACGCGTTCAATGTTGGCTTCCAAGGCAGCAATCGTGTTTGGCTTGTCCCCATAGACAATAGATTTAACATAGCCCCACAAAAAATAGTCTAACGGGGTCAAATCACATGATCTTGGTGGCCAATTGACTGCGCCAAAACGTGAGATCAACTGCTCACCAAATTCGCCTCTCAATTGATGCATGGTTTCGCGTGCAGTTGCGAAACACATTTTTCACAGAGCACGAATTTTGATAATAAATTTCAATAATTTGCAAACGTTGTTCAGGCGTAAGTCTATTCATGATGAAATGGCAAACAATACTGAATCGAAATGTCAAATGTTCGTGGAATTTGTCATGTGTGATCTGTCAAAAATATAAACGTCAAAAACCAAGTAGCAAAAAAATCACCCGTTATATTCTTTTTTAAACTCTTTTATAGACCCAAATTAATGGTCAGATTAGGTTGGAGTGACTGTCAGCGGAAGAACACTGACACACTTAGACCATAAATCAAAAGATTTTCGCTTGGCTTTTTTCAATAGCAGATTCCCCGTGACCACGCTCAATGAAGCTTGATGCGAAACTTTCGGGGTGAGTACAACAAAGTGCACTCTTAATTTTAATTTACGCGGTTAATCCCAGAAAAATAAATAATTATTTATGTCCAACAACCGCGAAAACCTTAAAAGTTATACACATACATTTAATTTTTGAGAAACATAAAGCAACGAATTTCCGATTTAAATAGTTTCTTAAAAACGGTACACTTGTTTTTTTAAATTCTAAACACAAGTTTTTGTTATAAGAAGTGATAAAATAAAGAGCAAATTGAACGTAGATGCGCAGAAGGAATCGAACATAAAAACGCACTTGTTTTGTTGTATATCATGAGTTCGGATGTCTTTGTTTGCGGATGCGTTCAGCTTTGAAAGAATTTCGAACTTCAAATTGACGTATTTACAGAATATTTAAAAAAATATTGAATGCAAACTATTACACCTTCAATATTGAAGAAGGTTTTCTTTTTGTATTCAAAGAAAACGCAAACAATATTTACATATTATTTTTGTTTTTGTTTTTGTGGACTGTGTGGATTAAAGCCAATTGAAATATTTTGTGACCTATAGTCCAAAATGCGTTTCGCCCTGGCACGATAGTTGGGCTCATCAATTAGATGCTATCGTACCTTTCTAAGACGCAATGTTTTTGGTCGATGTCTGCCGACTCTTTTTTCTTTTTGGAATTTTTACTTAATAAGTGAGACATTGTCTGACTTCATAAATTTTATTAAATTTCTTTAATAATAAAACGTGATTATTACTTACTGAAGTTTATTTTAATTTATTTTTTTCAGGTAAGGAAGATTGAAAAACGGAGATTTTGTAAGTGGCTGAAATTATACGAAAAACATATTATTTTTTTTTGAGATTGTATATGTCCTTTATATATATTTCGAATGCGCGGTTGATGGTGGTTGCTAAAAACTACTACATACTTAAGTTCCGGAAGCCAAGTAGCCTTCTGACACTATGCGTGGCCATAAACCGTACTCTTATACACAGAACTGTTACAAATTGACATGTCTGCCAGTTCATTGCCCCTATTATTATTTTTGTTTTCAATTTCATGTACTCTACATTAAATGTGTAGACTAAATCAGAATGGGAATTTGCAAAATTTGGGACCAAACATTTGTATAAATACTGCTAGATACCCACACTCTGAAAAAAAAATGTTAAAATTAAGTATTTTATACTTTGGCCAAACAATTCTTAACATAACAATGCAAGTGTTAGCCAATGAGCAAGAATTTTTATTCTTGAATTTAAGATTAAAAATGTCAAAACTTCAAGAATGTTAATTGTTTTTTCAAGAACGAGTTGTTAAAAAACCTCAAAAATTAAAATCTTATGATCAAATACGCAAATAGTGAACATTTCCAGAGCAAAAATTGTTGCCTCAACAATCCGTTCTTAATAAAAATTCAGCACTAAATTGTTGCCTAAGAAATGTCAAAGTCTTAAAAGTATAAATTGTTGACACAAATAGAAATTGTCAATAAGAAATTAAAATAAAATTTTTGGTTCAAATATTAAAAATGTCAGATTTTCAAAAACTTAAATTGTTCTACTAAGAACTAGTTTTTAACTTACCTTGAGAATCAATCTCGAAACAATTAAACTTAACTTAAAAACATTCAAAAATTTAAAAAAATTGCACCAATTTGCAAGGAAAAAAAAACACTGAAAAATTAGTATATTATGTACATATTTTATTTTTCAATCAATAAGGGCTTACATTAGGTCTGATCCACACTCTGCCAATTGGCACAAATTGGCACTAATTTCTGCTAAAACCTGTTCCAGACTTACAAATTTTGTAGTTTTTGGCAGAAGAGAGTGCTCTTAAGAGAGTAAAATATTTCCCCTTCGTGAGAATTTCTTGCCAATTCCTGCCCAATAAATTTTTGTAGGCAGCAATTTGTGGGCAGAAAATTTACAATTGTCAGACTGACGTTTGTCATAAACGAAACGAAACGAAAATTATTTTTTGAACAAATAAATTAATTTAGAAATACTAAAATACAAAATAATTAGTTTGAAGAGAAAAAAATGTGAATTTACAGCAAATAAAGAAATAAATAAAAAACAAATGTGTTGACGTTTAAAAATTGACAGAAAATTGTCCTCAAGCTGTTCCAGACTTTTTCGGACTTTATTTCTCAATGAGAGAATTTTATCCCCACTCTTCAAGTTTTGACAATCTGCCAATTTCTGCCCAAAAAAGTTTGGATCAGACCTATTAATTATATACAAAAATTCAAAAATCGAACAGTTTCTTCAAAGCAGTTTAAAGTGATACTTCTTACACATGTCGAAAAATTAAAAATATTTCTTATATGGAAGCAATTTAAATTTTCTTTTATTTGATATGATTGAAAATTTTCTAAAAACAAACTTTTAAATACTTGACATATCAAAAAACAATTATACTGAGTTCTCAAGTTTTACAAAGTGATTAATTTTAAAAATGTTCCCTTTGAAAAACAAACTTTCCACTTGCTTTCCAAAAGTAAAATGTGTGCAAAGATTCGGGTAATATGGAAATTCAGTTAAATCAATGGGAAAAGTATTAGAAAATTTAGAAAAATCGTCCTTAAAAAATGAGTTTTGTAAATTGGTATGTGCAAACTGTAGACAACTGTTTTATATAATTTATTGTCAGTTGATCATTTAAAATATTTTCCATTTTATTCAATTTAAGTCACTTACAATTTAATTCACTTACACTTCTTGACAGGATCGCGATTCACAAAACAATGAAAATTTATCTGCTTTTTGTAATATAGGACAGATTTACAGTTAGTTTTAATGAAGTTTAGAATACATTTTTGTGCCATCAATTATTTTGTTGTGCCAAGAAATAGTTGTTGTCAACGTAACATTTTGTATTTGAGCTTCAACAACTGATTTTTAAAAGAACAGTTCCATTGTAAGACAAACAATGTTTCAAGTATAAAATAGTTGCGACAACAATTTTTAATGTTGAAGGATTTGTTTTTTTTTATTTTCTGTATCTATAAAGCTCAATCGTAGGTACGAGTATTCGAGAGTAAAGAAGTGGGAGTAAAATTTTATGTTGACGGACCGCAAGGAAAAAAGAGATAATAATATATCTACCTCTAATATTTCTCATAATGAAATTAGAATACCAAAGAGATAATTCACATTTTTCATTGTTCTGCCAACTATTTTTATTCTTGATAACAATTGTTAAATTAAGAACAAAGTGTTGGATCAACAATTTTATTGTTGAAGGGATATATTATCTGTAGAAATACTTATGACGACAATTTAACTGTTGGGGTAACAATTTTCGGTTTTTAAAAATGATTAAGGATGTGAATATTGCTTTTCCAAGGACTTTATTTTTAAACAGAAAGTTTAATTCTTAAAAAATCAACACTGCTTTGGAAGAACTTTTTCTTGAACCAACAAATTTTTTGCTCACAATCTTTCAAGATTGTAAAATTCTTGGGATAATAATTTTTTTTTTTCTGACCGCAGCTTCTTTTGGAAAAGTGTAGAATTAAGCTGCAATTTTTGATTAGATGAATGTTACAATAAAAAAATATAATTAGTTTATTTTCATATCTCCCAGCAGATGAAAGTCTTCAAATTTCTTAAAATTGTATGAATCATGTCTGGTCATTAATGGCAGCTGTGCTTCATTTTTTCTGCATGCATGAATTATGAGTTCGCTATTAATCCTAATACGCTGCTGATGCGAAACCAAAATTTTCGGTGGTCTCCACTATGAGAGCCAAATATTAACAAAACATGAACGAAAAAATTTTCAAAAAAAAAAAAAAACCCAATCAAAAATAAACAAGCTGCGATGAAAGAAACAACAAAGAACACGACTGAAAACTGAAATGTGATTCTCCGCACACAATTATTTGGTCTCTGGGTAATAATAAAATATTGTCTGCGAAAAGTGAGTGGAGACTTTTTAATTTTCGTCATGGAAGCAGAATACTGCAGAACGAAAAGCAGAAATATTTACTTTTCAGCATTTAGTACTCTTCGATTGATTTCTTTTCAGTCTTCTTTTATAATATTTTTATTTTGATATCTAGCATAACCATGTCTGAGATTCGGCAGTTCGCTATTCTGCACAATCCTGAGCATGCTGCCTCCAGTCACGCAGATCAAGGGCTCATGCTTCCGCAATAGCTTGGTCTTTCAATCTGAGGTTCGGTTTTCCTTTTGTCGTCCAAATAGATGCTGTGATTCGAAGACTCTTTTGGCTGGGAAATTTGTGAAGCTTTTTTTCCTATGGCTGAGGTAAGTTCGTCGTGGAATATCCTCCACAGAAAGCAAGTATAACTCGGGCTCAATAACTCTGTACGATTACCTTTATTACTTACAAAATAGGGTTTTCAAAATCTTACAATTTCATTATAATCTTAAACTAAATAACACAATATTTCATATAATTGCAATAGCACTATCTTACCTAAAAGCAGCAAGCAGGGAAGACGTTGTAAGGGAATCTAATTCCAGCCCAGGAATAGTCACAGGGAAAGGATCTACTTTTACTACCCATAATATTGTCACTTTAAACTTCACTGCATCAAATAAAGTATCGGAATTTATCAAAAAGTTAGCCAACACTTATGATCAATGGGAGCAAAGCCCAATCGAGGCTAGGGATCGCTTCGAGTATATACGTTTCCCCGGAATCGTCATTTCGTACAGCCTCTTGATATATTTTTTGATGTGACACACTGTAAATTTTAAAAACAACGAATAAAATTTCCACACTCGCAGTGTTGCGAGGAGCCGTGACTTAAAACGAAGAGAAATAAGGCCAATTTTAAAATTTAAGGAGTTGGCCGTATGTCACTTTTGCGCCATAAGGCCAACCATCCTCACAATGAAAGTTTGCGAAAAAAAATTAAAAAATTAATGAAATAAAAAGATCTGTGCAGAAAAACGGCGCAGGGACATAAGTTCCCTTGACATAAGTCTCAATTTTGGTTGTTGGGACTTATGTCACATAGGTGAGACATAAGTCGCAAAAACTAAGAAGCAACAAATATTTGGAACTTTTGTCCAACTATTATGTATTTTTTTTGGTACTTTTGTGAAGGGTTTTTTTTGCAATTATGTTCACGGCCGGCGTACCAAAAGCTCAGCGCAACCCCCTGCTTAGCCCTATTATAGGATTTGGAGGAGTACAAGTTTGGGTATACGCAAACTTTTTTTTGGATTTTAAGATTTCTTTTTAAAAAGTTTCAAAAAAAATTTTCATATACCCAAACTTGTACGCACCCCAAATCCTATAATAGGGCCAAGCAGGGTGGTTGCTGTGGGGCAGCATGGCCCCATTACGCTCCGAGTTTTTTTAAATTTATTGTTGAAATCTATTTTATGCTTTGAATAAATATTTCACAATGTGACATGTGGACATTTATGTCTTATAAAATTTGTGAGTTGTGTCCCATCAACACTCATTTACAAATGTTGGGACTTATTTCCCACCGAGGTGGAAGAATTATGTGAAAAACAATAATTCAATATAAACTTTCTTTTTGGAGTCCATATACGAGAGTTCAAAGTGACATATGACCAAATTGGCCTTATGACGCTTTGCAAAGAGACATAAGGCCAAGCATTCAAATTTGGCCTTAAGTCATGGCAACGATCGATAGTGGTTGTGGTGCTTTCGATACGGGGCGGCACATTATTGTTCATTCACGGCAATGTGTTGTGGCTTACAATTGTAGTCACATGATATTGTGTCCTTGCCGAAATGTACTAGAAATTAGCTTTTCATCAATTCACAATTGTAATTTTCATTCGCAAAAAAAAATGTTTAATTTCATTTACAAATTTTCATCCCCAATATTTTAATTTGTTTTACATTCACTAAGTAGACAACCACAATCTACTCGATTTCTAAATTCTCGCAGAAAGAATTTCGATTCAATAAAGTTTCAGCGTAGTTCTATCTTAATTCAATCGGAACCTGCAGCACATTGGCCACCAGATTTGCTCTCATAACTTATTTACCATCAACTTGCAAAAAGACATGCATTCACAGAGAAGTCTTTCGAATAACTTCCGAACTACTGAATTTCAAATCGACGCCTCCGAATAGAGCCTGCGTCCAAAATATTTCACAAAAAAAAAAACAACACAAAAACTAAAGTATTGAATAAGTTTTCGTTTACACTGACAAGAAAGTTATAATTTTTCCAAAAAAAAAAAAAAAAAATCACCACCACCGTAAAAGAAGTGTAGAAGGTACTTAAACTGGGAGTGAAACTGCAACACCCACTCAACTTTCATCCTATCCTTTTCTATTTTGAACTTAACTAGAAGGTATGCGCCTCTAACTCCCAATCAATGGCAAAAGTTTTCAAAGTTCACTGGTTCCGCCATCATATTTCAGTCGTCGTTTTAGTCGTCGTCGTCGTCTTCGTCTTCATCTTCATCGTGTCGTCAGGACCAACTATTGCAGAAACACTCAACGTAAGGAAAGATCTCATTAAATGTGCATAACATAAATTTAGCAAAATATTCTTGTAGCATCCATCTGTTGGCAGCGAAGAGAATCTTTACGTTTTACAGCTCATATACTCGTATACTTGCTTCGTGGATCTTGCAGCTTTAGCGTCACGTCATGTCAGTCATCGTGCTCGGACCAATACACAGCTTAAAATGCATGGACTAAAAGGACATTTCCTAGAATCCAACCAGCCATCCAGAAAGCTAGCTGTAGGGCATAAGTGAACTGTTTAGTCACATCTCTTCTAAAACTGGATTTAACAAAGTTCAACCATCATAAACCCAGTCGACATTACAGCTCCCACCTACATACAAGTCCTTTTTTTTTGCTGCTCCCTCTTATGGTTGGCATGTTTTTCTTTCGTCTTTGCACTGGTTTAGCTTTTTTTTGGTTTTCTTGTTGTTGTTCTTTTGAAAGGCTAAGGTTTATTGATGAAAAGGGCACAGAAAAGTTAGAAGCAAGGATAAAAATCATCATTTCTAACAGACTTAAGCTATCTGGACGTCTTTTTCGGGATCAGAGTTCGGGACGTTCGGCATGGTTCGTTGTAAGCATAATCCCAAAGGAAACACCACGGGCTCCCACAGGATATAGCTACATACATTGAACTTCCACCTGAGTTAACACTAAACCGTTGCTCCTCTCCATCGATATTTATCAAAACCCATCCAACCCTTCTGCTGTGCTGCCTGATGGCTTACATTTTTACTCAGTCGATTACCAACTATATACCAACTGTGGATATACAGAACGGACGGACGGAGACGATATGAAGTGACGGTCTCGTTTAAAGCTCACATAAGTAAGGTTTCGACATTTTGCTTTGGAAAATATTCATTAATGAGATTAAGGGCTCTGTGCCTTAATTCGGTTCGCTTTCCCACCAAGCATCGCATCACAGAGGTAATGGTTCCGTTCATAACTTCTGTGTAAAAATTAATTGCAGATGGGGGTGGGTTGCTGTTGGTTCTTGGTTATTTTTTGCTGTTCGTTGTTGTTGTTGTTAAATCCCAGCCAACTCCCTCTGGTTTCGTTCACGATGAACTTCCTGGATGGCGCGCAAATTGAGACGAAGTAGGTGTTAAATGTTTTGAGTGATTGAACACAAAAGGTGCCACGGCGACAGCGGAGCCTTGATAGCATACACAAATTGAAATTGAGCAAAAAAAAAAAAAAACAGAACATTTTTATGAAGGACTATATAAAATACAAACAGAGTATTCGAGTTTTATTTGCTCGCTGTCGTTGTAGGTATAGGTACCTTTTTTCAACCATACAAAAAAAATTAAGAAAAACACGAATAAGTTCTCAACTTAATGCACCTAGTAGGTAGAACAGTGCAGTTCACTTGGTTACACCGTTATTGGTTGGGTTTAGTTATTTTTTTTAACTTGGCCAACAATCATAGGCAATAGTTGCTAGTATTTTTTTTAAGGAAGTGATTACATTCAGACATGCGAATTTATAACAGTTCTGTTTATAAAAGTACTTAATCGGTCAGTAACGAATTGGAGCTTCCGAAACCTAATTCACACTTTAAATGGTTAACAACTGTTATAAGTTGATATTTTAATGATCTCGCCCTTTTTTACATCAGACCCCATAAAGGAATCAAATTTTAAATACATTATAATCCAATAGAGATTTTGACTTGTTGGACAAGTTTTGCATATGTAAAATACTCAACAGTGTCGAATGAACTTGTTGGTTAACAGCTAGAACAGTATTTTGTAGAAGTTCTCTACACGAAGTGTTTCAATTGAAGCTGTTATTGTTGGAGCACTCCGAAAAAGTGAAGATTGAAAATATGAAACATACTACAAAAGAAGTTTACTGCTTTCCGTACAGTCAATCACAGCCAGACGTATAGTAAGATGTAAGGGTGAGACTTCGAATGTCCTATTCGTGTTGAGGATTGTCTCGCGTAGCACGTACATATTTGCTACTATATTCCATCAAAAACATCAACCAATTGATCAAAGAAAATTATAGGTTGTCTATTAATTTGTTTTGGGACAATAAAATTCGTGCCGTTAACTCTAGCGACAAAAGTATGTCCCCAAAAATTAATAAGATTTTTAGAAGAAAGGATCAAAACGATCTTCCGTGTTTTAGGCTCCAGAGGACGACGTATTTCTGACGGCAGGCATAGACCAAGAGGATGCCGTATTGGACGATGACCTCTATGTAATCAAAGATCCGCAGAAGAGAGTGGAGTGTACAAGGTAAATGCTTGCATTCGCCCGAATCATGACCTGGAGAACAGAGCTCTGCTTCATCACTTATGACTCCGGAACAATATAACCGAATGGCGATCTGAGAACTTTGGCTTTACCAGGTTTAATGATGAAGATTTGACAAACGCCATAATCGCCGACCGAAATGGGCCCAGTCCCCTGTTAATTTCGAAGAATGAGCTCCAGCTCATCTTCGATTCATTAAAGAAAAATAAATCAGCAGGAGTCGATGGTATATCCAACGTTGTACTACGACATTTGCACCAAGAAGCAGTTGACATTTATACAACACTGTTTAACAACTGAATAATGCATATTATCCAGTGCGGTGGAAGAAAGCTGTGGTGCACCCTCTCCCGAAAAAGGGAAAGGACAACTCCAATCCGGCGAATCTCCGGTCGATAAGTTTTCTTCCAAGTATCAGCAAAGTATTTGAAAAGGTTATTAATAGAGCCCTGTTCAAGTGGGCGGAGGACAAAAATATCATCCCTGATAATCAGTTCGGTTTTAAGGCGGGACATGACGCAATTCATGCCGCGTCTAAACTAGTTTCTGATATCCAATGGAACAAAACTAAAAAGCAGTGTACGGGTGCCTGTCTGGTTGATTTGGAGAAGGTCTTCGACACCGTTTGGTTAGAAGGTCTCTATCTTAAGCTAACCAGACTAGGTATAAGTAAACCTCTATTGTATATGCTTTATGACATGCTAAATGGTAGACAATTTGTTGTCAAGAGTGGCAATGTAACTTCTACCGCAATTTTTAATATTAATAATGGTCTTCAGCAGGGAGCGGTTAACTCGCCGATTCTATTCAGCATTTACACCAGCGATCTGATAGGTAGTCTAACTCAGACAATTGCGTACGCCGACGATCTAATTGCGTACAGAACCGCTAATACAGTTGAGGTCATCAAAAGTCTCTTGCAGAGTGACTTCGACAAGATTCAGCGATATTGTGATGACTGGAAGTTGAAAATCAACTTCCAGAAATCAGAAACTATTTTGTTTAGGACTCCGTTGTCTAGCGCCTCAAGGGATACGAGAAAGAACTGGCGCAAACTGGTGATCGTTGGACCACATGGACATCCACTGGCGAGTAAAAGTGTAGGAAAGTACCTTGGCATCTGGTTGGATCAGTACCTGTATTTCGACAGACATATAGGTGCTGCCTTGGCCAGGGCTAGGGGAGCCTTTGCCTTGACAAAACGACTGTTTTATAGCAGCCGTCTTGACAGCAGGGTGAAGGTGATTTGTTACATGGCCCTCATCAGGCCGATGATTGCCTACGGATGTCCGGTGTGGTTCAACGTTGCCCCATCTCAAATGGAAAAGATTCGGGTGTTTGAGAGGCAATGTCTTAGACGTTGCCTTGGATTACACAGAACACCAGAGTCGGAGTACACAAGATATTATTCCAACCAGGTTCTATACAACGGAGCCAACATAAACAGAATAGATAATTTTTTGTTTAAGCTGATTCGGGGGCACGTTGCAAGAGCGATGTCCTCAACTAACAGCTTAATTTTTGGGGCTTATTACCCCAATAACGAATATTTTGAGAGTGCGCGGTTAAGTGGCTACATCCCTCCCGAGGCATTCCTCTATTTAGACAGTCGAGGGCTGATACAGGATGGAGGGGCGGTTCCGCTCATCTACCACGTCAGCCGGAAAACTGTGGATAGGCGACCCCTGTACGGTCGAGACGTCATTGCTCAAGGTGGAGAAGAGCGCCTTCGGTTCAGTAGGACTGTGTCTGATCGGGACCGAAGGGATAGGGCGAAACAGGAAAACCAGTTCTGGTGGCTCTCTGAACAGCATCATATTTAAAGTCGATGAATATGGTATGTCTTGGCCGCCTTACATGGATTTAGGGCAATTAGGTATAGTGAACAGTCGGTGTGTCACCAAAAAAAAAAAAATTAAAATATGTATGTATGCGGGGGCATATGTGCATGTTTGTGCCAACGTATTGTATGTGCGTATGTACATATATGTGTGGGTTGCATCTTGTTGTGTGTCTGCATGCATATAAAAAATAAACAAAAAAAAAAATTTAAAAAGCGAAAAAAAAATGCTCCTGTGGGTGTTCTAGTTTTTAAGAAGTTTTAAGTGGTTTTGGGTATTATTAGGTATTTTAAGTAGTTTACGTTATTTTTAGTTAGTATAAGTTAGTTGTATCTAGTTTTAATTATTTTTAGTCTATCTTTAGGTTTAGTTTATAAATAAAAGAAAAATATGATAAGATACCGAGTTTTTTGGAAATAAGTTTTCTTGGTTAAAAAAAAATAAAAAAATTAGATTTAATTAAAATAGTTTTTAGGTCGAAATACATTGGTTCTAAGAGTTATTGTTTAGCTTAGAGCGTCCGTAAGGGCCAGTAAATTAGTTATAAGTTATTGGTAATTAGGCTAGTTTTCAACATTTTTTTCTAGCCTTAAGATAGTTATAAGTTAATATTAAATAAAAATGAATTAAAAAAAAAACAACAAATTCCATCATATTGCAAGCACAATGTGCTTAGTAGAAACAGCTACACAAATATATTTTTTAAGTTAATTTCTTTTTATATTTTTTACAATACATACGAAAATTTATATTTTTTTCAAAAATTAACATTTTTGTTTTCCGAAAATCCTGAAACATATTTTTTCGAAAATTTTAATGTTCAGTAATATAGAATTAAGGACTTTCAGAATACAATTTCTTATCCAAATCGGTGCAGCCGATAAGAAAAAGTCGAAAATATACAAAAAGAGTGGAGGTTCTGTTTATAATATTTTGTTTTTGCTGACGAAAATGTAAACTATATATCTACGTGGAATAGTAGATACATAGAAATTTCTTGTATAAAAGCCATTTTCGACATAATCATCTTTTTTTCTTAAATCATTTCATTTATTTATTTTGTTTCATATTTTACAATAACAAAAGTCTACTGGCATTATTGAAGCAGTAACTTAGGATATTAGCCTATAGATGCTGGGGATGTTTTTTTTCGAAAAGTGGTATTTCGATTGAAAATGATTTGACGGTTAAGTCTAATTGACAACTAAGAAAGAGAAGACAAAGTTTAAAATGTAGCTCGTTAATAAAAAATACAACTACGGCTACTCAGCTAGGTTGGGTTCGATGGAATAATTCACAATAAGTTGGATATATATTTATATATTGTTTAAATCGATTGATAAAATTAACAAAGTGTTTTATTACAATTACAGTGGGGTACTTATAATAAGAGGTGGGCGCCAGGAATTTTGATTGGGCTGAATTAGCAAAATTCCAAATTATCCAGGATTAAAACCCAAAATTTTTTCAAAGACAACAGATTATAGTTTTGAAATTAATTCAAAAGTTAACAGGGAGACGTAAAGCAAAGCGGCAAAAAAGTACAAAAGAAATGGGCCGTTAACGCTTTTGAATAAAGAAAAAAAATTACTGTTCCCAATCAATTAAATTGAGATGAAAAGAATAAAAAAAGAAAAAAGTTTTACTAGCGCTGGGTAAAATAAAGACTATCGGAATTTAAAAACCTTCACTCTAATTATCTTATTTTACCTCCTGAATTTTTCTCCTCTCCCTCTCGAATTTCCCTGTCTCCTCAATAAATTCTTTATTCCTCGAATCACTTCTTTTTGATTTTTCTTCCCTTTTCACAAAACAAAAATCCTCGAAACCTCCTTTCCTCGATTTTTTTCCTTCTTCTCAAAAATTCCTCGAAATCTTAAAAGTCAACTTTTGCTCGTATAGCTATCTCAAGAGTCAATTCTCCTGCTTAAACCAATGGCGCAAAATTTTATACGAATTAGTAAAATGTTAAAGCCACTTTTAGAAATTTACTAAGCTGAAAAGATGATTGAGCTAATTTTAAATGATTTTAACATTTTACTAAAGTTAAAATCACGGAATGGCTACTTTAATTTTTAGCAATTTGCTAAATTCATTTTGGAATCTGATAGTATATCAGCCTTGCACGCGGGGTGCCCAGGTTCGAGTCCTGCTGGTGCACAATTTTTTTTAAATTTTTTTTTGCAAATAATGAAGTTAAAATGGTGAAAATAGAAATAACTAATACCTTTTTAGATCACATGTTGGGTTGTCATTAACATATAAATAATTTTCAACGCATAACAACAATTATTGTGTTCTTCAAAATTCAAACCCTACAAATGCTCAGCTTTCTGTATAATTAGCAATTTACTATTTTAGAAAAGGTTTAAAAAAATTGAAATAGTTATTCAATCAATAAGCACCTAGGAAATTGCTAACTAGTAAGATGTTAAGCCCTTAACAATGGGTCGTTTAAAATTTTGCGCCAATTCCTTTTACGATCATTCCAGTCAATCACACATTCACGCATACAGCCATTCGTTTTCGTTGATCATCTGTCACGACCACGGCTTCCTGGAAAGCATCTCTGCCTCCAAGAAAACCTATGTTGTCGAATCACAACGTAACTTACTCTCACTCACAAAAACGATTCAGCAAGTTGTTGGTTGTCTTTCCAAAACTTACCGAATCTGAATTAAGAAAATCCAAAACCGAGAAAAAGTGATTCGAAGCGTAAATTATTCATTACTCATATTTTTCGAGACGAGAGAGAAAGGCATTCTTTTAAAACGCGAACCCTACCTTATCAATTATTCATTCCGATAGCCCTCATATAAACTGTTCTGTGTTTTAGCAATTTAATTAAGAATTTAAAATTTTAGAACTAGGCATTATTCACAGATTCGTTTAAAATTATACATTCCAGTAATCAGGATATTGTGTTGTGTAGATATAAGTAAGATTCGCCTGAATCGTTACTTCTTCAGCAGATCCGCTGGTACATCAGCGGATCCAGTACATGGATCGCTCGATCACCTGTTTTTGTTAATTTAACAAAACACTGGCCTTGTAAACGAACATTTGATGGTACCGTGGTTGCCTCAACCTCGCCAATATTTGGCAACCGCAACGAGAAAAAACAAGAGAAAAGAACAAGTCGAAGACTGGTCATTGTTGCGGTAAATTTTACCGTATCACAGGCATCTCTTCTTCGCTGGACTGAAACTACCTTTAGGGCCGTTTTGGATAGTTTCAAGTCTGAAATCCGCAAAATAAATACTGCTGTTCCTCAGTGCTCCGTTGTATTTCCGACCCTTTTCTCACGCTCTCTTGTCTGGAAATTCGAATGTACTTAACTACTTTACTGATGATAATACTCTCATTTTTTCGTATATATAGTTTTTTCTTAAACGACCAGTAATGCTGCCTTTATCGTTAAAGAGGAATAATTCCTCAAAGCCACTATCCATGAGCGAGTTCTGAACACTCTGATTTGTTTTTTTAAATACTTGAACCACACCAGAATGAATTTCAACCATTAAAAGAAATATAACACAAAACTACCCTTATTTTGTGGACAGATCTACCGGATACAGAAAATCAACAAGCGAAAAACTTCTTTCGCCATTTTAATTGTACATGATTATATTTTTCTTCACATTTTCCTTCTTGACACATATGACATTTCAGGTGGTCAATTTATTAAGACGAATATACCCGAGCACTTGCAATGATAAGCGTGATATTTAAAATAAGAGCGGAAATGATACCCCTTAACTACATTCCTCATCGCCCTGACTTACATATTTTGTGTGATATTTGCAACCTCAAGGAAAGAGAAGATATTTACCACTTTATTGCTAGATGTTCGATTCCAAGTGAATTTCGTGTCAGATTCGTCGGTAAGCCCATAATGAACATGAGTGAAGTTATATGTATTTTAAATGGAAGTCTTGGTTGGGAGAAGCTGTATAAATACACAACGATGTCAATGAATTATAGAGCCCGAATTATCGAAGGCGACTTTTAAAATTTAATTTGCCAAAATGTCCAAAATCAGTTATGTTCTTATAATGTCAATCTGGTAGACGGCCTTAAGCCTACCCCTATTAAACTTATGATAACAAAAAATGATTAAAGTTTCTATAACTAACTAACTAATTAACTATCCAAGCACATCGATCGCGCTCTGAATATGCTCAAAACGAAAAAAGAAACACACATTCGGAGCTGTGAACGCTCTGAGTAAAAAAAGAACACTAATTTTTTTTTGACAACTCAGACTCTGTTCTAAACTAAAAAAAAGAAAAGCTCCAATTGAGGAAGTCGATCCGAGAGAGCGACCATAAGAATTCTCCTAGTCAAATTTAATTCCCCTCCCTAAACTCGCCAACCGTAATAATTGTGCTTCTTGGAACGCTCGCATCAATGTATACTAGATCCCATTTCGGACGAATAAAGTTCAGAAATTCTTTCTTTAGCCACACGAATGTGTAATGCTTTAGCTGAGTTTATTTTTCCCTCAAATTTTGATATTTTAAAGAAATTCAGAAATTCTAAAAGTCTACACCCCTGAAAAATATTTCTGTAACCTATTGTAGAAAATCTCCCGATTCGGTATTTCCTGTTATTTACAGTTATCTTAGTCGTTAAGTAATATTTTATTTTTCTCTGTTTTTGGGGAAGCAGATAATGCCTTACCACGATCATTGTTGACTTTAAATAGTAGACTGTTGTAATAGTGTTGAAAACAGTCTATTGCATTCAATTACCTGATTTGCTTCTACAAGGTGGCACACGAATCGTGCTACAAAAATAAAACGTAATAACTTTTTTCAGTGTTTGTAATCGGCTTATTTTTTTTTATTTTATAGGCTACCATTTAGATTTATCAAAATGATTGCTTGGGATACTGAAAAAAATAATATAATAAAATAAAAAAAATAAAAAATAAGATAATACAGCGATACCATTCTTTGCAGTCCGTCTTTTCCGTCCAAAGGGAATTTAGGCTAGAGTTTGGCGGTACTCCCCCGAGTAGATGGACCACTATGTGGCTGGTGAACATGTTTGCCGAATATTGAAGCATCGAACAAAGACCGTATTATCGAGATCCCAATGTTCGGGTTCAGGACACAATCGTGGCTGTTGCAGCGGCAATACAGGCAAATGTTTCGTTCGGGCCAAATTGGAGTTAGCAGACGTTCATTACAACGGATACTTCATGATGACTTAAACTTGTTTCCGTACAAAGTCCAAATTACAATTGACTTAAACGGCAATGGTAACAAGCAAAATTGCCGTATATGGAGTAAATCTAATCCAGAAATACTCCATGAGACGAAACTGCACCCGGAACGAGTCACTGTGTGGTGCGCAGTTTCATCAAGGTGTATTGTCGGCCATACTTATTTGAAGAAAACGGTGTAACAAAAACTGTCAATGGAGACCGTTATTTAAAGATGTTGAAGGAGTGTTTTACCCAGAACTTCGCCGAAGACGTATCCCTTTCAGCAGGATTTGTTTTCAAAAAGATGGATCAAGTGCACACGTAGCCACACAAGCTAGCTATGGCGGAGCTCCAACGAAAATTCCCAAACAAATTGATATCCAGAAACTTCACTTTCCGCTGGCCACCAATGTCACCTGACCTGACTGCACCTGACTTTTTTTTTATGGGGTTACGTCAAGCAGGAAGTGTACAAAACGAAACCCAGGAACTTGACTGAATTGAAGCAGTCCATTAAGACAAAAATTGAGGCGATCCCAATTTCAACCCTTCAGGCTGCAATGAACAATTTTCTGATTAGGTGCCGCATATGCGTGGATGAGCGTGGAGGTCATTTGCGGTCTATCATCTTTAAAAACCATTATTTATTAAAAATAAAATTTAGTGTATAATCCAATAAAAAAAATAATGAAATACATCGATTAAAATAAAAGTTATTTAAATTTCATATTGTAGCACGATTCGTGCGCCACCCTGTACAATAAAATAAATATTAAAATAGATATTGTAGGCTTTTAGCGACTTATTTTAATTTGTACAACCAAAACGACAAAAAGCCCATTTTCTTTAAATAGTAGATACCTATAATGTTGGCTTACTGTCCAAAATAATCAAAGTCTAATCAATTTTTTTTTTAAATATCTTTATCGACGTACCTTCAAACAAAATAATTAAACGTAATTAATTAATTAATTAATTAATCTCAACAAAAAAAATGAAATGCACAAATGAAATTTTATTTTTTTCCTCTAAAGTGTACTTAAATAATTTTCTCGTATATCCCATAAATTTACAGAAATAAGTCAATTTCATTTTTCCAATATGGCTGATTTGGTCACGGTGGTTTCGAAGGTGTTCCTAAAGCCCTAACCTAAACTGTTGTACCATCCTATTCCAGGAATGTCCCAAAATAACTCTCTTGAATTTCATCCCATCAATTAAAGGTTTTGTTTTGAGGTGCCTAAAGGCTATAACCAAATGAGCCGAACTGTAGGTAACATATAAAAAAAAAAAAAAATAAAAGTAAAAATGTAACTTTAACACACGGGGCGTGGTGGGCGTTGGCAGCCCAGCGCCATACCGATATGGCAAGAAACTCTTGCCTGGGCTCGGCAGCTTAAGTGAAGAGGAAAAGTCATGAAGTAAATGAAAATTTGTCGTCCCTCTGAATATTTTTATTTTTATCGCCACACTGCAGGGACACTTTTATTTATTTTTTTTTGTTTCAGTTTTTTTGTTTTGTTTGTCTTAACTTATACTAAGTTTTTCTTATTTATATTTATTTTTTGTTCGTTTTGTTTCATTTTTTTTTTTTATTTTTTTTTTTATTATTAAAACTCTTAAAACAAACTGTCCGATGTTGAATCCTTTAAATGAAAGAATGTTACAAAAAAGTCCTTTGAAAGAAATGACACAACACAGGAGCATTGTCCAGTATGACCTGCAAAGGATATTGCACTATAAAAAAACACAATATTACAAATTGGTTGCTTTTACGGATAAAACATTAAATTTTCTGTTTTTGAAAACAGAAAATGATTCTTTTTCTTTTACTTTTACATATATATGCGTACGAAGGGCAATGTCAGTTAGAATTAAATGTTTAAGCATTTTATCTTCTTATGTTATGTTTGTTGGAGTTTTTCCATGGCTGAGTTTGTTGAAAGTTTTTAATTATTTTTGTTTTTTTTTTTCATAAACTAATGCAACTATTTAGAATAACAAAATTTATAACAGCATTCAAATGGAAGAAAATGAACTGAAAATGCATTCTTTCTCAGAGACAATTCAGTTTTAACCTAGATCCATGTACTGAGCACTGACTGGGTGTCCTATCAATTTCCACATCAGAAAAAAAAAATTGAAGTTGCTTTATAACATGCTTAATAAAAAAAACATGTACGTCTCGGGACGCCCGACAGAAGTCATAACTTAAACTAATCTAAGTTGAACTATTTATAATTGATATTGCATAACTTAAGAAAAGCTTCAAAAGTTCTCCGTTAATTTGATTAATTTCACAAGTTCTCCATTTGCGTGAAAGAAAGGGAAGACAGACAGACTGGCGCCGTAACGCATTACGTAACAAATGGTTTATCCCATAAGAAGTTATCACTTCACAAAATTTTTTTTTCCATAAATCTTCTCTTCAAATATTTTGGAATGTAGTAATACTTAGAATTTGAAGGACCTCCACTATAAACATTTTGATGGGAATGCCTTGAGACGTTTATGAGAAAGTTGAAAATCAAAAAAAATAAAATGCACGACTGGATCGCACGTTCTTGCTCCTTTCTTTGATCATATTATATGCAAAAGATTCTTAATAGAAACAGCTAAAAGTATTTTTAAAGTTTTCACTTAATTTTTTATATATAAAAATTCTTAAATTTTTTCTTAAAAAAAATTGGTATGAACATTTTAAATATTTAATAATATAAACTTAAAAACAAAATTTCAGAAAAATCGCCCACTCTTTTTCGAAATAATGAATTTTCAAAAAAAAGAAAACATTTTTTTTCAAAAATCCAAAAAAACTAATTTTTGAAAACTTTGAAATGAAGTATTATTTAGAATTTGGATGAGATCCCTTATACAAAGTTTGGTCGAAATCCGTTGAGCCATTTATGAGAAAGTTGAATATCAATAAAATGGTTGTATGGCAGGTACCGTTAATAACAATAATAACATTTTTTCAGCAAAGATGTAGACCATACTTAAATTAGTACACACACCAATTTTTATTAAGATCGTTAGAGCCGTTTTCGAGATCATTAAGATGGTAGAAAAAATGGTATGGCAAGCACCGTTATTTTTGGGGCTAAAACAACGATTCAAAAATCTATTTTGGACAATCACCCAAAACGCCTAAGCACCAAGTTTGAACGAAATCGGTTCAGCCGTTTAGACTGTAGACGATCTACAGACAGACAGAATTGCGGGAAAAACATTGTTGGTGTTCTCCATCAACATAATGTAAAGTTTTATTAAGATCTCGAGAACGATTTTTTTCCAAATACAAAGCTTGCCCTCAAGTTAATCTTAACGGTACAATTGGATATTACGTCCAATAGATACGAGAAGATAGGTGACCAGATTAGATAACACCAAAAGTCTTAATCTCTTTCTTATATACTGTAATGTACACGTTTGTATATGCATATATGCTAGAAAACCTAGCCATCACGTTGGAGATACTAACTCCATTTGTTAAAATCTAAGCATTTCCATACATACATATATGTGCATACAATATACATAAGATACTGTCTTGACTTTCAACAACTTAATTTTGCTTTAATTTGATTGACACATTTGAAGGTACTTATATTAATTGAAAACCTCCTTACGCCTTTTCTGATGCATATATATATATGCTTACGCCTGCTCTTTTATAGACGATGTCTGGGGCAAGAACCAGTCAAAAGTAATTGACTTATACAGGGTGATTCGTATAAGATGCGACAAAAAGCTAGGGCGTGTAGGTTGCACTTAGACAAGAAAACAATCGTATGAGAGCGGGGGGTACTAATTTCTCCCCGTTTGGCCGGGAAGGGCAGAGAAATTGGCCTAAAACAGAAAAAAAATCATTTAAAAACAACGGTATAACCTGCAATGACATGCTATACCTTTTGGAAAGCCAGAAATCTCTTCTTTAATTTTCATTTTAAATTAAGTTGTGCTACTAGGCCATAGTTTTTGAAATATTAATTTTCAAACTAGAAACTTTGAAAAAAAAAATTTTCAAAATTTTATGTAATTAAGTAAAATTTTTGTTGCTCTTATTAATTTTTAATAAAAAACAGAAAACCAGATGTTAAACTGTATCTTAGTTTTTGAGAAATTAAAAAAAAATTAAAAGTACTTTTTTCCAAGAAAAACACTTTTTTGTTTGTTCTATCTTTGCATAAATACCACTAGTTTAGTTAGCAAGTAATAAAAAAAGCCTTAATTAACTTTTAATATTTTAATATCTGTTACATTTTAGACTATGTATGCAATCTTCTCAATATTACAGTTTTCTTACGGTTATTGAAATTCTAGGAATCCACTTTTTTACCAAACATTCGTCGCAATATACTCTATCATTCCTGAAAATTTCAAAAACTTATCACTTCAAAAAATAATTTCAGCTAACAGTCTTTTCACATTAAATTGTAAATGCGGTTTTTCGGGAAAGAGCTTACAAAATCTCTTCCAGAAATCACACTACATATTTATGTCGTATTTACATGAGTGACAAATCACCATTTTTTCATGTCATTATTAACAAAATCGGCGTGTAAATGATCCAACGTCTGTCAGTGCTTTTGTCAATAGAGTGTTTTTTTCATAAGCGTATGCTTAACTAGCCTTGCGCCTCCACAAGCAATTTTTATTATTGTTTTTATTTCAGTGGGCAAAGTATTTCAAGAAATCTTATTGACAATCACAGTGCCAAGCAAACAGCACAAAATTCACGTCCTGTAATTCCAACTCTACCCATCGATATACACAATACACATGTAAATGTGAAAAGCACACAAATTTCAGTAGAACTGACATTAGACGTTTCCATTGCATGTTAGATTTTCTGAAAAAAAAAAACATTATTGCTTGTGGAGGCGCTTGGTAACATCTGCGTTAGACGAGTTCATAAAGTCAGAGTCTTGATCGAACAAACGGAGATTAATTGCAGAAGATATGTTCACAAATTTCAATATTTTTTTTGACTGCAGAAAACAAATTATTAAAAAAAATATAAATTACAAAAAAAAATTATCTTTATTTTTCAGTAACATTAGTTTTAGGAATTATTCGATATATATATTTCTTAAATTGTATGAAATTTCCTTAATAACTTTCTTTCTTTTATCTGGAAATTATTTTTTTAACTTTGTTGTCTTTTCATTCAATAATAATTCACTTATAAAATTGTGAGCATAACTTCTTTCGCGGGTTTTGTCTGATGCTTACAAACATTTAGCGACTACTTATTTTGACTGAGTCAAATTTGTAAGAACTCATTTTTCTGAACTAGTATAACTTTTAGACATTTTAAATTGAACATTGACGTTTCAGGTAAGACAACCTAGTAGGTAGAGTTAATCAATTCTATTCGATGCTTCGATTATTATATATCTATTATTCAGATTCGATAAAATTTTTTTTTTCAATACTCGTAACTCTCTTCCCTGAAGCGAATAATACGAAGAATTAAAAAATTTAAATAATGAACTCATCCTACGAATTTCAAAATAACTAAAGGTAATGTGTACGAGTTAGAAATTACACTCGATATGTACGTTGTTCTAATAACTGTCCAAAAAACGTATAACGAAAAATTACGTCTTTAATATCGTTGCTGTTTTGATGCTCGGACTTATTCCTTCTTCATTCAAATTATTCCAAAACCCTTCTATTGGTTGTTCTGTTTTGGAGTATTTTTTTTTGTAGAACCCACGAAATAAATATCTTATATGCGTTTTATTTACGTTTATTTTTGAAACCGCAAATTGGATAACCCGTTATATTTAAATTTTTGTCTTTCAATTGCTAACAAAAAACACATTTTAGTTAAATTTGTCCACCCTCCTTCTTAAGCTATTATTCTCTACTCTAGCAATTTGGATCAAAATTTTACGTTCGTTTGTTTTTGTGAGCCAGGAAAAAATTGTTAAAAAATACTTTAAGAAAAACCATATTGCCACACAAAGTTTCATTACAGTAGACGCTCGATATAGTGAAATAATAAAAAACAGGCATGTTTGATATTTCGAGAGAGAATTTGTATTAGTTTTTCAAAGCTAAATTTGATAAAAACTGGATACATTGAGTAGTATGAAGTACATACACCTTTTTTTTTATAATTCTTTAGTGTAAGTAAGCAATTTTACAAAAATTAGATAAAATATACATAGGCAGAGTGAGTCTTGACAATTTTTTAAATTTTATTTGAAAAAAATTCATCAATAAAACAAATAAAATGCACGACTGGATCGTACGAACTTGCTCTTGTAGTTAACAACTTTAATGTCTCTACCCAAGTTGGTTAGGTGTAGTTATCTTATGCAGGTGTAACGCCTATGTAGGTAAGATTACCTTGATTCTTAGTATGTATAATGAATTGTCGAATGGATGATTCAAGGAATAGTTACATACGTACCTACAAATGTATATTTAAATCTAAGTTATGGATTTAAACTATGTTAGGAGTTAGGAGAGTAAATTGTATGTAGTACATACACATATAGATGGAAACTAAGTATGTAAAGATGTACATACTTACATATAATAATGAAAATGAGGGATGTAGGTGGGTAGGCAGCTTTATGCATATAACTTTATAATTTAGGTGCACTATGTATACATAAGATTCATGTGATTTTTCGACATATATATGTATATACATATAAATGTATGAGGGCCTGATTACTAAAATCAGTGATGTAGGCAAAAATTTGTAAAAAGGGAATAATAATAAGGTAGCAATAAATGGATAATACACATATTTAAAGGTTTTTATATTGCTTAGTCGTTATAATTTGAGAAAAAACAAAGATGCCAGTTGAATTCATGGATAAATAAGAATATATCAAAAAAGAAAATTAAAAATCGTTGGAGCGGTTTTTTAATAAATTAATTTTTTAAGTATAAAATTTTGAAAACATTTTTAGAAAAAAAACTTGAAATGCCATTTTGAAGATATTATTTTTATACAAATAAAATAAAATTTTAGAAAATCGTGTTTTCGAAAAAAAATGTTTTATTTATTTTTTTAAAATCGAAAAACTTTTTACGTGAACAGTTTTATTAACAATTTTAGGCACCATTTGTATACAAAAAATTTATTTTAATCGGTTCCTCCAATGTTGAGAAAGTCGAAAATATGAAAAGTGGTTCTATGGGAAGCACCGTTTATAAGTACGCAAAAAAAGTATTTTTATACTTAAAAGTGGACTGTACTAAAAAAATTCTTGGGGTCGTTTTCGAGAAATAATTTTTTTTCTTAACGTTTTTTTTTTTTATTATTTATATTGGAAGTACCGTGGTTTTTTATCTTAGGAATATAGTTTTTTTAACTGTTCAAGATAATGTTAAAAATCTACCAAATACGAAGTTTCGCAAAAATCCATTCTGTCGTTTTTGAAATATCGAGTTTTCAACAAAAAAAAGGTTTTTTTTTTTTAATTTCAAAATAAAAAATTATTTTTGAAAAATTTTGGCTTACAATAGTGTTTAAACTTTTCATGAGCTTCTGTGCAAAAATTAAAAAAAAATCAAATTAACGATTTTCCAGAAAATAGAAAACTAAAAAAAATGGTACTACTAGAGGTACCAAAAGTAACAATTTTTTTCCAAAACAAAAATTACTAAAAAGTTTGTTTCATTAATGAACTGATTTTTTAAAAATAAAAATCGTTGGAGCCGTTTTTGAGGAAAATAAGTTTTTTATTTTTGGCCAGAAAAAAATGTATGAAAGCTACTGTTATTTTTCGAATTAAAAAAAAATTTAAAAAACGTGTGGGTATATTACGGAACAAACAATATATACCAGGTTTAAAGCAAATCTATCCAACCGTTTAGGCTGCAGACTCGCGGACAGACAGACGGAAAGACAGACAGACAGAAAGACAGACAGACAGACAGACGGAATTAGTGGACCCACTTTTTAGTGTTCTCTATTATCGTAATGTCATGTTTGATCGTTAGAATTTTTTTTTTGACGAATGCATAACTTGCCTTAGACCTATAATCCCAAGTAAAAAGGAACATTTCATATCACGTGAATAACCAAAAAATTAAAGTAAAGCCCATAAAAACAACAACAAACAAATTGATGGAAATTAATATTAACTATCGGGTACCAAGGCAGAAATAAAGTCTTGTACTCGTATAACAAAAAATTAAAATGGAAAAAATGTATATGTTTTCAAACTAAAATTTCATAATAATCTGCATTGTTATGTACCGCCCATTCAATGACCTAATCAATATAAATAACAGCATCCTTTGATTAAATAGGACACATACACAAACGCATTTGAAGAGTTAAAACGACATGAAACTAAACGGTAAAACCTTATCGACAAACTATGGACGCATTGTAGATGGAAAATTCGGAGAAAAAAATCAGTGTTCACTATATCGAGATTTTTCTTGTTCACCATTTAGAGTTAAAATTTTGTGTGTTCACTATATTGGATAGTTAACTCGAACTAGATTCACTATATCGAGCGTCTACTGTATTTTTGTTTTTTTTGTTTTGTTTTCGAAAACGACTCAAACGATTTATAATAAAATGCTAAAAGCAGAAAATTAATTTTTCTTAAAGTCCAATTAACAAAGATTTGGATCAGCAAGATAAATATTTCAAAAATATATTAAGTGAAATTTCGTCACTGTGATGTTCAGTTTTACCATTTGTGAGATTTTGAGAATCGGTTCTAAGAATTTGAATGATTTTTCATGGTTTGTTTCAATGAGCGAGACAAAATTAAGAAATTTATTTTAGTAAAATCCGTTCATTCCAATTCGCACTTCTATTATTTCTTCGTTTTTAGGAAAGTGCTTTAACGATTTGGATTAAATCATTTATAATTTGCGCGAGCAAATACCAAGAACAAAAATTAATTAAAATTCGATAAGTGCCACGCCTACTTTTTATTTTTAGTTTTAATAAAGGCATCATAGAAGATGAAATTTTGTATGTAGATAAGACATATACTTAATATCAAGTTTATCTACATTGTTAGGTGTTATGTGTTGATGGATATAAGCACCTTTATTATTATTAATTTATTTATTAATTTTATTTATTAACTTAAAAAAAAATAACTGCTGTACATCAAGATTTACTTATAAATAGTACAGGATATAATACATTTTACTGATTAGGATAATGCAAGAATTTAAATAATAAATATTAAAGAATTTTAGCAAAATATTGATAATAATTTAATATATAAAAATCAATTTAATAAAATTAAAAAGCAAATCAAAGTCGCAAGAAGAAAGATAAGTAGACAAAAAAAATTAAAGTACAAAAAAATTATATCAGTTCAAATTTGAGAAATATTCAAAACAAAGTTGATGAAACTTTCTATGTTCGATTCCAGACCGCATGTGACTGGGAAGATTATTCTACAGTCTAACAGCATAAACGAAAAATTGCCTCCGTGATGTCAAACAGGTAAACCTGGAGGAGCGCAACAAGGTAAAACGATTTGAGGAACAAAAATCAAGCTTATTAAACAGATAGTTAGGAGTCTTGTTAGCAATTAATTTGAAGATATAGGAACAACACCTATACTTGAAAAAAGCTTCTAAGTTACAATTTAATAGTTGACGAGCCTGAGACGAAACGTGATCGTATCTTCGGAGGTTGAAGACAAACCTGGCAATGGCATTGAATGCTACCTTTAGCTTACGAAGCGAATGTGAGTCAGGATCTGCAAATATCTCACATCCATATGATACTATTGGTATGATGATAGATTTAACCAGCTTCAATTTAACTTGAGTAGGCATAATTGATCTACTAACAGATAGTGCTCGAAGTGAAGCATAAATTTTGGAGATAACAGAGTCTATATGGGTATCCCACGTTAGTCTATTGTTGAAAATTATACCTAGGTTTTTCGTTCAAATTTGATTTGAAATTTTGTATTTTAATAATATTTTTGTTTTATTCAGGTCTGATTAGTCACTTAATATGATCGTCATAAGGTTTTTTGTAATTGTAGAAGAAAATTCAAGCTACATATAAAAATTATTGAAAAGCTAATGTGTTAGAAATTTAATAATCTTTTTTAAGAATGCAAACCCTGATAGTAAATTTCAGAATTTTGAAAAATAAAGTATGTGGTCTGTCATTGGAATACATGTATTTTTTCATACGAGAAGTTATAAAGTTTTCGAGTTAAATTTGAAAAATTCTGAGCGAGGCTCGGTTTCCCACGACTGATGTTGTTGTTTACGATGCAGAACTTCTTCCTCTCTTTCACTTCTGAGCAACAGATCTTTCAAGGTTTTGATTAGATGGATTAGAAATGATTTTGGTATAATTGTTGGTGACCATGTTGGAAAATTAAACGATCAAAACCGAAGAACATATCGAGGATTAAACTATATATTCAATCTAGTTGAGATGAGTTTTTGGCTTAGAGTTGCCAATAATGTCAACCCTCTTTATATGCCTTGCTCAAAGTTTATTCTTTAAATATAATAAATTGCTTTAAACAAGTAAGGCAGCAGTGTCTGAGGAATTAATTCGTCAAATTTGTGTTGGAAGACAGTGTTCAACTTCTTCGAAAGTAAATAGCGAATGCCTCAACTTTGTTCTGGGTTATATTAATATCCAGTATTGCTGAGTTTTATCTAATTATTCTATTGATGTTCTTGAAGGCACTGGTCAGGTATTGTTTGATTGTCTACAGACTCTTCTGTAGAATTTGTTGTTGTTGCAGTATCGCGTGTGTTGGAATTCCTGAACATTTTTGTTTTGGCATATTGAAATAAATAAGATTGTTAAATAAAAATTTCCTTCAACAGACTATCCGTCAGATTGTGTATCTGTGTATTTGAGAAGCTAATTTTTTTAATGTTCTGGAAAATGACTAATATGATTTAAACTAAACTTTATACCTGTAACACTCACAGTAGTTGAAGTTTTAGGATTTTGTTGGAAAATTTTAAAGGGAAAATTGTTTAATTTTTTCGTCATTTCTGTAAATTGTCAAAATTAGTAAGAAGAGAAAAATAATATTGCATTCCAACATAAAAAACAACATTTCCATTACATTATCTTTGACTTTATCGGCACAATGTAATTTTATTGATAAATTGAACCCATATATCTTCAGTACTTAGCCAACTACAAGAGCAAGTTCGTGCGATTCAGCCCCGTGTCTTATTTTATTAGTTCCGCAACTGTAACAGTGTGTGAAATTAATGAAGTATATATAAACACCCTCTCCTGCCACATTATATCAACTCTCTCTCATAGACTCCTTCTCGATAGACAAAACCATCGTTCGATTGAAATTCAAAAACATAAAAATAAATAAACCAACATCTCTCTTTGTTTCGAAAGTATTTTATGGGATTTAATTGCATCAACTTTATCCTTATAATATTTAAAACAAATCATTCCAACACCCCCAAAACTGCTACTGCTCACTTAGGTTGAATGGCTTTGGCAGTGATCCCATCAGAGCATTATAAATATGCTATCAACGTGAGAGAGAAGCAGAACCCCATTAAAGCTCCGACACTTTGCAAAAGTTAATTCTTTCAATGTTCTCTGTCTGTTGTGTATATTCCCTTGATCCCATAAAGCATAAAATTTATCTTATGTTTTGTATATAACTACGTACAAACAAAAATAACCCCACTGCCCCCACCCCAACATTCAGTTGGAGCCCCATAATAAACGACGCAAACAACTTACATAAATATCTGAATTTGTTAATGAATAATGCGAACTCATCAATCCAACGAACTGAAACACGTGAAAGGCATCTTTCAGAAAAGGACATTAACCATTTCACTTAATTTCAATATTCAAAAGTTCAGAAATAATTCATTGTGGTATACGGTACCATCATGCCGCATGGGGAAATATCATCAGGAGCGAGCTTTGAACCGAACATAACTGAACTGAATACAGACCAACGAACGGTCCTTTTGGATATCTTTTCGTATGGATGTTGTCAGGGTTTGTTAATTTTGTAGCAATTTTAGAGTTTCAACATGGAAGAATAAAAATCAAACAAAATAAAATTAGAGAACAATAATTTTGAAAGCAAAAAAGGGACACATCATTATACAAGTAACTCTAACACCTACATCCTTTGAGCCCATTACCACTTTTTTTTAGCAGCAGATTGTTGGAAAGTTGGATATGTCATTGTACTTTGACATTTTGTGTGAAATTTATATGAATGTTCATTTGGACTACTACAAGTTGGTCCTAAATGTGTCCCTCCATCAGGAGATACTGAAACTTTTGCAAATGGTGGTAGCTGTCAAGTGTGGTATTCTTAAAATCCTAGTGAATATTTGTTTTATGAAATAATTCGTCAGTGATTTTGGAGCAACGTGAATTTCAGCTCAGATTTTCCAGCCCTGGAACAACACGTTCTGAAGCTCTGAAGAGAATATTGACAGGCGTGCCATCGGCTCTCAGTGATTCGATTGTGGCGTTTTAATATGGATCTTGTACTTAGTGAGTGATACGGAATTGTAATCAATTACTTTTTATTTTGCCGCAGATAGATTGAAGGGATTGATGCACATCTGATGGCTCCAACCACAATATACATATTACAACAAGTTAATCTCTCGTGCATGTTGTCAAAATTAGGTTACCCTTTTCATATACATATGCCACATAGGTCCCTCAGATTTGACATATTCCTCTGATTTTTGAAAAATCCACATACAAATAGGAATGGTTCAATATTTCAGTAAAGAGACATTTGCCATGCACTGTGGAGAAGTTCTAATGTCATGCGGAATATGCGAACATAAACACACCATAGACCATGTAACTAAATATTGAACTCATATAGTATTCCCTAAAACCAAAGTGAAGTCAAAACAGAAATGTTTTTATAGTTATTGAAATATGTATATGAGTAAGCTCTATGAATTCTCTTTCTGGCCACCATATAATTTTATAGGAAGTAACATGTGAGAACATGGCTTCATTTTTTGATGCAGGGTTGGATATCTAGGCACACAGGAATGTCGGCAAACCTATAACAATTAAATCTTCTATTTATATGCCAGAGCTAGAGTGTCATTTCTGCCTATCTATCCTACAGTTCTTAAAGTTATTAGCTCTGGGTTTCATAGCCATATACCCTAAAATCTCTTGCGCAGAATGAAAATTTTGTATTAAGCACAGTGGATCGTTGTGGGTCAATTCGACCCAAAAAGTATATCGATCAGTGGTGATGGCAATACTTTTAGCACGGATCGATCATTCCGCCTTTCACTATCCACATAAAACAGTGACCTTCTGCGATGAACCTCGCCTTAATTTATCTTTATCATCGCCGCGACTACCAGGTACCTGTCCTGGCCTCCTTTAACAATAATTATCACCACCTATTCCGATTGGGAGCCGCTATGTCATGAAGGTCCGCACACCAAGGCTTCGAACGTCCTGGACTACGTTATCTCTCTAGCAGCATAAGCATAAATCAACCACGCTGTCGTCAACCATTAAAAAATCCGAACTAATTGACCTGTCCATCGGAGTCTACAGAGCTTAATTTTTGTCATCATATCGGCTCCAGGGTAGCTCGAAAGCAGTTCGTGATTGTACTGTCTCTGGAATAGCGCTCCTTGCACGTATCGGGCAAAAATTTTCAGCAATGCCGTGACATAACTCCGCGGAATATAAGTCCAAAGAAGAATTGGACTTATGCCCCATTTGACATGTTTTGTTTGAGGCAAATACTGTATCTACCTATTACGTGCTGAAACTTTTCCTAATCCAAGTGCCAATTAGAAGAAATTCAAATGATATTAAAAGTAGGCTTAACCGTTTTTTTCTGAGCTAATTACTAGCAATGCTCCCATATGTCATGAACTCAGCCCTATGTCATATGGCTAGAAAAACAAGGGTTGTTAGAATATCGTGGAGCTCTTAAAAGCTTAAATCAAGTGCATCCCCACAAGAAATTATAAATTTTCGAAATAAATCGAAATAAATCGAAAAAAAAATTTAAATCCAAAAAAAAACTTTGCATACTACCAAATCTTGGCTAGCAGGGTCTGCACCGAGGGAATGAGCCAAGTTTTTTATAGGCCGTGAACTTAATATTTCTATATGTATGCATCGCTGAAAATTCTTCAAATATAAGACACTCGGTGTACAATCTCTGACCGAAATAAGAAAAAAAACTGCTTTGAAGTCGAGCATTTTTGCTAAATGTTCCATGCAAATTTTGAACTTATGTATGTCTCACGTCAAAAAAAAAAAAAATTGGATTTATGTTCCCACAAAAATGGGACATAGGTGCAAAAATAAAAATTTGGACAAATGTCCCGCGGAGTTATGTCCATGCGCCATAAGGCTTCTCTCGAACATAGATGAGAGGCCAGAGTGCCTTTAACTAAGAACGTAAAGGCCCAATTCCCCAAGCATGAATGCAAAAAAATTATTCACCCTCAAAATATGCGTAAATAAGTTTGCCTATCTCTGTACACGTTATCTGACAAAATAAAATAGATCGCACCCTTGCGAAATCGGAAAAATAAAATGTGTGCACAACTTTCAGTGTACACAGAGAAAACTCACGCGTGCGGAATTGGGCCTGTGTCACAGATTCATATGTGAGTACTGGTGATAGCATGGTCGTATACAGAGGCAGCTTAGAACTTAAATTCTGGCTTTAAAAAGAAAGCCATTGCAGACTATAGTAAGCTTTGTTGGAATTGTACAGCCGCCCACGTATTATTATTCTAATTATTGCCCGCTACTATTAAACCAAAATATTTGAAGCATTGCAAACTCATGCTCTACTACCCTGATCGTTTGAACAATACAAAGCCCAGATTAAGAGCAGCCCGCTCGATCTGGAAGAATGGTTCTAAGCCACTATCTGGATAGACCTGTTGAAGTTGGTCACAATTGTTTGAGTCAGAGTCAAGGATTGTTTCCTCCAACGCCCGGGGTTTGAGAGGAAGCAGGCCAGACCATCTGCCTGCCGGAGTCCATTCAAGATGTTTATTAGTCTAGATAGCAATCCAGTTATTTTAACTTGGCTTGTTATATTGGTCATGGCCAACCTACATAGTCGTGTAAAATAATTTGGAATGCCCTGCCTATGAGTTGGAATGATAAATTCTAGACTTTTTTTCATTACCTGCCTAAGGGTGAAAATCTGATCAGTTGATGACTTGACGATGACATACCGTTAATTTCCGATGACAATTTCAGAGCATTGGGTTATCCATTACTGAATTATAAAGGAGAGTATCTTTTAGGCGGTACTCAACAACATGACTTCTCGTCGGCTTCGTCTAACCTTTGGATATAATGCTTCTTCTCACATCTCTTCATCCAAAAATGGGCTGAGAATTTGTAGTAGCCATGGTGGTATCCGGTGATACAACATATTATTACGAGAATAAAGCTTCGATACTCCACAAGTTTCCAATCCAATTAGCAATATATTTATCTCTTCATCTCTTTACCATCGTTTTTTGAAACCAAGAAATATTTCTTAAGCTTTTATCTTAAATAAATACCACAGCAATCCCATTTAAAAATGACGTACATACTTATACGAATTCCTTTTGATTAATAAAATTTGTATCTATAATAAAATTCTACTGCAATCTACAGCACAAGGATCATACCCATAATATGTCATGTCTCAAAGGATACATTAAGGCTACTCAAAATAAATTCCAAATGCATATTTAAATTGCACATTTCCATTCTAGGGTAAATTTTTAATGCACTTTCTCAATGGAGTAATTCTTTTAAGCCTCAAAAGACCTCTTCAGTCATAATCCATCCCTGATGCAATTTGCAAATTGCCTTAAAAAAAAAAAAAAAACATAATACTCTGTATATACGCAAGGATCCAAAACCATCTCAACCCCACTCCACCTCACTCCACATCACTCTAAACTTCTATACTCACTCAAAATAAAAACATAAACTGCTTAAAGTGTAGAGTTCAAGCGAGCAACAACATCTTAGCGTAACCGCATATTTCCGAAAGTTATAGTATATAATAGTACATTCCCGATATATGTACATAATATTCACTCTGTTTTAAGAAGGATACACCTTAGAGGCTATACAGAATCCACATATCCATTCCAGCACCCCCCTTTCATTTTTGTCATTTATTTTTATTACAGTCATTCAATTTCGAGAGAATCAAGAAAATCAACAGAAGCAGAAAGCAACTTCAAGCAATTGGATTCTGCTTCTCTCCTCTTTTGCCTTTCTTCTACCCTTTATAATACATTACACCAGGACATCATCAGAAAATCATTTTCAATCATAACTTTCAGCAGTCTCATAGGGCCTTTCGTGCGTTTTTTTTTTTTTTTTTTTTTGAAAAAGAAAAAAAAGTAAAACTCTTGAATCCAACCTCATACTAGAGAAAAGAAGCTCAAGTAAATTTAGCGGTTTTGAAGAAGAGAGAAAACCTCCAGCACACCTCCTGATCCTGAGTGTCCTGACTCAACTGTAATACAATAACGTTGCCGAACTTATTTTCCGACAAAGTGTAATATCGATAAGATTGTGTGGGGGCTTAGGAAATTTAAAGACTAATGTCACCCAGTTGGGCTTTTTTTTTAAATGAATATTGAAACAATGTTACGAACGAAGCTTTAAAAAAACACCCACACAAATATAAGAAAAAAAAAATAAGGAACAAAGAAAAAATCACAAGGGCATCCATCTAATGAGGCATAAATTTGTTCAGGCTTAAGCAAGGAAGTGTATATATTCCTGCGAAGGATATGTTTTTTTTTTGTTTTTTGTGTTTTTCCAAATTCAAACTCCAATTTGTGTTGAAATTGTATTTTAAGGATACCTACGTCTTTATATACATATGCACTGTATATGTTAGAGATAAATGGGTTTTTTGTTTGGGGTAGTTTCCTGTCTATAGGGAAATATCAGTTTTGGCATATTCTTCCAGTCGATTTAAGGACTTACAGTTAGTTCCGTTTTTCTCCCAATAGGATTGATTGGGCCCATTAAATGGCTGTTTGGGATTTCTTGCTTGGTTTTGTTTTTTTTGAAGATTAAGCTATCTATAATGTTTGCCTTGACATCAAGGTCAAATCTCGAAGACATGACGTTAAAATGCTTTTTATTATTTAAATTAAATACAAGTGTAGAACAGTTCTTGTATTGCTCTAGGGCAAGCTAGGTTTTTCTTTAACATAAAATGTCTTACTTGATCGTACCAACTTGCTCTTTTAACCAACTACCTTAAATTAGCTAAATATTAACTCTGTTAGTATAAGTAAGCAGTGGATTGCAGTAATATAGGAACACAAATTATTATCAAAATTCTTGTAGCCGTATTTGATAAGGAAATTTTTTCGTTAACGGATTTTTTAACATTTGTGTGGGGGGTACCGTTTTTTTTTCAGAAAAATAGCTTTATTTATGTATTCAAATGTAATGTTTTTTAAAGTTTTGAAGAAATCGATTGAGTCGTTGTCGAAATATATTGAGGTTTTGAAATTTTTGTTTTTTTTTGAATTAAAAAAAAAAGATACATTTTGGTTTACAATACTACTGGAACTTTTAAGGAGCTTCTCTTTAAAAATGTTCAATAAAATCAAATGAACCATTTTACAGAAAATCGAAAACTAAGAGTTTGGTTCTACTAGAGATAAGAAAAATAATAATTTTTGACAAAGAACATTCATTAAAAAGCTAAATAATTTTTTTTATAAGAATTGTTGCAGCCGTTTCTGATACAAAATAAGATTTACGTTTTTTAGCTTAAAAAAATGACTCGCGGACAGATAGAATTGTGAGACCAACTTCTTTCGTCTTCACTATCATCTTAATGTCAAGTTTGATCAAAATCTCGAGTTAGGTTTTCTTTTAGTACCTTAGTATATTGCAAATAAAAATTCTCGGCACCAATTTAGGTATATTCTACATTTTGGTCTAAGAAAAATTGTACGTATAATGTTATTAACGGTTTTTCGACTTTCTTATTAACGGGTCAACACATTTAATTAAAAATGTACTTGCGATATAGGTATTTTAGACTCGAGATTTTAATCAAACTTGACATTACCCAAAAGGTAAATCTCATTTTTTCCAAAACGGCTGTAAACGTTTTTATAAGAAAATAAAATGCACGACTAGATCGCACGTACTTGCTCCTATGTTCGATCACATTATATGAAAAATATTCTTAATAGAAACGGCTAAATGTATTTTTAAACTCGTTTTTCACTTAATTTTGTATTCTTAATTTTTTTCTAAAAAAAAATTGGTATGAACATTTTAAATGTTTAATTATATAAATTCAAAAACAAAACTTCAGAAAAAATTTTCCGCCTGTTTTCGAACTTTTGAATTTTCAAAAAAAAAAAAAAAAAATATTTTTTTTTCAAAAATCCAAAAAAATCTCTTTTTCGAAAATCATGAAATGCAATACTATTTAGAGCTTCTGTAGAAATTTTTTCTATCGAAATCCGTTGAGCCGTTTATGAGAAAGTCGGAAATCAATAAAATGGTTGTATGGCAGGTTAATAACAAAATATTTAAAATTATTTTTAGCCAAAATGTAGACCATACTCAAAGTAGTACACACGCCAATTTTTATCAAAATCGTTAGAGCCGTTTTCGATATAATTAAGATGGTAGACAAATTTGTGTGGCAAACACCGTTATTTTTGGGGCTAAAACAACGATTCAAAAATCTATTTTGGCCAATCACCTAAAACGCTTAAGCACCAAGTTAGAACTAAATCGGTTCAGCCGCTTAGGCTGTAGATAGTTCTACAGACAGACAGACAGACGGGGAATTGCGGGACCCACTTTTTTGGTGTTCCCTATGATCGTAATGTCATGTTTGATTGTTAGTTTTTTTTTACGAATACATAAGTTGCATTATAGTACCTATAATCGCAAGTAAAAAATCATCCAACCGTTTTTGAAATATTGAATTTTCATAAATCCAAAAGAATTTTTTTTCGAAAATTTTGGTATGCAGTATTATTTATTGTTTGAAGGACCTCCTTTATAAATTTATTTTAATTTTTTTATCGAAATCCGTATAGCCGTTTAAGAGAAAGTCGAAAATCAAAAAAAAAAAATTAAACCAAAATGTAGACTGTACCTAAAGTAGTGCACACACTTTTTTTTTTAAATTAAAATCGTAAGAGCCATTTTCGAGATAATTGATTAAGATGGCAGAAAAAATTATATGACAAGTACCATTATTTTATGGGCTAAAAAAAACGATTCAAAAAACTATTTGAAAGAATCATCTACGAAGCTTGAAGAAAAAACTTCAACCGTTTAGGCTGTAGATCGTTCGATAGACAGACAGACCGACAGACGGATTAGCAGGACCCACTTTTTTGGTAGTCTCTATCACCCTAATGTCAAGTTTGATGCAAATCTCGAGTTCGATTTTTTTTCCAAATGCAAAACTTGACACTCCTAGAAAGTTTAACCACTAATCCATGCAAATTAAAAAAAAAAAGTTTATTTTTGAAAACTCTAAATTTCGTAAATGACTCAATGGGATTTTTCGAAACTTCCTATTTGTTAGGTTTTTGACATTATGTGTGTTTTTAAATTAGTACAGTCCACTTTATAAACGGTACTTCCCATAGAACCACTTTTCATATTTTCGAAATTTCTCACTATTGGATGAACCGATTAACATAATTTTTTTAGTGCAGTTTTTTGATTTAAAAAAAAAAAAAATTTTTTTTGAAAAATCAATTTTTCAAAATCTAGTCACTGAATATTTTGAAATTTGAATTTTATATTTATATTAATAATAGTTTCAAAATTGCTTTTATTTTTTTTTTCTAAAAATTGTATACCTACATAGAAAATTATTTTTTTAAAAAATCATTCCAACCATTTTTAATGTTTTGATATATTCTTATTTAGCCAGGAATTGAAATGGCATCTTTGTTTTCTCTCAACCTAAAGTAACTAAGCAAAATAAAAACATTTTATTATGTGTGTTATCAATTTTTTCCTTTTTACGAATTTTTGCATGCGTCACTGACGCACTGCGTCATATACAATGTAGGTTCTCATACATTTATATAAACATATATATCTTTAAAAATCACATGCATGTATATGGTACCTAAATTATAAAGTTATATACATATACTTGTAGCTACCTGCCCGCCCACATCCTTCATTTTCATTATTATACGTACATATTTGAATTTCTTTGCTCTTTTCACATTGGGCACCTTAAGATGTTCTACCGAGTTCCATAAAGGTAAGTACCAAACACTTTTAATGGGCATAATCAAATGTATTCGCTAGTGATTATTATATTCGAATAATCATTCGAATTATGAAAAAAAATAGAAAATTGAATTAATTTACTTCATTTTTTTTGCTATGCAAATGTATAATGTTAACTACTCATATAATAAAAGATACTTTCTTTTTTTAAATAAAGAAATAAATTAAATAATTTGAATTTGTCTTAATTTATTTAAACTTTTTCACATTATTTAATAAGTCTATAATATATTCATAATATGCATAAAAAATGCTCAAATCTACCATTACCAAATCCAACTTTATAAAAGCAAATGACATCATTCGATTCTTCTATTTTTATTCGGCCATTTCATAAAACAAAACATCGCAGATACCTTACCTATCTATATCTTGAGTGAATAGCTTACATTTAACCAACTGTATTCGAGGACCGAGTGATTACTATTACTATAACTAATTTATTCGAATGATGAATGAAACATTATACACAAAAAGTTTTCAATTTCAATTCGAACTAGACTGGACTCTCACGCATTACAATACCTCTTGATCTTGGTATTTTGGCTTTTGCATTATATTGTGAAGTAGAAATTGAGAAGACACATATGTGAGATCATTCGAATAGTGAATGGAATTAATTCGAATGATTTTAGATGAATGATCGGGTTGTCTCGATATAATGTAACAATCGATTAAAATCGATTATTTCATTCGAATGTGCACATCATTCCTGAAAGCCATGTATTCCAAAGTTCTCTTTACCTTAGGCCCATTGGTAGTGAGTTAAGTCAGACTTAGCTAACCCTACAAATTAAATGATCCACAACTAACTCACCAAACAATATTTGTGATTGGTATAAATGTAGAAAGGCCTAAAAAATGTACATGATAATAAAAAAAACACAGATTTTGTTCTTTTAATACAAGGTTAACCCAACATTTTTGGTTAGTTAACTCGGGTTTAACTTTAATCTCACACTGAAAAACTGGGTCTTAAAGTTCAAAAATTATTTCGAGCTCAAATATAACGAACGTATTTCTAAATACATCTACATACTTAAGTAATTCTCCAAATACATCTCAATACTCAATGCTAATGTTCAGATCTCCAACCAAAAATTATTTAATTTAAACGAACGTTTCCAAATATTTATGAGTATTTCGCCATTGTTTTCTTTCAAAATGTTGCATTAGTGATCAAAATTTTAATTGCTTTCTACCCTCCCAGCATGGTTACCAATTACAACAAAAATCTCCCAAATATAACTTTCAGCCATGTCATTTATAATTTCTACAAAACAAAAATTGATAAATACACCTACATTTTTAGCTTAAAGCAATCTCGTTTACAAATTTGTAAGCTTTCTTCGAAACCGAGATTCGATTTTAGATGTTTCGCTTTGGATTTTAAAAATGTCTCCACTTCAACCATAAAAACAAACTACATAAATTATTAAAAAAATCAATTGAATGTTTTAATCAAAATAACAACTATGTAATTATCATTTACATATTTTCGAATATACATATTAAATATTCAACGATTTAACGAAATTGGAAAAACAAACAAACCGACTTTGAAAAACGCAATTGGCAACCATGAATAAAATACCCATTCATTTCAATCTGCATAATACTGGAAGTCTATATGGACGTTGGACATAATATTTGGGTTAGGAAAACATCTATTAATTATTCTGTCCGCAGCACATTCTAAATACATATACAAAACTAGATACACTATATTTTGCAATAAATTGTATCTAAAACATTCAAATATGCAACCAAGCATGGGGGACCGTTTATCGCAATGCCTACATATCTCATTTACAATTCTATCAATTTCAGTGTGGGGTTTGTTTAGTGTGTTGCTATTATTCCCGACATTGCCTTTCTGTCTCACTTTATCTTCAATTACCTCAAATTGCAATAATTTGCAAACTTAATTAATTTCTCTCCTAGCGATTGTGCTGGAAGTGCCACCCCCTATAGCTCTGCCGCTAAAAACAGCCTTTTTGACTCTCTAACGAGCATACAATACAAACATACTCTAGGTCTTTCCATATTGTGGCTAACATCAAATTTTGGCTGGAAACATCCATACTCGTACAATACAACAACAAAATTATTTGCGATTACTAAAACAACCTAATATCTACACCAAGCGAACGGAAGGGAACGCAACCGAATGCAGGCTCCTCTACGGCTACGGCTCCGGGTGAATTGGCGAAAATTTCCAAACTCAATAACGCAATTATTGCTACAAAAAAAAAAACTGATTTGTTTGCACACCATGGCGACGCTCGCTGATTCTCCCGCTCGATTCTAGCCGCATGGTCTCCTGCCTTCACTGTGCTGCAGGATAAAATAACTGCACAATGTGGTAAAAGATAGAATTTCGAAACGTTGCAGGAAGAGTGTGTTTTCGTTTTGGAAGCTCTAAGCTAAGTATATGTATATAGTAACAGTGGCATCGACATTATTATAGTGCATTGAGGGAGGGGGCTGAACAAGGTTATAATGAAAATTGATCCTAATAGTGTTTCTGTTGGTTTGTGAGTGAACATTAAAGTTGTACGCCAAACCAATACCGAATTTCGGGATACCATTGAGTATCCGTTTTATAAAAGTGAACAACGTCTGCTATTCCTGCAACTGCTGCAACGTACTTCCTATATAGTTATAATATGCTTTTCGATAAAATTTCTTCTGCTCGTCGAGATTTATCAAAAAAAAAAAAAAAAAAAAAAAAAAAAAAAGTTGAAAAACAATTTCAAACCAAAAATGTTATGTAAAGGAAACTTTTCAATTTTCATCAGTGAAAAAATTTCAAGTATGAAATACTTGAGGGAATTAAAAACCATCTCAGTGGTCGATCAAGCTGGTATCCGTTCTGGAATTTTTTGTATGGTTTCCGCAGATACTGTTTCGAATAGTAAATAATGTGCTTGTGTAGAGTTTTTCAATGATGGAGATATGTGATTGTGTAAGATATCAGAAGGAAAGTAACGTGAAAATCACACACTTAAAACCAAATTGATATAAAAAGAATCCAGATCTCCAGGAAAGTCCGTCTTGTAACTGGCCATAATGAACCTAATGCCTGCAAGGCCCTTTTAGAATATAAAATTATTTTGAACGCATCTGTTTCCCCAAACCGAAGTAGCAGCAATTTCCTGGAATATTTCTAAATCAGATCTTCTCTAAGGTATGTGATGTGTTAGGATCGTACTGCAATGAAGCAGAAGCCTGGAGAAGAAATTACGTCAGACCTTTATTCCAAACTTATTTACTGTAGAAACTTGTAGTTAAATATTTTCAGGTCACAGTCGGCCTTCAGTATGGAAGAGTGATATTCTGGTTAAATTTGGGACGCAAGATACTTCCACGTTTAGGTTCAGCGGTAGTCGTTTGGTTATTTAGGGCAGTGGTTCTGGTTATAGATATTTGATTAGTTTTAATCTGGGAGCAGATCAGTAGGCTCTATGCCTCTGGTAGTACTCAAAACAGAAGACTAAAAACCTCGGGTACATCAGCAGAAGACCACTAATAACACTGGCGCAAAATTTTAAACCATTTAGTCATATGTTAAGTAATTTCTAGTATGATACTAGGCTAAAAAGAGCAATTTGATAATTTTAAACCAGCTTAGAATCGTACTATATTCCTAAAATTTTACTAAAGTTTAAATCACGAAATGGCTACTTTATTTTTTAGTATCGTACTAAATCCATATGCCACTTTCACATTTACAAACGTCAAAAAGTTATGTTCGCTTACTTTTTTGCACTATTTTAGACGTGTTTGGTTGTAGTTTATTAAGAAAATAGATTTAGTATGGTGCTAGTTGAAAAGTGCTTAAAAGTGGCAAAATATAAGTAAAATGCTTTAGTATTAGCAAACTATTAACTGGTATCAGCTAAGCCTTTAACATCAGTCTGTTTAAAATTTTGTTTCACTGAGATTAGAAGGCTTAGAGCTCCGAAACATCAGGAATTACTAGGCCCCCAGTTGCACTGAAACCAGCAGAACTAACGGTCTGGTAGACTAGCAATTAGGTCGTTAGTGGAGGAAATCATTGCAAGAAATTGCTGGACAAACTAAGCTATCTAACTCAGTTCTTTAAAGGAAACCTCTTAGCACTCTTGGATTGACGTTAGAAGAAATCGCAAATAATACCTATATATTATTTTTGTTTTTACCTTCTATGTTAAAATCACTATGTGTTTGTATAGCGCGATTACATTCGAATCTGTGTAGAGATGCTCGTCTCTCAAGAGTTGTGCTGCCGATCGAAGTGCAATTTCTGAAAAGCTTCCTTTCGAATATTAGATGGTCTTTCAGGGTCATATTTAAGATTGAGAAGCAGAATGGGAAGGAGGAATTAATAATTGATCGCAAGCATTGGCGGCTGGTCGGTTCTGGAACTGGTGGTGATGTAGTGCAGCTTACTAACTGGCCAATATTTTTATTCAAAAAAATAAATAGATGCCAAATAAATGAAGAATAACAAACTAACATTTTGCTTATAAACGGTGATTTTTTAAGAGCTTGGTTTTTAAAAATTCAAAAAAAAACACAGAAACTTGTAAAAAGTGAATGAAATTTTTATTTGGATCGATAAATCAATTTCTGCCTTTTACTTTTTAAAAATAATTTCACTTAAATGTTGCCCGGGGCTACGCTTCAGGTGGTCCATTCTGAAGGTAAAATTTTGGCAAACTTTTTCACACATTTCGGCCGGAATCTCACCAATGACGCGTTCAATGTTGGCTTCCAAGGCAGCAATCGTGTTTGGCTTGTCCCCATAGACAATAGACTTAACATAGCCCCACAAAAAATAGTCTAACGGGGTCAAATCACATGATCTTGGTGGCCAATTGACTGCGCCAAAACGTGAGATCAACTGCTCACCAAATTCGCCTCTCTATTGATGCATGGTTTCGCGTGCAGTGTGGCATGTGGCACCGTGCTGTTGGAACCACATGTCGACCGAGTTCAATTCTTGCATTTTCGGCAAAAAACAATCTGTTATCATCGAACGGTACCTTTCTCCATTGACCGTAACCCTGCGGCCTTCATCGTCCTTGAAGAAGTACGGCCCAATGATGCCGCCTGCCCATAAACCGCACCAAACAGTGCATTTTTCGGGATGCATTGGTAGCTGCTGAATTGCCTCTGGCTGCTCTTCACTCCAAATACGGCAATTCTGCTTATTCACGTATCCATTTAGCCAAAAATGAGCCTCGTCGCTGAAGACCATAAAACGGACGTAGCTTGCGAAACACATTTTTCACAGAGCACGAATTTTGATAATAAATTTCAATAATTTGCAAACGTTGTTCAGGCGTAAGTCTATTCATGATGAAATGGCAAACAATACTGAATCGAAATGTCAAATGTTTGTGGAATTTGTCATGTGTGATCTGTCAAAAATATAAACTTCAAAAACCAAGTAGCAAAAAAATCACCCGTTATATTACTTTTATTTTTTATAAATTAAATCTATGCGTCGGTTTTTCTCCGAAGCAAAACAGTTTTCTCTACACAGATGCAAAAATATCAGTTTCACAACGCTACTAGCTTGTAAGCAAACCAAAATAGCTGCCGAAATTTGCCATCTCTGTATTGCTCATCTGTGGTACATATAATATGGGTCGCTTAAAGCGACCTGCACTGATTTTACACGGCAAAACCAGAACAAGACAACCTCACGTGCTATCGGAAATCTTTGGAGAGGTTCGGGTAAAGATCGGCAGAGCTTTTTGCTTGCGGCGCACGAGAAGAGGGTTATTTTGCCATACAGTTTGTATTGAATATTTTTCGTATCACGCGCTGGGCATGTTCGCTTGTTCCTCCTAGAAGCTGCTCATGCACCGCCGGTCGTGCGATTCGAAAAAGCGTACGAGGAATCATTTATGTTATTTCTCAAATGTGTTTTTCTTAGTATATAATGCTAGTATAAATATCAATAATTTATTGATACGCCATCGCCATTTTATAGTCGCCAGAGTTGATTGTAAATTAGTATGTGTGATGCTGTTACTTTTCAGCTGAAGTAGGCTCGTCGGTGTTCAGGGCGTTACCAAAAAAAAAATGAAAACTTGGGTTAAGAGATTTCCAAACTCAAAATCACAATCAATTTTTTATTTTTCATTTTTTTCACAAAGCTTAAAAATTCAATTCTTAATAATACATAAGAAAGTATTTCATATGTTTTAAAAAAGGTTTCGTTTATAACAACCTAGTATAATATTTATATACGGGCAGGAATAAATCCTCGCCTGCAACAAAACGACGACAGAATAAACGGCAGACCTATGTCTCGTCCACACTACACTTAAAACAAGTGGAATGCAGAAATATACAGAAAAATACTACCTTCTCCCTCTTAGTACAGTACTACACCTATATAAGAAACTCTGAAAATCCAAGAAATTTTTTTCTTATATCGGAGTTTTTTTTTATATCCAAACATCGGATATAAGAAAGAAAGTTTATTATATAGGAAACACGGATATAAGAAGGAAAATTTCTTTAAAGAAACCTATGGGCAAAGGAAAATATTTTGTACGTATACCTACAAAATTTCATGAAAACGAAGTAGGCCATCTGGAAAATGAGTGTATGTTCATTAATATTAAAACTTCATCTATAATATTTCTTAAGATAAGAAACTTTAATGTAACAAAGTAACAAAAATATACTCTTCTTGAACAAGTAAAACAAATAAAATTAATAAAATGCACGACTTGCTCCTATTTTCGTCCATATTATATGAAAAGGATTCTTAATAGAAACGGCTAAATGTATTTTTAAAGTCGTTTTTCACTTAAGTTTTTATATATAGAAATTCTTAAATTTTTTCTGAAAAAAAATTGGTATGAACATTTTAAATATTTAATAATAAAAATTTAAAAACAAAATTTCAGAAAAAAATGTCCACCCATTTTCTAAATATTGAATTTTCTAAAAAAAAAATATTTTTTTTATAAAAATCTAGAAAAAATATTTTTTAAAAATTTTGAAATGCAGTATTATTTAAAATTCGCAAGTGCTTCTGTATAAAAAATTTGATCGAAATACGTTGAGCCGTTTGTAAGAAAGTTGAAAATCAATAAAATGGTTGTATGGCAGGTACCGTTAATAACAAAATATTTAATAATAAATTCGACCAAAATGTAGATCACCCATATCATAATCGTAGGAGCCGTTTTCGAGATAATTAAAATGTTAGAAAAAATTGTTTGGCAGTACCGTTATTCTTGGGGCTAAGACAACGATTCAAAAATCCATTTGGGACAATCAACTAAACCGCTTGAGCACCAAGTTTGAACAAAATCGGTACAGCCGTTTAGGCTGTAGATCATTCTACAGACAGACAGACAAACGGAATTGTGGGACCCACTTTTTTGGTGTTCTCTATCATCGTTATGTCAACTTTGATTAAAATCTCGATTTCGATTTTTTTCCAAATGCAAAATTTACCCTATAGTACCTATATACCAAGTAATAAGTCTTCTCTTCAAATAAATAAAATTAAGCAAAAAATTGTGAGCCAATGCTTAAAAGTTTAAAACGAAGTGCTGTGCTTTAACAAAATACTACCAATAAACAATTTAACCCTTTAACTAACTAATCTCAAGACTTTCCTTAAATCTATTACAAAATCTACTACAAATGAGAAAAGAAATTGCATGAACTGTCAGAACTGTCAAATATCATTATTTGTTTTCATGCAAAAATATATATTTTTAATTTAATTCTTTAAATATATGTCTTTGTGCTCTTTTGAATGATGATATTTTATTCCGCGATATTTGTTTTTGGCGGCTCCATTCATCCCTCAATTATTTGGTGGAAGTCTGATGCCCATTGGCTCGAAGGCTTCTTTAATTTTTTCTCAAGCCTCACTTTTTTTCTTTATAATAGACAGGCTGTTAAGCTTGCTATCGATTATGTGACCGAGGGGTTTTACAAATGAAACTAAGAGCTCTTTCATTTCACAGGTCCAGTCGCTGGATCATTTTCTTTTTAATTGCTTATCCATAATAAAAATATCTAATATTTCCTTAAAACTATTTATTTCCCGCGGCACAGATGTCAGACGCACATCGTACAATAAAAAAAAAAAACAAAGTAGGAACTATCATAATTTGTTCTTCAAAGTTAAGTATTGCCGTGTTCTTTTTTACAGCAAGTTTTTAGTACTAAATTAAAAGGAACCAAACCGGACAAATCCAAAAATGATTTTTGTTTGAACAACATAAATTAACAGTTAACAGTACTGTCAGCACGTTAGTTCTGTTTTTTAACTTTATCGAAAAAATGGTATAAAACGAAATTTCATGGAATTTAAGGTGATTTAAATTGATTTTGAAATTGCGTCATAGCATGGGAAATTGTGCAATTCCGAAGATGATTTCGGCAAAATAATTTAAAATTGCGCAATTTCGTTCAGTATTATAATATAAATTTTAATACCAAATTTTTTTCGAACAAATTTAAGAAATTTTATATATACAAAATTAAGTGAAAAACGACTTTCAAAATATATTTATCCTTTTCTATTAAGAATACTTTGCATATAATGTAATCGAACATAGGAGCAAGTACGTGCGATCCATTCTTGGATTTAATTTTTTAATTTTTTAATTTGGCTTTCTCTCCATGAATAGATGTGAAATATAACAACAATATTGTGGTGTAGTTAAATTACACCCAAATGCAAAAATATCAGTTTTATCCTACAAATGTTCAAAAATATCCGTTTCATAGCGGTAATAGCTTGTAGGCAAACACAAATAGCTGCAGAAAGTTCCCATCTTTGTATTGCTCATCTGTGGTCATTACATTCGCGGCCTTTCCAATTTTCAGCTGTCATTCCTTTGGAAAGTGGGAACTTGTAACAAAGGTCTTAACACACAGATGTATATTCAAAAGGTTTTGGCACATTTTTGTCTGATAAAGTAAATTTTTTATAAGCGTACTTTTTTGTTCTACTAATTGGACTTGGTGTGTTAAAGGCTTTCTTATAACAGTGTTTTTCTTTTATGCGAGTTTCTTATAAACGATGAAATTTTGAAAGAAATATAAAGGAAAAAGGCACGGTATTTCTCATTGCATTTCTTATAAGCGAGTTTTTCTTATGTGAGTGTTTCTTTTATCCGTAAAATACTGTAACGAACTAGAAGAAATATCCACTAGTTCAATGTTTCCTTAAGAAGCAGACTAGTTTGTGTGAGTGTAGATTCCATTTCTTTAGAATTGGAAGATTTTGTTTTATCTGGGTCTCTAATTATTAGACTGCGACTTGTAGAGAGATTGTGCGTTGGTAAGCGAACAGAATGTTTTCGCATACGGTTGGAACATGTTGGTCGGATGTCATTGTGCTGTGGAAGAAGGGTCTTCATCCCTTAGGCGACTCCGGCTCTTATGCTATAATATGTGATTTATAGTTATGCAGTTGAATGGGGAAGGAACATTTTTCTGATAGATTGAAAGGAAAAATAATTTCTATCAGTTTCCATGAAAATGTCAGTTTTGTTCATCTCGCTGAAATCCTTTACTGGTTTTGAAATGTTCAGACGGGTTACTTCCTAGTTCCATTATATACCCAAGAATTCATGTATGCTACATTTCCCCAGAATCCTGAAGTTTGAGCTCAGTAACTTCTCTTCGACTACTTATGGTCTATCTGCAGGGTTCAAAAGCATCATTTGCAGATAAAAGTGTCGCAGAAAGGATCACATTGTTTAGCTGATAAAGTCCTTAACCTTGTTATTCATAAGACGATTTGGCAGTTGGCTGATACCAGAACATACGAGGTCAACGAAGTGTACTTACTTACTTAGGTGGAGCTACAGTTCGAGACGAACCTAGGCCTCAACCAACATGCCTACCCAGCTAGCTCTGTCTTTGGCTAACGGCCTCCAGTTACGCACTCCATGTTGGTTGAGGTCATATTCCACTTGAGCGCGCCACCTTAGGCGAGGTCTTCCTTGACTGCGTCTTCCCTCTGGGTTGGAATCGAAGACCCTGTGAGCCGGATCATTGTTGTCCATACGCTCTACATGACCTAGCAATCTTAAACGTGATAAACGTATTTTATGTACCAGGTCAATGTCACTGTATAGCTCGTATAGTTCGTGGTTGAACCTTCTCCTCCAAAGCCCGTTAACGCAGATAGGGCCGAAAATCTTGCGAAAAACCTTTCGCTCGAAACGACTAAGGATATCTTCATCCGCTTTCGATAGAGTCCATGTCTCCGCGCCACAGAGCAGGACTGGGATAATTAGTGTCTTATAAAGAGTCTCTTTTGTTTTTCGAGAGAGGGCTTTACTGCTCAACTTCCTCCCTAGCCCATAGGAACAGCGATTGGCAAGAGTTATTCTTCGTTTTATTTCTAACGAGATGTTTTTGTTAGATGTTATAGCGGATCCGAGGTAGACAAAGTCCCTAACTACCTCAAAGTTGTACCTATCTATTGTGATGTTTTGTCCAATCCGCCGTTGTTGTGTGTCCCTTTTTGTGGACAGCAGGTACTTCGTTTTGGACTCATTGACTGATAGTCCCATCTTAGCGGCTTCAGCTTCAATGTTAGCAAGCGATCCAGTGACAGCTCGCTGGGTTCTGCCAATGATGTCTATATTTGGAAACCCTAAAATTAAAAAATAGCAGTGAACAAAATGCATTACAAATTGGTACAAGTTCATCTTGCAATATCCCTTTTCCCTTGCTGTAGATTGTTATACACTTACTTGTAACTGTAATTGTCAAATTTGTTATACGAACCTACTGTAACTAAAGCAATTACAGAACTCCTAAATAACCTAAAATCTTAATCAAAAATCTCTTTCGAACAATACTCATACTCTATAGCACTTTATTCACTTCTAAATTCTTATTTGTAATTCATTGCATGAGTACGATTTCTTGACCCGTAACGATTAACACCCCAAAAAACTACTCGTAAGTCCATTGTTGCTATCATTTCAAACCGAACGACATGCAATACACAACAATGCTTCGTTTTTGGAGACATTTCCTTTTGTCCTTTGCGCCATCACATCATTTGCCATTTCAATTTTATTCCTCTCAGCCAGCCAGCAGCTCCGTTGTGTGAATTTCTGTCTGTATGAAAAATCTCGGAAGGATCCATTAAAAACGAAAAGTGAGAAATATAGGATCGGCTTGTACACTCTAAAGTCAGACTACTACATACCCGGAAAGAGACATACTGAAATTGTTGTCCTCTTATAAAATTCCAATCGGGGCCAAAACTATTACACTCTAGCTTGCTTCTGCTTCTGGTTCGTCTGCTATTGTAGTATGTACTCCTACAAAACATACCATACACTAACAACGAACAACAAAAAAAAAAAACAAGAAAAAGGATAGAAAATTGGATGCATGCATATCTCGTTTGCCTTGTGAATATTATTATATTCAAGTTTTACTTGTCGACACATACCTACCTACTCTACCGCACTCCATCTATATATATTATGTGCTTTGTCTGTCGACAAAAAAGATGAGGAACCAAACAATCGCTGATGCTTCGGTCTGTACTCTGTCATGGACATGGAATAGCCCGCACCCTTATTTGTTATATTCCGTTAGGCTTCCTTTTTCATTCATAGTATGGAACCAATTTAATGTTTACAAGGATTTGCATTCCGAAAAATAAACAGCTTGCACACTTACTATGTAGTGAAGTGAAAAATGTAGAGACCCAGACCCAGACCCATAGTCTCGAGACAGTATAAGCGGAAACTATACATCCACTACTTTTGGGAAGTTTTGGAAGGAAGAAGGATCAATGCTTACGATATAGGATACATGAGAATGATATTTACCATCAGCAGCTTAAGTTGTTAAGAAATATTTTCCACTATCCTTCCTTCTCCCGGACGACCCGTACCGCTCTGTCCTCTCATCGCACATACCCATCAGAGAGGCCATCAGGCTATCGTAACAAAAGCAGTCACTAACTACTGTTTAGATAGTCTATTAAACAAGTTGAATGGTCCACAGTTGCCGGGGGGCGTTGTTCCAACGAGAATTCTCAAAGTTAACCATTATCCCTTTCGAAGCAGCGGGCATACCGAGATGCTGGCTGTGCTGTGATCCTTACATTTTGACGCTTAAGTTGTCTGTTGGCTGTTTATTAAGTCGAATATAGGATTGTTGATAAATATCTCCTAGTATCCTGGCACATATATGTGTATACGTACACAACAAAATTGCCCTCTTTTTCATTCACAGGACGAAATAGCAGAGCAGTATACTGAGTACTCAAGTTAACACATTTAACCAGGTCGTCCTAGTTTTGTGCGCACTCTACTCGTAGTTGTTGTTTACGATGTAACGAATGCGTTTCGAAAATCCACAACAAAATTGATGTGAACTTCTTCCCTATCCTATTTGTGCCTCCATCATGATGACAAGATAAAATTTCTAGACGGAATGCTCGTAGAGATATAAACTCACCAAAAAAAAAAAAAAACGAAGAGAAGTTATACAAAACAAAAAAAGAAAAGAAGAAAAACCCGGAAAGGATAAGCAAGCAATGAACATTTTCACGACTGTAAAACTGCCAGAGCACTGAATTAATAGGAGGTGATTTCAACTTAAGTAGATTTTGTCTAGCACAGTATTTTGTTGGTCCTTTTTAACCCAAGGAACATTTTGTTTTAAATTGTGTGAGTTGAGTATATGACCATTCAGGATGGTTGCGGGTTGATATTACATCTCATAAGACTTGGCTCAAAGATTAATTCAATTTTAATAGAGTTAAGTTTTTCAGCTTTATTAGCTGTCCTAATTAAGAGCATTGCAACATCTGTATGAGCCAAGAGATATTATTTCAAATTTATTTATTTTACTTTTAAAAGTATGGTTTTTGATGAAAATTTAATTACCTGCTATTATAAAGGTGGTACCTATTTAGAAACAGGATATCTGTATCTATCATATTGAGCACAAGGAGAGCATTTGGGTGTAATAATTTCTTTCGTCTATCGTGTGCTATTGTAAAGTGGGGTTTACTTTTGGTCTTAAGAAGTTTTAGGGTTTTAAATTTAAGCAGGCACACCTTTGCTACCGTTTCAGGAGGAGAAAAGATATGCTTACAAGTACTATAAAACTTTTCATAATATTCAAGGGCAAATAGATTAGTTTTTTTGTGAGAGCATAATCAAGGATGACAGACTATAGAATGAGATACAAGTTTTCGCTAAATAATACTTTACGTCAATATAATTTAATCTTTTGATTCGAAGCAAACGTCACTAAATTACAGTGTCGTATAGCAGGCGTCCCTAAATAACAGTGTGAGTTCGCAGCAATAAGTAAATCAAAGTGCGAGGTAGCAGTCGACTTTGAAATCGTCCAATGTTGGGACATCATCAAATTACACTGTGAGTTAGTATTAGTCTTCTGTTACTGTCTGAGATAGCAGTAATCTTTAAAATACAGTCCTTCCTTAACTGCAACATGATATAATAAACATTACTCATAACAGTCTGATATACCACATTTAAATATATTACAGTATGATATATCTGCTATTACTGAACTACAGTATACATTTTAGGTCGTTACTGAAACTGTATTTGAGAAATGAGATATCAATTTATTACAGTACGAGATAAAAGTCGTCTCTTATAGCCTTTTCATACCAAACGCAAAACACGGTTTTCGCGAAATTATCGGTTTTGACTGAAAACCTAAAGCGAAAACTCAAGTTTTCCCATAGATTTTTGATAAACCACTCGTTTTGATAAACCACAAGTTTTTAATTAAACCTGTCGAAAACATGTTGGATTTGCAAGATGAACTAAATAAACACACCTTGTGAAACATTCAGTGCTCAATTAATCGTCACATAAATAGCCGACGGGTTGCTGCCAGGAAAAAGGAAAAAAAACAGCTGTCTGGCTTAATTTCAATTTCAATTTCAATTCACAACGTATTTGTTGTTGTCTGTGGTGCCAAAATAATTGAAATGTCAAACGAAAACTTGTAAATGTTCAGTGTGAGAGGTTTTCGAGTTTTCGTAAATTTTTAGCTGAAAACACGGTTTTGGGTTTCGTGTGAAAAGCGTATTAGTTACTAAATTACAGTGTGAAATAGCGAACACCACACATTTGCATTTTAAAATGTTTGAACCTGGTTTTCCACTGAGCTAAGAGGCACGACATTTTATTTTTTTACCGACGTTTTAGTTGGAACACAAGCCCAGTCTTTAGGGTTTTCTCACATTTACAATCTACATTCTCAAAGTTGTGATGTAATTTGTATGCCTAAGAGTGAAGCAGTGTTGTGCCATGTGGACTAAAAATGTAGAATATATGATTGTCTACATGTAGACAATTCGATGTAGACAATTCCCAATTGTCGACATAAATTTGTCGATAATGTAGACATCTCGTAAAACCATCATAATTCATAATTTTTCCTACTAAAATTTATCAAACCCCAAAACATAAATGTTCAAAAAAAAGAGCCAAGTTCTTCTAGAATACAAAAACATGTGCGTAAGAAGAAGATAGTCGTGAAAAAATTATTTGATCTAAATCTAAAAGTATACCTAGCCCAAGAAACATTCTTAGCTGTATAAAAGCATTAATAGTCCTTCAAGAGCTAAATCTTAAAGCTGTTTATTTAGCAAGGAGGTCTATATGTGGATTTGGAGCAAAAATCAAGCTCCCATATAGCTAATTCATAGAGTTTGAGAGCTCTTTTTTGCTCTTATTCAGCCTGTTATCTGTGGCAAAAGTGACTTGAAGCTCTGTAGTACATGGGTTTTAAGCTATTAAAACACCACTTTTCACATATTATTGTTTGTATTGGTTTGTGTAGTACAAAATAAAAATATATGAATATTCTAATACTATTAAAGAATGAATGAATCGTTTCATGGTATGTAAAATAGAAATACCGAAGATGACAATAACCAAATTAAAAAATATCTTTATGAAAATAAATAAGAAAAGAAATTAAGATTTTCGGTTGTTTGATAGTGAATTTCAAGTGCGCGTTTAATAATTTTACACATATAGTGACGATAATTCTCCAAATTACAGCGCGCCTATATAATTATATGTATTAGGTCATCAAAAATAATTTAAAAAAATAGTTAGATAGTAAAAATATTTAAAAATTAATTTTCCAGAGATGAAATAAAATTATTTTAAAAAAATAATAATAATTTCGTGTTTTCTTTACTGCACTCCGAAAATGATTCTTTTTTTAAATGAAAAAAAAGAATATTTGCATTAATTTTATATCTCGTCGCCATTTTTAGGGTCAGGTAAGACGGTTCTTCCAATTAAGCTGCAATACTATGTGTTCTGGAGCTGCAATATTGATTACTGCTGATATCTATAGAGCTCTTATGTCGCTTTAAAATTCATTGTAGATTTTCTAGAGCTAGTTCCAACAAGATGACATTTTCGTCCTTTTAGCTCCATGTTATTGTTATAAGATAGGGTGCTTCAGAAATTAAAAGACAAGGAAAGCAAGTAATAAAACAAATGAAGTTTATAGGAAGGATTTTTTTTAAAGAATATTTCCTGAAATGTATTCAAAGCTAAGTTGCAATTTTTAAAGATAAGAGTTTCAAAACTTTTGTAAATAAAGCTGCTTAGATTCAATGTGATATAGAACATTGGTATCCTTAATGTGTAACCGCATCTATCTTCTCTAAGGGAATTAAAGTAGGATATTTCTTATTGTGCGTACGCGATTGAAATTAAAGCCCTGAACAAATTTTTTTTTTAAATACTATAAAAAAACCTATGTATTTATGTACATTACTATGCAAAACGAGAATTGTCAAATTTTTCCGCATCGTTAAAAACAGTTAATTTATAGTTCCAATCTGAACATAGCTAACTTACATTAAAAATTGAATAGTTACATACATTCATTTATTTATTATGCAAAATAATACATTTTTTCTTTCTTGATAAATTAAATATTTTGGATTTATTTTGGGCAACACCCTATTATAATATGGGTTCCTGAGTAGAATGTGTTAAGATATTAATACTCAGCTCTACAACCGATTTGAAATTGGTCTTTTAATGCTATTTTGACATTTCGAAATGCACATGCGTTAGTATTTTACTTCTAAAGCTAAAGCTAGTGTTTAGAGCTCTTATCACATCTTTTATTACATTTGTGTAGTTGAAAGCTGTACAACGGCCCTTTGGATAAAGGAAATTCAAGAAGCTCGTTCATAGATAGCATAAAAGGTATTATGGAGCTAGTTTGAAAAACTAAACGTTGAACGAGCTGACAGTGCTGTTAAACTTCACTATAGAGCATGATTTAAAATAAAAATACATTCAGCTGTGAAATTATACCTTATTAAGCCATAGCTTTCGATTTCACTTGTTTGGAGCTGCAGAAGAACAGTTTTGCATCTAATAGTTGTGACGGGTCCTATGTTTATAAAAGTTTGAAATATTTAAATTATAGTAATCGAATAACTTTGAAATATGTGAGAAATCTGTTATGGTAAACATACTTACTAAAATTTGATAGGTCCACTGAAATACTTCATTGGTTTGTTACTGTACAAGTTTCAAAAAGACTTTTAAAATTTGAGAAATTTAGTAATAAAATTAAAAAATTTCAGTAAACCTTGCAAATTTCGTTCGTCAACTGACAAATTTCTCACATAATTTGGAGTTGTTTTTTTGTTCCGATTTCAATATTTGCGCAAAATTTTAAACAATCGTCGTTTAGAGAATAAGCCCACAACTCTAATTAAACTAATCGTCTAGTTGGAAGCCCTTGTCTAACTTTATCTCAATTTTAAACACACTAAACAACTCTTCTAATTTAAGTAGATCTTATGTTGAACACACCCTATTTTGACATAATGGAACAGAAAAATATACTTATAGATAAGCTCAGGTAAGATTTTTAAAATTTCCGAAAAAGATTTTCATATATAATTCGTTTCAGATAAAGAAACAAATTTTTCACCAATTGGAATTTACCAATCGACTTTCACGTACGTACATTTTTTAATTAAAAATCGACAGTAAATTTTTCAAATCCCTATCTTGAATAAAATTCAAGGTCTTCAAGTTTTTCGAACCGATTTTCTAGAACTTCATATATTTTTGGGTTTCTAAAAAGCTCAACATCTTGAAAAGTATTATATTTTCTTCTTCAGAAAACATTTTCGTTCACTTTTTGTTATGAAATGTCAAACGTCAACTGGAAAAGTTTTAGTTTCAGAAAGATAAGGATGTGTTTTGCTCTGTTTTATTTTTAATGTTAACTTATATCATTGTAAAACCCATTTTTAGAGTCGACTCCCATTTTAAAACTCATTTAGAGTAGGGCTTAAATATTTAAAATTTTTCCCTATTGGTTTTCCTCTGATAAAATGGTTGAATAACTTGGCCTTTAAATATCATAAAAATACCATTCAGCTTACATCCGATTAAGATGTCCTTGTTTGAGGTAGTTTTGAAATCAATATTTAGATTATAATAACATTTTCCACTACCTGTGACTCCGAAGACGGTTTTCAGCAGAATTTTGCAGAGCATTTTACAAGCTGTGCAAAGAGCTGAGTATTTAATTTTGGTTTTCACCAAGAGATAGCTTAGCTCTTATAAGTTCGGCCAGACATGAAATTAAATTTGATTTTATAAAACGTAGCATTATCTCTATTAAATTTAATGTAAATGCCACACATTATTATTTTGTATAAAAAATTATTAATTTATTTAGAGCCGATTTTTCAATCTCCAAATAAAGAGGCAATTAATTCCCATAGGAATAAAATTACCTGACTGTTAAGCAACCGGATAACAACATCGAACTTTTCAATCAAGAAAAAACAAACTATAGAATAATTTAACTTGAACGTCACTTTTTTTTCGAGTGTCAAACTTTTCATAGAAATTAATTTTTGCTTAACGTTTATTCCAAAGCAATAATTATTCAAAGTGTTTTTGACACCGAAAATAGCTATTTATTTTATTCCTTAGATAACTCCTTATTCTGTTCTAAAATGAGCAGAGAACTTTATTCTTAGTTAAGTTGTATCTGACTGTTGAAAAACTGATTTTTGCTCTATCTGGAGAATATATACTAACTGAATGCTAAACTGACTATTGACAAATTGGCCCTTAATGCATAACTAAAAATGTATTTTGTTAATAATATTAATAAGAAATAATATAATGCAATAATACAGTACAAATTAATAGTAACCGCGAATTTTAAAGCTTTATTTTTAAGGAAAATATTATAATTATAATTGCTTGAAACTTATTTGTTTACGAAAATTTAAAATGATTTTATTTGTGAGATTTAAGATTTCAAAGTTATTGTCTACATTGTTGACACATTGTCTACATTTGGCGTAGTACTAAAATAATTACGAAACTTTAGTTCACAGATTGTTTTTACTTTTATTGATATATGAAAATAACGGGTTATCCATTTTGCGGTTTCAAAAGTTAACGCCAATAAAACACATATAAAATATTTTTTTTTTCATGATTTTTCTTTTTTATTATAAAGCTTGAACGTTGACATTATGTGTGAAACACTACATCAATTAAATGACCACCACGCGAATTGTTGCAAGCATCGATTCATTCACTTTTTGACACAAATTGGGCGGTATCTCAGCCATAACTTGACGAATGTTGGTTTTCAAGTTCTTATGAGTTAAAGGTTTATCTGCATGAACACGACCTTTCGCGTAGCCCCACAAAAAAAAAGTCCAGCGGTGTCAAATCGCATGATCTTGGTGGCCAGTTGATATCGCCACGACGAGAAATTACGCTGCCAGGAAATGTCTCTTGCAATAAAGCCATATTCTCTCGAGTTGTGTAACATGTGGTACCGTCTTGTTGAAACCACATATTTTCCAAGTCGTATTCTTCAATAGCAGGCAAAAAAAGTCGGTTATCATATGACAATAACGCTCCGAATTGACGGTGACAGTCGTTTCATCGTCGTTTTCAAAGAAGTAAGGTCCAATCACACCTCCGGACGAAAGAGCGCCCAAACAGTGACTTTTTGTGGATGTAATGGCCTCTCTTAAATTACTTGAAGATTCTTAGAAGCCCAAATACGACAATTTTGTCTACTAACATACACACCGAGTGAGAAATGTGCTTCGTCGCTGAAGAAAATTTTGTTCGAAAAATCGCCGTCCACCGCCTGTTGTTCAAGCACCCATTCGACGTATCTACGACATTGTGAATGGTCAGCTGGCTTCAGTTGGTGTGTGAGCTGGACTTTATATGGATGTAGGTGTAGATCTAAATGCAAAATACGGCATAATGTGCCGTAAGAGAGTCCTAATTCCTGAGAAGGACGAGGAATCGACACATTCGGGTCTTTGGCAACACTTTCACTTACAGCAGCGATATTTTCAGTTATACGAGCGTAACGGTGATGCACAGGCCTTACAATATCTGTAACCAATCCAGTCTCTTCAAATTTCTTCACAATTTTGCCAATTGCTTGCGTAGTTGGACGATTATGTAAACCGTAATCTCCTCTTAAAGCACGATATGTGGCTGTAGCAGAATCACCATTTTTGTAGTAGGTTTTAACAATTTGTATGCGTTGTGGGATAGCTAAGCGATCCATTTTCGGAAATGTCAAACTTTCAACTGAAAAAAACATTGGCTTAACAACTTAGTTTGACAGATGTCGAATTCCAGCCCTATACTTTTGAAACCGCAAAATGGATAACCCTTTACCAAATAGACTTATATAATTTTTGATTTGATTATTTTATTATAATAAAACTGAATACTGGATCTTCTTATTTCCTTGTCCGTGAGTGTTATTGATAGCGTGGGGTTTTTAACTCTGGTGGTCCCCTTTGATTGATCTTCAATTGGCTTTTAAAGCTTTCCCTAATTTATCAACCAGTCTAATATTGCTATAAATGTTTTTACCGACACTAAACGGCTTTTGCCTGCATTCAACATGTTTCGCTGGCATTCAACAGCTTTCACTGTCACTCAACGCTTTGCATTCGCCATCAACGGTTTTTATTGGTACTCAAGGGCTATCACTTGAATTGAACAGCTTTCACTGCACTTAACGATTTGCATCGACTCAACGGTTTTTATCGGCACTGAATGATTTTCACCGGTACCCAACGGTTTTCCCAGGGACTCAACAGCTTTCGGTGGCTTTAAACAGCTATCGCCAGCAATTACCGGCTTTCACTGGCATTGAACGGCTTTTGCTGGCATTTAACGGGTTTCCCCCGCAATCAACGGCTTTTGTCGGCACCAACACTCGCCATCTTTCGCGAATCCTACTAATATTATAAATGTGAAAGTTTGGATGGAATGGATGCTTGGTGCTCAATAACTCCAGAAGAATTGAAGGGATCTGGATGAAATTTGAGACAGGGATAGACTATAGTCTGGAATAGAACACAGGCTACTTTTTATCCCGGTAAAATATATGATTCCCGTGGGATAGGTTTGTTTTAATTTTGGATAGAGCTCATTCTACAAATAACCAACATAACTCTTATTCACAAGACCCCTAAAAGTACACGGATTTGCATGAAATTTGATTGGTAGATGGAAAGGGTACTATGGTTTATCTCATAGGTCATTTTTATCCCAAAAAATTAACGGTTCCTATGGGAGACGCTTAAATATGAAAACAAAATATATACTTGGGTGTTTGTTTCGCATTCACAACTCAACCATTGAATGGATTTTAATAAAATATGACAAGCATCTGGATAATAAACATGATTATCCTACAAAAATTATCGATTCAACTGGGAGAGTTTGTATATTTGTTCCTCTTTTACACTTCAACTCAAGGACTGAACGGTTTTTAATGAAATTTTGAAGGTGAATAGATGATGTCATTAAATTCCTGTGGAATAGAAATTCCGTAGCATCGCACGGGTACCTGCTAGTATTATATAAGATGTTACCACTTTCTGGCACTGAACACTCTTTTCGGCTCTGACTGAAATGTGTTCAACGCCGGCGGCTTTTGTTGCTTTAACTAATAGTTTGCCCATGGATCAAACGTAATTTCTTAACGTGGGTAGAGGTAGGCAAAGGGTATAGGAATGCTTTTGATCTATTTCCCATTTTTATTTCTAAAACAGTGGTGGTAAATTGTAATGTATCATTATACAAATTCAGCACGAAAGCAAATGCAATTGCCTTTTATTTTAATTTAAAATTTGTTTTATGTAACTATGCTTAATTCTAGTTCTGTTTGATTCATATATCTGTCAAACATAGACGTGTTCAACGTGTTAAGATCCCAGATTTGTTAGAAGAGTTATGTCAATTGTTTAAAAATTTCAAAAAGCTAGATAATGATTCGCAAGTAAACGGCTCCTTTCACTAGAGTTGTAATTTTCCTTAACCGAGTACTGTAAATAATATTGCGCTGGTGTTTCCAAAATGCTGCTCGTTAAGCAAGTGACACCTAAGACCTGTGTTTGTTTTTATACAATTTTGAGTGCATCCAGAAGTTAACAGCTTTTCATAAAAAAAATCAAAAAAAAAGTAATCCATTCACAATTTTAAGTATTATGTAAGTTTTCTCTCATCTAGAAAACAGGGAAATGATATTTTTTGTATTATTTTTCTCATTATATCTACATGTTTAATTTCTAACAGAAGGAGTAACTCAAAGCTCTTGAGTTAAAGTAAGTTCGTAGTCATTATTGCTTATAGGCTTCTTCCTCTAAGCCCTTTCTCTTTTATTCTGTAAATTTTTCGTCGCTGAGCAGGGAACTCTTTTAACTTTTGAGTATTTACCCACAGATCAAGCCAACATCAAAGTGCGGGTATATGACGGAGTGGTGATATAAGCTTAGCAATTTTAATGCTTGCTGGCATTCCGACAAACAATCGTAAAAAAAAGAGAGAATGTTTTCTTGAAAGCAAAAAAAAAAAAACATACTCATGTTAGCCTTGAATGTTTTCGGTTTGGAGTGCATAACGTTTAAGCTTTTTAAAAATTGAAAACCCGCACTCATATCCATGGTCCTTGTGTTTTTTTTTGTTTACAAACTCTCTCTTTCTGCATTTGCCATAAAGAAAAGCCTAGCCAACCCTGTTCCATACCAACAACAATACAGAAACAGATAATTTTTTTTTACGTAAAGTCTCTAAGCCCCTTACAAGTCGACTGCAAAGCAATTAAAATTTCCAAGTATTAATTTTCACCAGTCGCCTTTTCACTGTGAATATTGTCCATAGGAGAAGGAGGAGGGTATGGTTTTTCTCTCATGTCTTTGCTGGGATGGGGGAGCTGCTGCTGATGCTGGTGGGGTTTCCCATCTTTTTCTCTTCCATTGTCCTGTCTCAGCTATAGGCCATCCTTACACAGCAGTGTTGTGGAAAACCCATATTTCTCATTAGGGAAACGAATGGGCATGTGGACTCAGTGGTGCAAAACAAAAAAAAAGCCAAGAAACCCAACGGAAAAGGAAGCACAGAATGGAAAAAGAAAACACCATGATACATCCACTTGCCCAGCGGATTTTTTTTTTAGATGACTCTTGCCACGTTTACATTGCCATCATGATGAGATTCGTCCTCCGGACGGGGCTTATGTACGTACATATATTCAAGATAGAATCACTGAGCTGAATGCAAAAAAAAAAAAAACAACAACACAGAAGGTAAAAATGTGCAAAACACGGAACACAGGCAAAACCTCAAAAACCCCTTAAATTTTTCAAATGTTTTTAAGTGGTAAATGGTATGCAGAGGCATGAAGCTGGCTTCAATAACGCCAACCAACCTCAACATCCAAATTACGAATGAGCTGAGCATAGATATTTTCAATGTGATGGGTTGCCACAAAAAAAGATTTGGTTCCGGGGCATGCAAGCAATGCGACGAAGGGATGGATCGTATGACTCGAGGGCGGAAGGAGTATGCGGTGGGTGCTTTGTCCACACAAAAACGATGTGACCTGCCAACTGTGTGAATGTTAAAAGGAAGATTTTTCTTCTTCTTGTGCTCGGTATGCTTTATTTACTCCTTTTTTTTTCATTTCCAAGCACCCCAGCCAGCTATACCCAGCACTCAACGCTCAACGGCTTGTGTCTCTTCAACTGATACTAAAAAGTAGACCAAAGGTCAAAGAGTCACAATGGCTTGTGCTTCTGGCACAATAGCAAAGTTCTTGGCTGCAGCAGCAGCAGCCAAGCACCCCCACCCCTCCATTGCTGGTTGTTAGCTCTTTTGGCTCAGTCCAACCCCCGAAGGTTTAATATAATGTAATGGCAGAAGGTATAGCCTCTTTATGTATAGTTTTTGGATTAAAGAATCGTATTTTTGTAGACAAAGGAGTGCTATAATGTACAACTGAGCGTATAGTCAACATTAAGCTTGAATACGTCTAAGAGTTCCCAGCCCATACATATATCTCTACAATTTTTTTTTGTATGCAAATAGCTCAGCAAAAAAAAATATGTCCCACGGTGGGGCTTAAGCTCAACTCTGCTCTATAATACTGTCCTTCTATTAAAAATATAATGCGAACGAGTAAAGAAAATATAGCTTAACCATGGGTTTTCAGTGTCATTAAGGTGGAAATGCAAGGCAGGTTAAATTTAAACAGGATTGGGCAATGTTATTGTTTCGGTTTTGAGTTCGCAACGAAAGCACTATCCCATAGAATTAATGGACATATGGTATGTTTTTGCATAAAGTGTGGATATATAAGAGTATTTTCAAAAATAGAAAACAGGAGTATTTAAATATTAGGTCCTGCACACCAACTAACTCACATACATTTTTTAACAACGTTTTACTTTTAGTTTCATGGTAAAAATTGAAACTTTCTTTTATATCCCTACATTAGAATTATTAAGACACTAGCGTACCAGGCGAACTTCGTCTCGCCACAATTTAACATCTTCAAATGAACTGCAGAGCTATAATTAAACACAGATAGTAAAACCAGTGAATCAGTGAAATAATACGCAAAACTCGAATCAATTTAAGCAAGAAAAATAGCACATTTTCTAAACAGAAAATTATAATGTCAAAGGGCACCTGTCAAATCGAGCACAGCCTAAGTCAATGATTAACGCAACCTATAGGTTTGGGGGACAGCATCATCTAACATATTATATCCCATAAACTTCTCCTCCCAAATTGCACGCAAAACGTCTTCTATCACAATGAATTTCACAATTAACCAACATTTTCCAACCTTCACAATGAATTTTCCACCTTTAAATCGTCCAAAAAAATCCATGGAACATTCTAGACAACCGACAAAATAAAATATCAAAATTCATTTAACGGGAATCAAGGCGTATAGATAGCCTGTAAGACCTAAGATCTTTTTAAATGCAACCTGAATTGCACGAAACTAGTTAGAAATAAAATGCACGACTGGATCGCACGAACTTGCTCTTGTAGCTAACAACTTTAATGTAGCTAACCATTGAAGTTTAAAGCTTATGTAGGTAAGATTTACTTGATTCTTAGTATAATGAATGGTGAAATGGATGATTCAAGGAATAGTTACATAGGTAGTAACATAATATTGCAAATATGAAATTTGAATTCATGGATAAGTAAGAATATATAAAAAAAAAATCAAAAATCGTTGGAGCGGTTATTTAATAAATTAATTTTTAATGTATAAAATTTTGAAAACATTTTTTCGAAAAAAAATTTGGAACGCCATTTTGAAGATATTATTAATATACATATAAGACTCAAATTAAAAAAAAATTCTGTGACTTGTTTTCGAAAAATCAATTTTTCAAAAAAAAAAATTATTTATTTTTTTTAAGAATCGAAAAACTTTTTTTTTAATTTGAGTACACAGTCTTATGAACAATTTTAGGGAGCCTTTGCATAAACAAATTTATTTTAATCGGTTTATCCAATATAGAGAAAGTCGAAAATATGAAAAGTGGTTCTATCGGAAGTAACGTTAAAAATTACGCAAAACAAAATATTTTTATACTTTAAAGTGAACTGTACTAATTTAAGAACACACATATTTTTTTATAAAAATTCTTGGAGCCATTTTCGAGAAATAATTTTTTTTCTTAACGGTTTCTTAACATTTATATGGGAGATACCGTTGTTTTTTATTTTAGAAAAACTGTTATTTCTAAATATTCAAGATAATGTCAAAAAAACACCAAATAGGAAGTTTTGAAAAAATCTATTGCGACGTTTTCGAAATTTTGAGTTTCAAAAAAAAATTAATTTCCAAAAAAATTTTTTTTTGAAAAATATAAGTATACAATAGAGTTTAAATTCTCTGGGAGCTTCTGCGTGAAAAATTTCAAAAAAATCAAATTAATCGTTTCCGAGAAAATCAAAAGCCAAAAAAAATGGTTTTACAAGAGGTACCAAAAATAACAATTTTTTTCCAAATAAAAAATTATCAAAAGATACACTTTCCCTTCGTTAATGAACTGTTTTTTTTTTGTAAAAATCGTTGGAGCCGTTTTTGAGAAAAATAAGATTTTTGTTTTTGTCCAAAAAAAAATGTATGGGAGCTACTGTTATTTGTCGTCTAAAAAAATAAAAAAAACGTTTGGGCATATTACCGAAAAAACAATATGTGATAAGTTTGAAGCAAATCTATCAAAGCGTTTAGGCTGTAGACTCGAGGACAGACAGACAGATGACTTTTCTATAGCCTTGGGTGGAAAACATCCAAATGTCTTTAAAAAAAAAACACTTACAAAATGCTTAGACGAACAGAAAAGATGATCAAACCATAAAAAAGAGATCCCCTTTTCCCCTGAGAATATGAGAAAAATAAAGACCCTCACTCCATCAAAGATATTCCACTAACTTCCTCAGGCGAAGAAACATCTCGGTGTTATGTTAATTAAGAGTCTTAAGAAGTTCAGCTGTAAGCCTAAAAACCTAATAGTATTTATAAACAAAAAGAGTCAAAAAAAGTTCACACAGGGGCTTGGTTTTCCCTGCATTAGCATCGTAATTCATTTGATTCCTTCCTTTCCATATCCTTCTGGGAGCACTTTTTGGAAAATGAATCGATTATTTTTTATACGGACGCATGAATCAAAAATTGGATGATAGGCTTGGCGAAAGCGTGTATTCATTACCCCTTCCCAATTATTGTTGTGTTCCAGGAGGACCTATTGATATAACGAATAAAATAAAATCTCTAGATTCCTATGTTGCTCAGTTCTTCTGTCACCAACACCAACCTAACTTAGCCTAACCTTGTCTGGACTGACACTAATATAAGTTTTTACTTAATCCTCAAATAAAAGCTCCTTCGTATGAGCTTTAGAAAGTTTATCCGAAAATACACATATAACAGCTCTATATTTTTAAGTTAGATTAGAAGGCTCCATGCATCCATATTTCTTACAAGAATTAGTTGACCAATAAAGTACAAATTCTTTCTAATAATTATAAAATTTAGCTTTATAGAACTTTAAGGTCTTATTGGTTCAATTGTCCAGTAACTTTATTGCACTTTTATTGATCTTTACTAGTGGAGACTTATTATGTTTGGGTTTGGCTTTTCATATAAAAACCATAATCCTATCGTCTTGAAAATCGATAGTGGCGACATCTACTGGCCATGTGCTCAAACCTTATTCCCAATATGCAAATGTATAGTGGCGATACAATACTCTGTTCAATTTATATTTTTAGTACAGGAAAGATAGAATATTTGCCTTTCTCTCTCACTGTAATAGATGCCAATAAGTTCGTACTGTTTGAAAAGCTCTAACACGGCTTTACTTGGATGTGCAGAAGGTGGGATAAACGCTGGTTTTAATAAGATTACAAAAACAATTTGTATGCAACTCAATGGTTATTTTCAATGGGAATTTCACCGAAAGGCACCAGTGTGTTTGAAAAAGCTGTCCCATAAGGCCTGTACTGAAAATATAAATTGAACACAGTACCTCTCCAGAGTCACCTCTCCAGGCTATGTGCTCGACTAAGAAAATCTTTCTGATAATCTCCAAAGCTGAAAAATTTCCATTTTTAGTTTCTCCACCAAAATCAAAGCCTTGGGGCAGCCAGTACCTTTGTTTGATGATTCCAAGAATTACAACTTCAATTTTTTTTTCAGACATTATAGATTGTACTCGAATTCCATTATATTTGAAATTGTAGTTTTCTGCGCGTAATGTTTGCTAATCAAAAAATATATAAAAAAGAAATCTATTTTTTTCTGGTAAAGAACACATATCCCCTCTTAACCTATAATGTATGCCATTTTAAAGAACTAGATCAAGTTTATATCCCTCGTCTGCTTTCTGCATAAGTAAAACATTTTGAAATGCATTAAAATTCATTACGCATTAAATTCTGCAAAACCACCACATAAATTACTCTTAATCAAAATAAATAAAACAAAATGCATTTTCCATCATTACCACCCGCCATTCCTTCTACCACGTGGATGGATTTTATGGAAAAATATATATAGTAATTTCCCGCCTACTGTACTAAAAAGAGGAATACACTTAATTGAGATTAATGTTTGACTGCAATTATCATTTCAGATGCTGCGATTCGCCACCAACAATTCCATGAAACCTTCATTTCCCATTTAGAAATTCGTGCAGTATACCAATACTATTATATAGCCCACCTCCTTCCATTTCGTTGGTATCTTAAAAGCATCCTTCAAATTATTTTCCAACCGAAACGAAGCCGAAGCCGACACGACGAGCTGATTCCAACAACGCAACGCTAAATGAATGGCAAAAACCAAATTGGTTTCACCTTTCCGTCTTCGAAATTAATTCGGGAAACTCTGAACTAAAACGCTTTGAGAGAAGGGTGTATAGTTTTGTGTATGGTACTATCACAATAATAGCTGGCAAAAGATTCCAACTGCCAGATGTGATAATGATGGTGTGATGGTAATGATTGTTGCGGAAGAACTGGAGTTAGTTAGGGAGCTTTGGCGGAACTTCTTTACATGCACAGCAATTACACTAAACGATAATGTTTAGAGGGTCCTTTTTCGTATATGCTTTATACTTTAGTTATACTTCTACATGTGGATTGCATATCATGGGTGTTTGAAGCTTTTAGCTGACTAGACTCGCTCTCACAGGTATCTGTACTTTAATGCATTAAACTCTGGGTGTACTACATATATGTGAATAGGTGTGTTTGAATTGATAGTCCTTCAGTAACCATCAGAACTACCGCACTAGAGGTAAACCAATGTGCTTCCTTGTTCTCATTCAAGATGCATTAGTCGCATCCGCAAGGGTACATGGTGCCAAATTGAGAGGAATGACAATAATTTGAACGCTCATTGAAAGCATACTTATCGCTTGCTGCTGTCTTCGTTGATGTCATTGGTTTCGTTTTGCATCATAGACATGGAAGACCCCCATACAAGGCTTGGTGCAACATCCCTTTCTCTCTCGGCTGTCGATTTGTTATCAGAGTCCTTGAGATCAACATATTTCTAAGGATTTGAAGAGCAGTGGTTTCTATAGGAATATTGTTCTAGAAGGTTTGCAGTGTAGTGTTGGGTAAAAGATTGAATTTGTCAGCATTGTTGATTAAAATCATCGCCAAACATGAGGTTTTAAGAACACTTCACAATAATTATCTGTTGTTAAATAAGGAATTCTAGTTAAAGGATATGAACATCCTTAAATGTCCACACTGTGATCCAGCCAGTATATGAAGCAATGAAGAATTCCTTCAAATTTCCTCGTCCAGGCCCAAATCGGTCAGTTAGGGATCGAACTGGCTAGAGGGGTTTGTGATCTATCTCGGACTGAGAGGCTCACCAAAAGTAAATAAGACCAATATGTAGGATTTGAGAGCAAACACATTTGTTTAAGTTTTCAAAATGTGCTTGTAAGTTTGTTTATGAAAATGGAACTTTAGGAAAATTTCAAATTATGTAGTTAAGTTTCATAGACAAATAATCAACTTTCAAGCATGGCTCCTTCATTTCGAGGATGCAAGAAATTTCTCGTACGGATTTAACTGAAATGATAGCATTATAGCCAAGGCGAATACGTCATTCGACTATGTCTTTGCTTGGAAGAAATTTGCACAACCATCCACGAACCACATAGATACTCCAATAGAATATAGAATTTAGCTATATTCTACAAAATGCAAGGCAAGACAAGATCACTGTTGAGAAAAGCATTGACTTCATAATTAAGACATAATGGTTAGTTGGTGTGATAACATACCGCTGTAAGTAAAACTTGCCTAATGGCGTACCTAAATGAGGGTGCCAATTACCCTGTTATTTTCTTAGGCTGTACAACACGAATGTGGAATGCTCTACCGGGCTCTATTTTTCTCCCCGATTTTAAACACTGAGAAGCTTAAACCCAAAGAGTAATCGTAATCTCCTTTCTAATCCTACCCTTTTTACTGGCGATTATAGTACTATAAGGCAAGTTACGTATTCGTAAAAAATTTTTTTTTCTAACAATTAAACATGACAAAATAACAAATGTGGGTCACCCAATTCCGTCTGTCTGTCTGTCTGTCCTCGAGCTTGCAGCCTAAACGGTTCGGTGGATTTGCTTCAAACTTGTTTTTTCGGTTATATGCCCACACATTTTTTTTCATTCTCCCATACATTTTTTTTTGCCAAAGACAAAAATCTTATTTTTCTTTATTCCTATAAAAAAAATCAATTCATTAATGAAGGGAAAAGGTATCTTGATAAATTTTTTTTTGGAAAAAAATTGTTTTTGTACATCTAGTAGAACCATTTTTCGTTTTACTCGGAAATCGTTAATTTGATTTTTTTGAAATTTTTACGCGGAAGCTCCTAGATAGCCTAAACACTATTGTAATCCAAAATTTGAAAATTAGTTTTTTTTTCTGAAATATTTAATTATAATATAATTTTCTAAAATAAAATACAACGGTACCTCCCATACAAAAGTTAAAAAAACCGTTAAGAAAAAAATGTATTTCTCTAAAACGGCTCCAAGAATATTTATAAGAAAATTTGCGTGTTCTTAAATTAGTACAGTTCACTTTCAAGTATAAATATATTTTTTTTGTGTATCTATTAACGGTACTTCCCATGTAACCACTTTTAATATTTTCGACTTTCTCAATTTTGGATGTACCGATTAAAATATTTTTTTTTTTGCAAATGCTTCTTAAGACTGCATACGAAAATTTTCAAAAAAATAATTTTCGATTTTTAAAAAAATAATTACAAATTTATTTTTGAAAAAGCGATTTTTCTAAAACCAGTCACAGTATATTAGTAATATCTTTCAAATATCACTTACATTTTTTTTTCTAAAATTGTTTTCAAAATTTTATACATTAAAAATTAATTTATTAAAAAACCGCTCTAACGATTTTTGAAAATTTTGTTGATATATTCTTATTTATCCATGAATTCAAATTGCATCTTTGTTTGCCCTCAAACTATATCGACTAAGCAATATAAAAACATTTAATTTTGCGTATTATCCATTTATTTCTACCTTATTATTATTCTCTCTTTACGAATTTTTGCGTATGTCACTGAATACTAAACACAATTTAGGCTCTCATATATTTATACATATGTGTCTTTAAGAATCACATGAATCTTATTTATGCACAATATTGTATATTGCACTTAAATTATTAAGTTATATGCATATAGCTATACCTACCCACCTACATTCATCATTTTCATTATTATATCTACATGTTTACATACTTAGGTTCCGTCTATATATGTATGTATGTATGTAGATACATTTTACTCTCCTAACTTACATTATTAAAATCCATAACTTAGATTTTAATATCCATTTGTGGGTAGGTGTTATAGGCGTTTTTCTTTTATCGTTCAGAGCAGAGCACTGAACAGAGATTGAACACATAGATTATGCACCGAACTTGTTCCAAATAGAGCGAGCTCTGAATACTGATATGTATTTTAAACACACTTGAACCACACTAATCAGAATACATTTTCATTTTAACCATAAAAAAGCAATATGACGTAAATATAACCTACCCTATCTTGTACACAGATACCGAAAATCAACAAGCGACCAACTTCTTTCGACAACTTAATTGAATCTGATTATTTTTTTCTTCACATTTTCCATCTTGACGCACATGGCATTTGGTGCGTTCAGCAATTTACTCCCATGCTCCGTCAATTATGTTCAAGCACGTCGATTGCGATCTACACAAAAAGAAACACACAGTTGGAGCTCTGAATTCTCCGAGTTAAAAAGAAACACAAACAAATTGTTTGACAACTCAGACTCTACTCTGAACTAAAAAAGAAAAACGCCTTATGTAACTATTCCTTGAATCATCCATTTGACAATTCATTATATGTACTAAGAATCAAGGTATTCTAACCTACATGGGGTTAAAACCTGCATAGGATAACTACACCTAACTAACTAATCCTCAATGGTTAGCTACATTAGAGTTGTTAGCTACAAGAGCAAGTTCGTGCGATCCAGTCGTGCATTTTATTTCATAAGGCTTTTTTAGGGTTAATAATACTAAGGGTATTGTTATAACAACGTTTGATACCTAAACCTATTTCATTTATTTTTTGACTACAAACTAGTTTGTGTCATAAATTAAATACTTTTACCTATTACTTCGAAATTTCCCACTTACTTGCGATATAAAAAAAATCGAACTTGATATTTTGATCAAACTTGACATTACGATGAAAGAGAACACCAAAAAAGTGGGTCCGGCAATTCCGTCTGACTGTCTGTCAGACTAAACGGCTGAAGCGATTTTCTTCAAACTTGGTATTTAAACGTTTAGGTGATTGTCTAAAATATATTTTTGAATGCTAAGAGCACCTGCCATACAATTTTTTCTACAACCTCAATCATCTCGAAAACGGCTCTAACGATATTAAAATAAAACTCACCACTAGATCGTACGAACTTGCTCTTGTAGCTTAAAACATAGCTTAACATTGACGCTATTAAGTAGGTAGGTATAGTCTAGTTATCCCATGCAGGCTTAAAGCCGATGTAGCATGTAGGTAAGATTACCTTGATTCTTAGTATAATGAATTGACGAATGGATGATTCAAGGAATCGTAACATAGGTTAAGTACCTACCTACAAATGTATATTTAAATCCATGCTATGGATTTTAATAATGTAAGTTAGGAGAGTAAAATGTATCTACATACATACATATACATGTAGATGGAACCTAAGTATGTAAACATATAGTAATGAAAATGAAAAATGTGGGTGGGTAGGTAGCTATATGCATATAACTATATAATTTATAATTCATGTGATTTTAAAAGACATATGTATACATAAATGTATGAGGGCCTATTTTGTATTTAGTATTCATATTCAGTGACGTACGCAAACATTCCTGAAAAGTGAACAAAAATAAGGTACAAGTAAATGGATAACATAATTAAATGTTTTCATTTTGCTTAATCGTTATAGTTTGAGGGAAACAAAGATGCCATTTGAATTCCTGGATAAATAAGAATATATCAAAAAAAATCAAAAATCGTTGCAGCGCTTTTTAAATAAATTAATTTTGTATGCATACAATTTTGAAAACATTTTTAGAAAACAAATTTCATAGCCATTTTGACAATATTATTAATATACATATAAAATTCCAATTTCAAAAAATTCTATGTCTGGTTTTTGAAAAATCGATTTTTCAAAAAAAAAAATGTTTTATTTATTTTTAAAAATAGATAAACTTTTTTTTTGATAATTTTCGTATGCAGTTTTATTAACAATTTAAGGGAGAATTTGTGCTCCAATATTGAGAAAGTCGAAAATATGAAAAGTGGGTCTGTGGGAAGTACCGTTAATAAGTATGCAAACAAAATATTTTTATACTTGAAAGTGAACTGCACTAATTTAAGAACGCACACATTGTTTTATAAAAATTCTTGGAGCGTTTTCGAAAATACATTTTTTCTTAACAGTTTTTTAACATTTATTTTAGAAAAAATCTGTTGATTTGTTTTCGAAATTTTGGCTTTCAAAAAAAAAATTCCAAAAATGTTTAAATTTTGGCTGACAGTAGTGTTTAAGCTTTCTAGGAGCGTTTGCATAAAAAAATTAAAAAAAATCAAATTACCCGTTTCCCAGAAAATCAAAAACACAAAAAATGGTTCTACTAGAGGTACCAAAAATAACAATTTTTTTCCAAAAAAAAATGTATCAAAAGGTACCCTTTCCCTCCATAATGAACTGACTTTTTTTATAAAAATCGTTGGAGGCGTTTTTGAGAAAAATAAGCTTTTTGTTTTTAGAAAATAAAATGTATGGGAGCTACTGTTATTTGTCGTCTTAAAAAAAATATGCCTTTGGGCATATTACCGAAAAAAGCAATAAGCACCAAGTTTGAAGCAAATCCATAGCTGCTTAGGCTGTAGACTCGAGGACACTCAGACAAACTGACAGAAAGACGGAAATTGGGGGACCCACTTTTTTTTCGTGTTCTCTATGATCGTAATGTCATGTTTGATTGTTAGAATTTTTTTGCACAAATCCATAACCTGCTATATAGTACCTATAATCACAAGTAAAAAAGTGTGTGCACTAGGTGTACTCTATATCGTGGTCAAAATTTGTTTAAAAATATTTTGTTATTAACGGTATGTACCTACCATACAACTTTCTCATAAACGGCTCAACGGATTTGGATCAAAATTTTTATAAAGAAGGTCTTTCAAATTATTAATAATTCTGCATATCAAAAAAAAAAATTTGAAAATTCCATACATACATATATCGAAAACGGGTGGATGATTTTTTTTAAATTTTGTGCTTAAGTTTATATTATAAAATATTTAAAATTGTCGCACGATGGTTTTTTTTAGAAAAAAATTGAAAAATATTCGTACCTATGTATATACAAAATTAAGTAAGAAACGGCTTTGGAAATATATTCAAATTTTTAATAGAAATCTTTAGCGTACGATGTGATCGAACATAAGAGCAAGTATGTGCGATCCAGTCGTGCATTTTATTGATTTACAGTTTCTTTTGACGTAATCGTTCTCAAGGTAATATTGAACTATCTGTCATCCCTTTAATATTGCTAAATACTTGTTCAAATTTTTTTCTAGATTTTTGATGGCAGTTTCTTCTTTGATATGGAGAATTTTTCCTTTTATTGTGAAGGGAGGGGAGTAAAAACTCGTCGATAAGTTAAGTAGGTGGTTGTACTTGCTAATAGGTATTTTATTTATAAATGCCACCACCTAGATGGCGTTCATTCTAGTTCAACCAATGAATGTATGGTCTTGAAGTCAAAAGTTAAAGCTATCTACAGTAGTGCATAAACAAAGTATAAATAAAAACCAATTACCAGCATGTATGAAAGAGAATCACTTGAGAATGGCTGGACCGTTTTGATTTTTCCTTTTTAGTTCGTAATTGATAAGAAAAGATTTATATGTATGAAATTCACCTTAAAAAAAAACTTGCAGGTTTTTTCCGGGACGGCTGAATCGCACTACGTCATTAGAACAGCCCACACTATGCCAGGCCCAGCCGTGTGTGGACTGGTACATGGATAGATAACCATTCAAACCATCGGTTGTTATCGTGAAAACGTATAACATCTGCACGTGGTTTCGATATTCCCCGGGGAGGGCACGGTGTACAGCTGTCACGCCACGTCATTAAGCAACTTTGTCTCGTTAAATCTTTAGTCTTCAATTCTCAAAGTTATTTCAGAAAGTCTTTTCAAGTAATGGATGTCTTATCTTGTCAGAGCAGGACATTTGCAGAGGAAGAGAACAATTTCTTTTTCCTTTGCTTCCTCACAAATGCAACAGTGAGTAATATGAACGATGTCAATCTTCGCCACATGCTCACTTATTGGCTAGTGACCCATATATATTGAAATGACCATGACTATATCTTTCTGGGCTATTTTTTATAGATCGACCATATCTCTTAGAGTATACAGTTTGACAAACTGTCCCACATTCGATTTGATTTGTTGAGGAAAACTAAATTTTCCTTCATACTCGTACTCGTCTAGGGGAATGTTAACTCTTTCCTCCAGTGAGCTATAAAAGACCTATCCTTACTTGGCCAGTTCGTCAGCCCATTCAATTCCATCAATGTTACTGTGACCTCAAACCAGCCGAGATTGACTCTGAGGGCAATGTTCAGATAGGCGGGCACAACACGGAATTGCTGGGCCAATTCAGAGTATGATGTTGCGTAAACAATGCCTTTCACAGTGGCCTGACTGTCTGTCAGGATACTAGTGTAAGGTTTTGACTTATGTCTTGTTTGATTATCTTGGCAGCTCTGCTTGAAAGGCACTAACGAAATCAGTTAGCCGAAAATATTTTGAGATTTAGTGACTCGTAGAAAATTTCCGACCCAATAGTAAGTAGTTTTGCCAATCGTTTCCGGACAATAATGTTCCCATTCAGGTGCAGAGGAGTGCAGATGTCAGTGGGAATCAAACTTGTGATATTGCTGTGGTCGAAGGGCTCAGCAATTCTATTCCTTTTGTTTTTTCCTACTGCAAAATTCCAGAAACTTTATATGTAGATCGAGTGATAATATGTTCATAAAAACGCAAATTCTCTGTGGTGCCATCCTGGCTGTTCTTTGAAATTTCTTGAGCTTATTAATGTGAAAGACTGTTTGATAGAATTGATCGTACCAACGTCGATAACATCTTCTTCGATTGTAGTCCCATTTTTTTTTTAAAGAATAGGGGCTTATGATTCCAAGAATACAAATAGATGGAAATGATGGAATAAACCTTGAATTTCCCTGAACTTCTCATGGATTTCTCCAGGAGAGAAATCGCACCTCCAACCACAATCCTTTGCAGACTTTCTTACCCTCTCACAGGATTACCGATCTATAGTGGCAACCAAATTGGAAAGAAAAAACCAAAGCCAGTGTTTATACATCATAACCATATCAAAAGCCTATAAGACAGAAAAAAAGCTTCGAAAATGAAATGATTGACTCAAGCTTATTAATGAAATTCATTCACATGGATAGGCATAAGAAACGTACATCAATTCGAAAAAAAATACACATTTTTCGAAGTCTTGTTTTCCAACTTGCAGTTTTGGCAGTTTTTTTGTTTTAACTTTTCAAGAAATTTGACGGTGTTTATAGCAATAAAATTGTTAGACACTTTTGCTATAAAACATAATGATTCCAACCCGAATTCTAATTGAAATACACAGCCTGCAAATATCTACAGTCTCCATTATCAAGAACTTCTGCACTATACGCGCTAGCAGATAAATTAATTTAAAACACAAACCACAACAGGAAGACATTTTAAATATGCACAGCCAAAACACATCAATATAGAAACACACAAAACAAAAAATCTTTTCAAAACTCATACTTCAAATTTCTTATAAAAGCCTAACGCATAGCAGGCATCTTCGCATCCTTTCAACACCGCTTGTGTTTCAGTAATAAACTTTCAACAATCAACCTTCCGTCTAGCCACACACTTCAGCTTCCACAGGAGATTAATTATACAGAAACCAAATTCAAGCAGTTAATTAATTTGATATTTGCTCGAATTCTATTGCTGCTGCTGCTTCTGCTGCTCTTCTATGCATATACTCGTAGGAATGACTCCTTTGCTCTTTCAAGCCTCGCACATATATTTCATTTTCATTAAATTTTACACAACACCAAGATAGTCAAGATAGTATAGTGAGTGGAGTATCTTCCTGGATGGCGCTTATCCTTGCAACGCTTTGCAAATATCAAACCACAACCATCATAGCTCAAGACATCTATAATGGCAAAGAGGTTAGAACAACCGCTCCTGCTTAAAGTACCACCATTACCAATACCACCATTTCTGCTTCTACTACCGTTGGCGTTGCTAGATGAATTTACTCAAAAGTCAAAATCCTTGCGATGGATGGTGGCATCGGCGGCAGCAGTACAGGAAACATAAAGAGAATACCAAGAAGCACTTGTGCCTGTGCCTTGAAAAGCCATAACACTGAGCGTTAGGAATGTATTCAGCACCGCAGCGCGGCACTAGACACTATGATTGTGTTAGAGTCGAGTATTATATCATTACTGACAACGAAACGACGACGTCAACGACTACCAAAAACGGCGCGGCAGCGGCAGCCAATGCTTCCCAGTTAAACTTGAAAATCTTTGGAATTTCAATTTATCCTTTTCAACGAAGAAGACGAATGAATAAACGATAAAATAAAACAAAACTTAAAAAAACAAAATTCTTTCAAAAAACCAACCCGTTTAGGGTGTGTTTTTGAACGGAATGCACTTGAGTCAATATTGCACTTTACTCTCAAATAACTTTGTCAAAACAACAAAACTTCTTCATAATTTCTCTTGAATGGCGATAGCTGGAAACTTGCCTGAAATGGTGGTGGCTTTTCATATCCGCGCGTCACCGCACCGCACGGCCATGGACCATGAATGATGGTTGCTAGCTATATCAAGACGAATGAACTCAAAGACTAAAGGTATTTATTAAAAGATTTTCGAACAATGGTTATTTATTTAGGTGAAAATATAATTGAGCAAGGTGATTTCGAAAAGTTTAGAAAATAATTTTAAGAATTTAGGTAACGATGCCACAACGATAGCTGAAAACTCATAAACCTCGACATCGAGCGAGCAAGGTTGATTATCTAAGTTTGATAGCATACTTTGGTTTTGTAGATATAATTCGATGGGTTTTCGAGGTTTCCTATAGGTTCTTATTGCCACGGTTTTTTTCTTTTTACTTCAAAAGATAAATTAAAGTTCAAAGTTTTTGATTGTGTTAGAAAAACTTTTGACGAAATTATTATAATTGGTTGGGGCGTTACATTGCTTATGTGAATTGTGTTTGAAGTGAGTTTTTTAAATTTAATTTTCACGGGAATCATAATGGAATTATTTTCAAATTTTTATTTACATGAAAATGCAAATCTTCATATTATGTAGGTTATGTGTATAATTTGGTCAGAGAAACGTATCATTAGGGCTGGCAACAATTTCAGTCTCATCTCGGTATCGGTCTCGATCTTAATCTCGCATTTTTCTCGTGAAAATTTTAATGTGCAGTCTCGTTCCGGTCCCAGTCTTTGACTCATCATTAACATTGGTTTCTTGCGTGTTTTTTGGTAGTAAGAATTTTGAATTTTCTGAGGTAAGATTTGAATTTCATACAGGTTTTTTAATTATAATATTATTATAATTCCAAATGTAACGCAAAACGTCTAAAATCAACTTTTTCGACAGAACATACTAAAATCGGAAAAAATTGAATTTTGTAGAGCGATTTTAATCCATTTAAATCGGAGACATCCTACAATGGATTTTGACAGCTCATGGCCTATATTTTAATGTTTCGATAATACTTTTTTTCCCCGTGTCAGTCACCTTTTTGCTGACGAGAAAAAATGAGCGACAACGGCAGGAGTACATAAATCGTATGTAATCTTCTCTGGATTTTCGCAGTGTGCCTATCTGAGGAGAACTGTATAACTATTGATAACTATTCTATACATATATAAATCGAGATCTGAGAGTTTTAGTTTTCAAGTGATACCAAACAGAAATATAGATATAATGGGTTTTGAAAATTACCTCTGGATTTCAGACTAAAATTAAAAAGTGTAGCAATTGAAAACTTCAATATTATATTTTTTTTTATTTAACTAAAAAGCAGAAGAAAGGTACTGTGGGTGAGTATACACATACAGATTCTATATGTCTCTTGGAGATCCCAATAACGCTGTCCCGTTTTATGCCCAGGATTCCAAAAAAGCACTTTGACAAACTCTAAACATTTTTTCTTTACTATTTCTTGCATGATATTCCACGACTATATTTTTTTTGCAGACGTAGCTCTTCTGCGTCTAGGAACAGATGAACAATAGTGCATCAAATGAAATACATCCTGCGATAGTTTGTTTGCAGTTGTGTAAAATGCTTTTGCGAATCTCATTGCGTCAAAACTATTTAATGTATTGCACTCGTACACACTGTTATGTGGTTGGTGTTTGCATGATGGTATTTTTGGTGGTTGCTTTTGTCGGTATCTAGTAACAATAACGAAATAATTAAAATGATCAGCGAAATCAAGCATCGTTGCGCGTGGTTAGTACTAAGATGGAGGACCGTGTCGTCGGTAACCAACCACGTGCTGTTGACATGTGTTTCTTCTGTTGTGTGTTCTTCCTTTCTCTGTCTCTCTTTGTTGTATTAATGTATGTGATGTTTAAAGCCAATGGTCTCGTTGCCAGTGCTTCAGTGTCTCTACTTCGTAGATTTATCTACGGGGTAGTAACGGGTGATTTTTTTGCTACTTGGTTTTTGACGTTTATATTTTTGACAGATCACACATGACAAATTCCACGAACATTTGACACTTCGATTCAGTATTGTTTGCCATTTCATTATGAATAGACTTACGCCTGAACAACGTTTGCAAATTATTGAAATTTATTATCAAAATTCGTGCTCTGTGAAAAATGTGTTTCGCAAGCTACGTCCGTTTCAGCGACGAGGCTCATTTTTGGCTAAATGGATACGTGAATAAGCAGAATTGCCGTATTTGGAGTGAAGAGCAGCCAGAGGCAATTCAGCAGCTACCAATGCATCCCGAAAAATGGACTGTTTGGTGCGGTTTATGGGCAGGCGGCATCATTGGGCCGTACTTATTCAAGGACGATGAAGGCCGCAGGGTTACGGTCAATGGAGAAAGGTACCGTTCGATGATAACAGATTTTTTGTTGCCGAAAATGCAAGAATTGAACTCGGTCGACATGTGGTTCCAACAGGACGGTGCCACATGCCACACTGCACGCAAAACCATGCATCAATTGAGAGACGAATTTGGTGAGCAGTTGATCTCACGTTTTGGCGTAGTCAATTGGCCACCAAGATCATGTGATTTGACCCCGTTAGACTATTTTTTGTGGGGCTATGTTAAGTCTATTGTCTATGGGGACAAGCCAAACACGATTGCTGCCTTGGAAGCCAACATTGAACGCGTCATTGGTGAGATTCCGGCCGAAATGTGTGAAAAAGTTTGCCAAAATTGGACCTTCAGAATGGACCACCTGAAGCGTAGCCGCGGGCAACATTTAAGTGAAATTATTTTTAAAAAGTAAATGGCAGAAATTGATTTATCGATCCAAATAAAAATTTCATTCACTTTTTACAAGTTTCTGTGTTTTTTTGAATTTTCAAAAACCAAGCTCTTAAAAAATCACCGTTTATAATATGTAATGTAATGTAATGTTAAAATGTTATAAATTAATTAAGCAAAAGTGTATACAGTACGACACGAATATAAGAAACTCTGGAGAAACAAATGTACGAGTATATCTTAAGTTTATCTGAGTGTGTCTTTTGTGTAAGGAACGGATGTAATAATGCTCCAATCAAAACAAAGAGATAATAGTAATAACATTTTTATTGAGATTTCAACAACAGAAAAATTTGTATTAGAGAGAAAACAGAAAGGATATTAAGCAATATTGAAATGTCACACAGTATCGGCCATACTGTCACATTGCGTATTTGCACACTTTTATACTTTCATACGTTCATAAACGTTCATATTTTAACACTTTGAACTTTCACATTGTCCCCCTTTCACACTCTCACATTTTCATACTTTAAACTTTCACTCAGTTGAAATTTTAACTTTCACATTGTCTAACTGTCACACTTTAACATTTTCACACTATCGTACTTTCAAATCTTTACACTGTCATATTGCGTTGTAACACTGCAAGATTGTTATTGGTATAACCACATGAGTTTCCTTTTTCGCTTTTGATCTTTTGCCTTTTTCTGGCTTTACCATCACCAACAAGAATTGGAAAATTCGAACTTTCCATATTTTTTACACTTTTCACAAAATTAAGTACTTGTACAAACTCTCTTACAAGAACAACCAACTCGAGAACGAATTGACATATAGAAGTCGTTAATATATCATTTTGTAGATAATTTTGTTGTATTAAGTCCGCTCTTAGAGTTTTTTTTTTCAGAAAAAAAATTAAGATTTTTGGAGTTATTAAGCAAAATAAAAAAAAATAGAATTTTTAAGATGGCAGCATTACCCTTCCGGTTCCACACTTAAAATTTTTTTTTATAGAATATGTTTTTGCAAACATAAATAAAACAAAAAAAAAATCCCCCACTGAAAAACATAAATTTATTACATTTTTTTTTAATTAATGTACTACTCCCCAATGATTTCGACCATTTTTCTCCAAATCTGTCAATTGTGCGATAAAAAGTGTCTGGATCTGTTTTGTGTAGAATAATATTAGCTACAATGCGTACCTACAACTTTTTTCAAAAGAACCTATAGTGTTCGAGTAATTTGAAAAAAAAACTGAATTTTTCCCCCTTCCCGACGCCCTTAAAAATTTTTGCTCCGCACCATATTTAGGGTACTTTTGAGGAAATGCTTAGACACTAAAATGAAGCTCTCCACCAAAATTCAGCTTAGTCGGAATTTTTTCGAAGTTTCATCATTTTGTTTGTCTAATTTTCCTGGACTACAAGATAAAGGGGATTTCCATCATAAAAACTACTGAAACATGGCTGAACCATGCCTACTATGTTAAAAAAAATTTTCAGAGAGCTTAATACGAAATAATTTGTTCAATATTCCTAACCATGTACAGTATTGTCCACTTAATTATATTGACAACTTTTTTTTTGGATTTTTTGTGTCATATACAATTCAATATATATCTTCATTTACTGTCAGATGGTTGATTAAGATCGTATCAGTCAAACGAGTGTTCACTGACAATTATTAGGCCGAGAAAATTGCTGTCAATTTAAAAATGTATCTAGACAAACAGTTGGTAGTTGTTCCATTACATGACGGTCTTGATAGCCCTAATGACTGACAATATGCTTAAGCCAATACCCTGGAAGCCGCGTTTAAAATAAGTGAGTTCTTGTAACTTGAAAATTGTATGAAAGTGGTGAGCGTACCATTCTCAAGCACCGTGAGAAGAAGAAGCAAATAGCAATATTTTTGAGGAGGATGTGCACTAGAGTTATAGAAGTCTCACTTTTGAGGGACAGGCGTCGTCATCTTATTTGTGTATTTGGCTTTGGTGGGGACTCTATTCAACTAATTTGCGCCTTTTGCTTCGGGCCAGGTTAGTTTTAGTTATTAAAGAAAACATTGCTTAAATGTTAAATATTTGAAATTCGGAACTCTTGAATAACCAAGACCTGGACCTGCTGAGCTTCCCTAGCTATTCAGTAAACCGCACCAAAGACTCTACATTATTTTCAAACTCAAACTTTTCACGCCACCTAGCGGAATAAAGCTGAACTACGCTTGCTAGTTTTCTAAACTGATTTCTGTGAATATTGTTATCTATGCGCATAAATAAAATTGAAGGATCTGTTTGTAATATCAAAATAACAGCTTCTTACCAGACTCATATGAAAGTACCATACAAAACATTTTCTCCGAAACAGCTGAACAAATTTGGAGGGCCTTTCACTGCAGAGAGCTGATATTGGAAGGATTAGTGGCAATTTTATTAAGTGAGTGAGCTAACGGTCAAACTCGTCATGGAGCGCGCAACGGCAAGTGAGGCTGCAGCGATTAGTGCCATGGCTATGAGGCAGAATAATAAGACCCAGAAAGAAGAATTTCATGACGGCGAATTTGTTCATGGAGTCAAAGCGAGTACCCGTTTGTAGCAGCATAACTTTGGCAGCAACCACGGGCTATGTGCTGGGTGTGGAGGCCAGCATTGTCGAAAACGGTGTCCACATCAGGAAAATGTTTGCTATTCATGTGGGTTAAAGGGTCATCTACAACGCGTTTGCCGTAGCGCTCGAGCAACGAAATCGTCGACACCTGCACCAAGTTCTACATTAACATCAGCACGTCAAGGTACATCACAACTCAAATCATATCGTGGTCAACCTACGATCAACCAAGTGTTACCTTTGGTCAATCAAAAGAAATCTATCTCCGTTGTCATCAACAGGCGTACCTGCTTATTCGAAGTCGATTCAGGTTCGCCTGTTACTATCATGAAGGAAACGACGTTCAACAATATCTAGCCTGAAGGAACTCCAAATCTATCCAAATGTGATTTGGATCTAAACGATTTTCAACGTAATACGATTCCAGTGAAGGGGGTTATCGATGTGTCAGTTCATTACAATCATTGTAAAATTGGCAATTTGCCACTGATTATTGTCTCTGGCGGTGGCTCGAATTTGGTTGGATGCAACTGGTTTGATGCACTTGGCATACGCATCGAAGGCGTTTACGCCATCAACAGCGGAATCAGCATCGAATCAATAATTAACAAGTTTAAACATTTGTTCTCTGCCGAACTTGGATGTTATACTGGACCACCAGAATCGTTACACATCGACTCCACTATGCCACCAGTGAGGCTACCACCTCGGCGTATTCCTTTTGCTAGCAAGGGACTATACGTAGAAGAAATCAATCGGCTATGCAATCAGGGAATCCTAGAGCCCGTAAAATACTCCTAATGGGCTACCCCTACGGTGCCTGTGGTGAAGAAGGATGGTTCTATTCGGATATGTGGGGACTACAAATCAACATTAAATCGGGCAATTAAACCACACTGCCACCAAATTCCTGCAGTTAACACACTTCTGGCGTCCATCGAAGGTGGGTCAATTTTTGCCAAGATCGATTTGGCTCAAGCATACCAACAATTGGTAGTCGATGAACGCTCTGCGTTACTACAAACAATTACGACTCATAAGGGTGCGTTCAAAGTGACTAGACTCCAATTCGGAATATCCTCAGCTCCTGGAATATTTCAGAGCTGCATTGAAAACATACTACAAAACATTCAAGGAGTGCTACCGTATTTTCACGATATCATTGTTATGTGTAAGTCGGAAGAGGAGTTAGCAGAGAGATTAAATGAGGTTTTGTCCCGTTTCAACAAGACTGGGCTCCGATTACGAAGGGACAAGTGTCAATTTGGCATACCATCGGTGGAGTTTTTGGGTTTTAAAATTGACGCCTTGGGTATACGACCGTCAGCGGAAAAAGTAAATGCGATCCGCAATGCACCTGCACCAAAGGACAAAAAACAGTTACAAGCATTTCTCGGTCTATTAAACTTCTACCACTCACTTTTGCCACACAAAGCAACTGTAGCGGAACCTTTACACCGTCTATTAGATAAAAATGCGCACTGGACATGGAGGCAACACCACGATAAGGCTTTCATTAAACTAAAGAAGATGATTACATCAGATGATGTTTTAATTCATTATGATGAAAAGCTACCTTTAGTTCTAACATGCGACGCATCACCCTATGGTCTCGGAGCAGTACTCAGTCACAAGTTAGCTGATGGGTCCGAAAAACCCATTGCATTCTACTCTAAGACTTTCTCCAAGTCCGAACGGGGCTATGCGCAAATAGACAAGAAAGCGGTGGCTCTCGTCTCAGGAGTTAAACAAATTTCACAACTAAGTATATGGGCGCTCATTCACGCTCGTGACAGATCATCGCCCACTACTGGGAATCTTCACCACAACTAAATCAGTTCCCAACGTAATATCTTCCCAAATGCTTCGCCGCTCAATATTTCTTAACGCCTACAATTTCAATCTTGTACATCATGCTGGAACAAAGATAAGTAATGCAGATTTCATGAGTCGCTGTCCATTACCGGCAGAATCGGGGCCATCGACCGAAGAAGTCCTCATGATCGAATTAGCAGCAGCACCAGTCGTCAGCGCACAACTATTAGCGTCTCAAACGTCGAAGGATCCGCAGCTTTCCAAAGTTTTAAAATGGGTGCTAAGGGGGTGGCCCAATGTTAAAATCAACCGTTCAAGCGATTTGTACCCATATTATTTACGAAGAAATGAACTTTCTGCAAATAGGGGAATCTTAATTTGGGGAAATCGTGCTGTCATTCCTTTTCCAGCTAGAGAAACAATGTTAAATGCCCTGCATGCAGCACACCCGGGAATCGTCAAAATGAAAGCTCTAGCCCGCAGCTATGTTTGGTGGCCTAAAATCGATGCCGAAATCGAACTCGTTTTAAGGAGATGTGCAGCATGTCAGCAGAATCGGAATGAAGAGCCTCATACAGCAATAGAACATTGGGAATCAGCTAAGCGTCCATGGTTCCGCCTGCATATCGATTTCGCCGGGCCATTCCAAGGCAAAACTTTTTTTTTGGTTGTCGACTCTTACTCAAAATGGCTTGAGGTTTCTGTGGTCACTTCATCGTCATCTGCTGCCGCTATTAAATTTCTTCGTCAGCTCTTCGCAACACACGGGCTTCCTGATGAACTGGTATCTGACAACGGGACACCATTTACATCGGATGAATTTAAGTTCTTCATGGAGAGCAACTTAATTCGACACATTCGCTCTGCTCCTTTCCATCCGGCTACAAATGGTCAAGCGGAGCGCATGGTACAAAGTACGAAGAATTATCTAAAGAAGTTGGGCAACGACACAAATATCGGTCAGAATCTAGCAAGATATGTTCAATCAACATATCACCCCACACGCAACTACGAATCATTCGCCTGCAGAGCTTCTACTCAACCGCGAACTGAGGACTTACTTTGACAAAATACAACCACAAGAAATTATTTTTGGTAAGGTCTCCGAACCATTTAAATCTAAATGCTTCTTTCCAGGTAGTCCAGTTTGGGTTCGGAACTATTCCACTGGGCCGAAATGGATTGAGTGTCTGGTGTCTGATCAAACAGGTCCTATTTCCTATAATATCCAGCTTAATAAATCCCGAATAGTTAAACGCCACCAAGATCAGCTACGCAGTCGTGTCTTTTCAACACCAACCGACGTTTCAGTTGGAGAGGCTCCAAGCGTGGCAGTTTCTATTGATGAATCACGATCCAACGTACTACCACCGTTTGTAGAAACGGAGCAAAATACTTTAACAGCAGCTTCAGCCAGCCCATCATCACCGGTACTCGTAGATACGACACGTCGCAAACGACAACCCCCAGATTTTTATAACCCATCTGGATGTTAAGGGGTGTTGTGTATGTTATGTTTATCCAACGAAGCAGTAAGCGACCTACGTCAGGCAGTTGGTTCGTGGTTGTCACACTAGACACAACGTCTGGTCAACATAATTATCGCAGCATACAATACATCACTAAAATATAACGGGTGATTTTTTTGCTACTTGGTTTTTGACATTTATATTTTTGACAGATCACACATGACAAATTCCACGAACATTTGACATTTCGATTCAGTATTGTTGGCCATTTCATCATGAATAGACTTACGCCTGAACAAATTTATTATCAAAATTCGTGCTCTGTGAAAAATGTGTTTGCCACACTGCACGCGAAACCATGCATCAATTGAGAGGCCAATTTGGTGAGCAGTTGATCTCACGTTTTGGCGCAGTCAATTGGCCACCAAGATCATGTGATTTGACCCCGTTAGACTATTTTTTGTGGGGCTATGTTAAGTCTATTGTCTATGGGGACAAACCAAACACGATTGCTGCCTTGGAAGCCAACATTGAACGCGTCATTGGTGAGATTCCGGCCGAAATGTGTGAAATAGTTTGCCAAAATTGGACCTTCAGAATGGACCACCTGAAGCGTAGCCGCGGGCAACATTTAAGTGAAATTATTTTTAAAAAGTAAATGGCAGAAATTGATTTATCGATCCAAATAAAAATTTCATTCACTTTTTACAAGTTTCTGTGTTTTTTTGAATTTTCAAAAACCAAGCTCTTAAAAAATCACCGTTTACATATATCAACATTGGCAACATTGCAACATTTGAGTGGGCTAATATCGAAGAATAAGGGACACGATTGTCTTTTAGTGGTGAGGAATTTAAATGCGGCGCCCGGTAGTGTTTTCCAAATATGCCACAGGTCATTTGTGATTGGTTTTTGATAAATTGTATAGAATTTTTGTGAGCAAAAGTGCATTACTAATGTGGAGAAAATATATTTTTGCTTACATTTGAATGAAGAACCTACGAGTATTATGTATGAATGAATATTTTGGGGTTTTAGTTGCACTGCGACCTTAAGATCTATTGTGTCCCCATTTAGAGACAAAATGGCATTGCTCATTTATAGCTCTTCCTCCAATTTTATTGCCTTGATGAACTTTAGTATTTGGAGTATTTTCAGAGAGGATAATTCGCCCTCTACTATAAGTGTTATGCAACTACCTAAGATGTGGTCCGGTGTTTCCCCTTCTATATTGCAGTATCTACAATTAAGGCTGTCCACTAAGCCAAGAGTACTAAGATGTTCTCTTAGTTTGCAGTGGCCTGTGTGGATAACCGTTATTTTCCTTAGGTTATTCCTACTTCAGCTATTGCTGGCTAAAAACCGTTAGAGGTTGTAGTTAGTGAGTAGTATTTTGCTTGTCGCAGCTTTGGGAGTTCTTTTCATGTTTTTTGTCTTTTGGCCCCCTCTGCTGTTTTGACTTTAATTTTAATCACATTCTCTCCCAGTCCGCAATTGGGTTTTGGTCATATTAAGTCTTAAAACTGGGAATCCGTCAAATATTTGTTTTACGGACTGTGGCAATTAACTTAATAATAAAACCTAGTAAGATATATATAAGAAGCTGATTGGTTTTGTTCTTAAATTAGATGGTGTATATCTTAATTCCTTTTATGGTTTTCTCCTAAAGGAGGGGTCATGACCCCCTCTGGATCCGCGCTGGCATGTTACATGGTGGTTTATTTATTTGTTGTTGACAAGAAAAATTGTTATAGGTTTTTGGTAGTATATTGAAATTGGTATTGATATGTACCTTTTCTTATAAAAAATCTAAGACCTTTTTGAGTGAAACTTGAACTTAGTGTGAGAGTAGATAAGTCATTTTACATTGTCTCGAAAGTAAGAGTGTAGGAAAGAAATTTCCGAAATATTGCCCTCCATTTAAAGAGACAAATAATTTTGTTATATATATATTTTAAGTATTTATTATTTTAAATTAAACGATAGGTACATATTTAACATTTTTACTCATTTTCGTATAAAATATTAATTTACCAACATATTACATTCTGAAAAAAAAACTCACTTTTCTTTCACTATAAAGTCCTTTTTAGTCACTTTTTTCACTAAATAAAAAAACATTTTGAGTTTCACACCTGAGTGTAGTCCGCAGTCAGTCAAAACGCGTGTTTTTTTAAATAATTGTGCATGCACTAAAGGGATTACCATTAATATGTGCAAGCAGAGTGCGAGCGTTAGGAAAATAGGGAAGGTTGAAAGAGTAGATACCGATGCACACTGGTTTTGAATTTTTGTATATCAAAATGGTTGGGGGAAAATAGAGCCGGGTACAGTATTCCACATTCACGTTGTACGGCTAAAGAAAGAATCTCTGTACTTGACAGTACGTCAGAAGTTGGGCTCAAGGTTAAACTGATGAGCATTCCTAGAACCGCAAGTATCACGGTCAAAACATTTAAGGGGGGGAATACAACTGGCTATTTCGCTCGAACATTGTTAATAAAAATAGCGATAACATAATGAGATACATATAACATTTCGACGATCCTCTAGAGATGTCCATGTTTCCATTATATTTCTATCGCCTATCATTCTAAGAGCTCTATTCTGAATTCTATCTAAAAAGGCTCAAATGAGTTTTGGGAGCTCCTGCCCAAATGTGCGAGTTATACTCCAGCTTTGGACGAATGAATGCCTTATAGATTACAGCCAGATCAGACGAAGAAAAGAATGTCTTGCATCGAAGAAAGCCCAAACACTTTGCACAGTTTTTGGCGACATCAAATATGTGTTCATTCCATTCTGTGATGCACATGCCTGGACTTCGAGCTGATCAGTTTCTTCAATATAAGTGCCGCTGATGGATAGCGGCATGGGTGGTGGGTTCTCCTTTAACGACAGAAGACACCACCGGGTTTTTGAATCATTAAATTCTACGCTACATATTGAATGGCATTGGGTAATATTTTTTTTGCTTAGTTTTTTTTAGAATAAAATAAAATAACATATAAAATTTTCCACCCCCTACAAGTTGCCGCCCTAGGCTCGAGCCTCACGAGCCTAGTGGTTAATACGCCACTGGTATAGATAAAACAAATACAAAAACAAAGACCTGCGCAAGCAACGTCTTGACAGTTACTACTTAACTATATCATGTTGAAATAAATCTCATAGTTTTTTTTTTAACAAGCTCAGCTCCTGCTGGAATCTACTCTACTGTATTGGACTTTAGATTGCCGCTCCTAGGAGTACTATCAACTTTGCTGCGCGCCGCCGGTAGCTATATACGAGACTTCTTCATCATAAATGAAAATTAATTTTCCCATTATGGTACGCCAAGCCAACATTGGATCTTATGATGATATCCCTCCTGGCTTGGCTGCCTTCACCTGGACTTCTTTCTCCGTCAAACAAATGACCACCATTATCACAAAACAACAAGACTTTGTAATCATCATCATCGTCATCATCTTTGCCATCGTCATCGTGACTTCATTATATTCTATGGCGGGACAACCTAAACATCAGGAGTGTGAACGAACTCCGGGCTATGATGATGATGTTGTTGTTGTTTAGATTCCATCGTCCACAGGAAATTCCTTTTGCCAGGCATGTTCTTCTTCTCCATGTCCATGTCCATCGCTGTGATGTCGTCCAATGGCCTTTGTCTTGTCTTGGAATTATGTAAGATAACTAACTGTAAGTCAGGAAGATTAAAACTTTTTACTTTAAGCTCGAAACAAAATTAGTCCTTCGGTTAGCCCAGTTGGGTTTTATATTGTTTTTGTTTTAGAATATATTCATATTATGCCTTGTGCAAGATTGATTTGTGTGCTTAGGACCTTGTGCAAGTTAATATAGGGGGATGTGGATGTTTACATAAGAATTTAATTGGAAAATGTTGTTGGTTGGATAGTTTTTATTTCATGTTGTTGCAAACCATTAAGAAAAGGATATGGGCTTATTATCCTCTCAGACTTACGAGCATGCTATTTTGACACGTATGTGAAATCAGCGTTTTGCCTGTATGCAAATTTGAGATTTGTGGGAATATATTGCATTATGTTAAAGTGATTTGTTTTTGGCTTAACCGATTTTGCTAAATTTTTCAAAGAATTGGTATTTTATTGAATATCATAAATTGTTCGATCGAGCTTAATTTACAAAAAAATTGGATCCACTTTTCAAAAGTCAAACAAGGGGCTTGTGGGGATTCACTATCTCTAATATCACTCTTGATATTATTACCCATCTTCTCTTCCCATCTCATCTTGAGTTGAGGTTCAAAGAACTTAGGAACTTAGTACTTAGATACTACTGCATCTATTGATTCAGTTTCGAAAATTGTACAGACTTGTACAGTTTTTGATCTTTATTTTTGACATTGGAGATTCTAGGAATTTGTGTTGATTACGGATATTCAGGATTATGTAACCTTATTTACCATTACATGATTTTTTCCAACAGTAGGATACAATTTCTACAATTATACAAAACTAATATAGCGGCAAGTTTTACATTTGGGAAAATATCGAACTCGAGATTTAGATCACACTTGACATTACGATGATAGAGAAAACGAAAAGATAAGTCTGCTTGTGTGTAGGTGGCTCTAACGTTAGGCCGCTTAAGTGAATTGCTTCAAACTTGTTACTTAAGTATTTTAGATCAGCGTTTCCAAAAGTTGTTTGTATCACTCCTCCCTACTACCTAAAATATTAATGCCCACGCCCCCTCGACGTTAAAGCTAAAATGTTATGTTTTGAAATCATAAAATTATGCTTTAATTTTGTTTTATTATGACACCTACGATGTAAAGTCCCTACATAACATTCCATGGACATGGTTTACATAGTGACGCCACAGGTAGGTTGTTTTTTTATAGAGTGTTTTCGGCTGACCTATACATAATCAAATTTAAGAGATGAAATATTTTTTTTCAAAGCATCAAACATCCCTAGATGTGCTTGGCGATGCACGGAGTGCTAACCGAGCACGCGCCCCCATTTGCATGTCTTCGCGCCTCCCTAGTAGGGTGCGCCCCATTTTGAAAATTAATGTTTTCGACAAAGCTTTTTATATCCCAAAAAAATAACGGTACCTGACATACATAGCTTTTGTAGCAAAAAAGGCAAATCTTAATTATCTCCAAAACGGCTCACACGATTTTGATAAAAAAAAATGATGACGCTGTTAGTTGTATAGGTTGTCTAGTTACATTTTGTAAGATTAAAGCCGATGTAGGTAAGATTACCTTGATTCTTAATATAATGAATTGTGGAATACATATGATTCAAGGATTGGTTATATAGGTACTTTCCTACAAATGTATATTTAAATGGATTTGAATTATGAAAATAAGGAGGTAATATGTACCTACCTACATATAAGGAACATAGGTACGTAAATATATATGTATAAATGAAAGTGAATCCTGTATAGGTCGGTAAAAATCGTTTAAAAACTGCCAAAACCATAACTTCAATCGGTTTCTCGAAAAGCCAAGAACATATCCGGGTTTTTATTTTTAGTTTTTTGAAAACATTTTTTTTTTGAAATTTTGGTATGCAGTTTTTTAGAGTTTATTAATATACATATGACTGTAAAATTTAAAGTTATTTTTTTTATTAGTTTTTAAAATATTGATTTTTCAAAAAAAAAAAAATATAAAATTAATTAATAATTAATTAATTATAAAAAAAATGTATTCAATATTTTGATATACCAAATTAGTAGTATACCTAGGTCTTCTCAGATATAAAATTCAACAGAAATCTAATGTACCATTACCGAGAAAGCCAAAAATTAAAAAAACCCGTTATATTCATATCAAATGATAGCTATTACCAACAACAAAATCTCAAGAATTTCTATCAAAATCGTTGGAGCTCTTTTCGCGAAAAATAAGATTTTCCTTCAAGGTCATACGGCAGTCACCGTTATTTTTAGGCCTAAAAATAAAATTTTAATTTCCCTCTGAGGAATGCCAAAATAATCACACATACTAAATTTGAAGGTAATCGCTTACGCCGTTTAGGCTGCAGCTCGTTATACATACAGACGGACAGACTGACAGACAGACATTTTTTGTCGATCACTTTTTTATACGTCTCTATGATCGTAATGTTTGATCATTACAATTTTATTTTTTTACGAATGCATAACTTGCCTTATAGTACCTATAATCGCAAGTGAAAAATTGGTATGAAAATTTTAAATATTTAATAATTTAAATTTAAAAACAGAGTTTCAGAAAAAATCATCCATCCGTTTTCGAAAAATTGAATTTTCAAAAAAAAAAATATTTTTTTTAAATCCAAAAATTTTTTTTCTAAATTTTGAAGTGCAATATTATTTAGAATTGGTATGACATCCTGTATAAAGAATTTGATCGAAATCCGTTGAGCTGATTATAAGACAGTCGAAAATCAATAATGGGTGTATGGTAGGTACCGTTAATAATATAATATGCAACACAAAAATTGGGCAAAATGTAGACCATTGCTAAAGTAGTACACATACTTTTTACTTGCGTTATATCTACATGTATGTACTATAGCCAGTACAGCCAGACGAAATTACGGGACACACTTTTTTGGTGTTCTCCATCATCGTAATGTCAAGTTTGATTAAAATCTCGAGTTCTATTTTTCTCCAAATGCAAAACTTGCAAGTAAAAAATTTTTGGATTTTTGAAAAAAAAATTTCTTTTGAAAATCCAATATTTTGAAAATGGGTGGACGATTTTTTTTATTTAGTTTTTAAATTCATATTAATAAATAAATAAGATTGTCATACTAAATAATTTTTTAGAAAAAAAATTACGAAATTTTGTATATAAAAAATTAAGCAAAAAATATTGAAAACATATTGAACTGTTTTTACTAAAAATCTTGTGATAAAAATGTGATCGACCATAAGAGCAAGTACGTGCGATCCAGTCGTGCATTTTATTTTTATCAAAATCCTTAGAGTCGTTTTCGAAATAACTAAGATGGTAGAAAAATTTGCATGACAAGACCGTTATTTTTGCAGCTAAAACAACTATTCAAAAAAAAGAGTGTGTGTACTTATATGTGTGTACACGCGCCAGAAATATAAATTCTAGCTTGAAACAATTTTTGCTTGCGATTATATGTACTATTAGTCAAGTTACATACATACATATGTATGTATTCGTCAAAAAATTTTTTTCTAGCAATCGAACATGACATTACGATCATAGAGAACACCAAAAAAGTTAGTCCCCCAATTCCGTCTGTCTGTCTGTCCTCGAGATTGCAGCCTAAACGGTTCGGTGGATTTGCTTCCAACTTGGTACATATTGTTTTCTTCAGTAATATGCCCACACTTTTTTTTAATTTTTTTAAGACGACAATAACAGTAGCTCCCATATATTTTTTTTGGCCAAAAACAAAAATTTTATTTGTCTCGAAAACGGCTCCAACGATTTTTATAAAAAAAAATCCGTCCTCAATGAAGGGAAAGGGTACCTTTTGTTAATTTTTTTTTGGAAAAAATTGTTTGTTTTGGTACGTCTAGTAGAACAATTTTTTTGGTTTTCGATTTTCTGGGAAACAGTTAATTTGATTTTTTTTGATATTTTTTACGCAGAAACTCCTAGAAAGTTTAAGCAGTATTGAAAGCTAATTTTTTTTTTTGAAAACTCAAAATTTCGAAAACGACTCAATAGATTTTTTTGAAATTTCGTATTTGGTGGTTTTTTGACATTTTCTTGAATATTTAAAAAAATTATTTTTCTAAAATAAAAAATACCTCCCATCGAAAACTGCTTCAACCAAGAATTTTTATAAAATAATGTGTCTGTTCTTAAATTATTGCAGTTTACTTTCAAGTTTAAAAATATTTGTTTCGCCTACTTATTAACGGTACTTCCCATAGAACCACTTTTCATATTTTCAACTTTCTCAACATTGGATTAACCGATTAAAATAAGTTTTTTTTTAATAAATGCTCCCCAAAATTGTTAATAAAACTGCATATACTCGATTTTTAAAAAATAAATAAAATTTTTTTTTGAAAAATCGATTTTTCAAAAACCAGTCACAGAATTTTTTTGAAATTTGACTTTTATATATACATATATTATTAATATCTTTAAAATGGCGTTTCAAATTTTTTTCTTAAAATTTTTCAAAATTTTATACATACAAAATTATTTTGTCAAAAAACCGCTCCAACGATTTTTGAATTTTTTTTTTGATATATTCTTATTTATCCATGAATTCAAATTGCATCTTTGTTTTCCCTCAAGCTATAACGACTAAGCAATATAAAAATATTTAATTATGTGTATTATACATTTATTGCTACCTTATTATTATTCTCTTTCGTCACTGAATACTACATACAATGTAGGCCCTCATACATTTAATATACATATGTGTCTCTAAAAATCACATTAATCTTAGGTATGCATATTACACATAAATTATCACCTACATTTTTAATTCTCATAACTATATGTTTACAAACTTACGTTCCATCTATTTGTATATGTATGTATTTAGAAACATTTAACTCTCTTAACTTACATAATTCAAATCCATAGCATAGATTTAAATATACATTTGTAGGTAGATACTTAACCTATGTTACTATTCCTTGACTCATCCATTCCTCAATTCATTATACTAAGAATCAAGGTAATCTTACCTACATGCTACATCGGCTTTAAGCCTGCATGGGATAACTCGACTATACCTACCTACTTAATAGCGTCAATGTTTAGCTACGTTTTAAGCTACAAGAGCAAGTTCGTACGATCCAGTCGTGAGTTTTATTTTTATCAAAATCGTTAGAGCCTTTTTCGAGATGATTGAAGTGGTAGAAAAAATTGTATGGCAGGTGCCGTTAGTTTTGGACCTAAAAAACGATTCAGATAGAGGTACTGTCTATAGGGCAAGTTTTACATTTGGAAAAAAAGTCGAACTCGAGATTTTAATCAAACTTGACATTACGTTGATAGAGAACACCAAAAAACTGGGTGCTGCAATTCCGCCTGTCTTTCTGTCTGTACAACGCACTGCAGCCTAAGCGGCTAAAGCAATTTTCTTAAAACTTGGTATTTAAGCGTTTTAGGCGATTGTCTAAAATAGATTTTTTAATCGTTTTTTTTTAGGTCCAAAACTAGTATACCTGCCAAAAGATTTTTTCTACCATCTCAGTTATCTCAAAAACGGCTCGAACGATTTTGATAAGAAAAAGTGTGTGCACAATTTTAGGTATACCTACTCTACATTTTAGTCAATTTTTTTTAAAAATATTTTCTTATTAACATACAGCCATTTTTTTCATTTTGAACTTTCTTATAGCTCAAATTATAAATTTTCGAAAAATATTTTTTTGGACTAAAAGAAAACATTTTTTTAAATTGTGTTTGATTTTTTTTTTCAACTTTTATTTTTAATTTTAGGTATACTATTAAATATTTAAAATTGTTATACCAAGTTTAAAAAAATAGAAAAATGTGTTGTATAAAAAATTAAGTAAAAAACAACTTTAAAAATAGAAACCTTTTGCATACGATGTGATGGAACATAAGAGCAATTTCGTGGGATCAAGTAGTGCATTTTATTTTTAGTAGCTGCGACACAAAATCGCAATTGTGTTGCTACTCAAAATCAATTTTTTTAAACATGTGAAAAAAGGTAGATAGATTAGGGGGGAAACGAATAGTAGATTTTGAGGTTGAATAAAATACAATATATTTAAAACTTTTGTGGTGTCTTTCCTATTTTAAAGGTTACCTAATTGACGTTCACACTGATGTTCCAATGGGTTAATATGTACAAAAGTTAAAAATTTAATTAAAAGACACATATCATCTTACAGTGTGTAAAATTAACCTCTATTGGGTAGTTTTGTTCTATCTATGACTTCTCCTTAACAATGTCTATTGATTGACAAATAGGAAGTGAGTTCTCAAAGCAAAACCTAACTGTTGCAGCTGTCCTAAGACTGTGAATTCGATATGTCTAAGATACACGTCCGTTACAAATTCTACAACTTAAGACCTAGAAACATTGATATCTAAAGGTAAAGAACGTAGGAGGTTTGGAACTTCTTAACAATTCCTCACTGTCATTCTACACTATGTTCCATTTTCCTCTCAAGAATACTTGGACACAATCCGCAATTTTATGATCAACTTTAAAAAAATACAATTGTCGTTGTTAGTATCGATGTACGAGTATATGCATATACATAAATAAATAACCAATGCAGCAAAACGAAAAATTTCTCACGTTCGTTCCACAATAATTCCATTGCTACAACACGAATCCGAACCGAATTGTTATGAGATAATAAATAGAGTCCTAAGGGCTGCAGGGCAATAAAATATTCAAGACCAAGCAATCGCAATGTCTCTCGAATTGTAGTATCACCACGAAGACAAACGGATGGATGAGAGACGCGACATGGGAAATTCGTATATAGACTATGGATGGCAGAAAAAAATGTAAAACGGCCCAATCGTATAATATTTTAAACAACAATCCATTCTGTCTGTCTGTGTCCGCCTACCTAATTTGCATTCCCTGCAAAAATAATAAGCTCCAGGTTACAGATGAAAATATGAAAAGAATTTTTTTTTATTATTTTAAGTTTGTTCGTAGGTACGAAAACGAATATCAAAGAAGTAAAACACTTCGGGCCCAAAGCGCGCGGTCGACCGACCCTTTTGGCCAGGGACGTTTATCATAATATTTTTACCTGCAATTGTAATAAAAAAAAGCAATTTAAAGGAGGAGTTATGGAATTGTAAACAAATTTAGTTCAATATTTCAGAAGAAAAAAAAAAACAAATGGGGAAAACTCAAAAGACTAAATTAAGAAAGCTAACAGAAATCTCGAAAACGACATGGATGAAACATTAATTTCACTGGATTTCTTTATTAATTTTAACTATGCTTAAATATAGGTCAATTTGTTGGGGCAAAATGGACCATGCTCCTTAAGACCACATTTTGGTCACCTAATTTTTCAGTTCCAAAAATAAGTGACTTAATATGCTTGTTGCTGAGAGAGTCCTGTATTCCAAAAAAAAAACGAAAATATTTTTTTTTTTTATAAAACAAGAACAAGATCTTGCGACTCATAATAGACTTTATTTTTTTATATATTCATTTTTTATTTTTTGTACAGTATACGAGCAGGTATAGGTATATCATATGTAAAATTACTTTCGCCATTAAAGCATTACGTGATATCATTAAAATCATATCAAGGATAATTTGAATATTTTTTTTATTGCATTTTATTTGTATGTGTGTCTGCGTTTCCTGTTCAGTGTTATTGGGCGGAGGGGCGTACGCAACGAATTGCTGATAAATGGCCATACAATCAAGGTAATTCTTCTACCTTGATGGAGTTGGTTATTTTATGCACATAAATAGGTATAGTGGTGTGAGAAGACGAAATGAATGGTGGACAATGTGCCTTTGGGCATTGCTAAGAGCCTTTTTTCGCTGAGTTATTAAACGAGGCACTTGTATAGGGATATTTTCGAATAAAGAGAGTGGGTAACATAAAAGCGTACTACAACATGAATACTAAAAGGCGACTTTTCGAATTCCTTGCGGAAATTATAGGTATTCAAATCATACAAAAAATTGTAAGTACACATGGAGCAAAGGATATTTATCTTTGCATGGTCCCGCTGTCGCGCATATTTTATTTTAAAGGATATTTTAATAAAGCAAGGCAACATATAAAATTAAGTCAACATTGAACTTAAAAGATGGATCAGAAACCAGCTAGCTGATCAGTATTCGCGTTGACGGTGCGATTACATGTGTTACCCATTTTTACTTGCGATTATAGGTACTATAAGGCAAGTTATGTATTCGTAAAAAAAATTTTTTTTTTCTAACAATCAAACATGACATTAAGATCCTAAGGAACACCAAAAAAGTAGATCCCCAATTCTGTCTGTCCTCGAGCCTGCAGCCTAAACGGTACGGTAGATTTGCTTCAATTTTTCATTTTTTTTAAGACGACAAATAACAGTAGCTCCCATACAATTTTTTGCCAAAAAACAAACATCTTATTTTTCTCAAAGACGGCTAAAACGATTTTTATAAAAAAATCAGTTCTTTAATGAAGGAAAAGGGTACCTTTTTGGTACCTCCTAGAAAATGTAAACACTTTTGTATACTAAAATTTTTCAAACTAAATTTTTTTTGACCTTTTTATTTAAGTAAATGTTAAGAAAACTTTTAGTGGGCTGTAAGTCAAAATAAGATGTTATGCTGTTTTAATTTTGCGACGTTTAGAGCATGGTTACGCTCATCATCAGGCCTTTAATTCACAAAAAGAAATAAATACAATACATACAAACAATTAGTTAACATTATTTTCAAAGTGTCGTCAACAAAACTTACATAAAAACATTTTGAATATAAGATTAAAATCCCAACAATCTTACACAATAAACTATATGAAGAGACAAACAAATAATAATTGAAAACATTGAAAACGTTAACAAAATTTTTTAAATTTAAAATTATTGGTCATGTATTAACACTTCACACACAAAAATTACTTTATCTTAATTACTACCAACAATCGGTCTTTTTATCAGTTGGCTTTAGATGTTGCTAAGCCCTTCATAATTAGATCGTCGTCGGTTTGATAGCATTCTTGTTATTCTTTATGTGCAGCATCTCCAGCAATATTCTTTTTGAATATTGTTGCTTCGTTTGCAGAACCACGGGATTCTCCAAATCTGGTCTATGTTCTCCTTGTAAGCAATGGAGAGCAAGAGCAGTTTTTTGTGCAGCTCCATTGTTCAAATCAATACAAATTTGTGCGTTCTTAAATTAGTACAGTTCACTTTTAAGTATAAAAATATTCCTTTTTGCGTACTTATTAACGGTACTTCCCATAGAACCACTTTTCATATTGCTCAATTTTGGATGAACCGATTAAAATAATTTTTTTTATAAAAAATACTGCCTAAAATTGTTAATAAAACTGCATACTCAAATTTTCAAAAAAAGTTTTTCGATTTTTAAAAAAATAAATACAATTTTTTCTTTTGAAATGATTTATCAAAAACCAGTCCCAGATTTTTTTTTAAATTTGAATTTTAGATGTATATTAATAATATATTTAAAATGGCGTTTCAAATTTTTTTTTCTAAAAATGTTTTCAAAATTTTATACTTAAAAAAATTAATTTATTAAAAACCGCTCCAACGATTTTTGAATTTTTTTTGATATATTCTTATTTATCCATGAATTCAAATTGCATCTTTGTTTTCGTCCAAACTATAACGACTAAGCAACATAAAAACATTTAATTATGTGTATTATCCATTATTTTCTATATCTTTATTATTATTCCATTTTTACGAATTTTTGTGTACGTCACTGAATACAGAATCTTATGTATGCATATTGCACCTTTATTATGAAGTTGTATGTAATTATATAGCTACCTACCCACCTTCATTTTCATAATTATGTGTACATGTTTACATACTTAGGTTCCATCAATATGTATATATATGTAGATACATTTTACCCTCCTAACTTGCATAATTAAAATCCATAACTTAGATTTAAACATACATTTGAAGAAAGCTACCTACATAACTATTCCTTGAGTCATCCATTCCACAATTCATTGTACTAAGAATCAAGGTAATCTTACATACATAGGCTTTAAACCTGCATAGGATAACTACACTTAACTAACTTAACCTCAATGGTTTATTACATTAAAGTTGTTAGCTACAAGAGCAAGTTCGTGCGATCCAGTCGTGCATTTTATTTATTTATAATTTTCATTTTTATAATTTGGGGTCTTGGACTTAAGGGTATCCAATAGTTGCAATTTAAGAGGCTATACGTATGCACATTGGTTTTGAAAATTTTGAATATTAAAAAGAAGTATTTTACGGCTAAAGATAGAATATGTGTACTTTACAGTAGAAGTAGCCATTCACGATGCGACGGTCGTACGGATGGTCGCACCAATCGTCGTATCATATGTCGCAAGTACCCATATACGTTGTTACTGAGTCCGGCGGATCTGGCGTTGATGAATCTACCAAGAATTTATATCATTCATTGAAACACATCTTAAATACGTAAAGTTGTGTGTGTATGTGTCGTAAGCATTCACATTTTACAGTACAACCCATTGGTCGTGTCGCAAGGTACGTAGAAAATTTCAACGGATCATGCCACCGACTATTGTCGTGTAATACGATTTGCGGCCAGCCCATTCACAGTAGAACTTGCCGTATTCGACCAAGATTTTTCCGACCATCCGTACGGCTGAATGCCTACCTTAAGTCTGCAGTTGGACTTAAAAGTAATAGTGCAAGTATTGTATTTACAGTTGAATAGTTCTGGATGAGGAATATTACTGGCTATTTCGCTAGAAGGATTTGTATGGTCGCTCTATCTGTTTGGTTTTTGGAATCTGCTTAAGCGACAGGTCATTAAATTCCACACAATCTTCCTTGTTGGCAAATGCTGGCAAGATCAGAATTTAATGATTATGACTAGGTGGCAGTAACAGTAAATTAACGTAATGGATAATTATAAGTTCCAGATACGGGATTGTAAGAAAGAGTTGCGGACACAATACGCAGCCCTGAGGTACCCAGTATTTTTCAATTCAATTCAATATTTTTTTAAATTCTCTGTATAGTTAGTAATTTAAAAAATTATTATTCATTTCATTTCATATATATGGCTCTATACAGTGTGAAAATAATTCATTTAGTAGTACAGGTAATATTGCAAATACATAACTATTGTGTTAGCAACTTTAAGTAAAAAATAAATAAATAAAACACTTATAATTAAATAAAATTAAATTAATTAGTGTGATGTTGAAATGTTTCCTTTTACATAATTAAAGACGGTTGTCAAAAACTGGATCTGTTCAATTTTACTTCTAACTGAAACGGGAAGGCTATTCCATATTCTTATTGAGTGAATGAAGAATTGACGTCTCTATCTCTATCTCTCTCAAGCAAAAATAAAAACTTGGTCTAATTGTTACTCCGCGACTTGAGTGTGGAAGAGTTATTTTACTGTTTGAATAATGTGGGCAATTATTTTTTATTTTTACGACGAAGACTATGCATTTATCTTGGAGGAAACAATACAAGTCACATCCAAGTATGTGGGGCGTGCATGCTGACACGTGACCGTAACTTCGGGGATTATAAACGAATCGGGTCACAGAGTTGAGTGCGAGTTTCAGATTTCGAAAAGAACAAGGGTTAAGATCTGCAGTTATTTCACATCCATAACTTATTATAGTAACATTCAAACTTTTGCTAGGTAAGAAGTCACGAGAAATTGATAAAGATTTCAGCGACGCATAAGTCTTTGCACAAGTTGCATTTATATGATCAGCGCAAGTCAGACCGCTGTTGAAAACTACGGCTAAATTATTTATTTTATTGACCATTTTGATACGAGTTTTCTAAAAAAAATTAGTGGAAACTCGTCAGAGCTTGGAAGGTACCTACCAATGGGAATATATTTGGTTTTATTGGGGTTTAATAACAACCTATTTTGACAAGACCATATGCGACAGCATCGTCGATTGAATTGGAGTGGAAACTCAAATATAGCTGAACGTCATCTGCGTAGATATGATGATTGAAAAACCTTTGTAAAATCATTAATGAAAAGGGAGAACAGCAAAGGGCCAAGAATAGAACCCTGTGGCACACTTCTTTTTACAGAAAGGAACGGTGACAATTTTCTGTGATATAAAACAGCTTGAAAATGATTGTTTGGATAACTGTTAATAACATTGATGGATTGATTTGCTAAGTTGAATTGTGTAGACAATTTGTGGCAGAGATTGTTGGGTTCAAACAAATCAAATGCTTTTGAGAAGTCTAAGAGGGTGAGAAGAGATAACTTTTTTTCATCCATAGCAAGACGTATATATCATCAGTAACTTTCAATGGCCGTATAACACAGCTATATTTTATTCTAAAGCCTGACTGTTTCTGATCAATGAGGTTCAATTTGTTTACTTACAACAGATTTAAAAGCTTAGAGAGGAAGGGTATAATAGCTTTCGGCCTGAATTCTTTGTGGTTCCTTGAGCCCTTAGGAATAGGAATTATTTTCGCTTGTTTCCATTCAGTTAGGAAAGTAGAAGTAGTAAGGATTGAGTTGAAAAATTATTAAATTCACAAGTAATAAAAAAATAGCTAGTTAGTGACATCTTATATATTAATAAATAATTGATATGATGCTTGTGTACCAAGTATATTGTAAAAGAATGAAAAATGGAATTAACTATTATTTTTGTTTTTAATTTTTGTAACTAATATTAATGTATATAGCGTAACAAATTTTCGATTTCACCGTGGTCCAAGTCGAGGAGCCACTGTTTTAAGCGTTTTCCATCCGAATTTCAAGAGGAAGTGTATTAAAGAGCTTATATGAAACGATTTAGTTAATTTTTTTCAAAGATGTAGTGCGAAAGTTAAGAATATTTACCATGAGCCTGAAGTTGCTTCGATGGTTTCGAAAATCTGATAACGGGCTTTGCTGATAACCGCCTATCAACAAAACGGTTCTTATGGTTGATTTTTGAATTACTAAAATCTGTAGAAGTTTACTAAGGTATGATCGGGGTGGCCGTGGCGCGATAGTTGTGTGTTCGCCTGTCAACCTCACGGTCACAGTTTCGATTCCTGCCGTAGTCCATGTCTTCTAATTTTTCCGTTAAAAACCAATTCTAAAAAAATAAATGTCATACAATGAGTTGCTGGTTTACTCATTACATGCTGTTTAGGCATAGAACTAACAACATGTGATTGAGTAAAACCTGTATACTGATAAAATATGACAAAGAATAAAAAAATTAATGCGAATTATAAGGGACATCGATAAAAAAGACATGGAAATTTCTCCGCATTAGTTCAGCCGCCATCCCTGGATATAAAATCTGAGACATTAACCACCTACAGCCTCCGAATATTGCGCCACACATCTTTCCTATCATACTTTCTCTTCCTTAACCTCACCCTCACGCTCGCGTTGTGTTGAAACATTTAAAGGGTATTCATAATTCCTTGAGCGCGTTAGATTATAAAAAAACAAGTGATGTAAATCTACAGTTTTAAGCATAAATTCCTAAATTCTGAAGATGTTAACACCAGTTCAAATTATGATAAATTGCAATGCCGAGGTATCGAAAGCTTTCTACAGCTTCAATTTTTAAACAACTAGCGCTACAGTCGGTGTTACTAGTGAATGATTGGGTGCAGTTTACAATACACTTATTATTGTTCGACTATATGTGTATCTGGAAATTATTTGAATGAAATATTATATCTAAATCTGGAGATTTATGTCCCGAAAGGCTGAAATACCTGACCCTCGTTTTATTACTGACAATAAGCTGATGATCTGCGAACCAGCAACTTAACAAGAAAACGTCGGAATTTAAATCTGCTGTTAAGTCAAGTGGATTAGATGTACAGAAAGCCATTTCCAGGTCTTCCGCAAATGCTCGAATGTAACCAGCAAGAGGAAGAGTAAATTATGAATTTTGATTACCCAGAATAAAACAAAATATGACCAAGCGCAGACCCTTGAGCTACACCTAGATTGCTGATTTTCGTACTACTTAATACTTTAATAACTTTAAACTAAACAAAATTATAAAAACCAGCTTATCCAGAAGGCTGTTATGATTAACAGAAAAGAATAAAACTCAAATCATAATATATTTTTGTTTTTGTTTTTTGTTTTTGTTTTTGTTTTTGTTTTTGTTTTTGTTTTTGTTTTTGTTTTTGTTTTTGTTTTTGTTTTTGTTTTTGTTTTTGTTTTTGTTTTTGTTTTTGTTTTTGTTTTTGTTTTTGTTTTTGTTTTTGTTTTTGTTTTTGTTTTTGTTTTTGTTTTTGTTTTTGTGGAATAAAGCCAAATTGAAGATTTTTATGACCTGTAGTCCAAAATGCGTTTCGCCCAGGTACGATAGTTCAGCTTATCGGTTAGATGCTATCGTACCCTTCTAAGACACAATGTTATGATTAACAATATCAACAGCCTTCATATTACCGACGAAAAGTCTCGCACAGCAATTTCTGTCATATATACCCTTTTGCAAAATACAGCGAGAGTGTAAAAGAGAATCTTCTATTGATAGCCCCGCTCTGCAACCAAACTGCATAGGGCTGAAGACATTTTTTTTTCATTTAAAAATTTAATATTATTATGATGATGGATTAAAAAAATTGAAATTGAAAACAACAACCAAATTGGTAATGGGTAAACAATGGGATAATAACAGGATATTTTAGTGCATCAGGAAAAACACCGAACATAATGCTGAAGTTAAGAGATGAAGCCAGAATATCCCTTATGTTAGGCCCAATGAGTTTTAAGGAGGGTTTGAAGTTTGAATTTTTCAGAGTGTTTTTCAGTAACTCTAGATATGTGATTGGTTCGAAAAGATACTGTTTCTGCTGGCCTCTTCTGTAAGTAATTCATCACTTACATAAGTTATTATATGTTGGAAGATTAATGGTGTTTTGGCTGATAGTGGCAAAGTAGTTGCCAAATTCAATGGCTACAGCTTCAGAATTTAAAAAAAAAGTTACCACTTCTTAACATGATTGTATCTGACCTGGTGGGCATGCTACCATAGATTTAATAACTTTCCATATATTTTTGTTTGATTCCCTTGTTTAGTGTTTATTTTTAATTAAAAAAAACTATCCCGAACGTTTTTCAGAAATAAATTATAATTACAGGCAAATGAACAAATGCTTCAAGATTACCCATTAACAAATCGAAATTTTGATGCAGCTGCGAATATTTTGATAACCAATAAAAAAAAACACATTTATATTATATGTCAGTCCGAAACATCCGAACATTATATTGATCGGTCCGAAAGCTAATTTTTAACCTAATGCACAATGGATTCAATATCGTTGATTCCTTTGAAATATCAAGCTTAATGATGTTACTTTCTCCAAAAATCAATCAAAACTTCTTGGGATATGTTTGTCAGTTATGCAATCAGATTACTGGTGGATATATTGCGAATTCAGCTTCTATAAGGTTTCGGTAAGGTCTTATCGAGATCCCAAATAACTACTAAGAGAACAGGGTATTCCCATCTACATTGATGGGTCAAAAATGGATAAATATATAGAGAGTACGGGCTGGTTCGTAAATGAATTTGTCTTCATTCAACATGAGAGCTTAGGAACACCACTGCATAAAAGTGAATCACAATGGACCAATAGGTACCCGTGTGTGTATGCAACAGCTTCCGAGCTGTCTACACCCCTCCTAACCTAACCTAAGCTATGTAAAAGGTAACGAAGGGTTAAAGGTGCAATTGGACGACAGTTAGAGAATAAAGAAGATTATCCTCCTTTGAAGAAAAAGCTGGACAATAATGTTATTTTCATGCTTTCGGAAGGAAAATAGGGAAGTAGAGTAGATGGAAAAGCTTACTCCATGATTTTGCTAGCGGCGAAGCTCTTCACTACAGAAGGATCGATATTATCCAAGTCATCGAATTTGTACATATTTATAGGTCCTTCAGGATAAAATTCTTCATATGAAATCATTTGCACTCTCAACTGCCAGATGACACTTTCATAGAATTAACAGCGAAATGCTCTGCAAGCAAATTATCTTTCTCAAGTGTGATCTGACATTCTCCAAATATTGTTTGCCTTTATTTTCTTATGAAAAGTGCTACATGTTTATTGCGTGTGTCTAGTGCGTAGTTTTGATGCGGGTCAAAAAGTGAGTGTAGTAATATGACACAAGATATGTGTTTGCTTCCGTCATCGATTTCGATATGCAAAAGTTAAAAAGAAAATCGAAATTATCATAATGTACTTATCTAATAGATAAATTAATTTACGGTTTTGAAAAACAACAATTCTCATACAGAAGACAAATAGTATTAATTGGCGCCCAATGTGGAACCGCATCGTTTCATGTTTCATTCTTCTAGAATAGTCAACGGCCTTTTGAACCTTATGAAAGTATCAAGCATCATTGTGAGTGGTTAGTACTTCTCCATCCAAGTACACCGTCCAAAACCAACCTCGAGGTGTTTGAATGTGTTTCTTCTGTTATTTGTTCTTTCTACTCTCTTTGTTGTATTAATTTTTACTTGTGATTATAGGTACTATAAGGCAAGTTATGCATTCGTAAAAAAACTTTCATTATATACATGTATGTACTTGTACATATTTACATGATTACCCTCCTAATTTACATAATTAAAATCCATTTAAATATACATTTGTAGGTAGGTACCTATGTAACTATTCCTTGAATCATGCATTTGACAATTCATTATACTAAGAATCAAGGTAATATTACCTACATGGGTTTTAAATCTGCATAGGATAACTGTATAGACTAGCTACCTAAAGTTGTTAGCTACAAGAGCAAGTTTGTACGATCCAGTCGTGCATTTTATTTGTAATGTTTAAGCCTTAATTTGATAGTGGAGATTTTTTGACGTTTTTCTTATTATAAATTAAATATTTTATTTTTAACAACTTAAAACACAAATTATTTTTTTTTTTTTTTTTTTTTTTGTTTAAGCCGATTGTGTCAGGTACTCATTGCTTCAGTGTTTCTATTTCGTAGATTTAGCTATATGGAGTACTGTGAAATGTAATGTAGTTCTTCTAGATTTCGCCAAAGTCATGATCACACTTTGATTTCATAAAACTATTTGTCGGATAAAGCCAATTTTAAATTTAAAAAACTGCGCTTTAAAAAAAACACCCTTTATAGTATTCATTTTTAATAATTATTAATTTTAAGAAATTTGACGACCAAATTCCAATGTTAATCAAATATAGCTCAAAGCCTATATACGAAAAGTGGGTTAAGATCTTAATCCATTTAATTTTTGAATCCTTAAATGCGGCCGCAATACATACTCGTATTACCAATTAAATTACTATTTATCTGGTTTAAGCAAAGCAAATTAATTGAGGCCAGTTTGCCATTATATCACGTGAATATACATACATACATATAAAAATACCTTCTTGTATATGATAAACTCGTAATCTGTAGATCTCGATTACATATCTACTGCACTATCGCGCGCAGTTTATACTCATTATACCATTTACCTGACAATATTATAGTTGGGTCAATTTTAAGTGGATGTTTTCCCGACATTAATGTAATCCCATTGTTGGCTTCTGTGTAGTTACATATACTTATAAAGTCAAACATCCATAACGTATCCTACACCCGCATACAAACAATCACCAATCACCTTTACGTTCTTATACGAACTGCAAGGATAGCAATAATCGGCCATGATATTACGCTGCCATAATGACGGAGACGGAGATTACATAATTAATATTCGCAAGCATAAATTGCATATTACGTAGTTCAATTGTATTAATATTGCACTTTAGTTCTCCCCCGAGTATGTATGTATGTGTTTTATGCAAATCAAATTATGTATAGGAAGGAGGATAAGAAATTCTTCCATTTCATATTCACACAACTTCGAGTGTATAATTATTTTAAGAACATTCTGGGAAAAGTGGTTTTGGATAGATGGCTTTTGTCGCAATTGAACACGCGTCCAAGCCACAATAAGTACTTTACTCACGAAACTTCACCGCAGGAGTAACTGAGCTGCAAGTTTATGAATTTAGTGATGACACTTTTTCGAAAAAGTTTTTTTAATGTATAATATTTTTTTAATGTTCTTCAATTTTAAGATAAACTAGAAGGATATATTAAATTATGTCAATTTCTCTTTTGTATCATTCTCAAGGATATTTCCTGGAAAAAATTTAGTTAAGTCCAGCAAATAAATAAAATAAATTATAAACAAAATGGTAGTCCTGCTAACTAAGAAGTGATTCGAATCCCAAACTCAGCAGCATTAATTTTCATTCCTCCAGTTTAACTCAATTCCAACAGGGGGTTATAATGAGTTTGTGTCTACTGTCATCAATTGTCCTAACAAATATTCTTTCCTACCATTTTAATAATTTATTTCTAACTGGTGACGTGCAATTCAGATAACATTTAAAAGACCTTAAGTCTTACCAGGCATATATTTAAATTAAAAACAAAAAATCGAATAAGAGAATCAAAGCGGCAATCAAAACATTTATTCCATTCAAATATTGCAGAAAATGACATCACTGGAAATTTGTAGAATAAACTAAACGATCAAATACAGCCTTTTCAATGATTTACTTGGAGATTCTGTAAAAAAAATTAAGAAATATCTAAATTAAAATTTAAAAAAATACAAATAAAGTGGCATCACTGATTTTAATAAAATGAAACCCTTACAAAAAATTGAAGTCCTACCTCTGGCTAGGAAGTGCTCTGATGTAGATCCTTCACATGAAATTTCCACTCCTATTAGAATATATGAATAGTGAAGAAAAATCGCCTAGAAGGCAATAACCGCAGGACACTCGAAAGCTATTTGCCGTGGTGACAGACAGGCATCGATTTTAGCTTGACTCTTTGATGGGTTTTCTCTGTTGTCATCATGATTTTAGTTGTCGTGATATTTTTTTTTTTATATTTTTTCTTCCTCTTTGGTTTGTGATGTAACATTATGACGGGTCGGTCATGTCGTTATTTGGCACAGTCTTCTTGTTCCCTATGGCAACTTATATTTCACTTTAATTGTGGAAACGTTAGAGAGAGAGAGGTCAAGTTGAGATCATAGAAATTATCAACGCAATTTCCTTCATTTATCTGAATTACATGTCATACACGAACGCCACAAATAACACAACCACTATTAAGGACACTGCTCTTCGGGTTTTGGTATAACGAAGTAGATATGATTGAGCGCCATTATTCCTGGAGCAATGAATGGACGAATAGGTACGTAGCTGGAGGTGTGGGTGGTGGGCTTGCTAGAACTTGCTTTCCAAAGATTATGTGGTCCTGGCAAAAGTGTCTGAGAAAGAAAGAGAAAGAGAAGGGAAGAGAAACGTTTAACGATTGTCACGGGCATTCGATATGGTCCTTGGCTACCATTAGCACGATATTGTCTCCGTACGGATTGCCATCTCTCCTTCCATCTTGTCTACCTATACCATCTCGAAACGATATTCTCTCCAAACTGTGTTGTGCAGGTCCTTGAACACTCTGATTGTGTTTATTGTTCAAACAAGGAATCAGTGATTTTATTCTTCCATCTATTCTTTGAGATTTCATATTTTCTGTTTTTATTTTTCGTTCTATATTCAATCTCGTTGCCTGTGTTTGATATTATATTTGTTCCTCATTTTTTTCTCTTCGTTCTTATGACTCTTATCTCTTGGCGCTTTAAATTCAAATGCAATCAGGAAAAATGAGTTATTGTTGTTTTTCATGTTTTGTGTGGTTATATGGGTTTGGTTGTATGACGTAGTATATGTGCTTATTGTGTACTACTATCTCTTCCGTTCGGGTGAAGGATGCTCTAGGAAATTACCTTTGTTATGATAGACGTTCTGTCATCTGTTTGGAGATTACGATAAGATTCTTCTTCAAATTTGCAATACTTCCCCTGGTAGGTACTTTTTTTTGCTCTTTGGTAAAAATATATAAAACATGCATTTAGTTTGATCCTTTTTTGTTGTTGTAATTCGATTTGAAATGTATGAATATTTGAAAATGATAGTCTAAAAAGTTATTCAAGTTTGAATAATTTGAACATTAAAATGAGATTGTCAGCGCAATAGTTGAATGCAATCATTTCATTTGAAAAATAAGAGCTACCACAACTCTTCTACTGAAGGTATTCAACTCCGCCCCTAAAATCTGAAATTTCAGATTGAAAAAAATGTATGTTCGGTTAAATAAATTTTGTTAAAATATCCCAGGAATGATTTGCGCCTACTTTTTGTTTTCTAAATAATTTAGGCCTTGAGGTCGTTATCCTCAAAAAAAATATCGTCCGCAGTTTACGCCTATTTATAAGTTCCCACACAAGTATTAAAGTAATTTCATAGATTTCCTTTTCCCCATAGCATTTGCTTCCGCCTGAAAAATGCTAATTGACTGTCACATCGATAACAATTTTTTTGGTTCTAGATCCAAAGACTCCTGACTCTGATTTGAAAATATAGTTTATTTCTTCTTCGGTTCACTCTGGGAGCTTAACTTATTTGCGAAGTATATGTCAAAGTTATATTTTGTGGCCACGCTTTCTCTTGGAATGTCAAGCCTAACTCAACTATTATTTCAGCTTAGATAAGCCTTTAATAATCCATTTTTACTTTGATAAGACCTTACGGAAAATATTATACAAGCTGAAATGTTAGTAGAGAAGGAGATAAGTAGACCTGGATATAGAGTCCATCTTACTCTCAGCCCCATCTCTTATTTAAAAGTAGCATAATTGTGCTTTTGACCAGGTGAAAGAAAATCTTCATTGTTGCTGTTCGGCAAGTTTTCATTGCTTAAATAATGCATACTTATGTACATTCGAGTATTTATGAGCCTTATATAATTACCAAATGCCAGACGAAGAGTATAGCTCGTCCTGAAAAAGTGCTTTATTGTTATTATTTTCCGGTAAACAAATTCCCGGTTCCTCCGATCTTGTCGACGGTTGGCAATGTTCCTCCGCGACCTATTGCACAACCGATTTGTCACTTTCCTGATTACGAAAGCCACAACTGGTTAAGTTCAGAGTAGAATATTATTTCTGGATTTTTCAGTCAACTTATAGTTCACACTTAGTCTTAACAAAAATGAATATATGAGAGCTTAGGAGAACACCATAAAATCTATTTCTGCCATAGAACTACTTATTAACAATCCCGAGTATGTGTTAGTGCTTTATATTTTGATGAGCTAAGGAAAGTGGAAGCCCTTTTTGAAGTATTAATTTGGTAACATATGCTATCTCAGATTGTCATTTTATTAACATTAAGGGACTATAACACAGAACAACAAGTCAAATAACTAGTTGTCAATTACTGTTGTTCAACTATGTTTCTTCAATAAGTCAACATCATTTCTGTAACTCAATAAAAACCGTAACAATTGTCAATAGAAAAATTTCCTTTTACTTGTTGAATCAGTTGAACAAGTAAATCTACCAAGGTGAGCATTAAAATTCCGAAGAAAAAATAATAAGTATTTATTGCATAAATGTGACTTCTTTGATACATCGACAAACTGTCGTTTTGTCAATACCACGAACATCTCCTACAACATGGTATTTAGTTCCAGTTCCAAACCAATGTAAGGCGATCAATATTTTCTAACTTACACTTAGTGCCTTATTTTAATTAGTGTGGGAGCGTAATTTGTGGGAGAGATTTTCGGTAAGATGGTCAATAACTTGTACTGCAGAGGAAAATTTTCAATAAACACATGTGGTTCTATTTCAAAGTTTGTTCTTTGCTTAACCACTTTTGCTTGTTTTAGGCTCTCACTATCGCTGTCCGCTTGAGAATTATTAAAAACATTTTTTTTTTCACAAAATTCTAGGCCACTGAATAAATTTTGAATATCCGTCCGATCATTTAATTTACACTACTGCAAGTGTTTATTTCTAACTTCTTGACCTTGCTGAACTATATGCCTGTAAGACCTAAGGTCTTTCAAATGCAACCTGAATTGCACGGCACTAGCTTGGCACAGTGGATTTGAGAACCAGGTATTGACTGTCTTATTTTAAACCAACCATGGGTGGCACCCAATTAAAATTTGAGGTAAAGAAAAGAATGCGCCTAGCGTGGGGAACGAACCCACACGTCCTAATTAGCAATCAGCCACTTTATCCACTGCGCCATTGCCACCCAAGTCAAACTCAAAACGTATCTACCATAAATTAAAACGCAACGATTATTTTGTATGATTCTTAGAACAATTGTCTTGTGATAGTTTATTTTTCAATTGTTTAATATTATTTTATTTTATTTTATTTTATTTTATTTTATTTTATTTTATTTTATTTTATTTTATTTTATTTTATTTTATTTTATTTTATTTTATTTTATTTTATTTTATTTTATTTTAATTTATTTTATTTTATTTTATTTTATTTTATTTTATTTTATTTTATTTTATTTTATTTTATTTTATTTTATTTTATTTTATTTTATTTTATTTTATTTTATTTTGTTTTATTTTATTTTATTTGATTTTATTTTATTTTATTTTATTTTATTTTATTTTATTTTATTTTATTTTATTTTATTTTATTTTATTTTATTTTATTTTATTTTATATTTCATTTAATGTTTTGTTAAAGTTCATAAAATAATTCAGTTCCCAAAAGTTTTCTTTTTAATAAAAAAGAAATTTATATGAAAGCATTTATCTCAACGACCATAAAAAGGGAAGACAGATTCGTGTCTAATAGGTTTTTTTTTGTGAAAATTCGATGATGTCAAGACAAATTATCTATACCGGATGCTGTTTTGTTTTGTTTTCCCAATGACAATAGTAGCTAGTTGCCATTTGTTAGATACTCAGGAGATAATAGATAGTAGCAATTCATTAAGTGCTTTATTGCCTACTCATAGGTAATTTAGTGAAGTTCCTTAAGGAACTCCCATGACCAATCAATCTTTTATAAATAAGCAAATGAAATGAATAGAATGAGGATATCCGACCACACTATAGGCAATTGGACAGGAATAGGCCAACATATACAAATAAATGATAAAGCTTATAAACAAAATATCTACCTCCCATTTAGAGTTTTATCTTTCATACTCGTAGTCTTTTGGAATTATGGGTTGTACATAACTTGGTTGTACTTACATTCCAAAAAAAAAGATCGATAGCATGCTTAAACATTTATAAGCCAATCAATCCCAATCGGGGTCAAGGCTTTTTGGTTATTCTATTCCCATGGTGTATATATATACATTTAGATTGACAATATAGATTGATAGACCTCTTAACTTGATTTCTAAATAAGTTTATGGCGTGATTTATGTTCTACGCATTTGAATTTTTAGCAAAGTGTATCCTGTCAATGGATTTATGTAAAAAAACACGAAAAAAAAGAAAAAAGAACAGTAATGATAAAATAATCTTTTCAAATTTAGCTAAAGGTTAAAGGCTAACAGACAGTCATGGTGGTTCCTTATAAGGATATCCTTTTGATCACCCAAATTGTATTTGAATCAAGTTTGGTTTTGAAAATAAACAGATAACCACGAGCATTTAATATTTTTTTAAAGTCATTTTTAAACTTTGAAGGACAAATTAGTGTTTAATAATAGTAGTCTTCCAAATGATCAGCAAAAATATAGGATGGTAGGTTTTACAATCTCAAAGTCCATCTTTACTTTCTTTTGATAAAAATTAAAAAAAATACAATTAATATGTAAGAGGATGATATCATACAAAAAAAAACAGAATACAAAACAAAAATCTATTTCTGGCTTTCTGTGAAGTATATAGATTTATTCGTTTTACGGACTTTAAGAATAATTTTGCATACCCATTGGGATGTTTCGACATTGAAAGAAAGCCAATGCGTCCGGCATCTCCTATTAAATTCCATTTTCTTAGTTAACGTATCTCACGCGTTGTGCTTACAAATGCAAGAGTAGTTACAACTCCTTGTGTGTGTGGTATGCTTAATGAAATAACAAAAAAAAAAAAAAACGTTGAGTCTCTGTGAAAGCCGTTGTGCGCAGGTGAAAGTCGTTGAGTGGCAGCGAAAGAAGTTTTTTTTTTTTATAATCTACACGAGCTCCAGGGATTGTACTACCCTTTAAATGTTTCAACACAGCGCGGGCGTGAGGATAAGGAAGAGAAGGAATGATAAGAAAGATGTGTGGCGCGATGTTCTGAGACTGTAGGTGGTTGTTGTCTCAGATTTTATCTCCAGGGATGGCGGCAGAACTAATGCGGAGAAATTTCCGTGTCTTATTTATCTATGTCCCTTATGATTCATATTTCATCAGTATACTAGTTTTACTCAGTTAAATGTTGTTAGTTCTATGCCTAAACAGCATGTATTGAGTAAACCAGCAAATTATTGTATGACGTTTTATTTTTTATAATTGGTTTTTAATGGAAAAATAAGAGGACATATACTACGGCAGGGATCGAACCTGTGACCATGAGATTGACATGCGAACACACAGTTATCGCGCCACGGCCAACCCCTGAAAGAAGTTGAGAATATACTTAGAATTGGCGCCCAATGCGGGCTAGATTAGTTAAAGTTGCTTGTCGTACAAGCGAACCTTATATCACAGTTGAAGATTATATAATTTATATCTTTGTCAAAACAAAAAAATGAAAAGATAATTAAATAATAAATGGAATGGTGCCCAACGTTGGGTACTTTACGATTTCCAGAGTCGATCATCAAATTGCTTTGTTTTTTTTTTTGTATCAGTGCTCATTTACTTTTTGCAAGCGAGCAGGTACTATAGGGCAAGTTTTGCATTCGGAAAAAATCCAACTCGAGATTTAATTCAAACTCAACATTGCGATGATAGGGAAAGCGAAAAAGCGGGTCCGGCAATTTCGTCTTTCTGTCTGACTATAGTTTATAGCAATAGGAGATCGGCTCGATTTGGTCCAAAAAATAACGGTTACTGGGTACAATATACAGTAGTAAAATTGTTAATCTTAATTACCTCGAAAACCGCTCTTGCGATTTTGATTTAAAACAAATCAGTGAACTATGTTTGGTTTGATTTAAAAAAAAATGTTTACATAAAAGGTTATTAACGATATTTGTCATAGAACCGTTGTTTTGAATTTCAACTCTTTTTGATCTAGATTTTATACAAGATAATACTGTTAGTACATTTTCGAAAAATATTTGTTGGGAATTAAAAAAAAAATTAAATTGTTAAATACTTTAAATTGAAAGACCAACAGTTTTTTTTAGAAAAATATTAAAGAATTTCTGTTTATAAAAAAAGTAAAATAAATAAACAACGATCTTAAGATAAATGTAGGTAGTTGTTTCTACGAGTACTAAGAATCTTGTTCAAACGTCGTAATCGAACATAAGGGCAATTATGAAATCCTTGTCTAGCCTTAAGTTAGTTATAAGTTATTGGAAAATAAAAATATTAAAAGTTGATGTCCCTGTTATTCTAATTGGCGCCCAACGTGGGGTCTGTAATGATATAGTTTTCTATATGCTATACCAGAGAAGAAAATAAAAAACTATTTGCATTTTAAATAGTGATGTCAAAATTAATCTACTTTTGGAGCGGTAAAAATGATATTTCAAATTAAGTAAACCTAGAAGAGATTATCGTTCAGTGAAAGCGTAGTATAGTATAAAAGTCATTAACAGCATTAGGTGTGCCAATAAGTTCATAAAAATAAGACAAGGAAAACTTTTTTCGGCATACAATTATTTTATTTTTCCATAGTTTCCTATTAGCTTGATAAATTCCATCCAACATTTCTCCAATAAGATCATCAACTTTTCCAAAAAATACGACATCTGGAGTCACTTAAAATAAGCGTTCGTTTCAGCGCTGACCTCTCTATTCGAACTAATGGGCGGGTGGATCGTCCTGATGAAAAAGAAAATTTGTCTGCGCTAAATGTGTTTTTGTCTGAAACATCGGGAACATCGCTAAAGATACCAAGGAAGTTGTCAATCGAATGAGTTTGTTGTCGATTGTGAGCCAAAGCAGCACCCATCTTGCGGAAAGCTTTTTCATGTCCAAAAAAATATTTATGTAAAATCGAAATCACTGAGCCTCTTCAAGCTCGCGCTCTCCGATCGCCGCCATTATCAAACCATGGATTTTGTCGACAATTTCTAATGTGGTGACATCAATTGGGTGACTAGAATGTTGGACGCCACATGTGCTTGATCGACCGCACCGAAATAGAGTAAACCAGTAAGGAATGATTCCAATTGATGGTGAAGAGTCCCCATAATATTTTTCAAGCCGCAAGAAATAGTGTTGAATGAGCCCTCGAAAAGGCTCGTAGGAGCCTATATAAAATGGCTGCCGCAACAAAACTATTTGACAGATCTCTCTGAAAATTTGGCTGCGTTATTTTGAAAGATGATTCCTGACAAAAAAAAAAAAAATAAATATTAAGGTGACGGCACAATTTGTGTTAATTTTCATTAACTTATTGACTCACCTTCACTATGAATTTTCTGTCATGATTCTATGGATTTTAATCCGAGTAATTAGCATTTTTTATCCTTGTACCCTGGCAAAAACCCCAACGCATTCATATATATCATTATATATATTATTACAAAATTAATGGAATGTTTCGTTTGAGGAATTTCTTAGAAATCAGGACAAGTCATTTAAATCAGTTGAAACACATTTTTCCATTTCTGAGGTTTTTCATTTCAGTTTTACTGTCGATGTTCGTAACAATCCTTGCTAATGAGATAACCAGATTCTACTTTTCTTGAACCTAGAACCTAACTATTTCAAAATGAAGCAACAAGCTTAAACCCTGGAGCTTTAAACTAGCATTTTCGACGAAAAACTGTTTTATGTTCCACTATTTTTATTCACTAGAAATGTATCTTAAGCCATTTAACTGTCTAGCTTTGTTTTTAAGCTAAATATAAGACTAAGTTCTTGCTCAATCTGCTTTTACTTTTTTTTTTTTTTAATTCATAACACCTTTTGTCTGAACAAATTTAACAGAATGTCGATTTTTTTCTTTATTTAAAAAAAAAAGAAAAGTTTCTTGCGTGTAATTCTGTTCTGATGGTCTTCGTTACAAGCATGAATTCCAAACCACCCTTAAAGTTTTTACCCCACCAGATCAAGGTTCTTTTAAAAGAGTTTCTTCTTTGTTAGTGCGGTTTTGGGTTGGAAGGGTATTTCCTAAGAAAAGAGCTACTTTCTGTATAAATGAATGAGTAGGCAAAAAAGAACACATCAGAGTTTTATGGAATTGCTTATAGACATTGATTTTTCAAGAAGTTCAAAACATTTTAAATAACAAAATACTTGTTGTTTGCTGAATCAGATCTCAAACATTGGTTGTCACAGCAGGAAGGGAACCAATATTTAAAAATTTTGAAACACCTATTTCCGTATCGTTGATCTTCTGTTAAGGCGATAAATTCAAACATTTTTCCTAAAAATGACGGAAATATCATTTGGAGTAGTAGTAAAGGTGAAAGTGATTCAATTTTGTCTGTACTGGTCGCTGACAAAAAACGCGCTACCTGTTCGACTGCACGCGGTGTGTTTAAGGACCTTATATTTCATGTACAGTTCCGAAGATCGTTTTCTTTATTTGGTTTGCAAGGTTCGTCATCAATAAATTCGTCCGTATTCGAATTTAACAGCAAATTGGTAGCATTTGACATATAACATTTCGGATCAATTTTTCTGCAATTCGAGACAAACGTTTTTGTGCTTTTTGTGTGCTTCGACGTAGACTGCTATAAAACAGACCATGCTCCCCCTTTAGAAATGCATTGGAATAGTTCGGTAAAATCGAGGTTGAAAGCTGCGAAATTTACTACTGCAATTGCCACACACAACTGAAATTTCGACACTTTGGACTTGAATGTGGATTCTTAGTTGGAGGCCGACTTAGGCAAGAAGTCCTTGGTTTTTCTGCAGATCAAAGGATAGCCGTAGGTAATACGGAGTTCCTACATATAAACATTCACAAAGGACATGGAGATCTTCAACCATCAACCAGATTGATCATATTGCAATCGACGCAAAATGCTCATCCAGTATCATGGATGACCGAAGGGTCTGAGGGTCCAACATTGAATATGAACGATACGGCTACGCATATCCCGAATGACACCAAGGGGACAAAATACTGGGAGGAAATTTGAATTCGAATGGCTAAGATCGCTTAAGATCGCCAGTTCTGCCGATCAAGTCTCTAATTACCTCTTAATAAGTCACATACAGCTGATGAGCTGTCGACTACCAAAAAGTATACAAGGAGGCCTGGCGGCATTGTAAAGATTGACAAGATCATCTAGTGAGTGATAATGGCTTATCAGAAAAAAAAGGGAGCATGAGATGTGCGCGATCGAAAAAATTGGGAGAAGTCAATGCAGGAATAAAGTTCGGAAATTTTTTCGATTGTAGAATTAAATTTACTGACATATATGTTTGATTAGGTATAACCAAAGTGATTTTTTTTCGTAGAATTTTTTTTACTAAAAAGTTGGTCCAAAAATAAGTCCTTATTATTATAGAAACATAAAGTAAATTAAAGTAGCGTGGTAAATCTAAGTATTTAAAAAAACAAATCAATAAAATTTAGTTATTTTATTTTGAAGCACTTAGGAAATAATGACTAGTTAATTGATTCAAAAAAGAATCAAAACAACGATAAAACTTTTGTAATGGGTTATCCAATTTGCGGTTTCAAAGTAAACGTAAATAAAACACATACAAAATACATTTTTTCATGATATTTCTTTTTTATTATAAAGGCTGAACGTTGATATTATGTGTGAAACACCACATCATTTAAATGACCACAACGCGAATTGTTGCAAGCATCGATTCTTTTGAGGTAATTTTCGACCACTTTTTGACACATATTGGGGGGCATCTCAGCCATAACTTGACGAATGTAGGTTTTCAAGTTCTCAAGAGTTTATCTGCATAAACACGGTTTTTCGCGTGTGGCATGTGACATCGTCTTGTTGAAACCACATATTCTCCAAGTCATATTCTTCAATAGCAAGCAAAAATAAAGTCGGTTATCATATGACCATAATGCTCCGAATTGACGGTGACAGTCATTCCATCGTCGTTTTCGAAGAAGTAAGGTCTAATCACACCTCCGGACCAAAGGGCGACCCAAACAGTGACTTTTTGTGGATTTGAGGATTGTCAGAACCCCAAATATGACAATTTTGTTTATTAACATACCCACCGAGTGAGAAATGTTCTTCGTCGCTGAAGAAAATTTTGTTCGAAAAATCGCTGTCCACCGCCTGTTGTTCAAGCACCCATTCGAAGTATCCAAGAAGTTGCGAATGGTCAGCTGGCTTCATTTGTGAGCTGGACTTTATATGGATGTAGATGTAGATCCAAATGCAAAATACGCCATAATGTTCCGTAAGACAGTCCTAATTCCTGAGAACGACGAGGAATTGACAAATTCGGGTCTTCGGCAACACTTTCAGTACAGTAGCGATATTTTTAGTGGTACGAGCGAAACGATGATGCACAGGTCTTACAATATCTGTAACCAATCCAGTCTCTTCAAATTTCTTTACCATTTTGCCAATTGTTTGCTCCTCTTAAAGCACGATATTTGGCTGTGGCAGAATCACCATTTTTGTATTAGGTTTTAACAATTTTTATGCGATCTGCGATAGTTAAGCGATCCATTTTCGTAAATGTCATACTTTCAACCAACTGAAAAAAAAAAATTGGTTTGACAACTTAGTTTGAAAGATGTCGAATTCCAGCCCTATACTTTTGAAACCGCAAAATGGATAACCCTTTATTTTAAACTATCCACCTGTAAATAATTGTCAAATGAAGAATATGAATGCATTCAGCCTTGGTGTTTTCAGTATGGTTGTTGATAGACAATGCAGTTTGCTCAATTTAACACATGCATCAATTACGTAAAGTACTATGCACATGAGAGCGACCAACGACCAATGAATTAACGAATATTCGTCCATTTTGACATTTCGTTCACATGGCTTTAATCTTATTCGTCACGAATATAAGTTGAAAATCTGATTTTGAGATTAGACGCGCGCGAACAAATTACTCGTTGAAGGGTGGATGGTATTTGGAACGCGAATAGAGTTTGACTTGACTGTTCATAGCAATCAGATGCAACTCGCGACGACCAATATTGTTTTCTCAAATTTATCTTATTTTGGCGATTAAAAAGTAAATTTTTCCGTCGTAAGGATTAATATAAATTATATTTCTACAATTTTGTTTAGAATTTGTAAAGAATTTAGGTTTGTAAATTGTTTCAAATGGAATTTATTCGTTTATTCTTCGGTCGTTGGTCGTTCTGCGAATAGTCGTTTAGGAGATGAAAAATAAAATTGGGTTTGATTTTTGAGAGCATGAAAATTAAAAGTCGAAATTCTTTATTTCTTCTTTAAAAAAAGTGACCATATGGAGAACAAAAACCCCAAGTGAAAACAAAATGACCAAATTCGGTCACAAATGACCAACATAGCGACCGTGATCCCTTTATAAAATACTAATCATATTAGCCGTGCTGTTCAAAGGCATAGACTGCTGTGAGAGAAAAATTCTTCGGTTGAGTTTTGGCCAAGAATGGAAGAATACGAGATTACGGCACTTCTATTTTTTCGATTTGTCGTTGCAATTTTTGACAACTTGTTTGACATCACAAGAGAAGAAAGAATGTTTATGAGCTATAACCAAGGGGGAAAAAATTCAAATTGAAAAGTTTTAATTTTGTTTTTGAAATTATATATTTTGTCAAATAGATTAAAAATTACAACAATAAAAATAATAAACTAAGAAGAGAAGATGTGTCATACCACACTTTCCCAAATGATTCTAAACTATTGAAAATTTGGATTTATTTTTATAAAAGAAAGTATGCCTTCAATGCAAAAACAGCTAGAATCTGTAGTTACCACTTTACTGCAGATGACATAGAAACGAACCTCCAATTTGAATTGGATAAATGCATTTAAGTTCCTTTAAAATAAATAAATAAAAAAAAAAAAAATATATCTTCATAGTCTGCACGGATAAAACAAGCCAAAAGCCCTCGCATTAAACCTGGCAAATGTAATCATTGGCGATAGCCCAGATTTGGAAGCGGCATAGATCGATTTGCAGCCATTGCTTTTGCTTATTCAAACAAATAATTTGAAATGCCTTTTTAGGTACCATATTTAAAATCATTGCTTGGAAACCAGAAGAGGAACTTACTGACGTCAAAAAACATGTTGAAGCTTTGACTACTTTGAAGAGCGATGGACTAGAAAATATGGCCGGATACAGACAGCAATTAAGAAAAAAATTCCTAAGTGAAGGTGGCTTGTCATAGACATTACCAAGTATTTTAAATGACTTGACGAACTTGGACAACATGTTCAAATCCTCCAATGAAGAAGACCTAGGTAATTTGTACAAGCTAAATCTACTTGAGTTGGCCAGACATTGACTGCGATGTAGACAAAAAATAAATGTTTTCCCGCGAGGATGGATTTTAGTATATGAACACTTAACAGAACAATTGAAGACTTATCAAAATGCAAAACAAGAAATAGAATAAAATTACAACATAATTAAAACATTTTCTATGTATTTAATCCACAATAATCCTTAAACATTGTTATGTATTGCTTAATTTAAGTTAAAATTTCGATATCTATTTAGCACTAAGACTTTCTTGATTTTTGATTTTTTCGCAATTAATTTTAAGTCAATTAACGTAAATTAAATTCAACAATATTCAATTATTTAGACAAATTTTAGGTTTATACTAGCGGACCAGGCGAACTTCGTCTCACCCCAATTTAACGCCTTCAGTTCATCTGCAGAGCTATAATAAAACACAAATAGTTCAAATTTACCAATATGATTTATTTGAATGGAATAAAAATCTGTAGAGAGTGATATGATAAACAATGTTTTTCAATTTGTTTTCGTGCGCAACCTGTGGGTGTCCGTGGCGCGATAGTTGTGTGCTCGCAGGTTCGATTCCTACCATTAAAAACCAATTCTAAAAATTGCCATAAAATGAGTTGCTAGTTTACTCATTACATGCTGTTGAGGCATAACACTAACAACATGTGATTGAGTAAGCTAGTCTACCCATAAATATGACACATAAATAAATAAAATAATGCGAATTATAAGAGACATAAACAAATTAGACACGGTAATTTTCTCCGCATTAGTTCAGCCGCCATCCCTGGAGATAAATCTGAGACAACAACCACCTAGAGCCACACATCTTTCCTATCCCTCTTTCTCTTCTCTCACATGTTTTTTTATAATTTTTTACAATGCCGCTTAACACTTTACTTTTTTTCTTCTAATTACTTTTTGCCAAATTTGTGGTGGTGATTGTGCAGTTCAAAGCTGTGAAATATGGGCAGGTCTCCATTTTTATCTTCTGCACGCACCTTTTACGTTTGATTATTACGGACATTCTGATTAATTATTGCAAGGCGTGTACGTCGTCCAGGGTAAGATCGGAATCAGTGTAATAATACTCAAAACTCGAATCAATTTCAGTAAGAAAAATAGCACATTTGCTAATTAGAAAATTATAATGTGAAAAGGACACCTGTCAAATCGCGCACAGCCTATGTCAATGTATAACGCAATGTATCGGCTTGTGGCATTGATCGCAGCACAGCATCATCTAATACGTATCTCGTAAACTTCTTTGCACAACGCAATCCAAGAGTTTCATGTTTAAATTTGAATGCCTTACAATGACTGCACACAACAGTCATTAATCAAATTGAAACCGCATCAAGGGAATCATAATTCCGATTTGAATCATACGTAAATGCACCACGCACCAAATTTATTCGTTGTGCAGCTGTCACACGGTCATTACGCTGCCGATTAAACGCATTAACATCAGCTCGATCGTGATCTGCTTGAGCACCTCTGGCTAATCTTCTAGCTACAAATTTCCGAGTTGATCGGCACAAATTACTACTTGGACGTAACATATTATTGTATTCAAAACGTATTTTTTAGAAATCGTTTTAATTTTTTACGCAACACAAAAACGATTTTTCACTCAGCGGTCAAACGATATTTATTGAACAAACCCAAAGTAGTTTGTGTCAAAGAAACACACTAGCGAAATCAGGAATTATATGTATTTGCCAACATATTTTTTACTTGCGATTATAACGGGTCCGCCATCTAACTTTTTTTTCAACTAGTGCTTATTTCGTGAATGGTAACACTTAGCGCATGTCTGATTTGACAGATAATTAGTTTTTTACGTCCGGTGAACGAATATGGTTGTGTATACGTTTGAACAACGCTCGCTAATTGTGCCTGCGATCGACTTAGAGAAGATGCCGATTTTGCCAAAAAATTATCTTTTCAGATGAAGCTCATTTTGATCTTGGCGGGTATGTAAACAAGCAAAATTGTCGCATTTGGGGCACAGAAAACCCGCACGCATACATTGAAAAGCCGATACATCCAAAACGAGTCACTGTTTGGTGCGGATTTTGGTCCCGAGGCATAATTCGAAAATGAGCAAGGAGTGGCCGTTACAGTCAATGGCGATCGTTATGGGGCCATGTTGAACGGATTTTTGTTCACAAAAATTGAAGAGGAGGATATTGGCAATATTTGGTTTCAACAGGACGGCGCTACGTGCCACACAGCCGAAGATACGCTCGATGTTTTGCGCCCATTTTAAAAAAAAAAAGTTATTTGGCGGACCCTGTAGGTACTAAATATAAGGCAAGTTATGCATTCGTAAAAAAAAAATTCTAACAATCAAACATGACATAACGATAATAGAGAAGCCTAAAAAAGCACTTTTTATCAGTTTAAAACACGATTTTTACCCACCTATACACCATTCACTTTCATTATTATACACATGTATAATACATACATAAACATTTACATATATTTATATACCTAGGCGCCATCTGTGTAGGTAGGTACACATTACCCTCCTAATTTACATAATTAAAATCTTTTTAAATATACATTTGTTGGATGGTACTTATGTCACCATTCCTTTAATCATATGCATTCGACAATTCATTATACTAAGAATCAAGGTAATCTTATACCTACTTCGGCTTTAAACCTGCACAGGATAACTAAACTAGACTACCTATACCTACTAACAACTTCAGTGGTTAGCTACTACTTTACACTTGTTGTTAGCTACAAGAGCAAGTTCTTACGATCCAGTCGTGCATTTTATTTATATATATATTTGTTTATGTTTATGTGTATTACTTCATGAGATTAAAAAATTTTAGTAAGCATTTTAAGATTTTAATAGCTCACAAAAATATCCATAAGTCGAAAACCAATTATACACATAATCTCATACCACACATAGCTTAAAACCTTGTTCTCGACCATATCTTTCATTAAAAAAAAGTATATTGAAAATGGTCGAATGTCAACTGAGATCTTTAGCGTCATACGTTTTTGAGAACGTTTTTGGTCTAGCTTTAGGTTTAGTTAATAAATAAAAAAATAAAAATATGGTAAGATACCGAGTTTTTTGTTACTAAATTTGCTTGGTTAAAAAAATAAAATAATTAAATTTAATTAAAATAGTTTTTAGGTCAAAAGACATTGGCGCAAAATTTTAAACAACCCATTGTTAAGGGCTTAACATTTTACTAGTTATCAATTTGCTAAGTGCTTATTGATTGAATAACTATTTCAAAATGTTTAAACCTTTTCTAAACTAGCAAATTGCTAATTATGCAGAAAGCTGAGCATTTGTAGGGCTTGAATTTTGATGAACACAATTATTGTGGTTATGCATTGTAAATTAATTATATGTTGATGAAAACCCAACATGTGCTCTAAAAAAGTATTAGTTATTTCTATTTTCATCATTTTATCTTCATTATTTACAAAAAAAAAAAAAAAAAAAAATTGTGCACCAGCAGGACTCGAACCTGGGGACCCAGCGTGACAGGCTGATATACTATCAGATTTCTAAATGGATTTAGCAAATTGCTAAAAGTTAAAGTAGCCATTCCGTGTTTTTAACTTTAGTAAAATGTTAAAATCGTTCAAAATTAGCTCAATCATCTTTTTAGCTTAGTAAAATGCTAAAAGTGGCTTTAACATTTTACTAAATCGTTTAAAATTTTGCGCCATTAGTTCTAAGAGTTATTGTTTAGTTTAGAGCGCCCGTAAAGGGACAGTAAAGTAGTTGTAATTAATTGATAATTAAGCTAAACATTTTTGTCTAGCTTTAAGATAGTTATAAGTTAATATTAAATAAAAATTAATTAAAAAAAGAAAAAAACGTTTTTGAGAACATTTTTTTATATATAAAGAGAAGATTATTTGATCACGAAAAATGTATGTATTTACACTATAAGCTCAATAATTTCTATGGCTTTCAAATTTGTTCTTCTCAAATGACGTAAGCGAAATAAGTAGAGACATGACGGATATCCGGTAGGTATTCGGTATCCGGCTTCTTTTTTAATATCCGGCCGGAGCCGAATAATATTTTTGTATCCGGCTGAATACCGGATAGTCGTTTTTTCAGTAAGAAAAATAACAAAATATTAAGTTTTATGATTTTATTTCATATAATAAAGATAGGCTACCAGCAATTTAATATTGTACGTTTTCTACAGCCACATTATGGTAAATGAAAGTTAGTTTTAGTTATTTATATTTTTATGTACTTTCGTCAATTAGAGCTTATAATAATACTCAGATTAGACTAATTAATAATATATTTAAAAATGAAAACAAAAAACGTAATATACAATAAATAATAATTATCAACATTAGTACATAACTAATAGTTTGTTAACTTAAATTTGTTAACTTGGCCAATTATTTGTATGACTTGATGTTCAAGCGTCTTTTTAGGCTATTTTGGTCACTTTCTTCTGTATGCAAATAAAATAACTTTACTTCATATTTTTACCCTACGTTTCGTTGGATTTTCCCACCTTCTTCAGTGGTTGTTTATTTAAATATGAAATATTAAAAGCTTACATTGATTTTTTTAAATTAATTAAATTAAGCATAAATGGATCAATTGCAACTAGAAGTCGTTTTTCATTGTTGTTCAAAACAAGTTGTTAATATTGTCTTGCAATCCATTATGTTTTATTGTAAAATTAATAACAATTAACAAAAAAATCAATGTAAACTTTTTACATTTCTTGTCAAAATAAACAATTGACATAACATAAGAAACGCGAAGGGATTTTAATGTACAAGGATCATTTCAATCAAAAGCGTATATGAAACCTAACATGGAGTTTGCCTTATTATAACGAGAAACTCGATGTGGTGAATAGAGCTTGGATTCAAAAATAACGCTAAGATCTTTTTAAATAAATAATAAACGATTACGTTTGTTTTCGTATACGATGTCAACAAGCCTACTAGCAATAATTTTTAAAAACCCAGAAAGTAATGAACTTATGTCTTCTTAACTAGCAATCTCAATCTTCATCGAGTATATGAAATGACAGAACATTAATAAAAACAAATTTGATGCTTTGTCCGACTCCATTCAAAGAATTTGTTCCCATTATCCTCACACTGAAATCATCATTGCGGGCTATTTCAATGTACACAATTCTAGTTGGCTCCGCTTTTCGAGCCAGACAACACCCGAAGGAAGATATGTTGAGGTCTTTGCTGAGTTAAACCAACTGACGCAGATTGTTGACGAGCCAACTCGAATACCTGACGTTGCAGGTCAAACCGCAAACACTCTAGACTTGTTCCTTACCTCTGACCCTAATAAATACACGTTAAATGTATTATCGCTTCTAGGCACATCAGACCATTGTGTTTTATCTGCAAATTTCTCATGCCAACAACACTCAGTTAAAGAAAAACCACCTATGAGAACCGTTTGGCAATATGGAAAAGCCAACTGAGACGGTCTCAATAATTTCTTCCGAAACTTTAACTGGTCATTATGATTCCTCGGTAGTGACATGGACTCCAGCGCAGATATGATAACAAATTTAAACCTTTACGGAATGAGAAGTGTTATCCCGAATAGGGTGAAATCTATCAAACCGAAAAAAATGCATGGTTTGATTCAAGCTGTAAGAGGTTATTAAGGTTAGAGAAATCAGTTTCCGGAATTATAAAGCCAACCCCACTTTGGAAAACCGGACAAAGTTTCAACAAGCTAGCAACGTTCACATTCGTAGAACCAAATTTTTGCATGACCAAAAATGAAGGCAAAAAATACTACAATGTCCCAAAGATAGTAAGAATTTTTGGTCGTTTGTAAAAACTATTCGAAATTCAACTTCTTCTTCGGTTCCAACGCTCGTCTTTAATGACACCCCTTTTGTCAGTTCTCGTGAAAAAGCCAATTTGCTTGCAGCGCAGTTCGCTGTTAATTCGACGCTGTCAGAAAGTGATATGACTCCTCCAGTACTTAAAGAGCTTAAACGATCTTATGGGACCAATCTTCTTTCGCACCCGTGTAGTTGCTAGAGTCCTCGAAGATCTTGCCATAAACAAATCCGCTGCCCCGGATAGTATCCCTCCCATCGTTCTGAAGAGGTGTTCTTTAACGCTGGCAAAACCACTGCGTAAGCTTTTCTATCTGTCCTACTCTACAGTCTCTTTCCGAGTGGATGGAAAACAGCATTTGTCCAGCCTGTCCCTAAAAAAGGCGCATCTTCTTCACCCTCTAATTACCGTCCAATTGTACTTACGTCCCTTCTTTCTAAGGTCATGCAAACGCTGATTAATTATCAGCTTAAAAATTATCTTGAAGAACGAAGGCTCCTTAATGACCGGCAGTATGGTTTCCGTAGCAATAAGTTTACTAGTGATCTGATGGTATATCCCACCGAACAGTGGCACAAATCTTTACATCGTTTTGGATTATTGCACTTGATATTTCAAAAGCATTTGATAGAGTTTGGCATCAAGCTCTCTTATCGAAAATGCGTGCATTTGGTATCGATGAATCTCTTCTTCGTTGGATTAGTAATTACCTTTCGGACCGTTAAATACAAGTTGTATTGGACGGTTTCAAGTCTGATATCCACAAAATAAATGTTGGTGTGCCCCAGGGCTCCGTATTGTCTCCGACCCTCTTTCTCCTTTTTATTAATGATCTCTTATCTGGAACTTCTAATCCACTTAATTGTTTTGCAGACGATAGTACTCTCAGCTTTTCATATTCGTTTTTAGATGCACCTCCTTGTTTTTCGGATGTGCAACTGGAACGGCAGCATATGATAAGCTCATTAAATTCTGATCTTGACAGCATTGTCCAATGGGGAATTAAAAGCCGCGTAGAGTTTAATGCTTCAAAAACTCAGTGCTGTCTTCTGTCGTTAAAGCAGAACCCACCCCCCATGCCGCTATCCACGAGCGGCACTTGCATTGAAGAAACCGATCAGCTTTCAGTCCTCGGTATGTGCATCACTGACCACCTCCTGTGGAATGAACACATATTTGATGTCGCCAAAAACGCTGCAAAGTGTTCGGGCTTTCTTCGAAGGTGCAAGAAATTCTTCTCCCCGTCTGACCTGGCTGTAATTTATAAGGCCTTCATTCGTCCAAAGCTGGAGTATAACTCGCACATTTGGGCAGGAGCTCCCAAAACTCATTTGAATCTTTTGGATAGAATTCAGAATAGAACTCTAAGAATGATTGGCGACAGAACTATAGTGGAAACATTTACATCTCTAGAACATCGTCGAAATGTTATATGTCTCTTACAATTTTATCGCTATTTTTATAAACAGTGTTCGAGCGAAATAGCGAGTTGCATTCCTCCCTTAAACTTTTCAACCGTAATACTCGCGCTTCTAGGAATGCTCATCAGTTTACCCTTGAGCCCAACTTAGGTCGTACTGTTAAGTACACAGAATCTTTCCTTAGCCGTACAACGCGAATGTGGAATATTTTACCCGGCTCTATTTTCACCTCCCATTTTGATATTCAGAAATTCAAAACCAATGTGCATGAATATTCGGCTATCCGGCCTAGCTGCGGGCCGAATATCCGGTATCCAGGATCCGGCTAAAATCACTATTCGGTGTAACTCTAAAAATAAGATAAAAAAAGAAATGCCGTAATATTGTTTTTTTTTTCATTCATGAGTTTTGGTACCGTGTGTATAAGCGGTGAGTGGAGGAGAAATTACAGTAATAAACTGTATGGTCTGTATAGTGAGAGCGGCCTAGTCAGAAGAGTTAAAATATAAGGAATTCGATGGTGGGTCACGTAGATCGGATGGAAATTAATGCTCCGACGATGCTGGTAGAGAAATATCAAAAGTCAAGTGGCGCACGCAAGTGAAAGGGGATGTCAAGCTAGCTAAGTACCGAGCGAACTGAAGAAGCTTGTTGAGTGAATCCCATAAGTCAACCCCAGACTTTTGTCTCAGTCGGTGAGCTAAGTCATGCTTAGTCCAAGCATCGTTCTAACTAAATTGGTGTATAATTCAGGTTGTCCTTAAAAGGCCATCGGTCTTACAGGCTCATATTTATAAAAAGAGATTTACGAAATTTAAATTCCGAAGTCAAATTCGGCCACAAAATTCGTGGTATCTACTATCCTTTTTGAATTTTACTTGTATTAATAAACAACCTTTAAAATGTATTAAGACTTTAATTTTTAGAATAAAAAGCTCTAAATATCAGTAAGAAAATACTTACGATTCCTTAAAGACTTTCTTTAAATCCTATATCGGCACATCCATTACTCGACCTTTATAAAAAAATTAAAGTGCGAGAAGAAGAGTAGACTCATATTACATGTACAAATGATGGTGATTGGTGGTTTGAAACGATAAGCGAGCTTTTCGCTTCATCCTTTACAATGTCGAAGGAGAGAAAAGCCTTCAACGCTTCATTACTTTCAAATAAGTTTTTTATCCTTGATTTTTTTTTTTGTAAGGTGATGTTATCCATTTCTTTTCATAAGAAAATTTCTTGTCTTGTAACCTTTGCTTATCAACCATCCATCGACGGTCGTTTGAAGACATTGTTTGGCTGTCGGTTTCATTATATATTTCAATTTTTTTTCTCTCTTTTTATTATTGAAGACCACAGAGAGAAGGGAGAATTTAAAGAATTTTGTGGATTCTGAAAAGTAACTTGAATGGCCAAAGGATATTTTCGAAGGAATAAAGGATACACAGAGCCGAATGAAATAAAATGCCACCACACCAACTATACTTTATACACTCATTTAAAGCTTAAAAAATATTTTCGTTCTTCTATTTTGTCCTTTTGTATTGGGTGTGTGTTCTTGTTCTATAGTAGGTATATAGGCCTGTCTTGAATTCTTTAGTAAAGCCATTTCAAGGGTAGGTATAGGCATCGCATAAAATGTTTCATGATTTGTAAAAAAAAAAACAGAAATCTTTTTATTGAGAAGGGATTTGTTTGGTTCTATTGATTTTTATAATACCTTTAAGATTAAATTGAATTTATTTTTGAGTTTTTGAGGTATTGTGTGAAGAATGTATGGCGGTGAAAGGGGTACTGGTGAATCTCTAACAAGGTTTAACTTTTGATTTATACGAAGAGATCAAGGCGTAGCTAATACTATGAATGACAAGCAATACCCCAATTTTGTGAAGGTTTTTATGAGGTGGTAAAAGTTACCGATACTCCTTTCTTTCGGAAATAGATTAGCCTGTCCTAGATTAAAGGAAACGGACAATGGTTGGGTAAATGAATAGAAGATGTCGGGTTTCGTAAAACGGCTAATCTCATAAAATTGTGTAGACACAGGGTGGTCTTAGTATGATTTAGTTAATTTTTTATAGTTAATAGAGAAATCTTTGCTGGAAAAATAATAGGTAGACATAGTGTTTGAACAAAGTGTGTAGGGCTGCCAATGAGACGAGACCAGGTGAGACTTTTGTTAGTCTCGTCGCGGTCTCGTCAAAATCGAAAAATTTCAGTCTCGTCGGTTTCGGTCTCAGTGCTCGGTCTTACCTAACCCCAAGTTGGCCCTCGCATTTTTCCCGAGAAAATTTGAATGTGCAGACTCCTCCCGGAATCGGTCTTGGTGTCATCCCAAGTCTTGGTTTCTTTCGTATTTTTGGTAGGAAAAAGGTGTAAGATAAGACGCGTGTTCATAATGAAATCACATCAGTTTGTTGGTAAGAAAAATGTGGGGGTGTGGATCCATTAATCCATTTAAATCGGAGCCATCCCGAAATTGATTTTGATAGTTCATTGCCTGACAAGTAGGCAACAAACTATAATTTGACGTTACGATAATATTTTTTTCCATGTTCAACTAAAATTCCTTAGGTTACCTTTTTCCAAACAAAGTCTGAAAAATTAGTGCTTTCTATATTCCAACAAAATGCATACATAAGTCCTTCTCTGGATTTTCGCAGTGTACTTATCTGAGTAAACCTAACACGCATACAATATTTGGCAAAAAAAACTTGTGAATATTATAAAAATTGAATATGAGTACTAAAAAATAATTAAATTAACAAATATTTCTTCCAGTGGAAATCAAAACCAATCCACCAAAACTCTCGGCGAATTTCGGTACCAAATCTACGGTCTCGTCTCGTTCTAGTCTCGGGTGTTTTTAGAGAAGTCTTGCCTCGAGGAGGAGGCCAAGACGAAATCGAGCCCAATAGAAGTAAGTTTTCACAAGCCCTTGATAGAAGTATTCTCCAATCTGTTTAATTCGCCAAAACGGAAGATCACAAGGCCCGAAAATTGGTGTTTCAAAATATCTCTCATTGCCCAAGCTGTGATATCACATTACAATTTATAATACAATTTCATATTTATTTCATAACTGAGCACAAATAAGACATATTCTTGTATAGTACATTTAAAAACAGGGGCGCAAAATTTTAAACAACCCATTGTTAAGGGCTTAACATTTTACTAGTTTGCAATTTCCTTAGTGCTTATTGATTGAATAACTATTTCAAAATATTTTAAACCTTTTCTAAACTAGTAAATTGCTAATTAAGCAGAAAGCTGAGCATTTGTAGGGTTTGAATTTTGATGAACACAATTATTGTTGTTATGCGTTGTAAATTAATTATATGTTGATGAAAACCCAACATGTACTCTAAAAAGATATTAGTTATTTCTATTTTCATCATTTTAACTATTATTTACAAAAAAAGAATTGTGCACCAGTAGGACTCGAACCTGGGCACCCAGCGTGCAAAACTGATATACTATCAGATTCCATAATGGATTTAGCAAATTGCTAAAAGTTAGAGTAGCCATTCCGTGATTTTAACTTTAGGAAAATGTTAAAATAACTTAAAATTAGCTCAATCATCTTTTTAGCTTAGAAAATTGCTAAAAGTGGCTTTAACATTTTACTAAATCGTTTAAAATTTTGCGCCAGGTATTTTAAGTTAATTTAAGTTTAGTTTTTTTTATATATATAAAGTTACTGTTTTTAAAATCTAAAATCTAATATGCTTAATCAACACAGGTAAGGAGTTCCAGAGTTTAGTGGCATATACAAAAAAAAGCCTTGAATTAAGGTATGCACATACAGGTGAAATAAGGGTCATTGTTTTAGCTGATTGCGCAAGGCATAACTTGTCATATAAGTATGATGGTGTCCGTCTTTGTAAAATTTTTTGTAAACACAAATAACACCTGGATTCAAAGAACTGTTCAAAACTACATCCTAGTACAAGTTGATATTATTGAGAAACATGGTCGAATCTTCGTAAATTAGAAATGTACCTAATTATAACATTAAAGCAACAAGTAGCTTATGCAGTGAGTGAGAATTCAGTTTAGGGTAAACTACTGAAGCATATTCAATAAGAGGCAAAAGGAACGATTTACTAAGTTTCAATGGGTGTTTGTTAATAGAACATATTCAGTTTCCGAAGACATCCGAAAATTCGACCAACAGAAAAATTTATATGGTCGGTGGCGGAAAGGGAACAATTTATTTTAAATCCTAAGCTTATAACACTGTTTGAAGGCGGAAGTTGTGATTGTGCTAGAAAAACTGGTGGTAGATTGTTTGTATCAAATGTCCGTTTAGAAATGGCAATAATTTGGGATTTAGCTGGATGTAGCATAACGCCATTACACAGCGACCAATTGTGAAACTCATTTAAATCTTCATTTGTTCTGCAAGTTAGGTATTTCAATAAGTTAAAAGGTCTTGAAAGATAGATTTGAACATCATCAGCGTAGAGATGCAAATTAACATATTTGCAAACATGTGGTAAGTCATTTATGAACATACAGAATAGAATAGGACCCAAAATGAAGCCTTGTGGAACACCAGAAAGCAGACTAATTGCATCAGAACAATTATTGTCAACTTTTACTTTTTGAGTTCGATGACTTAAATAGTTTTGAATAAGACTAACTGATCTATCACTGAAGCCAAAATATAGTTTTAGTTTCTTGCACAGAATACTGTGATTAACTCGGTCAAAGGCTTTTGTAAAATCAAGCGAAGACAGGAGCGTCAACATGTCTTGATCATATTGAATTCGAATGACTTTCACCATAGCCGTAGAGCAACTGTGTTCTGCCCGAAATCCTGACTGCGTCGGAGAAAATAAGATGCAAGCACACATGTGGTTAGAAATCTGGTTAGGCAGAACTTTTTCTAAGATTTTATACAAGGAAGGCAGTATACTTATAAGCCTAAAGTCAGACGCAATTGAAGGATTGTTCCTCGTAGGCACAGGAATTACTTTTGCACGCTTCCAACATTGTGGAAATAAAGAGCTCATAATACAAACATTTATTATCATTTTAGTTAAACGTATTGGAACTCCCATCTTCGCCAATAGAGTTGGATCTGATAGGAAGGATATTCATGATCAATTTATTCTCATAAACTACTTCAAGGTCGAAATCTGAGGGATCTTGATAAATGGCTAAAATGGCGTTAACAGTAAAGCTAGATGTCTCTGAGTTGTTAGCAACAAAGGCCTTATTAAGGTCATTTGGATCTGGAAAACTGTCAACTGCCTCTTTTTACTAACACCAAACGGACGCAGGTTACTCCAAAACTTACGTGAAGTTTGATCGCTTTGGTTGCGAAACTTAGAAAGAAATAGTTCTTTTTAGCTCTGCGAGTAATGAAAGGTGAGTGATTAAGAGCTTGACAGAAAATCTCCCAGTTTGTGGCCGTTGGGTGGTGTTTCCACTTAGAGTAGAGCCTACGGCGTTTTTTTTATACAATCGCGGACTTAAGAAGTAAACCAGGGCCAGTTCCTGTTTAAATTCTGACAATTTTCAATGGAACATGCTTTAGGAAAAGTTCAAGCAACAAATGTTGAAAGAAATCAGCTTTCTGATTAACGTTATACAAGCTATAACAGAGATCACAGGGATAATTCAAGGCCTGTTCCTGTAAGGTAAAATTATTAACAGATCTGAAGTCACGGAATTGAAAAGAAGACGGAGACGAGATATTTGAAATATCAATGCAAAACAGTAAATCGTGGTCAGATATTTCTTCGAGCGATAGCTGGTCGATTAATAAAACATTGCACTAATCTGACACAATCATAAGGTTGGAATTGGGTCCAAAACGAGTAGCATTTGAGTTAACTACATAGAGACCAGTTGTTGCTATCTCATCTTTAAGTTGATTAACTCGAGAATCGGGGCATAAAAAGTCAGCATTGAAGTCCTCTAAAACAATTATAAAGATGCAGTTACAAATATGTAATCCCTCAAGTAAGTAGGCATAGTGTTTGAACAAAGTGGATAGGGCTGGCAGCGAGACGAGACCAGGTGAGACATTTGTTAGTCTCGTCGTGGTCTCGTCAAAATCGAAAAATTTCAGTCTCGTCCCGGTATCGGTCTTGGTCGCATCCTAAGTTTTATTTTCCTTCGCATTTTTTGGTAGTAAAAAGAATTAAGATAAGGCGCGTTTACATATATTAATCAATTTAAATCGGAGACATCCCGCAATTGATTTTGACAGTTTATGGCTTGACAGGTAATGCAACATAAAATATTTTGACGTTTAGATAATATTTTTTCCTTAAAAGTGTTATAGTCACCTTTCCGAAGGCGGAAACAAAGTCTGAAAAATGAGCGATTTCTATTCGAACAAAATGCATACCTACATAAATCCTTTTCTGGATTTTCGGAGTGCAACTATTGAGTATAACGAACACGCATATAATATTCGGGTGTTTTTAAAGAAGTCTCGTCTCGATGAGGAGACCAAGACGAAATCGAGTCTAATAGAAGTAAGTTTCCTGTATCTTCTAATACAGTCTGTTTAATGGCTCGAAAATTGGGGATTCAAAATATATCTCATTGCCGAAACGTTGAAAAGTTAAGGTAATACCTATTTCGATTGTTAAATATTTTGTATCGAGATCAGAAGAATTTTTTATAATTAATGCTATTGTTTTTCCTATTATGTTTGTGAAATTTATATAAATTATAAATATAAATATATAAATATAAATTAATAATTTTTAGAATTAATTTCAACATATCCACATTTTGTATATGTGGTAACCCTCAAATTACTCAGACAACATTTTCCGAGCACTTAAATATGGTTGCTTATAGGATGAGAGAATCCTTTAATATAAAGGGTTATCCATTTTGCGGTTTCAAAAGCATAGGGCTGGAATTCTATATCTGTCAAACTAAGTTGTTAATCCAATTTTTTTTTTCAGTTGAAAGTCTGACATTTACGAAAGTGGACCGCTTAACTATCGCACAACGCATAAAAATTGTTAAAACCTACTACAAAAATGGTGATTCTGCCAGAGCCACATATCGTGCTTTAAGAGAAAATTCCAACTGCGCAAGCAATTAGCAAAATTGTGATGAAATTTGAAGAGACTGGATTGGTTACAGATATTGTAAGCCCTGTGCATCATCGTTTCGCTTGTACCACTGAAAATATTGCTGCTGTAAGTGAAAGTGTTGCCGAAGACCCGAATGTGTCGGTTCTCAGGAATAAGGACTGTCTTACGGCACATTATGGCGTTTTTGGCATTTGGATCTACACCTACATCCATACAAAGTCCAGGTCACACAACAACTAAAGCCAGCTGACCATTCACAACGTGTCGTAGATATGTCGAATGGGTGCTTAACAACAGGTGGTGGACGGCGATTTTTCGAACACAATTTTCTTCAGCGACGAAGCACATTTCTCACTCGGTGCTTATGCTAATAAACAAATTTGTCGTATTTGTTGTTCTGAAAATCTTCAATTAATTGCAGAGAGGCCACTACATCCACAAAAAGTCACTGTGTCATATGATAACCGACTTTTTTTGCCTGCTATCGAAGAATATGACTTGTAGAATATGTGGTTTCAACAAGAAGGTGCCACATGCCACACAACTCCATCGAATATTGCTTTATTACACGAGACATTTCCTGGCCGCGTAATTTCTCGTCGTGGCGATATCAACTGGAAACCAAGATCATGCGATTTGACACCGCTGGAAATTTTTTTTGTGGGGCTACGCGAAAGAGCGCGTGTACGCAGATAAACCTTTAACTCTTGAGCACTTGAAAACCATCATTCGTCAAGTTATGGCTGAGATACCTCCCAATGTGTCAAAAAGTGGTCGAAAATTACCTCAAAAGAATCGATGCTTGGAATAATTCGCGTGGTGGTCATTTAAATGATCTAGTATTTCACACATAATGTCAACGTTCAGCCTTTATAATAAAAAAGAAATATCATGCAAAAATATATTTTATATGTGTTTTATTTAAGTTTACTTTTGAAACCGTAAAATGGATAACCCATTATTATGGGATTAGTTAAAAAAGAGCGAGCGAGATAACAAGTTACATATACAGTGAACTGTTAATCATGGACATAGTAATGGAAGAAGGCCTCAGCTACACTTGAAGAATGCCAATATATTACAGTTGTTTGCCATTAAAACTTAAAATTTTCAATTATTATTCAAAATATCGAGCCCAATAGAGATGGCATAATCATAAATTTTTTGTAAATTTGATTTACAAAATTATTTAAATGTTCATTCTACTAATATCCACAGCCCTTTAAAAACAAATGTTGAATGCTTCGCTATTTAATATTTTTTAATTTTTGGTCGCGAAATGCTTGCATTTTCAAATATTTGAAAAAACCCTTAGAACAATAAACACTTTTCGGAAAATTAAAACAGAAAATTCACATCCATTTAATAATCTCGACAAGTAAGTATGTGATTCCATTTGCCAATTTGAAAAAGCAACTCCTATTAGAATCCTGTAATAAAATGTTGTATACCTTAAATTTTATAAGGTTCGTTATAGAATTTATTTATTTTTTTTATTTATTTATTTATTGATCTACAAGCTAATGCTAACAGATATTAGAAATAATATTTACAAATAAAAATATATAATTATATACAAAATAAATTACAATGAAAAACAAAAAGAAAAAAAAAATACATAAATTAATTATATTAAAATTTCAATATTAACAATAATTTTGTTTTGAACAAATCTTTTGCCCAAGTTAGCTCAACACTCTGGCAAACTTCATTGAAATGCCTTATACATCTTCAAATTAGTTCATTTCTACCGTAGTTTGTTCTGTGGTATTGTTCAAAAAGCAAATCTCTGGGACGTAATGCTCTTGAAGGAACATAAAATGATATTTTAGAGAGCAAGGATGGGCATTTAATTTGATTATTCAAAATATCCCTTACAAACACAATATCATGCATACATCTTCTAGATTCAAGTGATTTAATTCCCAATAGTAAACAACGGGACTTATAATCCGGATTAAAAGTCCATTTCATTTTATAAAATATAAATTTAGAAAAACGTCTTTGAACTTTTTCTATACGATCAGAATAGGTTTTCAAATCAGGATTCCAGACAATATCTGAGTATTCAAGTATCGATCTAACTAAAGATCTATACAGAGAAAGCAAGGCATAAGGATCGCAAAAATCATTACAATTTCGTTTGATAAAACCAACAAGAAGATTAGCTTTTGCAATCATATAATCAATATGAACTTTAAATGAAAAAGATGAATCTAACATAATGCCAAGGTCCTTTATTTTTTCCACCCGCGAGAGGGGAATTGAATCAATATGGTAGACAAAGCTTATGTTTGATTGTATTTTGAAGAATGAAATGACATTACATTTTTTTATGTTTAATTTCAAACAATTCAATTTACACCATTCAGAGATTTGATCCATATCACATTGCAAAAGGCGATAGTCATCGACACCGTTAATTTTTATAAACAATTTCAGGTCATCAGCATAGAGAAGGCAATAGCTGTGTTTTATTGGGAATCTATCCATTGTACCGCGCATCGACCGTAGCATGGACCGTAGCTTTTTTATTTTTGTAAAAATGGTACACCTGCACAGCAGTCACAAGTAAAAAAGTCTTTTGCAAAGTAAAATTATTAAAAAATCAAAATTAGGAACAATAATTAGCTTTTATTCATATAAATAGAAAGTAGAAAAACGTACCAATATTTAATTTATGTTTCAAACCTATTTCTTGTGTTCACTTTTTCTGCATTTGCAATTTTAAATTCGAACATTCATTTTGCACCAATATGAAAGGAAATGATAAGTGAATGGGTTTGTTCATAGACTATGGTCAAGTCCCTTTTTACACAAGGCAATTTTTGTATAGCTTTATAAACCGTCAATGCCTATCACACGAGAAAACACAATTGCTGGAGATTTGCTTGTTTCATTTTAATGTTTCTTGGTTTTGAACGCACACTATTCTTCACTCCCCTTACATTTCCCCTTTATATTTCATGCTTTTATTTATTTTCTGAGTAGATCGAAAGCTAAAGTTTTATTTTTCAAGTCAATTTACAAATTTATTTTCTGAGTATGTTTAGCTTTCAATTCAATATTCACTCAACAGAGATCATACTACACTTTACATACGCGGATTAAGAAACAAATAGTTAACATTTGGTTTGCAATTTCCATGCACATGTCCAGAAAAAAAAAACAATGGGATCACAAAATTGTACGCGTAGTCCATGTCCATGTAGTGAAGCGAATACAGTTCATGGCCAACGTCCATTAAACAGTGAGGAAAAAGCACAGTGAAGTTCAGTTGCCGTTTAGTGCGCTTAGGCCATTCGCGCACATGCATTTTTTTCCGAAACGAAATAGTTTAATCACTAATTGAACGATGATCGCGCACATAAGCAACTTAAAAATCAATCAACGAGATAAACCAACACACAGACAACATATTGATTTAATGTGCGCGCAGTTACATTATAGTTCGGTGTGATTCAAACTGAAGAACTTATTTGGGGCGATCGTTCGATTTGTGCCAAAACACAAACTTTTAAGTTGCTCGAATCGCGGACTGAATAGTTTTTGCATGTGCGCGCACTCTCATATAAGTCCATGGTATTCATTTTAGCAACCAAACTGTTGCAAAACTGTAATTTGCATATGTGCGCGGCTGGCATTATAGCTCATAGAATTTCATACGAATACATATTTTGCGGCGCAGTGTCGAGCAGTTCTTCTATAGTGCAGTTCCACTCAATGCGGTTTATCTTCTCAAATTGCTTTTTTGTACATCTAAATAAAAAGCTGATTTTTTCACCAACCTGCGTTTATTTATAACTATCAATAAAAATTGAACACAAAACGAATATTGGTCTTAGTTAGTCAAAAATAAAAGTAAAACCGAATTCATTCCATAGATATTGATTTTTTTTTTTCAAAATAGAAATCGAAATTTGTTAAAATTGATTAATTGACATTAGGGGTATGCAAAATTGCAGATATACCTAGGTGGAATTTTAGACGTACTCCAGAAAATAATTGAGCAAAAATATATTTTTTAATAATAAAAGTCAGAAACTTTTCAGAAGAACAGCTTATAATTTATTAAAACATGGTTTTATCTGAGATCTTAGACATATAAACTGGTCAACTATAAAAAAAAAGAAAAAAAAATCAAAAAGATCGATTTGTCTTACGAATGAAATTAATAATTATAACACTCCATGAACACATCCATCGAGATTCAACCCAATTATCAATCGTACCAACAAAACTAACAAAATCAAATTCGAGACTCGAATAAACGTCATCTAGCCATCCACCGTAGCTTCTACTTTAGCTTTTTATCGACCGTAGCGAATTGTATGTAAAATGCTACGACAGATAAACTTACGGCGGATAAATTTCCCAATAAAACACAGTTAATGTGAATATTTTATAACTGATGTAATATTGTTTATAAAGATATTGAACAAAAGGGGGCCAAGATGGCTTCCTTGAGGAACACCAGACATACAATTCCGCGATTTTGAAAAAGAATTATTGATGAGAATCTTTTGTGACCTACCAATTAAATAGGAAGATATACAACTTAAGAATGAAGAATGGAAACCATATAATTTAAGTTTTTGTATTAAACTGAAATGGTTAACAGAATCAAAAGCCTTACTCAAATCAGTGTAGATTGCATCAACTTGATTTTTCCTCTCAATATTCTCAATAACATATGAAGAAAACAGAGCCAAATTTGTAGTTGTAGATCGCCCAGACATAAAACCATGGTTAAAAACTCTAATTTTGTTTTCACAATGCTTTCGAATACTTTAGGGATAGCCGATAGTTTAGAAACTCCTCTGTAGTTATCAATTAAGTTCTTATGAATTGGAATAATATACGAGGTTTTCCATTCATTTAGGAAGATCCCTTCAGAGAGAGATTTGTTAAAAATACAGAACAGAGGAAGGCTAAGCGAATCAGCAGATTTTTTTTAGGAATAAAGCTGGTATACCGTCTACACCAGGCTTAGCATTGGGCTTAAGGGACTTAAGTTCTAAGAGAATTTCATTTATACTTAAATTTAACTCACCAATATTAACCTTACTAGGTAAATTGGGCAAATAAAATTTATTCACATCATTTGGATTTGAGTATACTGTTTGGAAGAAGTCCGCAAATAGATTGAGAATTTCTTTTGTATTTGAAGCATCTATATTCTTATATGACATGTTATTCGGGTATCCAGAAGACTTTCTTTTAACATTAACAAATGTCCAAAATGAGCTACTATTGGACTTTATATTGCATTCAATATTCATAATATAACATTTGTAAAGGAATTTATTAAGAGTAAAAAACTCTTTTCTCAATTTACTAAATTTAGCATAATCTAATTCACTATTAGTACTCTTATACGTTTTAAGCCTTTACGTTTAACATTTTTAAGATTTGATAAATGATCATTATACCATGGTAGCTTTAGATTTTTCTTAGACTTTGAATTAGAAATGATAGGAACAAATTTGGAAAAACAATCAAATATAATTGATATAAACTTTGAATACATTTGTTCAATATTTAAATCATTAAATTCTTGAATCCAATCAAAAGAATCAAGAAAATTGTTTACTTCAATGAAGTTAGCTTTGTTAAAATTATATGATTTTAAGCAATTCTGAGATATATAAGAAGAAAATATATACAATTCAATTTCAATATATAATTCCTGATGATGAATAGAATCATTTAAGAGAGAAAACGGAACTAGAGAAACTTTAGAATTAAGATACTCATTACATACAAATATAAGATCTAATATTTTGTTCAAAGTATTTTAAAATAGCTCAGACTCCGTTAAGTCAGTTGTTATGGGATTGAAGATATGTAGGCGTTTAAATTTCATAGCAAGATTTTTATAAAACTCTAAATTCTTGGAATCTTGTTAAAGGAGGCAAATTTGTTTTAAGTAAAAGATTTAAATAATTTGAAAATTGTAGAGAGCTAAGTTCTTATAAAAAAAATGTTATGAGATTAATTTAAGTTTCGTAACAAGAAATTAACTCTAAATATAGTAATGGGAGCTAAAAAAGGCTTACAAGACTGTTTTTCAGATTTTGGGAGCTTAGCTCTGGAGATTATGTTAGTTGGGATGTAAAGTCAGTAATTATAGTTTTACGGAAAACAATCAATAACTTTTTGCTTATTGTTCCTCATATTTCAAATGTATTCATAACCTTTATTTAACAAAATCTTAGATAATTAAAAACTAAAATATTGTCACCTTTATAAATATTGTGGAAAAGTTATCAAAACCGATAGTAAAAAAATCGCATATATACCCTTTTTTATTTAATAGAACACCCTGTTTGTTGTATTTTAACAATATACTGGTATAATGATGAAAGAACATAACGATATCCCTGCTAAAGCTCAAAAGTTTTCCGTTTGACCGAACTTTATCTTTGAAGTCATTTAATTACCCAAGATAAATAAATAAACGACAGATGCCTTTAGGTGTTGGGATCTTCTTAAAACAATCGCTTTTATTCACAAGCTATTCTTAGTTTTGTGCGCTAGTTGAACCTTTGTGTTTCTTCACAATTAATTTTTTACTTTGACTGTTTCATTGATTTGTTGTTGTTGTCGACGAATAATAATCCAATCTGTTAAAGAAAGTGTCAAAGCGCTGTAAATAATTTTTAAGTTTATGATTTTCTTTTAAGATATTATTAATTTATTAACTCATCTTATCTAAACGAATAAAAATTAATAACTGCGAAGAGTATTCAATTAATTAAAGATTTTATCGGCGTGTCTTTTGAATTAAATTGTTGGATTTTATAGGTACGATAGACTTGGAAATTTTTGAAATTGGAAAACGCAATACCGCAGAACTAGAAAATATACAAAAGTAATGCAGAGAGCTCCTTTTGGAATAGTTGGTATTGTCTATTGGCTATCAATCATTATGATATAGTTAGTTGCTAAGCTGTAATCTATACCGATTGTCAACTAATGAAATTACGTTTAAAAAGTACATTTCTGAAAGTATGAGGGAAAGACTTCATAATTCGACTACTATCTATATTATGGCTAGTTATTATTTCTCTTAATCTTTAATCCGATTGCTTGGGAGACATAAATTAGGGACTTGACATTGAAGATTTATTTATTGATGTTGTTTATGATTAGATTTTATTGTTGCTTAATGGGGCTAAGACATTTTGTAATCGGCTTACGAGACATATTTTCTGGGATCGGAGGTATTTTATTCCCAAAATTTATTTCGAAAAGTAATAATGACACTTAGCCTGAGCGGCCTCCATATGTATCAGTCTAAAGAGAACAACTTACTGACAAATTGCTTTTCAGAAGATTTTTTTTTTAAATAAAACTTTTGTTAGGACAAAGTCCTCTCTAGCCCTGGTCCCAACAGCATTAACATTAATGTCTGTCGAAATACAAACAATATACATATATCTTGGCATCCAGTTTACAATACTTTAACTCGAATATGCATTTGTATACGTAGCCATGCATGGCCCTTTAAGAACAACTAAACGGAGTCTTCAACGAAGTTTTCAACCGAGTCTTCAACGAAGTTTTCAACGGAGTCTTCAACAGAGTTTCCAACAGAGTCTTCAACGGAATAGTTTCTGCTGGTTACTGAAAGTTAATTTTCAACTTCCAATCAGTTCGATATAGCTGAATTATGTCGAATCCACGCTGGAAATGAGTTCTGATGGTATAAACTACACGTCAGCTCACTGCTCTAAATGCTGAATAGAATTGAATGAATGAATATTACTATGGGGTTGTTGCACTGTGACCTTGAGATCTATTGTGCTCCCCGCCTAAAGCTGGGTGAGGATAGCTCATTTTACAGCCCTTCCTCCAAATTTATTTCTCTCATGCATTTGAATATTTGAAGTATTTTTTGAGATGGTAAGTCACTCTCTTCCACCAGGTATCGTCCAAGGTGTTTTTTCCTTTGATAAACAATTGTATCACAATTGCCCAGAATATTGTAGGGCGTTTCCTCTTTTATATCACAGAACCTGCCTGTGGCACTACTTACTAAGCCAAGGATGTTAAGATGTCTTTTTTATTTACAGTGTCCTATAAGGAGACCCGTTATTATTCTGAGGTTGCTTCTGCTTAATGTTATATAGTCTGTGAAACGTTGTTGGTTATAATTCCCAAGTAGTAGTTTGGACTGTTTCAGTTTGGGGAGTTTTATCAAATTGTTGGATCTTATGGCCTCATCTTGTTTTTTGATTTTATTTCAAATCACATTTTCTCCTATTCCGCAGTATGGCTCAGGCCCCACTTAGGGAATCGACGCGCCTATTTTTGCTAAGAAGTCTGCCTCCTCATTTCCCTAGACACCTACCTGGCCAGGTACCCAATGAAGTGTCACATTATTATTTTTGTCGAGTTCATTTAATCTGTCTACACATTCCCATAGAATGGAATTGGCCAGTTCACCGGTTCCAGCAGCTTCTTTAGTTACAAAAAAGGCGGTAGAAGTCACACAGTTACTTTTGACAGTAAAACTTTTTCCATTTAACATGCTATATAGCATTGGCAACCATTGTTTTGTATCTGATCCGAATAAGACTTACAACTTCTAAGCATTCGGTGTCGAAGGCCTTCCCCAAATCAAGCATTCAAGCCCCCGTACTACATTGCTTTTTAGACTTGTTGAATTGGATATCAGAAACCAGTTGTTGGGTGTTCCACCTTAACACCGAATTCGAAATCCAGTATGATATTGTTGTCATCTGTCCATTTAAACAAAACACTATTAATAATTTTTTAAAATACTTTGCTGATACTTAGAGAAATACCTAGATGCGTCCGCTGGCCGTAATGTCAAAAATAAAGGTTTAAGGAACATATAACTTATGAAAAAGTTGTAATTTCGTAGAAACAACCAACTTTATTCTTTGTCATATTACTTATCGGCATCCCATAAAACTACGCCAGAATTTTCTTTGGCTTATAAACCAAATTTCTGCTTACTATTGGAAGCAAAAAGAAATACTAAACAACTATTGAAAATTTCACCAAAAAGCCACCAGGCAGCTAAATTGAAATAATTGATCTTATTTTTTGCTGATATAACTCTGTTGTTCAGCTTAGACCTAATAGTATAAGTTGATTCTTCACAGGCAGGCGCCATTGTTAATTGTTTGCTCTGATTAAACGTACCTGGCCCAATTCGTGGGTTCCAAATATCCCTTTAATACCCTGAGAGGTGAACATTTTAAATCAGATATTTTAAAATTGAATAACATCAATAGTCCATATCTAATTGGGGGGGACTTTAATTGCAGACACAGGAAATGGGGATGTATGAGAGCAAAAACTTGGATTAACATATTAGAAAACCTTAACACTAGTCATGGATTTGAAATTATGTTTCCAAATATCCCCACTATTACCCATCTAATAGAAGAAAAAGTCCGTCAACAAAAGATTTTTTTCTAACAAATACTTCTGCTCTATTTTCGCAACCTATTGTTTGCAATGAGTTGAGCTCCGACCATTTACCGGTTATGTTTGGGGTTCTAGAGTTCCCTAGCACGAACACGAGATACGTTTATGACCTAAGTAAAGCAAACTGGTCGAGATTTCGTAACACAATAAGAAATCGACTAAGACATACTGATATGAACATAGAATCCACTGATCAAATAAACAGTTGCATCAATAACTTTGACACCACTATCTCTGAAAGCATAGATTTGTCTGTTCCCAAGAAAACTCCATCCGATCAAAAAATCAAGCTACCGCAACATATCTTAAATACTATTAAGCTAATGAACCGCCTTAGACGACTATGGCAGCGCAGCCGTATTCCAAGCTTAAATTCTGAGGTCAGGAAACTTAACTATACGATAAAAACTGAAATTTTTAAATTCAAAAACATTGAATGGAACTTAAAATTTCAGTGTTTAGACACCAATAGTAAACCATTCTGGAATATTGCTAAGGCTTTAAAAAAGAAAAATAATTGTATTTCTGCATTCCGTAACGTTCAGCACACATGTATTACTAATACTGATAAAGCTAATGCTCTGGCAGATTCATTTTATAATAACCACAAAATATTTACCGGAATAGGATCTTTTCAATTTGAGAATGATGTGCGTGATGCTCTAAAGAATATAAATTTATTAACTGTTGACATACCTGAACATTTTTACATTCGTCTCAATGATATGATTCCCATAATTCGTAGACTTAAAATATAAAAAGCAGTAGGGCTCGATGGCCCGAAAAACACCTTTCTCAAAGGATTACCTAAAATTGGTTTTGAGTACCTCATTTTTATATTCAATTCCTGCATTAAATTTCAATACTTTCTCATATCCTGGAAAGTGTCTAAAGTTTTTAAAATCAGAAAACCCACCAAATGATCCAAAAAGTTACAGACATATAAGTCTTTTGAGCTTAACTTGTAAAGTCTTTGAGAGACTTATTAAATAATTATAAGTTAGAAGAGTTCATAGTAGCTAATAATATTTATCCACCTGAACAATTTGGATTTCGGGCACATCATATCACCATTCATCAAGTTAATCGTATAACAAAGCACGTTCGTTTTAATTTTAGTAATCAAAAATCAACTGGCCTTGTTCTATTAGATGTCGAGAATGCTTTTGATAGTGTCTGGCGTAACGGTCTCATTTATAAAATGATAATATTGAATTTTCCATCATATCTAATTAAAATAACTCAAAGTTTTTTTGACAAACAGATATTTCGTCATCTCTGCTTATGGTGACTTGTCCCAAAAACTAAGTGTTCCTGCAGGTGTGCCTCAAGGATCTGTGTTAGGACCCCTCCTCTATAATATATATACGGCTGACTTTCCTCAGCTCCCTAACTGTTAATCGGCTATATATGCCGATGATACTGCTATTTATTCGTCTGATGTACTTAGTTTAAATATTGAAACCAATCTACAAACAGCATTAAATATTTTATATAGCTTTTATAATAAATGGAAAATTAAAATTAACGCTTCAAAAACACAGGCAATCTTTTTTACAAGAAAAAGAAAGTCCTGCTTCCTTCCGCGTAATAACCTTAGACTAAACAATTTGGATATAGAATGGGGAACTTCTGTTAAATACTTGGGGATACACCTGGACAAAAGACTTACATTCAATGAACATGGGCAGAAAACAATATTAAAAATTAATAAAACAATCAAAATTATGTATCCGCTAATTAACAGAAAATCTCTTTTGAGCGATACCAATAAGTTGATAATTTTTCAATCAATCATGCTGTACGGGTGTCCAGCTTGGGGTCAATGTGAAAAACGCATGTCAAAAAGATATAAATCATACAAAACAAAATTTTAAAATTAATGCTCCGGCTTCCTTGGCATTTTTGCACTACTGAATTTCATAACCTTGCTAGTGTCGATTATGTTTTTGTCAGAATGTCAAAGTTAAAAGAAAATTATGTGACTCTATGTCAAATGCCTGATAATGCTCTCATTTCAAATCTAATTATTTAGTATATATGAACAAACTGTCTTATTATTGTTATTTAAATTTTTGTTTATTAGTTTATTATTTAGTCATTTTTGTAATTCAATTTGTTATTTATTTATTTGTGTATCTATTTATTGTTTATTTATTTATTTATTTATGTATTTATTTGTTTATTATTTATTTAATTATTTATTAATTTAATTTATTTATATGTTAATTTATTTATTTATTATATTTTACCAATCGTTATTTATTTATTTACTTATTATTTATTCATCTCATATTTATTTAAACATTTGAATATTGTTCTTACTGTTCATTTTTTTTTGAAGTAAATTTTTTTAGCTTCCTGTATCTATTCTGTGATATTAGAAATAAGTTATTGAATAAAATAAAAATATAAAAAAAAAAAAATATATATTTATATTTATATAGAAGTACATAAAAACATACATATTATAATGAATATACATATACTTATACATTTATACAATTCTTTATTATAGCTATCTTACCTTCTGTGGATACTATATCGCAATACATATTTTTTTTGTTTGTTTTGTAATTCTTAAATAGGAGGTTTTCATGACCTTTCCTCCTCAAAATAATAATTAAAAAACAAATTATATATTGTGTACTATTTATACAATTTTTTCAGAAGTAAGGGTGTATTAACCATAACTCTGAATAAGCTGGGCGATAGCAGACAAAAGAAATGTAAATTTTTATAATTGGTCAAATAAACAACCCTTAAAAATATCCCTTCAGAATTTTGTTCAAACTATTTCTGGCATTTACTCAATGTTTTAATAAAAAAAACAAATGTTGAAGAAAAATATTATTTCAGAAATCTTAACATTTTTTTTTAAAGAAGAAAATGCATAACTTCAAAGTTCCCGAAGAAAAATATTTCTTTTTTAATAAACTAGTATATTTTGAAAACCTAACGTATTGGAACAATTTCGGTTCTGATTTCGGTTTCGAAGCATTCGGAGCATATAGTTTGTTTAATAAGAACCTTGTTGAAGATATCATCCCAAGTGGCACAGATTTGCATTTTGCAACCAAAAACTCACAGATTATGTTCCACAAGGGTTGTTTATTAGTTGTCTTAAAACATCTTAATTCCTCTGATGTTTTTGTAAAGTTTTTTCAAGTATTCCATTTTTGGTTTTAAATTTCAATTCCGTTACTTTCGCATAAGGTAAAACTAAAATCCTAAAATCTGATCTGTGACCCATTAGTTTCAATGCAACCTAATTGGTTTTGTTTTCAATTTGTGTTTAAGAACTGAAATGTAACTCTTTCAAAACAAAGTTAAGATAACTAATCAATTGCTTCTCAATGACTTTAAGTGATAGTGAAATATTCATAATTTGAGTGTAACTGCATTGCAACTACTTAGTTCATCTATCAAATTCTTCAAAAAATTTCAACATGTCGCAAGTAAATAAGAAAAAAAAAATAGATATTTTAAAAGTAATTTATTTACTGAATGCGCAAGTTTTAGAAGGGGTTGTTAATCATATTTTATGATACAGCTGCAAACGACTTGAAAATTAAATATAAAGAAGTCGAATAAATAATTAAATCATTTTTCATTATGTACAATGAGTAAAAATGGCGATCTGAGAACCTTGGTTTTACCGGGTTTAATGATGAAGATTTGGCAAACGCCATAATCGCCGACCGAAATGGGCCCAGTCCCCTGTTAATTTCGAAGAATGAGCTCCAGCTCATCTTCGATTCATTAAAGAAAAAGAAGTCTGCAAGAGTCGATGGTACATCCAACGTTGTACTACGACATTTGCCTCAAGAAGCAGTTGACATTTATACCACACTGTTTAACAACGCGCTGAATAATGCATATTATCCAGTGCGGTGGAAGACAGCTGTGGTGCACAATATCCCAAAAAAGGGAAAGGACAACTCCAATCCGGCGAATCTCCGGTCGATAAGTCTTCTTCCGAGTATCAGCAAAGTATTTGAAAAGGTTATTAATAGAGCCCTGTTCAAGTGGGCGGAGGACAAAAATATCATCCCGGATAATCAGTTCGGTTTTAAGGCGGGACATGACACAATACATGCGTCTAAACTAGTTTCTGATATCCAATTGAACAAAAGTAAAAAGCAGTGTACGGGTGCCTGTCTGGTTGATTTGGAGAAGGCCTTCGACACCGTATGGTTAGAAGGCCTCTATCTAAAGCTAACCAGACTAGGTATAAGTAAACCTCTATTGTATTTGCTTTATGACATGCTAAATGGTAGAAAATTTGTTGTCAAGAGTGGCAATATAACTTCTACCGCAATTTTTAATATTAAAAATGGTCTTCAGCAGGGAGCGGTAACTCGCCGATTCTATTGAGCATTTACACCAGCGATCTGGTAGGTAGTCTAACTCAGGCAATTGCGTACGCCGCGGACCTAATTGCGTACAGATCATACAGTTGAGGTCATCAAAAATCTCTTGCAGAGTGACTTCGACAAGATTCAGCGATATTGTGATGACTGGAAGTTGAAAATCAACTTCCAGGAATCAGAAACTATTTTGTTTAGGACTCCGTTGTCTAGCGCCTCAAGGGATACGAGAAAGAACTGGTGCAAGCTGGTGATCGTAGGGCCACATGGACATCCACTGGCGAGTAAAAGTGTAGTAAAGTACCTTGGCTTCTGGTTGGATCAGTACTTGTATTTCGACAGACATATAGGTACTGCCTTGGCCAGGGCTAGGGGAGCCTTTGCCCTGACAAAACGATTGTTTTATAGCAGTCGTCTTGACAGCAGGGTGAAGGTTATTTGTTACATGGCCCTCATCAGGCCGATGATTGCCTATGGATGCCCGGTGTGGTTCAACGTTGCCCCATCTCAAATGGAAAAGGTTCGTTTGTTTGAGAGGCAGTGTCTTCGACGTTGCCTTGGATTACACAGAACACCAGAGTCGGAGTACAAACGATTTTATTCCAACCAGGTTTTATACAACGGAGCCAACATAAAAAGAATAGATAATTTTTTGTTTAAGCTGATTCGGGGGCACGTTGCAAGAGCGATGTCCTCAACTAACAACTTAATTTTTGGGGCGTATTACCCCAATAACGAATATTTTGAGAGTGCGCGGTTAAGTGGTCACATCCCTCCCGAGGCATTCCTCTATTTAGACAGTCGAGGGCTGATACAGGATGGAGGGGCGGTTCCGCTCATCTACCACGTCAGCCGGAAAACTGTGGATAGGCGACTCCTGTATAGTCGAGACGTCATCGCTCAAGGTGGAGAAGAGCGCCTTCGGTTCAGTAGGACTGTGTCCGATCGGGACCGAAGGGATAGGGCGAAACAGGAGAACCAGTTCTGGTGGTTCTCTGAACAGCATCATAATATTTAAAGTCGATGAAGATAGTATATCTTGGCCGACTTACATTGATTTAGGGCATTAGGTATAGGGAACAGTCGGGGTGGCACCAAAAAAAAAATTAAAAATATGTATGTATGCGGGGGCATACGTGCATGCATGTGCGTGTCTGTACATGTATGTGCGTACGTATATGTATGTGCGTATGTACAGGTATGGGTGGGTTCCATGTTGGTGTGTGTCTGCATGCATATAAAAAATAAACAAAAAAAAAATTTAAAACCGAAAAAAAAATGCTGCTTTGGCTGTTCTAGTTGTTAAGTATTATTAGGTATTTTAAGTAGTTTAAGTTATTTTTAGTTAGTATAAGTTAGTTTTATTTAGTTTTAATTATTTTTAATCTATATTTAGGTTTAGTTTATAAGTAACAAAAAAAAAAAAAATGATAAGATACCAAGTTTTTTTTGTGAAAGTTTCCTTGGAAAAATAAAATAAAATAAAATAATTAGATTTAATTAAAATAGTTTTTAGGTCGAAAGACGTTAGTTCTAAGAGTAATTGTTTAGTTTAGGGTGCCCGTAAAGGGCCAGTAAATTAGTTGTAAGTTATTGATAATTAGGCTAGTTTTAAACATTTTTGTCTAGCTTTAAGATAGTTATAAGTTTATTAATATGAAATAAAAATGAATTAAAAAAAAAAAAAAAACAATGAGTAAAAAGTCATGTTTAATTTGATGTTATTACTTTTAATATAAGTTTTATATTTTAATAAGAAGTACTTTTATGAAACTGGAAAAATATTTGATTGAAACCAGTACTGTGAATAAAACAATACTGAAAACGCCACTGAAACTTTAATAGCAGTCACAATTAAGTCAACAAAAACCTCTCAAAAAGTTTCCATCCAGTTTAAATAAGCATTCTGTAACGATTAACATTAATTACACAATGGTCACGCGAAACTATGTAACCACTTGAATTTGGTTGCACAATGTACCGCCACTTGCGCTTTTTCGGTTACAGTGACTGTGTTTTTACACAACTGAAACCATCCCTTATTTTCTGATATGTCTTGACAGTTATAATCAACTAAGCATGCCACTTGGGCTAGAGGTAAATGATGTTGTAAAGCATACAAAATCTTTCCAAAAATTAGAACGTATGTAAAGGGTGTTTTTTTTTGTTGACGTGTGGTTTTAAAAAAGAAATAAAACGCTTATAATTTAATGCTATATGGCCAAGAAGTTCGCTTTTTTAGAGCACACCAAACAGTTACTTTTTGAGGATGTAACATCATCTCAACAATGGCTTGTGCATTATGATCACTCCAAATACGACAATTTTGGTTATAAACGTACCATTTAACCAAAAGTGAGCTTCATCGCTGTACAAAATTTCCTTGTGAAAATTTGGAATTGTGGCCATCTCGTTTGGTAATAAATTTGCAAAATTTGCAAACGTTTCTCAGGAATAAATCTATTAATGCATGATGAAATGCCAACCAACCTGAGCATAAATCAAGTAACAGCTGTCAAATAGACCAAATCCGAAAAAAAGTATTGCCAGATTGACAACAACACTTCTAATAAAACACCCGTTACTTTTTAATATTGCCTATATTTCTTCTATTAATTGATTTTCTTTAAACATTATAAAATGAACCCCTGGAACTTGATTCGGAAACATAAGGCGGGTAGACATTTAAGATATAAAAAACCACTAAAAAAGCATTTCGTTTAATTTTTTGTTTGTTTATGAAGAAATGATTGTTAACATAAATTAAAGCAAATTCTTTTGAGTCGTTTTCGAGATATATTTGTGCGATAACTATAAAGCAAATTGCCTTTTTTCGTCAAACACGTCCAAAACTTGGTTGCTTACGTATTTTTTTTTCCACAAAAACGTATATCATCGTAAAATGAAGTTTGATTGAAATCTCAATTTTTCCTACACGAAATCAATACTACTTGTCTTCTGAAGCAACTAAAAAACGTAGTAAAACATACATAAAACACAGACACATAATTATAATTTGTTTTTGAATACCGAATACTGTTAGAACACAATTTTCCTCTCATACACAAAATCTCTTGGCCACGCAAAAATTCAAATTTGTATTTGCAAAAACAAAAAAATTTGTTCCCTCAAGGATATTTCAATTAGAATTTTGATTTCATCTAATGAAAAACCCGTCCAAAAATAAAAAAAATCGTCTCAATTTGTTTATTTTAAGATCGTATCTTGTTATTCATTGCGAATCTATTTTGAGTGTATCTTGGACTCTTTTAACATTCAGCACAACACCCCATAGTCAAATAGCCAATATTTTCAATTTACCGACCGAAAAATAATATTCATCCAAGTCTCGAGCCTATAGCTCTTTTAATTTAAGTTCTAACGCAACCGACAAAACACAGAAAACACAATGCCTCCAGTCAAGGCAGTTAAATCCTTGAAATTGTGTTTTCAATCTTAGAACACACAATTTGTGTAACACAAATAAACGCCAATTTATTTTCTTCATCTTGTTGGTGTGGTTTCAGCTGAATCAAAAATTGTCTCCCGTTCTACGAAAAATTCATTTTGTTCTCCTATTGCTGACTCCTTCTTGTCTTCTTCTAACCCAGTTTGCCTGAAGGAAGCTGTATATATATTTCCAGAGAGATGATGCTCACAAACGCTATTTATATAAATATTTAAGCCGCATTTCTCCAAAAAAAAAACAAAAAAAAAAAATGGAGAAAGAGATAGAAGTTTCGTTTTGGGTTCCGGAAACGGAAGATTCTTTTCTTTGCTTTGCTATTATATGGGGTGTGTTAAGTCTTCAATGTGTGTGTGTTGGTTTTTGGTGGTAAAGATGGCTGAAGAACGAGGTTAGTAGTACAGACATCATGACAAAAACATGTGTCACATGGTTAACCCCAGAGATTTGAAGTTCAAAAAAATTATTTTTCTTTTAAATATTAAATCCTTACATTTTGGGAACAACCCCCAACCAAAAAAAATCCTTTCTCTGGCTCCCTATGGGTGGTGGTGTTTTCTTCCGGTTGGCAGATTTGAAAGGAACTTTCTTAGTTTTCATTTCTTAGCTGCAGGATGTTTTGGGATGTGTTGTGTACCTAAACTCTCTCTTGTAAGGATTCTTGGTATTAGGAGTATTTCGCCTTAAAAGAATGTCGTCTTATCAATATTTTTTGAAACAATTTTCCACTTCCACTCAATTTCAAATCAGTTTGGCATTTGCATGTTTACGTTTGGTAGGATGTTTTATTTTTCTATGTGTTTTGGCCAAGAGTGTCCCTTGACACTGTGTCAACATTTAACCTTGAAGTGGATGGATTTGTGGATATTGAGAAATAATTCTTTTCAATTGAAAGAGTTTTTTTTTCCAATTCTGTTGCATGTTCTAGCGTAAGCAAGGGAACCCTATTAAGTTTAAAGGATGTTCAAATGATTACGTCTTGATATTGCATAGACTTCTTGGTAAACAAGTTTCATCCGAAAGTGGTTGGGGGAGGATTGGAATTTGATAAACCGAAAGTACTACGTTAACAAATATTGTTATCATTTTTTTTTTATTTTTCATCTTCTAACGCATATAAAAACATCTCGTCACTATAAAGATTGATGGCTTTGTTTGCGCTGAGATTTGTTTAGATTTAGGAATAGAGCGGATCCTCGGAGCAGATATGATGTTGTCAAAAGCATTATTTGATTGATGTTTGGCAATGGCAAAGACTTTCTACAAGTAATGGGATTTATTTTGTTGTTTACATAACAATTTCTTTATATTTTTTTTTGTGTTTGGTTTTTGTGATGATAGCTATGTTTCGATTGGTTACTTTGTGACGGAGAGTATGATTGATTTGGGTTGATGATTAGAATTGTGATATCTTATTTTGACCGGGCTAAAAATATTTGGGGTCTTAGTGTGGAGCGGTGATGGGCTTTGGTAATCAAAGTCGATTTTCTTTTTGTTCTGTGGGCTTGTTAGTTTAATCGAGTAATGAAATAATGGGATGTATCCTATAATTAAAAGAAAGAATTTTTTGGCGGAGCAACAGCCCAAGGAAGTCGTGATACGTTGATTATATTACTCAGCAATTCTTGTGCGGGTGTTGTATTGCTATTCGTCGGAAATGAATTGGAATTTAAGCGGCTTGCGTGCGAAGAAATGCTTAGAGACCGTAGAATTGAATTTTGCAAGCAAGCAGCATAAGAGCTAACATTGGTTCCATAGGTTTGATAGGCCAACACACTAACCATTACGCGACAGACTATTGAAAAACAAATTATTTTAAGTATATATGTCTTAATTTAATTCTTTTTTCATACAAATTACCGTTTCTTGTTCTTAGAAAAATTATCAGTCATTTCTGGAAATATTTCCAAAATTTGTGTTACTTTTCAAAAAGTTTCTGGCCATTTTTTTTTTTTGATTTAAGAATAAGTGTTTACAATTAAAACAAATTTTATACTCAAATGAAATAATACAATAAAAGCTAAAAGTGGAGTTGTTTGTAAAACAGATTTTGAAAAATCTCAAAATTTTATAGAAAGTATCAGAACAATATTTGCACTGATAATTCTTTTTTTCTCCATCACTGACTGCTACGAGATTTTAGGAGAAATGCAAAAAGAAATCAAAATAGTAACTTAACCAATACAGCCAACAAACTCCTCTGATTACATGGAAATTTCAAATTAAGATTTTTCAAGTAAGAACAAAGTTATTAAAAAGATTTAAACTTTGGTTTGTACAAGAAAATTAGAACTTTCAGAAATCTTTACCAACTTAGAGAAAATTTCCTTGCATGTTAACCGCAAACTTAAAAAAATAAAATGCACGACTGGATCGCACGAACTTGCTCTTGTAGATAACAACTTTAATGTAGCTAATCATTGTAGTTAGGTGTAGTTATCCTATGCAGGTTTAAAGCCTATGTAGGTAAGATTACCTTGATTCTTATTATATTGAATTGTCGAATGGATGATTCAAGGAATAGTTACATAGGTACCTACCTACAAATGTATATTTAAATCTAAGTTATGGATTTTAATTATGTAAGTTCGGAGAGTAATATGTATCTATACATTTATTTGGAACCTAAGTATTTAAACATGTACATATAATAATGAAAATGAGGGATGTAGGTGGGTAGGTAGCTACAACATACAACTTCACCATTTAGGTGCAATATGCATACATAAGATTCATGTGATTTTTAAAGTAATATATGTACATATAAATTTATGAGGGTCTACATTGTATTTAGTATTAAGTGACGTACGCAAAAATTCGTAGAAAAGGAATAATAATAAGGTAGAAATAAATGGATAATACACATAATTAAATGTTTTTATATTGCTTAGTTGTTAAAGCTTCGGGGAAAACAAAGATGCAATTTGAATTCATGGATAAATAAGAATATATCAAAAGAAATTCAAAAATCGTTGGAGAGGTTTTTTAATAAATTAATTTCTTATGTATAAAATTTTTAAAACATTTTTAGAAAAAAAATTTGGAACGCCATTTTGAAGACATTATTAATATACATATAAAATTTAATTTTCAAAAAAATTCTGTGACTGGTTTTCGAAAAATCGATTTTTCAAAAAAAATGTATTTATTTTTTAAAAATCGAAAAACGTATTTTTTTGAAAATGTTCGTAAGTAGTTTTATTAACAATTTTAGGGAGCATTTTTGTAAAAAAAATTATTTTAATCGGTTCATCCAATATTGAGAAAATGGAAAATATGAAAAGTGGTTCTATGGGAAGTATACCGTTAATAAGTACGCAAAAAAGAAAATATTTTTATACTTGAAAATGAACTGCCCTAATTTAAGAACACAACATTTTTTTATAAAAATTCTTGGAGCTGTTTTCGAGAAATAATTTTTTTTAACGGTTTTTTAACATTTGTATGGGAGGTACCGTTGTTTTTTATTTAAAAAAAAATGTTTTTTTAACTATTGAAGACAATGTCAAAACACCACCAAATACGAAGTTCTGAAAAAATCAATTGAGTCGTTTTCGAAATTTTGAGTTTTCAAAAAAAAAATTTATTTCCAAAAAAAATTTTTTTTTGAAAAATTTTGGTATACAATAGTGTTTAAACTTTCTAGGAGCTTCTGCGTATAAAATCTCAAAAAATCAAATTAAGCGTTTCCGAGAAAATCGAAAACCAAAAAATGGTTGTACTAGAGGTACCAAAAATAACAATTTTTTTTCAAAAAAAAATAATCAAAAGGTACCCTTATAATTCATTAATGAAATGGTTTTTTTTTTTATAAAAATCGTTATAGCTGTTTTTGAGAAAAATAAGATTTTTGCTTTTGGCCAAAAAAATGTATGGGGCTACTGTTATTTGTCGTCTTAAAAAAAATTAAAAAAAAACGTGTGTGCATATTACCGAAAAAATAATATGTACCAAGTGTGAAGCAAATCCACCGAACCGTTTAGGCTGCAGACTCGAGGACAGACAGACAGACGGAATTGCGGGACCCACTTTGTTGGTGTTCTCTATGATCGTTATGTCATGTTTGATTATTAGACACTTTTTTTTTTACGAATACATAACTTGCCTTATAGTACCTATAATCGCAAGTAAAAAACATTATTTTTGAAAAAGTTTTTGAAAACCTGAACTTCTTCTTAGTATCCGAATTGAGTACACCAAAATCATTTGGATAACTAAAGTCTCGTTTCTGTAAAAAAAATAAATTATTTTGTTGCACAGTGTAATCACCAGCGTAATTGCTAAATATCTAACCCAAGAGAAGGAAATTGGCGGACAAGTATGAGGTTTAAGGACAAGTCCTACAAATGTTAAGACCATGTTTTTCATCCTCGGCTTAAGATTTGAACCCCTCAAATGTGATGGATTAAGAAAAACAAAAAGCACACATAAGCCATAGTGTACATATTAATAGTTATATTTTAAATTTAGTCATATAATGAACATTATAAGATCCCTTATTTAAGGTTTAAATAAACAACAAAACACATTTTTTTTTTTTATATTTTTAAAGAAAAAATATCGAAAATTAAATACCCACCTATTATTTTTATATAAAAATATATGCCAAAATCTGAAAAAATAAAAAAATAAATGGTAAGTAAAGTGCTAAGCTTTCAAGACTAATGCTTACAAATTAATTTTAAAATAAAAAAAAAATGCAAGAAAATAAAATTGTATTTATGGCCATTTATGTTTGTAAAGAAAATATATCAATATAAATATTACTTTAGGTTCTTTAATTACGTTTACCAATTTCATCATTCAGACATGACGATATTTGACCTTGTTACCAGCCTGGTAAAATTAAAGTTTATAAAAAAATTACAATTTTTTATTAATACTTATAATATTCAAAAGTTTTTCGTTTTCTAAATTTGTATTTGTTTTCTTTTTCTTTCAGGTAAATTCCATTAAACATAAGGGTCAAACGCTACATAAATGCTAATAGGTGTAAAATGCCATTGTACTAGATAAGTTATTCACAGCAAAATTTTAACATTTAAAATTCATGGTAAGTAATAATATGCATATTGTGCACATGTATAATGTACCTATACCAAAACCATTAGGATTTATATTTGATGGGGTATCAAATAATTGATTTTCGTTAGTTTTAACTTTTTTTTTGGACTGTGAGTGACACATTTTTAGGACCATCATGTTACCAAAATAGCATTTTGTACAAAGGAAAATGAATGAAAGCCGTGACGACATATCTAACGTGTTAATTATACTCACTTGCATGAATTAGCAAAATTCGCTTCATGCATTCAATAGTATAGCTACACATTTCCTATGCGCAAACTTAGGCAATTTGACCCTGTTAAATATGAAAATGATTATATTTATTTTTTACTCTCTTCCTTACTTCCTTTCTCGAACTAACCGATTGTAAGCTAAAATCTTTAAAGAATTTGGTCTTAGTTGTAAATACTGAATGGATTCGTAGAAACTTATTTCTCAAGTTAAAAGTCAAGCGCGATTATATGACTTGAAAAACAAATTCGAATGTTAGTGAAAATATATCAAAACTACATAATATACCTCACAAATTCATTCAAACTAAAAAAGTAGTGATGTCTAAAATTACGCCAAATTCTTAATTTATGAATGTTAAATATTAAAAAAAGAGAGAACTATTAATAGTTATATATATATATATAATTATGCAGTCTGTTAGATGACACAAGTAATGCTATCAGCCATATTATCGAAGACTTTGGAATTATTCTGCAGCGGGCCCTCAAGCATAACCTTTCTCTCAACCCGCAGAAGTCAAAGATATTATGCATCTACAAACGTATATTAGATACGTAAATTTTCAACCAAAGACTACGTGCATTCTACCAGGAACCTGGCGATAATTTTCAACGGAAACTTTAACTGGGACTGATCATGCAGATACTACAATTGGTAAACTATCCGTATAGCGCTTTAAGCCTATGATGGTCATCCCAAAGTTATGTTCCTGTCAAAACTAAGACGTTGCTTGTCAAAGTACTCCTGCCACTCATTGTGTTGTACGTATGTGAAGTCTTGACTCCTCAACAAGAAGAAAACTTAATATCATATACAACAACCTTGCGAGATACATATTCAATATAAAATATTTTGAGCATATTTCCAGTTACTCTAAGAAATAAATGGTCAGATTTTTGGTCACTTATATATTTAGATGTAATAATGAAGTCTTGTCATCTTGTACAATCGATTAGTTTTTGATCCGATCTGCGATCCGATTAAACCCAGATTTTATTGACTACATTCTGAGCGTGCGTTTCTTGTTCATGCCACTCAATTATGGAACTCCTTACCGGCAACGATTAGAAGCAGCATTAACACGAATACATTCAAAAACCGTCTTTTCAAACACTTGGTCAGTACCTTAAGAAAAAGGAATACAAAATGCTAGATTTAATTTCTATGAACATAAACCTAAGATTTTATAATTATAATGTATGTCCTGTTTTTTAAATAGACAGATAGATAGATAGCTTTTTTTTTTATAATCTACACGCGCTCAAGGGATTATGAATACCCTTTAAATGTTTCAACACAGCGCGGGCGTGAGGGTGAGGTTAAGGAAGAGAAAGAATGATAGGAAAGATGTGTGGCGTGATATTCGGTGACTGTAGGTGGTTGTTGTGTCAGATTTTATCTCCAGGGATGGCGGCTGAACTAATGCGGAGAAATTTCCGTGTCTTATTTATCGATGTCCCTTATACTTCGCATTAATTTTTTTATCCTTTTGTCATATTTTATCGGTATTTTAGTTTTACTCAATCACATGTTGTTAGTGTTATGCCTAAAGAGCATGTAATGAGTAAACCAGCAATTCATTGTATGACAATTATTTTTAGAATTGGTTTTAATGGAAAATAAGAAGACATAGACTACGGCAGGGATCGAACCTGTGACCATGAGGTTGACAGGCGAACACACAACTATCGCGCCACGGCCACCCCTAGTTTTTTTTTTATTGAAATACAATTAAATTTACATTAAATCACCGAATTATTAACAAAAAAATTGTTAAAGCATGGCATTTGCCGTCTGCCAGATTGACAATTAATAAACATTTTTGTATTAAGCCATCAATATACTCGTACATCTCAAAACTTAAAAAATTAATTAACCATTTTTAACAATATAAATTATAATTATAAATCAGAAGTCTTCATTCTTTATAGCAGTTCTAAATCTAAGCGCAATTTAGCAATACTCGTATAGTTTGACAACATCAATTTCATTCAACAAACTAAGAACTTGTACTTCCGATAAAAAGTCTCTTCTAAATATATTTCTTCTAATTTCTCTGAGGATGGGGCATTTTCCCATGAAGTGAACAACATCTTCTCTTTCTTCCAGGTTGTATATATCACACTCTAGAGGTAAATCAGCCCTGTGCGGAATCAAGTTTAGATTGAGTAGTTCGCTACGCAGTCTGACCATTGTTGAAATCACATGGATATTATTGGAATCACGAAAGTAATTTTTTTTCAGCAAGGTTATGATTTAGCCAGCTGTACGTTGATCTGAACAAAGAACTAGAAGCTTCATCTATGTATTCAGCTCTACACTTTTCATCAACCCTCGATATAAATTTATACATCATGTCTGTAGTTGTCGATAGATCCTCGACGTTTATATTAAAATTAATGCGACACTCTTCAGCAAGACATTGCCACTTTCAGTACCAGCTTTTTTGATCTTGCATCGCTTTTATAGCTACTCTTCTTACTACCCGTGAATCAGGCATTTTAAAAACGTTATGCAAGAAGTCCGCTTGCAACTTCAATGTTTTTATAAACAAAGGTGAGAGTCCAGTTTCCAGCATGATGACGTAGTTTGGCGTGCTCTGAGGTAAATGAAATATTCTTTTAATTAAGTGCGTTAGTGTTGTACTCTGTACATACCCGTACTTGCGATCCATATAAAAGTATGCTCTCAGCTACTGTTTCAAACACCTTAAATTTACTGCTATGCGCTATACTCTTATTCATCAAACATCATTTCCATGCAATATTAATACCAGTTTTCGCCTTAATTAATTTCTCATTAAGATGCCTCATTATTTACAATTGGTTTCAAAGTGGCCCATTTCTACATCTTGAATTCATATAACCTTACAGTCCTACATATCCGCAAGCCTCTTCAATTTTAGACTATTTCCTAATATCAAGTTCGGTTTTGCAAACCCCTAATAGCACTAACAATAGACTCTGCAAAAAATTTGCGACGTTCTCGAATCATTATGGTATTGAAATAAATGTAGACCTTTTAAATGTTTCTCCAATATTGCAACCACCTGCTACATATGTCAACTTTGAAAGAAGTGATTGGGTTGTTTTTAGATATTAGCTTCACAATGGGGTCTCAAGGGTAGCACCTCCTACAGATAAAAATATATTTAATGCAGAAATCGACGAAATCATTGACAATGTAACCCAAAATATTATTTCGTACATTGAAAACTACTCTATTACGAGAACTGCAAAAGACTTTAAATATAAATATATAAATTACTCTACAAGAAATCTTTTGAAAATCCGTAGTTCATGGCTAAGAAAAATGCAACTCTCAGTACAAAGAACTTCAGTCTCATATACAGTGCCTTAGCAAAATAATTAAAGAGAGGGTAAAGCCCTTATGCTTTCAAAGAAATTGATAGAATAACGGGAATAAAATTATTCGGTGCAGACATTGCTAAGGATGTTCTCAATATTGATGGCCAGGAGCTAGTGGATATTGAGGAGAAGATCAGTGCATTCAGAACACTATATTCAAATCGTTTTACAAACCGAACACCGTCTTTCGATTTAAATCTAAGCAATGATGTCACTTCAATTTTATTGTAGTATTGTAACATTCATTCTAATGTTCCTCTCACTTCTTTCACTCAGGTGAACACCACATCTAATCAACCTTCCTTACTTTTTACGACACATCAAAAAATAAATTTGCTCCGAAATGATTTGAATAATAAAAAATCTTTCGGTCTTGATCGCATTTCAAATGGAATTTTAAGAAAATAACTCTCTCGATGAAATTCTCTCTTGCCTGTTTAATCACTGTATAAACAATGGCTATTTTCCAAATGCATGGAAAACTTCCAAAATATTGCCCATAGCAAAAAAAAATCAGCTCTAAATATTAAAAATTTTCGACCAATATCTTTACTTTCCAACTTCGGCAAACTTTTTGAAAGAGTTATAGCAGAATCCTTAGATAAATTCTTGGATGAGTCTAACATTATTCCAAATGTACAGTTTGGGTTCATGGAAACAACACTCACCTGAACATTGTCACGTAGTTCTAAATGACAAAATCATACGCAATCTAAGACAAAAGAAATGCACTGTCATCTTATAGGCAGCATTTGATTCGATTTGGCATAAAGGACTTATTTTTAAACTTATACGACTCAACTGCCCCAAACCTCTCATAATGTTGATTATTAGCTTTCTTCAATCTAGATATGGGTCTGTTGTAATTGGTTCGTAACTCTCAGAAGTTTTTCCAATAAAATTAGGGGTTGCCCAAGGAACACTACTGGGACCGAAATTATTCAATCTGTATTTACATGACATGTCATTTTGCAACTCAGATTCTGAGCATCAAGCCATTCTCTGTGCAGATGACACAAAAATTTTAGCTTCAGCCACCAGACCGATAAACGCTTTAGAGCCAATTCAAAACGCATTGCTAATTCTAGTTTCATACTTGAAATCCTGGGGCTTAAGCATTAACACTAACAAATGCGGACTAACCTGTTTTAGAAACGCTTCAGGCAAGGGTCACCGAAAAGCAGTAAAAGAAAGTAAAAACCTTTCACTATGTATCGAAGATACAACCGTCCCATTAAAATCAGAAACTAAATACCAAGGCATTCTGTTCCAAAATATGTTTAGGTTCAATAAACACGCCAGAAATGTGTTAGTTAAAGCAAAATTAGCCACCACAACGCTAAAAAAACTGCTGTCCTCAAAACATCTGTCACAAAACACCAAAATTCTTATCTATAAGACTCTCATTATACCAATAATTTCGTATGGTTTTAGCTCTTGGTTCACCATATCACCTACGGCAGCAAGAGAGCTAGAAATGTTCGAACGGAAAATCTTGCGGTTTTGCTGTGGAAAATATCGTCGACCAAATAAAAAATGGTCTTCTAACTATACTTTGTATAACCTTATCATTAAAGTAAAACCTTTAATGATCTACATGACATCCTTATTAAAGACTAAATTAGAATCTATCAAATCCTGTTATTAAAAATCTATGGGATACGAATGTAAATGAAAGCACAGATATCCAGTATTACATATCTCCGTACAATACCTTACAAAATGGATCCCGAATCTTAGCCCATCAAGTAAATAATAACCTTACTCTTTCTTTCTATGAGAACGCGTCTTTAAATGTTATCCGGGGATAATTTAATTAATAGATAAAAGTGTTATTTGACCTAAGCCTTGGGAAAAAATATTGTACAAGCTATTTATGTATCTCTTACATCGTTAGGTCCTCTTTGATAGATTTTTTATAGATCATAAGTTTCTTGTTCCAATATATACATTTAAATATATTTTGAGTTAAGTAACTTTCTAAAGTCTATGTCAAACTCTTCAAATGTTATTTAACTTTATTTTATTTTATTATATTTATTACGAGTAGTTTTAAGTTTGGCCTAAAAGAGCCAATTTGTATGTTAACATATGCCGGGAGTAAACATATATTTTGAAATAAGATACATTTTTAAACAATGTAATTACAATGTAATGTCATAAAGACATTCTGTTCTTCATTATCATTTAAAAACAAAACAGAAAAATTTAACCAGACATATATGTAGTCGGTTGCTTTATTCTTGTATTCAAAATTAAATCTTGTGAATTTAAGTCTCAATAAAGAAAACTGAACTGAACTGATTAAGATGCCTCTCCATACTTAATTTTTTTGTTATTATAATGCCAAGGTATTTGTACTCACGTACACATTCTATATTTTCGCCATTAAAGCTCCATTTTTCGTTTGACGCATTACGTTGACCATCATTTTTAAATGTCAATACCTTGTATTCCATAGCTGGCAGTATTGATAAACCCTGTAAAAATTCCGGAGATTTAGCAAACATGACTACATCATCTGCAAGCAACAGTGCCTTAATACGCATCCCAGCATAAACAACTCCACCACGCAGGTTGTCTAGAAGTTCATCTATGAACAGTGCAAACAAAGTGGGGCTTAATGTACAACCTTGTCTCCTTCCCGATGAGGTTACAAACCAGTCAGAGAGTTCTGTTCCAGTCCAAACTGCCGCCTTGATTCCTCTATATAAGTCTTCAAGAACGCATCCAAACTTCAATGACAACCCCAGACTATAGTGCTTGTAGAACAACGCATCTCTGTCGATTGTATCAAAAGCCGCTTTAAGATCGATAAAAAATACATTTAATTTTTTTCTCTGATTCAAGAAGTTCTCTGCTAAGCTCCTGAGAATAAAAATGTTGTCGATTGTGGAATAACCCGGTCTAAATTCGGCCTGGAACTCCTTCAGAATGTTTTCGGTCTCAATCCAATTTACAAGTCGTTTATGCATCATCTTTGTAAATATCTTATAAGATGCGTCTTAAAAGGAAACCCCTCTGTAGTTTGCTGCATCTAAAAGTGATCCTTTCTTGTGAATTGGGAATATTATTGCATTTCGAAATTCATCTGGATAAGGATGCCCCTCCAAAACTTTATTAGAAAGCCTTAGTAGATTCTCTTTGAGCTTGACAATTCCATATTTGAAGCTTTCCACTGGAATACCATTTGGGCGGGCAGCTTTTCCATCTTTAAGGGTCGCAAGCGTTTCTTCTAACAGAAAATGGAGAGTCTAAAATATTATTTAAGAATCCAGGTGTCGCAAAATGCCATTTAACTGTTGTTAATTCAGGATTTAAAAGATTCTTGAAATGTAAAAACAGTAAGTTCATAGACAGTTTTGTGTGGATAATGATTTTTTTTCAATTAAGCTCCCGAGCCAGTTTCCAAAAGTCAGCTGAAATTTTACAGCAAGCTTGCATTTCAGTATATAGCTTTTTCTTTGATTTACAAAGCTCTTTAAACTTTCTATATTTGCCTATATGTTTTTTAAATAATTTTCGAACATTCTTAAATATTTTAAAGCCCTCAATTATAATAAGATTGTAATCTTAATGTGAAAATTTCATCAATAAATATGAAATACCGCAAAATTATTAGAGAAATTTCACCAATCAGAATATTGACTAAAATTTGGTAGTTTCACTTATCAAATTTCTTGAATGAGTAACTAAAAGCATTTATTTGTCAAGTAAACCTACCAAACTTTTGTCAGCAGTAGTTCAAAATATGCCCGACTGGATCGCACGATCGAAAAAGATTTTTATTAAGAACCAAAATATGTTTTTAAAGTCGTTTTTACTTAATTTTTTATTTACAAAATTTCTTCATTTTTTTGCGAAAACAAAAACTTGCTGGGACAATTTTAAATATTTAATATTAAAAACTTAAAAACGAAATTTCAAAATATTAAATTAAAAAATAAATATTGTTTAGGTAGTGCACTTTATTTTTTATAAAAATCATTAGAGTCGTTTTCGAGATAATTAAAATGGTAGAAAAAAAAATTGTATGGCAAGTACTGTTATTTTTGGGGCTAAAAAAACGATTCAAAAATCTCTGAGTGAATCCCCTAAGACGAGTAAGTACCAAGTTTGAAGAAAATCGGTTCAGCCATGTAGGCTGTAGCAAATTGTACAGGCAGACAGACAGACGGAAAAGCAGGACCACGCTATGATGTTGTCTATCATCGTAAAGCCATGCTTGATTGAAATCTCGAGTTTGATTTTTTATCCAATATCTAGGCCTCTAGGGTGACCATGACAAAATCAACAAAATTCTCAAAAACCAAAAAAAAAAAAAAAATATTTAAAAAAAACACAGCACAAAATGCAAAAATTTTACTTTAATATTCCACCTTTTTTTACCAAGTCTTGAAAATTAAACATTAATAACACATTACCAAAAAAAATGTTTGGTACTTGGTACTTTTATGTCTGAGAATTTTTTTGATGATATTAGCTGCGTTTTATTATATACGGGTCTGGGTTATTTTTAACACGTATTACAAAACGAACACGAGATCCAGGTTACTATCGGGATTTTTATCTGGGCTTGGAAATATTAGTATTAAGTTGGCGAACACAGGGTACATTTAAGTAACGGGTTATCCATTTTGCGGTTTTAGAAGTAAACGTAAAATAAAACACACATTTTTTTCATGATATTTCTGTTTTATTATAAAGTTTGAACGTTGACATTATGTATGAAACACAACATCATTTAAATGACCACTACGCGAATTGTTACAAGCATCGACTATTTTGATGGCCACTTTTTGACACATATTGGGCGTTTTCTCAGCAATAACTTGACGAATGATGGTTTTCAAGTGCTCAAGAGTTAAAGGCTTATCTGCGTAAACAAGTTCTTTCGCGGAGCCCCACAAAAAAATTGCAGCGGTGTCAAATCGCATGATCTTGGTGGCCAGTTGATATCGCCACGACGAGAAATTACGCGGCCGCAAATATCTCTTGCAATAAAGCCATATTTGATCGAGTTGTGTGGCATGTGGCACCGTCTTGTTGAAACCACATATTCTTCAAGTCGTATTCTTCAATAGCAGGCAAAAAAAGGTCGATTATCATATGACCATAGCGCTCCGAATTGACGGTGACAGTCGTTCATCGTCGTTTTCGAAGAAGTAAGGTCCAATCACACCTCCGGACCAAAGAGCGCCCCAAACAGTGACTTTTTGTGGATGTAATGGCCTCTCTTAAATTACTTGAAGATTCTCAGAACCCAAATACGACAATTTTGTTTATTAGCATACCCACCGAGTGAGAAATGTGCTTTGTCGCTGAAGAAAATTTTGTTCGAAAAATCGCCTTCCACCGCCTGTTGTTCAAGCACCCATTCGACGTATCTATGAGGTTGTGAATGGTCAGCTGGCTTCAGTTATTGTGTGAGCTGGACTTTATATGGATGTAGGTGTAGATCCAAGGCAAAATACGCCATAATGTGCCGTAAGACAGTCCTAATTCCTGAAAACGACGAGGAATCGAGGCATTCGGGTATTCGGCAACACTTTCACTTACAGCAGCGATATTTTCAGTGGTACGAGCGAAACGATGATGCACAGGTCTTACAATATCTGTAACCAATCCAGTCTCTTCAAATTTCTTTACCATTTTGCCAATTGCTTGCGTAGTTGGACGATTATGTAAACTATAATATCCTCTTAAAGCACGATATTTGGCTGTGGCAGAATCACCATTTTTGTAGTAGGTTTTAACAATTTTGATACATCGTGCGATAGTTAAGCGATCCATTTTCGTAAATATCAGACTTTCAACTGAAAAAAAAATCGGTTTAACAACTTAGTTTGACTTATACTTTTGAAACCGCAAAATGGAGAACCCTTTACATAACCCAGATTGTTTTATTTTCACGCGGTGAACCATATGGTTTATGAGCGATAATAAAACACGGCTATTATCGTTTCCTATTAAATATTTTTTAAATTACTGGCAGTTAAAATTAGAGTATAATTTTAACATTAGCATGGCTCTGAGAGTTTCAATATTCAGTTGTGTGTTTTCATTTGTCTAATTATTATTCATTAGTTAAAAAAAACTCTTTCGGTTGAAGCATTTTAACCTGACAGACAGAGGCCTACCTCGACAATAAGTAAAAGATTTTTGAAGTTTGTACTTCGGTTGCAAAAATGCTAATAATATGTCTTTCCATTTCTCGGCCACTGTCTCTATCCATTTTGTTATAATTTTGTTACAAACAAATTCGTCAAACAAGACGGAATCATTAATATTTGTATCCCTCTGCTTTTGGTAGACAAAAGAAAACGAAGATGCTACTTCTGGCCAGGTAAGAAATAGGAATGTTTCGAAGAATAACTCAGCGAAAAACTTCATTACATGCAAATTTTTTGCGACTCTGCTAATAATACGCTCACATCAAAAATTGAGGTCTCGGATTGAATAAAATGGGGAAAGGAGGACCTCCGATGAAGGATTGTTAAACAAATTCCTTAAAATTCTCTTTAAGGATTATAAAGTTGTATTATTCTCTCAATAGCTGGTTTTAAAGATAGCCAACTAGTGTTGCTGTAACAAACTAGTTTGAAGTATTTAGCCTGAGATCTCCGCAAATTTCCTTAAATTTATCAACACGGACAGTGTAGAGATAAAAGAACGAACAGTAATTTAAATCGTGAGCAGCACAATTAACTCTAATGAAATCAATACCGATAATGGCTCGAAGTTTATCAAAAAATGTTGTTCTTGCCTTTTCTTGCTGACCCGCAAAAATTACAGTTTATGTTGTAAGCACAAATTGCCAAAATTTAACAAAAGTCTAATCTATTTATTTTCAACCTCCAAAGTCTTGATAACGATACCTAGTTGTGGTGTAACATAACGAACCAAAAGTAGACAGAATTTTGTACAGCTATAATTAGAACAATCAGAAAAAAACTTTTAAAAACTTACACTCCGTAGAGAAGTTTTAATTTCTAAGTTTTTAAAAAGATAAGCTTTGTATCTTTTTTAAAATGTTGACATAAATTTTAAATTTATGTATTGTGTTTTTTGTGAAGATACAGTTTGAAAAGCACAACGAAGGTGACAAATTAATTCGTTAAGTGAACATGCTCTGAACGATTTGTTGTATATATGGTAATATATGACAAACCAGGGAAAAAAATACACATACCTGTACGTCCCGGGTTATCTTATAATTTAGCCACAGGACAGTCGAGCGCAATACAGGACTGTCCCGGGAAATACGGGGCGGATGGTCACCGTAACTTTATGGTAAGTAAATATTTCTCTTATAGTTTTGTGGATTATTAAATATTACTCTAAATATTTTTCATTGCTGATTTTATAAAAATCTTTGCTTTGATTTTAATAATTGATATTTTCAAATTTTAAATTTGCTTTGCTTGCATTTTAATTCCCAACGCCTTATCAAAATTTTATAATTTTACCACATTCGAAATATATTTGATAGTAATTTTGAGAAAATGAACGAATGCCACGCCCTCTAAAGCTTAAACTTTTCGATTTTTTTCATCCGTATGCTTCACATGATCTACCTATGTTTTCACTATCTATTAGTGAGTGATTAACTGAGTGACTGAGTATATGAGTGAGATAGTAAGGGAGTGAGGGGTGACTGATGCCGTCTGAATTCGTGAGTCAGTCAGCATTCTTCGGATTTTTGGAGACCTAAACTTAATTTTTCCCTATTTCGACCTATATAAGGATAACTAGACTACCTCACCTACTTATTAACAGCGTCAATGCTTAGTTACATCAAAGTTCTTAGCTACAAGAGCAAGTTCGTGCGATTTCAGTTATGCATTTTATTTTAATAAAAAAAGGATATAAATGGTACTTAAATATTTATTCCAATCCAGCAACATAATAATAATGCACACAAAGCATAAATCTACATACACTCAAGCATCTGACAAATGTCTTCGACACGATCATTTTAAACATACACTTGCATTTCTGCAGTACCTCGTTGAATGATGTTCCATATGCAAAACACAACAATGTTCGTCCTTTAATTCATAAATAACGCATAGCGGTGTCTGTCGTCTCTTGTATTTCGAAATAACAATGTCATTGCATCAGCTATTTTCAGGACATCCGTTTCATACCTATATAGAGAGCTAAGGGAACCAAAATGCCGCACCTTCGCTTGCTTTCCTTTCTGAACTGATAATTGTGCTTCCCACGAATGTGCAGCGTGAACAATTTAATTTCATCTGTCAACTCGAGTTGCCAGTGTTGCGTTAATTTCAAGGGACGAATGAATACATCATCCTTATCCGTATAGCGCCTTCGCGCGTAATATTAATGTCCTCCGTTTAGTGTGTTGCCCTTTGGCGTATGTAGATACATATGTGCGTGTTCATGGTTTTTTTTTTTCGTATTCATAAATACATATGCATACTCGTATAAGTAATTATATAGGTACACACTCGAACTTATGTTACTTATGGCACATATTGCAATTACTGCTTCCTTAATTATGCAAATTTCTCCAACGCCATGGAAAGCGTGCTGCGTTGCACACAAACAAAAACAGTTTTCCCATTACAACCAACGCACACACCTCCCGATGGATCCTTCAAATTACCGCAACAAATGGCAAAACATGTCAAACTAAAAATGAAGCTCCATAAAGCAAAATGACAGCATTGTAGTTGAATATCCCGGTGCGGCATAGTGCCAGTGCCACCGTGCAGGACTTTGCCCTAGCCCTGGCATAACCAAGGTATACATATATGCACATGAGCTTCGTTCGAGTGATGTGTTGGCTTGGAATTCTGGGATAGGTTTAAATACATAACTAGGTATACCTACTATTATTGTTGTTGGCATTAAGGATTGGTGTGAAGTATTTTTTGTTGTTGTTGTTTGTATTTGCAGGCCTCTACAACTTTGAAAAAGTTCAAAATGACTTTTGCTCATTTGTTAAATGCTGAACCAAAACATGTCTGAAATCATGCTTGAATAAGGATAGTGGCCGCAATCCATGCCACCACGTGACGCGATGTCGGGCTTGCTATTGTATTACATCCATTTTGTATCCGTCTGGAAGGACCATCTGCAAAGGCTGTCGAATAGATATAATGCTGAAGAATGAAGACTGAAATTAAAAATTCTTTTTCCCCGGCACAACAGGACATTACCACAATGTCGTTTGGGAACAAGTGTCACGATTTACACATGAGTGGCGCTTTCCTGATTGATATGTCTAGACTTGGATTGAATTTGCTTTGTGTGACATTTGTCTGTTGGGTTTAATAATACAAAAAAAAAACTATGGCGCAAAATTTTAAACAGCCTGATGTTATGGGCTAAGCATGATACCACTTAACAGATTGCTAATACTAAAGCACTTTACTAATATTTTCCTAATTTTAAGCACTTTTTAACTAGCACCATACTAAATCTATTTTCTTAATAAACTACAACTAAACACGCTTAAAATAAAAAGCGAACACAACATTTTGACGTTTGTAAATGTCAAAGTGGCATATGGACTTAGTACCCACGATACTAGTTAAAAACATAAAGTAGCCATTTTGTGATTTTAGCTTCAGTAAAATGTTAAGAAAATAGTATGAAACTAAACTGGTTTAAAATTAGCAAAATCATCTTTTTAGCCTAGTGTCATACTAAAAATGATTTAACATATTACTAAATCGTTCAAAATTTTTTTCTTAAGCAACAAATTAAACAGGCTACCGATTTAGCGTAACAAATATTTATGTTTAATTTTTAACTCCGCTCCGCTTGGAAAACAGTGTAAAGTTGTAAACGTCTAACAGGCTCATTAACGCAATATATAAATTTAGGACAATACTAGAAGAAATCCAATTTATTACAGTTATAAACGCTTTATAACAGTTGTTCTGCGATAAGAACTGGCAAATATTCCAGCGGTTGGGGAGATATGCAGTGACTTTCAAATCTTTAACTGAATTAGTCTTATACGGTTTTTTAGAAAAAATACCACAATCTTAATGTGACACATTCAGTGTTGGCAACGTAAGTTACTCCGAGTAAGTTACCCATATAGTTACGCGTAACTAATTGCAATTAGTTACATCTCATTTTCCGCGTAACGAATGCATATGGTGCTAATGTAACTAATATACGAGTAGATAAAAAATGTTGACTGACGGAACATTGAAAAAAAAACAATAACATTCATAAGTGAACAAAAATATTTATTCCATAAATAACAAATAACAAAAGAAAGATTATAAAAGAATTCAGAAATCAAATGCATGCATGTAACCAAAAAAATTATGTAGGTTTTAATATAGGTAAATTCCTCAAACTCAAATTTCTCCAAAGATAAATTTATATCTTCCATTCTTAAAGTTCCATAAAAAAACATTCATTTTTTGGAACGTTCGTAAAGTAGTCGATTTCTCAAAGTGGTGTGAATTAAAGACCATTTCGAAAGAGTACGCCTTAATTCTGAATTTTAAACAATATTAGTGAAAGGTTTGAAAGGTTAAGTGCAAAGAAATCGGCTGCCTTCTAAAACAAAATTGGATTTTCAATATTTTTTACATATAACGTTTTAAAAACTCCGTCTTTTGACTTAAAAAGATTCCATTCTTTAAGTCCTTCAGAATTTAACATTTTGAAAAGAAAGTTATTAATTTGAAAATTATAATTCTTCTCTAATTTTTCAAAGTACATAAGTATTAAGCGAATTAACTTATAAAATGTGATTTTTTTGCTTCGAATTTTATTTTGATGTGAAGATTTTTCTGGAGAAATATTAAAATAATTAGTTAGTTACATTAGTCACATTAGTTACATTACTAATTCATTTAGTTAAATTAGTTACGTTAGTTAAATTAGTTACGCATAACTAATTAAAACATTTTAAAACCCGCGTAACTTACCAACACTGGACACACTGTTCTACTGTAAGAGTATCACAACTCCATGCTGTCACTTATTATCTTTACTTCATTACACTCAGTATATTTGCGAGAGTGTGTTAATGCATTATCCTACTTTAAAAGTATCCCAACCAACAGTTTTATACGCAATCACACCATTTAGTTCATCTGATATGACATTACTTCGTGACATCTAAACTACTTAACTTTGTATTATGAGAAATTTATGGAAACAAAATAAGAATTATTAGACTGGTAAACTATTACAGTGTCACTTGATTACATTATCAGAATTTCAGACGATCTGAAACATTTTAACATTATTATATTATCGCACTTTAAGTCGAATATATCAGACACTGTAATATTTTTTAACTGTAACATAGGCGCAAGACTGTTCTCGGTTGTAACACTGCAATAATCAGTGATAATCCCGTGCTACCAACAGCATGAGTGTATAACACTGTCACTAAAACAGAAGATACATACTCGACTCAATATATTTAATCACGGTTGCCACTAAATGGTTTGGTTTTGCTTTGTTCAACTGAGCTTACCAATTTCATTTCTACATTTTCAGATAATTTTTGTGTATGTTAAATTCCAATCCAAAAACAAAAAAACAAAAACAAAATCGAAAAATAATTCACAGATAAATTGATCAATGACGAATATTCGTTTTCAAAGTAGCAAGTGCTTGCAAATTTAGTGCATACATACCATCTTTTGCATAAACTCAGTAAACAAATTCAACGCCGAAAAATCATTCTATATTAAGGGTCAGTTCACATTAAAAAATCGCTAGGTAATACCTGTGAAATGTGGCAACATCTTGTTGAAGTAACTCGACTTCCACATCTCTATCTTCGATATTAGGCCAAGCAAATAAAGTCACGTTAAACTAGAATTACGGAGAATGTCACATCTTTCTCAAATTCTGGCACTACACCCAGGAATTACATGAACAAACTCAGTCGATTTTCGACCTCCTGTGAGTAAGTCACTGACCGATCATCAAAATTATGGACCACTTCCCAACATCGTAGAATCTTGTAATCTTACACAACGGTAGGTCTTGTGATACAGGCAAAGACAAATATTAAAAATTTGTGGTTTTCTATTCATGAGGATACCCCGCCCACTTTCTCAAAAATGTTATGAATAATCTCTACTAATATATAAAAGTGTAGTTTTGTTTCGATGTCAGTTTGTATATATACAGGGTGGCGCACGAATCTTGCTACAATAAGAAATTTAAATAACTTTTATATTAATCGATGCATTTCATTAATTTTTTTTATTGGATTAAAAATTAAATTATATTTTAAATAAGTAATGGTTTTTAAAGATGAAAGACCGCAAATGACCTTCACGCTCATCCACGCATATGCGGCACCTGATCAGAAAATTGTTCATTGCGGCCTGAAGGGTTGAAATTGGGATTGCCTCAATTATTGTCTTAATGGACTGCTTCAATTCAGTCAAATTCCTGGGTTTCGTTTTTTACACTTCCTGCTTGACATAACCCCATAAAAAAGTGTGGTCCAGTCAGGTCAGGTGACCTTGGGGGCCAGCGAAAGTGCAGTTTCTGGATATCAATTTGTATGGGAATTTTCGTTGGAGCTCCGCCATAACTTGTGTGGCTACCTGTGCACTTGCTGCATCTTGTTGAAACCAAATCGTGCTGAAAGGGATACTTCTTCAGCGAAGTTCTGGGTAAAAAAACTTCTTCAACATCTTTAAATAACGGTGACCATTGACAGTTTGTGTTACGCCGTTTTCTTCAAAGAAGTATGGCCCGACAATACATCTTGATGAAACCGCGCACCACACAGTGACTCGTTCTGGGTGCAGTTCCGTCTCATGGAGCATTTCTGGATTAGATTCACTCCATATATGGCAATTTAGCTTTTTAACATTGCATTTTAATTCAAAATGGGCCTCATCAGACATGAACAAACAATTTATCAATGTGTTGTCTTCTTCGGCCATTGCAATCATTTTTCCTCAACATTCCAGGCGAACACGCAAATCCTGAGGGTTTAACTTGCTTCTAATTTGGACTTAAGTCACCATGAAGTATCCGTTGTAATGACCGTCTGGTAACTCCAATTTGGCCCGATAAGTTTCGAGTCGAAACGCTTGGATTTGTCTGTATTGCCGATGCAACAGCCACGATTGTATCCTGAACCCGAACATTGGGATCTCGATAATACGGTCTTCGTTCAATGCTTCCAGATTCGGCAAACATATTCACCAGCCTCATAATGGCTATTAAATTTAATATATAAGTTATATTTTATACGTTTAATATACACATCTTTGTACTTAGCTCTTAAATTTATCCTGATTTTAAAATACAATTTCTAAATTTATATTTTGTTGTGCTTACATTTTCCATGGAAAAGGATCTTATTTCCAAATTTACGAGTATATTTCGTTTTGTTTACGTTTTGCTGTTTCTATGGATTTCATATCCAAATTGTTTTTTGTTTTGTTTACTTCCCGCTGTTGGTAAGGCCGGCAATTCACGACAAAAAATAACTGACATTTCACTCAAGTCGGTTTGTGCAAAACACGATACAAGTAAACTGCACAGTTTTCAGTTTTAAAAAGTTTTCATTCAGTAAGCATGTGTTCAAAATTAGCTCAGAGCTACCTTTGCGACTCCTTTGCGTCATTTTGGCTCATTTTTTAAGTCTGGAGGCGACTTTTGTAAAATAGTCGAAAATTGACTCCTTTTAAAAGTTCAGGGCTCTTTTTAACAATTTAAATAATTTTGTTAATTCTAAATCTTCGTTGAAAACAACTGAATTTGCTCGGATTCTTCTCTGAATTCAGCCCTTATTTGCCTTGCAAGCTTGAAAAAATGGATAGTTAAGTGTGAAACCTTAGCAACTGTTGTTACCGGGGCATGGAAAGTTGGTGAGCAAACAACTTTTGTTGTACTTTCATATATGTTCAAAATATATATGAAAGTACATCATCATAAGATGATGAGAGAAATGATGAGTATCAAAATTTTTCGTGGGTATGGCTGGAATGATGGAATGAAATGATGGTGTGTAGGAAATAAATGGGCATGTGTAAATGATAATGTGTAGCATCAAATGAAACGTTCAGAAATGACAGTTTTTTTATTAATGATTAAATGAATAGTTACCTAGGTACCTACCTACAAATGTATATTTAAATCGAAGTTATGGATTTTAATTATGTAAGTTAGGAGAGTAAAATACATATATCTACACATATAGACATATTGATGGAACATAAGTATGTAAACATGTACATAATAATGAAAATGAAGGATGAAGTTGGGTAGGTAGCTTTATGCATATAACTTTATAATTTACGTACACTATGCATACATTCATGTGATTCTTAGACACATATATGTATGTATATATTAATGTATGAGGGCCTACATTGTATTCAGTAAACAGGGAATAATAATAAGGTAGAAATAAACGGATAATACAAATAGTTAAATGTTTTTATATTGCTTAGTCTTTATAGTTTGAGGGAAAACAAAGATGCAGTTTTAATTCGTTGATAAATAAGAATATATTAAAAAAAATCAAAAATCGTTGGAGCGGTTTTTTAATAAATTAATTTTTATGTATAAAATTTTGAAGACATTTTTTGAAAAGCCATTTTGAAGATAGTATTAATATAGATATAAAATTTAAATATAAACAAAATTCTGTGACTGGTTTTGGAAAAATCGATTTTTGGAAAAAAAATTTTATTTTTATTTTTTAAAAATCGAAAAACTTTTTTTTTTTTTGAAAATTTGAGTATGCAGTTTTATTAATAATCTTAGATAGCATTTGTATACAATTTTTTATTTTAATTGGTTCATCCAATATTGAGAAAGTCGAAAATATGAAAAGTGGTTCCATGGGAAGTACCGTTAATAAGTACGCAAAAAGAAATATTATTATACTTAAAAGTGAATTGTACTAATATAAGAACACACAAATTTTCTTATAAATATTCTTGGAGCCGTTTTCCAGAAATACATTTTTTTCTTAACGGTTTTTTTTAACTTTTGTATCGTAGGTACCTTTGGTTTTTATTTTAGAAAAAATAGTGTTTTTAACTGTTCAAGATAATGTCAAAGAACACTAAATACGAAGTTTCGAATAAATCTATTGAGTCGCTTTCGAAATTTTGAATTTTAAAAAAAAAATTCCAAAAAAAAAAATTCTTTGAAAAAATTTGGTATACAATAGTGTTTACACTTTCTAGGAGCTTCTGCGCCAAAAATTTCAAAAAAATCAGATTAACCGTTTTCGAGAAAATCGAAAACCAAAAAAATGGTTCTACTCTAGAGGTACCAAAAATAACAATTTGTTTCCAAAAAAAAACTATCAAAATGTACCCTTTCCCTTCATTAATGAACTGATTTTTTTTATAAAAATTGTTGGAGCCGTTTTCGAGAAAAATAAGATTTGTAATCACGGAAGTTGAAAGACCGTCACAGGGTAACTTTTTTCCGATTTTTTTTCAAATGCCTAAATTTCACAAGATACATGGCCTCAATTTTTTGTATTGTTTTTCTGATAACTCTCTCACCACTTACCCTATCACCGTTTTTCGTTTCGACGTTGGATTTTGCGACGCCCTGTATATAACCCTTCTATTTTTTTTATTTCGGTTTTTGTCACTTGAATAAAGACGTGATTTTTAGAAGTTAACATATTTTAAATTTTCTAAATCAGTACAATTATTTAATTTATCTTAATCTAAACTGCATTATCTGCTATCTAGCTACTTAAAATTATTTGAGATTGATAAGTCAAACTAATGTAAGTAAAACTATGAATTTTTTTTTAAAAAATCCTTTACATTAAATGTATTTTTATAAAATACCTACTTCGTATTTCATTGCAATCTAAACCAATTGTGTTTGAATTAATAGAAAAGTTTCCGTTGAGGCAAACTTGCGGCAACAGCAGCGTTACACTTTAAAACGCAATTACCAAGAGCAACACCCAAAAATTACCTAACCGACTGATCGGGAGTGTACTGAAATAATTTAAAATGAACCACATCATCCGATCCGGATTTAGTAGGTAAAAGTTTATTTTATAAATTAATCTTTAATTTATTATGGTTAACATTTACTTTTAATCGGAACTATTATAATTATAAGGAAAATTCTTCGAAGCTTATCAAATCTGAAATACTTTTGCAATTTTCAATATAAATCGAAATAAGTTTTCCAATAAGTTTCGTAATTGTGACCGGCAAAATGTTTTTTCAGTAAAAAGTAGTTTACCTATTTCCTCTTTCCAGTGCTTTACGAGACACCCACTCCGTGCTCTTAAAGGTTCTGTCTTCAATTAGTGAGATTTGGGCGAATTCTAAACACTAGTTATATAAAAATATCTCAAGGATATTTTCACTACATAATAGGTTACGTCGAATGCAATCAACCCTTGAAATCTCTGTTCACACTAAATATAGTTTATTTTTGCAAGTAAAGTCGATGTCTCAAGACTAATTTACTTTCAGAGGGTAAACGGGTTAATTATTGTTATTCCCAAATGTTACATTATAAACCACAAAAACATAAGATCAATATTACAGCATTAACATTACATGCTTAATTACCAGCTTTGTTGAAATTACTAGTACGGTTTGAAGCAATGGAATAAAAAATGAGAAAAAAATCACATCCTTTTCACTAATATGATTTAAAGACCCATGATACTTGAACTTTTCCAATTACTATCTTCTCAAAAAAAAGTAGAACAAATACCAAAAAAAAAAAAAAAAAAAAACGAAAACCAAAATGCCAACTAACTTCCGAACAACTAAACCCAACATTGACGTAAAGTGAATTCCTAGCAAAGAAAAAAAAATAAGAAACATCACTGCGGTATCAATGTACATATTATGTATATATAGATCTACTTACTTTAACAAAATAGATACACTCTGAAATAAATCAAAATATCGAAGGAAAAAGCGCCCTGCCAATCCCAAACTAATTTAACTAAAACCTCAAGAGCAATAGCAAATAGACACAAACAAAAAACTCTCCAAAAACACATACACCCATATATATGCCACAAATATATAAACAAAATCATACAAAGTAAAGCTAAGATCTATCATCCTCATCACTTAGCTCAAACTACTAACAAACAAAGCTAAATTGAAGAAAAGTAATTTTCAACTTGCAATTCACTGTAAGTGGATAGTGAAGGACTCTGTAGGAGACTCCCCTATCTATCTACATACACATATACTTTTGTGTATATAAAAGTTCTCCTCATTCACGAACCAACATAATTTGTCTACCCAAAAAGACCATTAAATTTTCAGCTTACAGTTTAATTAGCCTTCTGGCATTTGGGATCAACTCAACTCAGTGTTAGTAGGGAGAGATGGGGGGTATACGATTATATGATATGTATCAGGAGCTTACAGAAAATCCAAAAAAACAAAAAAAAAATTACCCAAATACAAAAAAAAAAAAACATCTACAAGACACAGTTTATCCTGCCTACAAATCAGATGGGGAGCCGCATTCTGCAGTACCAAACTTCTACATAGAAAAAAAAGATGGGGAAAAAAATAAACAAATGCAAATAGAATGTCCTGCTCTATTTCGAACCCATCACCTTACACCAAAAGACAGAATCACAGCACAGCCAGAAAAGTAAAGCCTATGCAGCAGGCTAGGTTCCATCATTGCCCCATCATATAGCTTCAATTTTTACTATCTCACTCCGACCCTGAAAAGGGATACCTACTTTGAAAATATATACGAGTATTTATTATGAAAATCGGCATCCTCCATCTACGTGCAGCCATACTTTGTGCTTAGTGGGTAGTAGTAATAAAACAAACTTTTCCACTCACAGGAAACGAGAAATTCTGTTGTAAATCTTTTATCCGTTTCCTTGTGTCCTTACCGCCCGTTGCGCCGCGCGTTGCCTGCCACGCTAACAGTACATCCATACAGGATATTTTTATACCGTGTCGGTCGGTGGCGTCAGGGGGGCTCAGTGTAAAGGTAAGGTAGAGATATATTAAATATACTTGTTTGATGAATTTATCGTGTAGCTGGTATATCCTTGTGGATATACACACCATATCATCAGGAATGAGCAAGGAGTGCAATGTGAATTTTTGGCAGGTCTACGATATTTGTATAGATTTGTATAGGTACACCAAGGTCATTTGTATAATAACCTTCACACAATGTAAATTGGATAGGATGAGCTAAAATATATGAATTTTAACTTTGAATTATAATAGAGAGAGATTTTAGGCAAACAAAAAAAAGAACACATAATCCCTGCAAGATTTATGAGGATTTACTTGTTATTTTTGATTTGACTTTTAAAGCCTTTTGGGTGTTTAAAGGGGATCTAACAAGAAAGCTATTGTATCTAAGTTATTGGGGGAAAGAACTGGATTTTTAACAGGATTAATCTTTAATGCACAATTTAAAATGACGTTGAACAGTGGTCAAGCTGTGGGTTCATTTTATTAATGAATCTATATCTACTCGATATCGGCGAGTTTATTCTTTAGATTAACTGGCGTTTAGTGTGTAAATAAAAAAAAAATAAAAAAAACCCTTCGTAGATAATAATTCTTGTGTAGGATTTTTTAGCTAACGAATAAACTAGTTCAATAATCAGCGCATAATTTGAAATTTGAAGAACCTCCTGCATAAGAAATTTTGATCACAATCCGTCGAGCCGTTTATAAGAAAGTCGAAAATCAAAAGATTGTTTGTATGTCAGTCACCGTAAATAGAAAAATACATACATATGTGAACAAAATTCAAACCAAAATTAAGAGTGCACAGCTTTTAAAATCGTTAGAGCCATTTTTGATATAAATATAAGATGGTAACAAAAATTGTACGGCAGGTAGGTAGGGAAAGTTCGTTTTGGGGCTAAACAAATGATTCGAAAGTATATTTGCGATAATCACCTAAAACGTTAAAACACCAAGTTTAAAGAAAATCGCTTGATACGTTTAGGCGGTAGGTCGTTTTACACATAGACAAACAAATATGTAGATGGATTTGCGGGACCCACTTTTGGTGTTCTCTATCATCGTAAGGTTAAGTTTAATTAAAATCTCGAGTTCGATTTTTTTCCAAATACAAATTACCTTATAGTACCTACATAATTATATAGGCAGTAAGAATCATGACTGAATTATACGAACTTGCTCTTGTTGCTAACAACTTTAATGTAACTAAGCCTAAGTTAGATTTAAAGCTAATGTAGGTAAGTTTACGTATAATGAATTTTCATTTTCATTTTTTTTTTAATGGAAAATTTGAATTTGCAAAATTATTTACATAATTAGCTACATATTTTTAAGAAACAATGTAAAGTTTCTCAAATGAAATAATTTGGAGGTCGTACTGTAAAATGAGAAATCTCATGCAATTCTGTGGGCACAATAGATCTCAAGGTCGCAGTGTATCAATACCCCAAAGTCATTCATTCATTTAAAAAACAATGAGAAGGCTGAATCAAAATTCTTGGAGCCGTTTCTTACAAAGAAGTTTTTCTTAACGGTTTTTTAACAGGAAAATAGTTTTTTTAGGAGAATAGTTTATTTAAGTGCACAAAACAATATTAAATAAAATGCAGGACCAGTGTTGGTCTACTCTACTCTACTCTAAATGAGTTTTCAAATAGGAGTCGGTTCTAAAAATGAGTATTAAAATAAGGTTCGACTTTTTGATAATTTTAAAGCAGCAAGAAAAACGCTTCTTTATCTTTCTTAAACTATTTTGCAGTTGACGTTTGTCATTTCATAACAAAAAATTAAAGAAAAATGTTTTCTAGAAAAGAAGATTATAATATTTTTGAAGATTTTGAGCTTTTTAGTAAACCAAACGTATATAAAATTCGAGTTTGAATAACTTGAAGACCTTGAATTTTATTCAAGATACAGATCTAAAAAAATCGGTTCGATTTTTATTTGAAATTTGAAAAATCTTACCCAAGCTTTAAATGTATAAATATATTTTTTGTGTTCTTGTGCTTATGTTTAAGTTTTATTGCTGTTCCATTACTGAACATAAGTTTGATTGTCGAAGCCCTGAAAATCTACCTACTTTAGTTAGAAGAGTTGTCAGTTGTTGATTGTGATTAAAAGTAAGACAATGTTAGAGAAGGGCTGGCAACTAGAAGATTGCTTTAAGTAGAGTTGGGTTTATTCTCTAAGAGAGTACTGCTTAAAATTTTGCGCCAACATCTTTGCAAAAAGGATGGAAATCGGACAACTCCAAATTATGTGAGAAATTTGTCAGTTAACGATTTGATTACTGAAATTTGCAAGGCTTACTGCCATTTTTTAATTTTATTACTAAATTCCTCAAATTTTAAAAGGTTTTTAATACTTGACCAGTAGTTAGCCAGTGAATAGATTCAGTGGACCTATCAAATTTTAGTGAGTAAGTATCTTAACAGATTTCCCCCATAATCCAAAGTTTTTCGATTTCTCTAATTTAAATATTTAAAACTAAATCTTTTACAAACATAAAACTAGTTATACGTTTAGATTTATATCAAAAGATTTGTTCACGACTATCTTGTTCTTGCACACATATTATGGTATTATAACGGGTGATTTTTTTGCTACTTGGTTCTTGACGTTTATATTTTTGACAGATCACACATGACAAATTCCACGAACATTTGACATTTCGATTCAGTATTGTTTGCCATTTCATCATGAATAGACTTACGCCTGAACAACGTTTGCAAATTATTGAAATTTATTATCAAAATTCGTGCTCTGTGAAAAATGTGTTTCGCAAGCTACGTCCGTTTCAGCGACGATTTTTGGCTAAATGGATACGTGAATAAGCAGAATTGCCGTATTTGGAGTGAAGAGCAGCCAGAGGCAATTCAGCACCTACCAATGCATCCCGAAAAATGCACTGTTTGGTGCGGTTTATGGGCAGGCCGCATCATTGGGCCGTACTTCTTCAAGGACGATGAAGGCCGCAGGGTTACGGTCAATGGTGAAAGGTACCGTTCGATGATAACAGATTTTTTTTTGCCGAAAATGCAAGAATTGAACTCGGTCGATATGTGGTTCCAACAGGATGGTGCCACATGCCACACTGCACGCGAAACCATGCATCAATTTAGAGGCGAATTTGGTGAGCAGTTGATCTCAGGTTTTGGCCCAGTCAATTGGCCACCAAGATCATGTGATTTGACCCCGTTAGACTATTTTTTGTGGGGCTATGTTAAGTCTATTGTCTATGGGGACAAGCCAAACACGATTGCTGCCTTGGAAGCCAACATTGAACGCGTCATTGGTGAGATTCCGGCCGAAATGTGTGAAAAAGTTTGCCAAAATTGGACCTTCAGAATGGACCACCTGAAGCGTAGCCGCGGGCAACATTTAAGTGAAATTATTTTTAAAAAGTAAATGGCAGAAATTGATTTATCGATCCAAATAAAAATTTCATTCACTTTTTACAAGTTTCTGTGTTTTTTTGAATTTTCAAAAACCAAGCTCTTAAAAAATCACCGTTTAGAAGAACTTTGTTCCTTTTTTAACATTTTGTTTTGTGGTTTGATACATTTTAGTAGGAAAAATTATGATTTATGGTGGACTTACGAATTGTTTTTTTTTTTTTTTTTTTAAATTCATTTTTATTTCATTTTAACTTATAACTATCTTAAAGCTAGACAAAAATGTTTAAAACTAGCCTAATTATCAATAACTTACAACTAATTTACTGGCCCTTTACGGGCGCTCTAAATTAAACTATAACTCTTAAAACTAATGTCTTTCGACCTAAAAACTATTTTAATTAAATCTAAATTTTTTTTTTTATTTTATTTTATATTTCAAGGAAATTTCACAAAAACTTGATATCTGATCATTTTTTTTTTTTTTTTTTTTTTTTTTTTTTTTTTTTTTTTTTTTTTTTTTTTTTTTTTTAAACTTATAAACTAAACCTAAATATATATTAAAAATAATTAAAACTAAATAAAACTAACTTATACTAACTAAAAATAACTTACACTACTTAAAATACCTAATAATACTTAAAACTACTTAAAAACTAGAACAGCCACAGCAGCATTTTTTTCGTTTTTTAATTTTTTTTTTGTTTATTTTCTATATGCATGCAGACACATACAAACATGCAACCCACCCATACATGTACATACGCACGTACATATACGTACGCACATACATGTACAGACACGCAGATACATGCACGCATGCCCCCGCATACATACATATTTTTAATTTTTTTTTTTTTTTTGGTGCCACCACGACTGTTCCCTATACCTAATTCCCTAAATCTATGTAAGTCGGCCAAGATATACCATCTTCATCGACTTTAAATATCACGATGCTGTTCAGAGAGCCACCAGAACTGGTTCTCCTGTTTCGCCCTATCCCTCCGGTCCCGATCGGACACAGTCCTACTGAACCGAAGGCGCTCTTCTCCACCTTGAGCGATGACGTCTCGACCATAAAGGAGTCGCCTATCCACAGTTTTCCGGCTGACGTGGTAGATGAGCGGAACCGCCCCTCCATCCTGTATCAGCCCTCGACTGTCTAAATAGAGGAATGCCTCGGGAGGGATGTAGCCACTTAACCGCGCACTCTCGAAATATTGGTTATTTGGGTAATACGCCCCAAAAATTAAGTTGTTAGTTGAGGACATCGCTCTTGCAACGTGACCCCGAATCAGCTTAAACAAAAAATTATCTATTCTGTTTATGTTGGCTCCGTTGTATAGAACCTGGTTGGAATAATATCGTTTGTACTCCGACTCTGGTGTTCTGTGTAATCCAAGGCAACGTCGAAGACACTGCCTCTCAAACAAACGAACCTTTTCCATTTGAGATGGGGCAACGTTGAACCACACCGGGCATCCATAGGCAATCATCGGCCTGATGAGGGCCATGTAGCAAATCACCTTCACCCTGCTGTCAAGACGACTGCTATAAAACAATCGTTTTGTCAGGGCAAAGGCTCCCCTAGCCCTGGCCAGAGCAGCACCTATATGTCTGTCGAAATACAAGTACTGATCCAACCAGATGCCAAGGTACTTTACTACACTTTTACTCGCCAGTGGATGTCCATGTGGCCCTACGATCACCAGCTTGCGCCAGTTCTTTCTCGTATCCCTTGAGGCGCTAGACAACGGAGTCCTAAACAAAATAGTTTCTGATTTCTGGAAGTTGATTTTCAACTTCCAGTCATCACAATATCGCTGAATCTTGTCGAAGTCACGCTGCAAGAGAATTTTGATGACCTCAACTGTTGGAGCTGTTCTGTACGCAATTAGATCGTCGGCGTACGCAATTGCCTGAGTTATACTACCTATCAGATCGCTGGTGTAAATGCTGAAGAGAATCGGCGAGTTAACCGCTCCCTGCTGAAGACCATTGTTAATATTAAAAACTGTGGTAGAAGTTACATTGCCACTCTTGACAACAAACTTTCTACCATTTAGCATGTCATAAAGCATGTACAATAGCGGTTTACTTATACCAAGTCTGGCGAGCTTTAGATATAGACCCTCTAACCATACGGTGTCGAAGGCCTTCTCCAAATCAACCAGACAGGCACCCGTACACTGCTTTTTAGATTTGTTCCATTGGACATCAGAAACAAGTTTAGACGCGGCATGAATTGTGTCATGTCCCGTCTTAAAACCGAACTGATTATCCGGTATGATTTTGTTGTCCTCCGCCCACTTGAACAGAGCTCTATTAATAACCTTTTCAAATACTTTGCTGATACTCGGAAGAAGACTTATCGACCTGAGATTCGCTGGATTGGAATTGTCCTTTCCCTTTTTAGGGAGAGGATGCACCACTGCTGTCTTCCACCGCACTGGATAATATGCATTATTCAGTGCGTTGTTAAACAGTGTGGTATATATGTCAACTGCTTCTTGAGGCAAATGTCGTAGTACAACGTTGGATATACCATCGACTCCTGCTGATTTCTTTTTCTTTAGTGAATCAAAGATGAGCTGGAGCTCAATCTTCGAAATTAACAGGGAACTGGTCCCATTTCGCTCGGCGATTATGGCGTTTGCCAAATGTTCATCATTAAACCCGGTAAAACCAAGGTTCTCAGATCGCCACTGCGTTATATCGTTCCGCAGGTAAAAGTGGTGAACCAGAGCTCTGCTCTCCAGGTCATGGTTCGGGCGAATGCTAGCATTCACCTTGTACACTTGCTGAAAAACAGCCCCCACCGCCTCCACCTTCTCCTGCGGATCTTCGATTATGAAGAGGTCATCGTCCAAGACGGCGTCATCTGGATCTATGCCCGCTGTCAAGAGTACGTCTCTGTTTTGTGTCGTCCTCTGGAGCTTAAGACACGGAAGGTCGTTTTGATCTTTTCTTCTGAATATCTTATTAATTTGCGGGAACATACTCGGGTCGGTAGCGTTCACGGCCCGAATTTTGTTGTCCCAAAACAAATTAATGGACAATCTATAATTTTCTTTGATCAATTGGTTGATGTTTTTTATGGACGACTTCAGTGTCCTTATCTCCAGATCTCGTGTGTCAGTAAACCGTCTGTACAAGCGTTTTAGTCTTGTCAGTAAGCCACTTTTTTGACTTACGAATTGTCTACAATGCCTACATTGCCGAAACATGTATGTCGACAATTGTGAATTGTCTAAATCGAATTGTCTATATGTAGACAATCCTGTAGTCTACATTTATAGTCTACGTGGCACAACACTGTGCACGACTGGATAGCACGAACTTGCTCTTGTAGCTAACAACGTTAATGTAGCTAACCATTGAGGTTTAGTTAGTTAGGTGTAGTTATCCTATGCAGTTTTAAAGCCTATGTAGGTAAGATTAACTTGATTCTTAGTATAATGAATTGTGGAATGGATGATTCAAGGAATAGTTAAATATATACCTGCCTACAAATGTATATTTAAATCTTAGTTATAGATTTTACTTATGTAAATAAGGAGAGTAAAATGTATCAAAACATATACATTTAGATGGAACCTAAGTATGTAATCATGTACACATAATAATGAAAATGAAGGACGTAGGTGGGTAGGTAGCTATATGCATATAACTTTATAATTTAGGTGCACTATGCATACATAAGATTCATGTGATTTTTAGACATATATTTATATTTATATAAAAATGTATGAGGGTTTACATTGTATGTAGTATTCAGTGACGTAAGCAAAAATGAATAAATAAATAGGGAAATAATAAGGCAGCACTAAATAGATAATATTCATAATTAAATGTTGTTATATAAACAAATATGCCATTTGAATTCCAAAATTCAAAAATCGTTGGAGCAGTTTTTTAAAAAAATATTTTTTTACCTATAAGATCTTAAAAACTTTTAGAAAACAAATTTGAAACTTATTTTGAATATATAATTAATATACATTTACCATTCAAATTTCCAAAAAAATCAGTGACTGGTTTTTGAAAAATCGATAAAAAAGTTACTTATTTTTTAAAAATCGAAAAACTTTTTTTTGGAAAATTTGAGTATGTAGTCTTATTAAAACTTTTAGGGAGAATTTGCATAAAAAAAAGAATTTTAATCGGTTCGTCTAATAGTGACAAAGTACAAAATATGAAAAGAGGTTCTGTAGGAAGTACCGTTAATAAGTACTCAAAATAAAATATTTTTATTCTTAAAAGTGGACTGTACTAATTTAAGAGCACACATATTTTTTTTATAAAAAAATCTTGGAACCATTTTCGAGAAATAACATTTTTGTAACGGATGTTTTTACATTTGTATGGGAGAAACCATTGATTTTTATTTTAGGAATACAGCTTTTTTTAACTACATATTAAGGTAGTGTCCTGCCAAAGGCCGATTTCTAGCTAAAACGAAGCCGAATATTCGGCTAAACAACAACCTTCGGCCGAAGCTGAATCTTTAACAACTCAAAGAATTTCTGTTTAAGATTGACTAAAAGTAAAAAAAAAAATTACTTTTTGCATGTTTTTCTGGAATGTATAAATTAACTTTTCAAAAATAAAAACAAATTAAACTAATATCAATATTAATACTTTATTGAAATAGTTGAAAATAAAACAACCAATAGGTCATAAGTTGTTGTTCACTAGTGGGAGGGACATATAAATAGCTTAAAACAATTGGCCGTAGATACATGTATGGGCTAGAAGGCCAATATTCCCACACATCAACATTCTTTAAAATCAAAGGTTCTCTCAAGACACATTTTGTTGAGAGCAAAGAATCAATTATGCCTCTGAGGAACCACTGCCATATTAAAGTACCTACATTATATACTTGACGGCGTCTCTTCTTGCAGTTAACGGCTTAACCAATTTCTTTTGTTTTAAATTAATAAATAGTTGTTTTGTACAAAAATAACTTATTGTTTTCTTGTATGACCCAAGATCATACCATATATTTGATGTTCTTCAAATGGATGATGACCAAGTCGAAAATTCACCATAAAATAAACCTTCGGCTTCGACTAAAACTTCGGCTTCGGCCGAAGGTTCCGTCGGACACTATTTTTAAGATAATGTCAAAAAAATAACAAATACTAAGTTTCGAAAAATTGAAAAGTTCAAAAAGAAAAAAATATTCCACGACTGAATCATATGAACTTGCTCTTATAGCTAACAGCTTACAATTGTGTTTTATTTTTCAAGGAGCCTCTGCCTACAAATTTGAAAAGAAAGCAAATCAACCGTTTCCCAAAAAATCGAAAACCAAAAATATTCTTCTACTATAGGTACAAAAAATAACCATTTTTTTCAAAAAGTAAAAAAAAAAATATCAAAAGTAACCTTTTCCTTTCATTAATGACGTTATTTTTTTTATAAACATCGTTTTAGCCGGTTTTGAGAAAAAGAATATTTAACTTTTTGGCAAAAAAAAAAAAATTAAAAAAACTTGTGGGCATAGAAAATTATTGAAAAAATAATATGTACTAATTTTGAAGCAAATTCATCCAACCGTTTAGGCTCGTCGACAGACAGACAAACAGAAATTTGAGATAAGTTCATCTTTGCTATCATCGTAATGTCAAGTTTGATCAAAACCTCGATTTGTGTATTTAAATGTTTTACCGGTTAATCTTTGTGGATGTTTTTTTTTTTTTAAACATATATTGATATGTAAACTTTTTTTTTAAAGAGCTAAAGCAAAATCGTTCGCAAAAATTTCTGTCATGTCGGTTTGAGTTTGACATGACGTAACAAGTAACATTTTTACTCCCAATGCCGCTAAAGAAGTTTTACATTGGCGAAATACCAAGAAAAATGACAGACATTTTTGGTAATTTTAACAAGTAACGTCAAGTCCAACAAACACGCCTCAAAATTTATTGTGAAACCTCTCAGCAGTCCAGTTTTATTAGTTTAACAAATATTCTCCCCTGAAGGATCACTTTCAGCTCAAATGGATCTATAATTTTGCAGATTAAAAAAAAAAGAAATTTTCTCCAATCCACCCCTGTATGTCGTTATTTCTTAATTACGTATGCTTTTGCTACTGAATTCATTGCTAAAAATTAAACTTTAAATATAACCTACACAACTTTTGGGCTCCACTGTGCAGCGTATAGAAATAAGCACCACTTATGGCAAATCGTTCAGTAGATTAAATTTTAGTGACGAGTGATGTCACATCTTGATATTTTTTATCCTTGTGATTGACGTCATTTAGAAAAAATTGAACATCATCAAATAAAGTTATATAGTATACACACAATTTAAATATCTATATTTAGTTCATCAATTACGATATATATTTACTTATACATAATCTGAATTTGTTCTCAAGAGGTCCTTGAAGAATTTTATTATTCCTTTCCTATTTTATTTTATTATTACTTTGATTGAATATAAAGCATTGGAAACATTTATCCTCATTTCGCAGTTGAATTGTTTTGAAATAAAAATTTATTTTCAAAAAAAAAAATCGACAAATGTCAGAAGACAAGAGCACAAAAAAATACCTTATTGCTTTTAGGTATGTTCACCATATGGGAAAATGTCATCCTAATCAAATCACATTGACATCATTATTTTTTTCTGTTCAATTCCCTTCCCAAGAGAGAGTAGTACGAGTATCCTATAAAACTCATATTCTTGGCCTCAATTTTTAGCCAAGCACATCAATATGTCTTGTGTCCCTTGCTAAAAAGGCCATTTCAATATAATTTTATCATCTTCATTTTTGTCCAATGGCCACAGACAATTTTCTCCCAATCAAATCTGTGTTGTCCTTGTGGATGTACGTATCTTAGTATCTACATATATTCACAACAAATATTTTGAAAGTAACGAAACCCCACATGTTGTGTTTTTCGTTGAAAGGACACACGACATCTTTGGCAACTTAGAGCATCCTAAAAATTTCATTGCTTGCAAAAAAAAAAAAAATAAAAAAAACAAGAAAAACAATAATCACAGGACCATCAAGTTGAAAATATTTTTCTCTGCTAAATTTAATCTGAAAAAGAATAAAAATAAAAATAAAAACTAAAAAGCCAACAACAGATTTGAGTGGAATACCTTTATCCGATCTGAGCAGAGATATAAACGTTGCTTGTATTTATTTATCATTATTCCATCATGATGTACTGTATATAGGTAAGCACACGATTTAGCGTTTTGTTTTTAGATGTACGTATAGTTATATATCCTTTCTACAAAATTACTTCGTAAGTTCGATTTTTCTTCCTTTGCCATATTAGAATCTAATACAGCCAGGAGGTAAAGTAAACTATAGTGTGTGTGTCCTTTGATAAAGACAATATTCTTCTCATTTCGAAATCTACAAACGATAAAATCCTTAACCGTTCGGTCGATGCCAGCAGGACTTCATACTGCGACACAGGACTCAGTTGGTTTCAGATTTAGCGTTGCACACCATCCACACACATTACAGACCCAGCCTCAGCCCTAGCGGTAATTTTGAATGAAGCTCCAGCTAAGTGGTGTAAGGCTTCGACCGTTACTTAACAATAAAATAGGATGCGAAAGCAGCAACGCCAGACTGCTTCGAGTATGCAGCTCCATGGGTAAAATAAGATACACTTAGTTTTTTTTTTTCTTTAGTTTTTATTAAAAACACTATGTCAACAATGTAATGAGGTTTCTTTGTGAAATAGACATCACAGATACGAGATAGTTGAAGATTTTCCTTTATACTCATAAAAGATGACGAGGATGACAAGGAACAACGCTGCGCCGCGCCGTTCCGGAACCATCTCAAAGACGATGACAATAGAGACCAGCGGCAACGCAGCGGGACTAAACAAAGAGTACTACTGCTTTTTTTTGCTCATATAATTAAATAGGGTGGAAAAGGACTAAAAGTTGTCCCTTGTGCGTCTTGTGCCAACTATACATTTGAAGTAAGGGTAAAATTAGGAATTCATCTAAGTTTGATAACTTTCAAGAGAGTTATTCTTCAAGGTGTGGCTCCCCGGTAGGAGAAGTTTTTGTTTTCTTCATCTAGTGTAGGGTTATAGGCAAAGGATACATATTTCTACCCCTTCCCACCCTTTTACCGACGACCAATTTTCGCTGCATAATGGATATTGGAATTTCACCATAGCCAAATTCTACCCATCCAGCCCAGCCAGATAGTGTCGAAAGTAAAGTCTCTTAAGGTCTATTTCACTACGTGTAAAATATCGTAATTAGGAAAGGAGTAAGAGAGTGTAAATTAACTGGAGGGTTTTAAAGTTTTTGACATGTTTTCTAAAACAAATGGCGGTAATGGCAAAGCATGGATGATGTCGGTATATTAGTTTAGTATATACTATACAACAAAAGGGTTATTATTTGTTCTTCAGTTTTCCATAGTGGATTGGAATAATTTATTTGATGAGCTTGAGCAGCAGTATTAGTATACCACGTGCCAGAGGCAAAAGGACGAAAATATATCTATTTAATAGGGAAAGAAGATACAAGATCAATATTTTCTTAATCAATGTTGATTGCTGAAGTTTTGTGTAGAATTTGTGGGTAGTTGATATATGGATATTTTATGAATGAAAAAAGGGGAAAATTAAACAAACAAATATCTGTTAATTTGAAACATAAAATAATTAATTTCGAACAAAGTTTTTGTTTAACATGCGGGAACATCCCATTTTTCCAATATTCTAGGTTCTAAACTGCTAACATTTTAACCTTTCTTGGAAATTTTTTTTGTTTTTTTATTTGCTCAATGAACAAAATAATTTTAATTTAATTTTTTTAAATTTTGATTATAACTTTTCTTAATGTTTTTTTAAGAAACAAAATAATTCCTTTGTTTCAGTATTTAATGCAGACCAGTAAAACTTGTTTTAAATAAAATGGTATACTTATTCAGTCTTATTTAATAGAATGCTGTTATGATAGTAAGCGAATAGACGTGTTTTAGTTTTGCGCATCCTTAATCAAGTTTTTTCACACCATAAGTTTCCTCAGAAGCTCATCTTCATGTTTCAAAACATTAATATAAGTGACCATAAATTGATCAGTTTATCCGGAGCTTTCGACTGCGCATGACGTGTTCATCTCTTTCGCAAGTTCTAATTAACAAAATTCCCAAACGCGATAGATCGCCTGAAACCGGGGACAAATGCTTGTCCTCGGATAAAAAACTTCGTTCCACTATGTTTCCAACAAGTGGGACCAGTAAAAACCACTTCTTTAATAAATTCACTCCCCTCCAATGCCATCCAGATACTGATAATTCAGACATGGATGAAATTGATTCTCCGTCTGTAGTGAAAAAAGTGTATGTGCCACCTATAAAAGTGCTCCAAAAATCACCTGAATATGTGCACAATCTAATGAAGATCCTTAATATATCCAACTACTCAATTAAAAAAACTAACAATTGGAATAAAAATAGTGTTCGAATCTATGGATTCGTTTAATACTGTTTTAGAAAAACTAAAAGAGGATACTTGTCAATATTTTTCTCATGACCTTAAAAGTGCGAAAACGTTCAAAGTTGTTTTGTTTGGTTTGGATGACACCAAAACCAATGAACTTAAAGCTGAACTCATTTCTCTTGGCCTAAAATGTGTTGATATAAGAAAAATTGAAAAAAAATACGATCAATTTACTGACTTTTTCTATATCGTTTCCTTTGAAAATTGATCGATTAAATTAAATGAACTAAAACAAAATTATCGCTCAATTTTCCACACCCAAGTGAATTGGAATTTCCAAAGAAAAATCAAAGGTAAGGTGACACAATGCTTTAACTGTCAAATGTTTGGACATGGTGAGAGAAATTGCCACATAAAAACATATTGTGCCGTTTGCGCTGGAGCTCACAAAACAAACGAATGCAATAATCCTTCCACGAATAAACCACAGCGTCAACCACAAAGCTACTGACATAACATGCACTAGCAGATCTAAATATTTAGAAATTAAAGAAAGATCATCTGGAAGAAAAGCTCATCCCCACCCAAAACCTCATTTCGCTGATGCAACAGCACAAATTTCTGCTCATCAAGCTTGCCAAAAACTTTCATTTGCTTCTTTGAGTGACTTTCCGCCGCTTCCACCTCCACAGCAGCGTCGGCAGGTACATTCACAGAGCAAAAGCTATGCAAATTCAAGTTTTCGATTTCAAAGAAACACCACAAACAATTAATGCATTGGAAAGTGACTCACGTGGCGCTTCTTCATTTAATAATAATAATAACACCAACGTTACCAACAACAATTCATCACTCTTCACAATGGAGGAACTGAATTCCCTGTGCATGGAAATGATCTCAAATTTATCAGTTTGTAAAACAAAAATAGAGCAATTTAATGTGATCGCGCATTTAGCTACTAAGTTTTTATACTCTAATTATAAGTAAAATGGCAGATACACAAATAAAAATAATAACTTGGAATGCTAAGGGCCTACGTAATAAATTTCTTGAATTTTTAAACTTTTTGAATAGCCACAAAGTGGATGTTGCGTTAGTAACGGAAACTTGGCTCGATTGTAATATAAGACTCCCATCATCTGATTTCAAATGATATCGTTTGGATATAATACATCAAAGAGGTGGGGGGGGGGGGGGGGTGCGATTCTTATTAGAAAATCAATTCAACATTCGCTCTTACCTGTAGTACCCACATGGATGGTGGAGACTATAGGGATAGAGATTAAATTAAGAAGCCAGAAAACAGTTAAAGTTTCTTCAGTTTATTTCCCTGGTGGATCCGCGTCAGATATAAAAAGGAAATGGCTTAAACAAGATTTTAGAAACTTATTCACAATGAGTGGGGAATATCTATTAGGCGGCGATTTTAACTGCCTGTATAGAGATTGGGGTGTGCAAGAGCTAATGCCTGGGGCAATATATTGTCTGACTTTCCATTGACTGTACCAATTAATATCTTTTATCCTCCTAGTCCAACTTATTTTCCTGCGGGTTCCCGTGGTCGTCCTTTTGTTCTTGATCTTTTTGTGTCCGATGTCCCTCATCTAATAACAGAACCCGTATCGTTTAGGGCGCTTAGTTCAGATCATAATCCTGTTTCTTGTAACCTTTCTTGGTTGGGGGAAAAAAAAAGTGCAATATTTTCTGGACTTAAAAAATGCTAATTGTAAATCGTTCAAATTAAAGATAAGAATGAACCTGCAAAATAGTTGCACCGATCTTGAAAGAGTATCTTGTAAAAATGATGTAGATTCCATCGTTCAAAACTTTACACAAGCTGTTCTTTCCTCAGTTGATGAAAGCATTCCCAAGCGTGAAAAAAGAGATTTATTTAAAAAACTTCCAGATCATATATTAGAACTTATAAAAATAAGAAATGTACATCGCAAAAATTGGCAAAAAGATCGTCAACCTTTTCCTCGAACAATGGTTTCTCATTTTAACAAACTCATTACTGATCAAATAAGGGTTAATCGTAACGAAGAGTGGAACAGAAAATTGAGCGTTCTTGATAAAAATGCTAAACCGTTCTGGAATATCGTAAGAGTTGTAAAGAATAAAAACAGAAAGGTACCATTTCTAAAGGATTCTTCATAAAAACATATTTTACAGATATTGAAAAAGCAACCATACTTGGCACAAACTTTTCAAAAAATCACCTAGTTTCTCAGCATTTGGGTGAGTTTGAAACAAACGAACTTGTAAGGGACGCAATCGAAAGATTTGACATTTCAAATGAATTGACTCCCTTAAATGCTTTTGTAGTAGAAGAAAACATTAAATATGTAGTCAACAGCTTGCAAACCCGAAAAATAGGAGGACTAGACAAAGTTCGAAATGCATATTTAAAACAACTACCTCAGGCTCGAATTAAATATTTAACATTTATTATCAATGCATATTTAAAATGCCAATACTTCCCTCAATGTTGGAAAAAAGCTATGGTTGTCCCTGTTCTTAAGGCTGGAAAACCCCCAGATATTTCTGAAAGTTACAGGCCAATTAGTTTATTAAGCAACGTTAGTAAAGTTCTTGAAAAAATCCTGAAGCAATATATTTTAAAAATAGTTTCAGATAAAGGTCTTTTTCCTGATGTACAGTTTGGTTTTCGAAGCTCTCATAGCACTTCACACCAGGTAAAAAGAATTTGTAATCATGTCTTAGATCGTCGTTTAAGGGGTCAGTCAACGGGCATGATACTGATAGATATTGAAAAAGCTTTTGATGGTGTATGGCACAATGGAATAATATATAAAATGTTACAATTTGACTTTCCTTTGTATTTATGTAAAATTGTTCAGAGTTTCTTATCCGGTAGATGTTTTCAGGTGCATGTTAATTGAGGTGTTTCTAAAGTGTTATTTTTTGATTCAGGTGTGCCTCAAGGCTCAGTCCTTGGACCAGCCTTATACAATATCTACACTTCAGATTTTCCAAATCATCCGCAATGTGAAGCAGCCATTTTTGCTGAAGACACTGCAGTATTTGCGTCGCAAGAATTTGCTCTCAACATTGAGACCAATCTTAAAAATGCGATTGAAATACTTGAAAAATATTATAAGAAATGGAAAATTAAGCTGAATGTTGGGAAGTTGCAAGCCATCTTTTTCACACGAAAAAGAAAAGCTTGCTATCTTCCCAGCAGTCAGCTTCAAATAAATGGTAACGCAATAGAATGGGAGCAATCCGTAAAGTATCTCGGGGTTCATCTTGATACAAAACTTACATTTGGCCAACATATTCAAAGCACGTTAAAGAAAATAAGTATTGCAATTAAGATGCTTTACCCTTTTATCAATAGAAAATCTCCTCTCACAAATGACAATAAGATTATAATTTATAAAGTAATTTTCCAAGCAATACTATTATATGGGTGCCCAATATGGGGCAATGCAGCAACATGCCATTTAAAGAAGTTGCAGGTATCACAAAACAAAGTTTTAAAAATGATGTTAAATCTGCCCTGGCATAATTCAACCCTTGATCTCCACAGAAGGGCGAATGTTGAATTGGTTCTTGAAAGGATTCGAAAACTAACAATTAATTTTAATAATACCTGTGATAGTTCTGAGAATTCTCTCATAAACCAGCTTAATTCTTAATCTGTGATATTTCTGTGTAAATTTTTATTGCGTTTGCTTTCATTTGAAATATATATTATTTATTTATTTACTAATTTATTTATTTATTCATTCATTATTATTTATTTATTTGTTTATTTATTTCATTATTTATTTATTTATCTATTTATTTATTTATTTAGTTATTTATTTATTTATTAAACTATTTATTTATTCACTTATTCATTTATTTGTATAAAACTTGTTGTTTTCGTTAATTGTTTTTTCGTTAATTTATAGTTTGAATTATAATACTATATTTATTTTTTTTTTGTTTAAATGAAGGTTTTTTTTTCGTATTTTCCTTCGATAATATATTTTTTCATTATTTATATTTACTAATTTTATTATATACAAGAAAATGTTTCAGTAGAAAGATATTGTATCAAATCTCTGAATTGTAAAATGTGCGGTCACAGACTTTTTTTTGAAAACATTATTACGAAATAAAGATAAATAATAAATTGATTTTATCCATAAAAGATTTAATTAAAACTATCGCACTGTGTATATTAATTAAAAAACAAGAAGAAAAATCATAATCTTAAATTGCAATTTTTTTTAATTAAATATGGCTTGTAATGATGTAAGTGTTCGAAAAGTAAACTCACCACTTACAGCATTATGTGAAAGAAAATGGAAGAAAAACTTATGAAATTTAAAAGCTCCATAACTCAAGAAATAATTTCCCTTCTTGATAAAACAAACTCGGAGAAACTGTCGATCGAATCACTGCCTCGATTAACTCACAACTTTCCAACACAAAAAAGGATATAACACACCTTGATACCCGTGTTAACGAAATTGAGACCACGCAAGTAATCTCATTATTGACAAAAATCTCTATGAAAACATGCTCTGTTATGACCTACATTGTATTAATACATCTGAACCAACACATTTCACACCAACTTGCAGTACTTTATTAGACCTTTTTCTTTGTCAACGAGACTAACCTGATACTTTTTTATAATCAACTTGCCATACCAGCTTTCTCCAAACACGTCCTAATTTTTTTGACTTATGACTTTACCACGAAGGATAGCTTTATAAATTCATCGGTTAAATATAGAGATTTTAAACATGTAAATATGTCCTCACTTCAATACGATATTCTCTCTATTCCCGGGAATAATCTCTATGTAATGACCTCGCCAGATGACCAAGTAAAATTTTTAACTAAGAATATACAATCCTTGTTTGATTTTCACGTCCCATTAAAAATTAAGAAGCAACATCGCGTCTCTAAACCCTGGGTTACAAGTCATATAAGAGCTTATGAATCAAATAGATCAAGCCTATCAAAGATGGGTTTACTATCGTGTTGAAAAAATTCATATAATTTATAAAACTTTGTGGAATAAGGTTGTTTAGGCAATTAGAGATGCAAAAACACGATACTTTTCAAGTCGCCTAAAGATTAGTTCGGATGGTCGGAAGCTATGGGAAAATCTTTGAAAACTCGGAATAGGTAAACAAACACCTAAGTGTAAAAACCTTATTGATATAAACGAACTTAATCTAAACTTTCTCTCTACACCCAATAATCTGTCCTGTAGAAATTTCGGAAACTCTACTAGTGTACATAGGCTCTCTACTGTTGCTCCTTTTAGCTTTTCAAATGTAGCCTGCCTGGAAGTGGTAGAGAGTTTTATCTCAGTAAAATCCAATGCAATTGGAGTTGACGAACTTAGCCCTATTTTCTTAAAATCTACTCTTCCCCTGTTACTACCGTACTTAACTCATGTTTTCAATACAATACTCATGACAGGAACATTCCCTCAACAGTGGAAAATGGCAAAGATTATACCGATTCCTAAAAACGCGCTTTGCAATGAGTTTCGACCAATTTCTATTCTTTCATTTCTTTCAAAAGTATTGGACCGAATTATGCAAAAGCAATTCAATGAGTATATTACTCAGAATAATCTCCTATTTCCTATTCAATCCGGTTTTCACCCTCAACACAATTGCACCACGGCACTCTTGAAGGTTATATATAAGATATAAGGGTTGAACTTGATGTTAATAATGCAACGTTTCTAGTTCTTTTAGATTTTTCTAAAGCATTTGACATGGTTGACCATAATTATACTCTTAAGCAAGCTGCGTCAGGAATTCAATGTATCTGAAGAAGCAATCAAATTATTATCGTCCTTTCTTAGCGATAGAAAACAGGCAGTTTGCATTGAGAACAAATTTTCAAAATTTCTCCCCTTACTCAAAGGTGTTCCCCAGGGATCAATCTTAGCCCCATTGCTCTTTTCACTTTATATCAATGAAATCGCGTCTATTATTCGCAATGCATCGAAGCACTTTTATGCGGATGACATTCAAATATATAAAAGTTTCTCCCTAGGTCTCATCGAAAACTGTGTATGCAGCATAAATGAGGACCTTGACCGTATTTTCAAGTGGGCAGAGTCTAATGGTCTGGCTCTTAACCCAAATAAATGTAAGTGCCTAATTATTAAAAAAAAAAAAAAAAACATATGACTTATCCTTCTTTCCGCCAATCATGCTTAATGGGACCTCGTTAGAATATGTTAATACTTATAAAAATGTCGGTGTAATATTCAATAGAACTTTAACGTGGAATGACCATATAAACTCTATAGTAGGTAAGACTTATGGTACTCTTAGAACACTTTGGACTGCTCATGAATTTACCCGGCTCAAAACAAAAATCTTGCTTGCGAAGACTTTAATTTTACCAATTTTAACATATGGCTGTGAAATCTACTTAAACTGTGACTATGCAAGTAAAAACAAATTGAAAATTGCCTTTAATAGTGTTATTCGATACATCTTTGGCTTAAGAAGATATGATCATGTTTCGCATCTTCGACAGAACCTACTTCAAATGCCCTTCAATAATCTCATTAAATTTCGCACACTGCTACTATTTTTTAAAATTCAAAGAACTAGACAACCAACTTATCTTTATGATCAACTTCGATTTTCGACATCAAATAGGTCTGCATGCTTTATTCTACCTCGTCTTATATGTTTGACTTCTGAAAGACAATTTTTTATAGCTGTTTGTCGTCTGTGGAATTCACTTCCTACTTATATGCGAGTGATTAACAACATGAACCAATTTCAAACAAAAATTATATAATTTCTTATCTGATTAAAGCAAAAACTTTTCCTCTCTTCATTAACCTTTCTTTTTCCTAACTCTCTTTATCTACTTATTTATATGTATTTACCATAAATTGTACTTTAAAACAATTATATAAATACTAGCGGGACCCGGCGCGCGTTGCTACGCCCAAGAAAAAAACATGTATTTTGTAATAAATCAACTCAATGGCGATGCTTTAAAAGGATTTTATTTATAATGCTAAAATTGTACTTCAATTCAATACAATAGTGTATACAACATTTTTTGTTTGATTGTGTGGTGTATGTATAAATAAATTTTTTGGGGCTCCCACTCTGGAACATGCTACGTATAATTGTCCATGTGAAAAGCACTGTTCCTCCAAATTCACACCACACACTTGAAGAGTTTGTCCTTGAGCTTCATTAATGGTCATAGCAAAGGATAAACGCACGGGAAATTGAAGACGTTTGAATTCAAATGGCATGTCCGTTGGTATTAATGGGATGCGCGGTATTAGTACAATTTCACCTTTTGCTTTGCCAGTGAGAATTGTTGCTTGAATTAAATGTGGCATCAATTTCTTCACTGAAAGTCTCGTCCCATTACAAAGTTTTGGTGCATTAAAATTTCGGAGAAGTATAATCGATGAACCAACTTTCAAATTCAAATAATACGGTGGCATGCCTGGTGGTTCCAAAGAATTTAAAAATTCGACCGGATAATTGACTGCGTCTTCATCATTCATAGCAGTATCAATAGATTTATACGTTTCCGAATCACCTGGCATTTTTTCCTGGATGTGGAAATTGATTTCATTGACATTGATATTTTTTTGTGCTAAAATTGCACGTTCTCGTAACCAATCATGGTTATTGTAATTTTGTACAATATTTGGAAAAACTCGATCAATGATTTCTTGTTTTGATGATACAATTATGCAAAAATAACGTGATAACCTGATAAACCCATTTTGATCACTTGCAATCTTTCCATCGCCAATCTTCAGCAATTGCTTTGAAAACTCACGTGCTGATGAATCATTTTGAAGACGCACACGCAACGAAACCTTTGTACGTGTGCCCACAAAAATTAACTTTTCAAACATGCATTAATTTCATCAGCAGGTGTTGATCTCGGAACAACAGGCAACGTTTGACGGAAATCACCAGATAACAATATTAATGCACGGCCAAACAGCTGTGAACTGCGTCTTAAATCTTGTAATGTTCGATTTAAGGCTTCCAAAGATTTTTTATGGGCCATTAAACACTCGTCCCATAAAATAATGGATGTTTGTTGCAAGACTTTAGCCATTCCAGAACTCCTTGAAATATTGCATGTTGGTGTTTCAATTGCTTGCATGTTCAATGGCAATTTCAAGGCTGTGCGGCCGCCATCAATTAATGTAGCTGCAATACCGGAAGAAGCAAGTGCCAATGCGATTTTTTGTTCCGACCGAATTGTTGCCAGTATCAATGAAATCCAGTGTCGCCAGGTGCATCCAAAAAATACAATCCACCAGTGTTATCATTGACAGCTTGCATCACTTTGTCATATGCATGTTTTTGTTGACCATTTAATTGTGGAGTATACGTTTGTACGAATGCACGCAATTCATCACGAGCTAATTGCACTAATGCTTTATTTGCAATCGTAAGGCACAAATCTTCGATCATTATAAAGGCTTCATTATAAATTTCCAATGTCAGCAGCAATACAGGATCATTGGAACGATGTCGAAGTCGAATCAAAATGTCTTCAGCCATGAAATCTTTGTATTAATTCCAGTGGATTTGATGGAAAACAGGTTGATATTATGATCGCAAATAACATACGAATTTGATTTGGTGGAGATGCAATTGATACATCACCAAGCGTAGCATCCCAATGCGTATCATCTTCCAGCAAATGCAAGTGTTGATATGCTTCACGGTATGTGGCGCACAATTGACCATTGACAGTTCGTAAATGTTGGAATGATTGAGGTCCATGTACGTTCACCAACAAAAGCCGCAAGTAAAAATATTCAACATTAGCTGGACTAACTGTCCCAAAGCATCTGTTCGAAAAATACCTGGATAACCATGAATAAGATTACCAAGGAAATGTAACTTCTTTTTATATATCTAACATAATGCACTTACAACTACATTTGACAACTGTGTACACATATACAGTCATACAGTACAACATAAACGCTCATCAGCGGCTGTGTATTTGTTGTTGTTTTTCCCATACAGGCATTTCGTATGAGAGGAAAGCATTACTCACATAAAATGTCATAACTCAGGAACGCCTGCACCGATTCGAAACAAACTTCACACATACCACCTCCTCATACGTTGAAACTGTAAAAGTTTTGTGTCAATCGGTTAGGCGGTTCTTGAGTTATAAGATTACCAAGGAAATGTAACTTCTTTTTATATATATAGAAGATGAATTCATTCCTTCATGTCCTATTCTTATATTCTTTTTTCCTTTACTTATATTATTATTATTTTTCCTTCTTTTTAATTATAACTACCTATTATATTTGTTAAACAAAACTAAAATTCAATTTATAAACTTCACTAATTTATAAGATTTATATCTTACTGTGTAAGCTTTACGAAAATAAACTTAAACTAAACTAAACTAACCTAAACGGAATGGTAGTCTAAGCAGATGAATAGTTATTTTCCCATAAATTATAGTTATGCAGGGTCTTATGTCCAAAAAGTACCAAAAACGGGTAATCTATTCCATTTGGCTTTCATGATCAAATCAGCTGTTTGTCAGAAAACTCAACTAGAATTTTTGTTGGTGTTATGATTGTGATTAAATGAAAACAAAATAAATGATAATACAAAATAATAATAAATATTGGATCATAGTTTTTCATTCCTAAGATCCTCTATAGATTGGTAGTACCACCATTATATCATATGTCGAGTATTATGTGTATGAGTAGGGTGACGGTGGTTTCAGCTCTCTCACGGTCAGGTTCTGAGAAGCAAAACGCACTTTTTTGGTTTTTGTATTCATTCTTGAAGTTGTGAATTTGTTTTTTAAACACAACAATTTTAGGTTTAGCTTTAATTTATGCAGGTTGGATACCGGCTTTCGCCGTGGACGCCGTCACACAACTAAGAAAGGTCCAAGCGAACAATTTCAATAATTTAAGCATATTTGCTTTGGAAAACCTGAATTTTTTGATTAAGTCTCCATTTCTATGATTCATTGGATTGAATCGTTTTTTTTTTATTTAAAGGCATTTTTTTTTTGCTTTATGTCTAAACTCAACATTTCGACACTATAATTTACTTATGTTTGCTCTATTTAACCTATAGCGCGTTTAGCTTATTATGGATCTATTCAACGTTGCATAAGTTTTATAAATGAGATTTTCGAGTTCGGAGGCATTATAAGGAGTGCATAGCACTATATACTCGCTGTAATGCAATTATAAATAAGGCTGATTAAGTTTAAAGTCCTTAATAGTTCTGGGAGGCATTTTAGGCTCATGCTATAATTGTGTTGAGGTGCCTTTTGTTATATATACCATACTAGCCACCCGTACTTGCGTTGCTTCGCAAGCTTTTAATATATTTTTTTTAACAAAATAGCAGACATTAGAAAAATGGCCAATTTTGGCTTAGCAAAAAATTCAAATTTTATCCATTTTTCTAATGTCTGTTATTTTGTTGTTCGAATACGGAAAATGTGGTACATAATTACGAGTAAAAGCCCCTTTACACCCTAAAAACTGATTAGCACTTAAAATATTGATACTTACTGTTTCTACGGTAATCGGTTAACCAATAAGGGAACAATTGAGTGGACAGAAATTCAGAAGCAAATAAACAAAAGAAAATGCACATACACACGCGGAACGATAATTAAATGGAAAAAAGCCGCAACCCAGCCATTACGATTGAATAGAATTCATAGATGAAAAAATACAAAAAATTTGATGAAATTATAATTTGTACATACATTTATTTCTCAGATAATATGTAGAGTTAAGAAATGATTTAGGACTTGAAATTGCATAAAAAATTAATAATTTAATTCAACCAACATATTTAACAATTCAACAAACATATTTTAAAAATAACACATATTTATAAAATTATTTCAAAAATATGCAATAAACTTCAACAAACAACAAACTAGTTCCATTCAATTCAGGTTGCATTTAAACGACCTTAGGTCTTACATGCATATAGTTAAATTAAAACAAAAAACAAAAAAACTTCTTTAAAGAATAGGAAAAATTTTAAATTTGATTTCAAGTAAGCCGGTTGAACACTTTCTGTGATTACCCGTGGCAAAATTAATAATTGTTTCGTCTTTAAATAATAGTAGAGCTAACCATGTAACAAAGTGTTATATGTTACTTATTTGTTTACTTGTTTTTATAGGTACCTACTATAAGGCAAGTTACGGATTCGTGTACAAAAAAATATAACAGTCAAACATGACATTATACGATCATAGAGAACACCAAAAAAGTGGGTCCCCTACTTCGTCTGTCTGTTTGATTGTCTGTCCTCGAGTCTGCAGTCTAAACGGTTGGATGGATTTGCTTCAAATTTGGTTTTTCGGTAATATGCACACACATTTTTTTTAAATTTTTTAGACGAAAAAAGCTCCCATACATTTTTTTTTGCCAAAAACATAAATCTTATTTGGCCCAAAAACTCCAACGATTTTTATTAAAAAAAAAAAGTTAATTAATAAAGGGAAAAGCAACATTTTCGTAATTTTGTTTTGGAAAAAAATTGTCATTTTTATTACCTCTGGTAGTATCATTTTCTTGGTTTTCGATTTTCTGAAAACGGTTGATTTGATTTGTTTCACATATTTCATTTTTCCCAATTTAGAAGTTTTATAAAACCAAATACTCAAATTTTCCAAACAATTTTTTCTCGATTTAAAAAAAAAAATAAATAAAAATTTTAGTTTTTTTCTAAAAATTATAGTTTTAGTATATATATTAATAAAAGCTTCAAAGTGGAGCTTCAAATTTTTTTCTTCGAAAAGTGTTTTTAAAATATTATAGATCAAAAATAATTTTTTTTAAAAACCGCTTCAGCGATTTTTTTATTTTTATCAAGGAATTCAAAATCAAATGGCACCTTTGTTTTTCATCAAACTATAACAACTAAGCAATATAAAAACATATTATTATGTGTATTATCCATTTATTTCCTTCTTCTGAATGTTGGCATACGTCATTGAATACTACATACAATGTAGACACTCATACATTTATATAAACATATGCATCTTAAAAAATCACATGAATCTTATGTATACATATTGCACCTTAATTATAAAGTTATATGCATATACCTAGCCGCACCCCACCTACATCCTTCATTTTCATTATTATATGTACATATTTACATACAAGGTACCTACAATGTTCCATCCATGTATGTAGGTATATATTTCTCTACTAACTTTATAATTAAAATCCATAATACAGATTTAAATATATAGTTATTTGTAGGCAGGGAGATACCTATGTAACTATTCCTTCAATCATCCATTCGAAAATTCATTATACTAAGAATCAAGGAAATCTTAACTTACATGTGATTTAAGCTTACCTACTAAACATCGTCAATCCTTAGCTACATTTAAGTTGTTAGCTACAAGAACAAGTTCGTGCGATCTAGTCGTGCATTTAATTTTTGGTAAAAGTTTGAATAAATAAACGAATATTCCGAATATCTTCAACTATTAGTCCAGATAGAGTGAAAAAAACCCAATAAAAAGATATAATTCGTTCTACTTACTGACACGCCCACTACAGAAAATCTCTTTATTGACAACGAACTATGGCAATAGTCTATTCGAAATGGAAATAAAATCCCGATTGGTAGGTATGTTCATTTGTATACTTTCTGTCGAAGTTGTGGGCACAAGCCAGATAATGAAAAAATCCTTCATTTTGCCTGTAAATGTTCTGCGGTTCATCAATTCAATAAATTATTTCGTGACCTTAACAAATCTTAATATCTCAATTCCCACCTCATCGTACTGTTATTCAGACCCCCAATACAGCGATCAAGCGGATTGGGATTTTTTTAAAAACAAATTTGCGGTGTACAGTGGCCTGAGATAATCAAATGGTTAGCTTTGTTGTCTCTTTTATACCAGTCAACAAACTGCCTAGATTATGACAGTATGGAGGGTTTCATGAGGAAGTGAAGGATTTATATCACCGAAGAGAAAGTCTATATGAATGAGACTCAGGAATATCGTCTCCAAACATTTAATTGGATGATCCCACTGAGCGATCAGATCGTATGTGTCCCTGGGGTGGTCAGCAAAGTGCCTATAGGTTTAATTTTTTGTTGGTCAAATTTAGATCCCTGACGAAGATCGGCGAATTCGATCAAGTCCTTTCAACCGCAATTTAAAATGTTTTGACTTTTTTTCAATGTGAGCGTGGTGCTTCAGTTAAGGTTATTCGAAGAGACATGTACCATGCCAGCTCTAAAATCTGACTAATTTTCAAAGGTCACTTTACGTAGCTTTGGTTTTTGTTTAGCTTCACAAAGAATTTGTGATTTTTCTCACAAAAAAAAACAACAACAAAATTGCAAATGCCAAATATAAGAAAAAAAAAACGTATTCCATAACAAAACAATTGAAAACTCAGAGACACTTGACAATCGTTACATAAAGCCCTGCCTCAACTTGATGTCCTTCGCAAAGATAAGATCGATTCCTGAATAGAACAAAAATACACGAATAAAAATGTTTTTCTTTCCAAAAAAAAAAAAAAAAAAAATCCATAATTCATGCTCCGGAGCACTTCAAAAGAAGGTCGACACATTTGGTGTGCCGCAAACAATTTCAACCTGGCAATCATTAGGTGTCTATTCAAGGATCAATAGTTTGGCACACAAAGAAATTCCATAGGAAAAATGTTATTTCACACGAAGCCTTGTACAGTCTATACTCGTATTTGGCTTAGTTTTCCAACTCTGGGTGTCGTACTGGAAAATTATACAAGTCATAGTTGTCCTTGTTGTCGACTTCGATGTACGAGTAGGTATGTTGTTTTTTTTTTTAAGCAACAAAACTCAGATTCACAAAAACGTCAGTCTTCGTTTGAATATTCCGGAATCACGTGGAGACATGTAGTACACGTGTCTATATATGTATTTGGAACAATTTTTCTTTGATGGCCATTTTATACAAAGGACACAAAGGCAAAAAAAAACATCAACGACAAGAATGAATGCAAATACTTTGACTGACTCAATTTTGCTGCCAATTGGTACCTATAGGTGTAGACGACAGGACACAGGATACCCAGTGTGTCATGTCAATGTACCTATTTCGTTGTTTTGTATCACTATCTGTTCTATTTGAAGTTTCGAGCAAAAGTTACAATGGTCGAAACTAATATTTTAACATAATATCATTTGTTTCACAGACGGTGCATTGCGCTGCACAGAGAAGCAGCAGCAGGAAAATGTCCTTGTAGAATTGCATTCAAACACAGCGGTTAATGAAGAAGTCATTTTAAAATTCCATATTAAGAAAAAAAAAAAAATGGTTAATTTATTCACCTTTTGTAGGGCACAGACAGATAAATTTTCAAATAAGGATATGCATTGCACCAGACTGAAAAAATAATGAAAAAGTAAATGAAAGCAGGATATTCAAAGGGATATCAAGAACGATGACTCTATGACATGGCTAAAAGGATTTATTTCCATGCTTTTTGCATTTCATAATTACTGTACCTATGTATAATCTAGTAGTGTATATGGTTTCCTTATATAGTTGTAGATGTGGGTCTGTCAAAGTGTGTCGTCCTTTTTTCCTGAACTTCCGCGGGAAATTCATCTTTTTTTTTTGTATACAGATGCTATAAGCTTGCAAGAGGATGTGAGGCGGTGATGACATGGTTATAGCTGATGCAACTTTAATTTATCTAGTCATCTTAATTTGAATGCGATTAATTGCAACAACAAAGTGATATAATGCATCTAGAAGAATGTCATAGTATGTAATATGATACCCTATATGTCATTGCCCTGCCGGCTTCCTAGAATTATGGTTTTTAATATAAAAAATAATTTATTTATTTATTATTATTTATATTTTATTGTTTTTTAATTTTTTTAATTATAAAAAATAATAATTGAACTAATTTTCCAAATCTTAGGAGACGCTCTCAGAGAATTTAAACACTATTGTATACTAAAATTTTTCAAAAAAAAATTTTCTTGGAAATCAATGAAATGAATATTTAAAAAAAACTATTTTTCTAAAATAAAAACCAACGGTACCTTCCATACAAATGTTAAGAAACCGTTAAGAAAAAAACAATTATTTCTCGAAAACGACTCCAAGAATTTTTATAAAAAAATTTGTGTGTTCTTAAATTAGTACAGTTCAATTTTAAGTATAAAAATACTTTTATATATTTATTTATATATTTATTTTCGACTTTCCCTATATTGGATAAGCCGATTAAAATAATTTTTTATGCAAATGCTCCCTAAAATTGTAAAAAAGTATTTTGATTTTTAAAAAATAAATATTTCAAAAATAAATATTTCAAAAAGTCACAGAAATTTTTTTTAAATTTGAATTTTATATGTATATTAATAATATCTTCAAAGGGCGTTTCATTTTTTTTTTCGAAAAATGTTTTCAAAATTTAATACATAAAAAAGTAATTTATTAAAAAACTGCTCCAACGATTTTTTAATTTTTCTTTTTGATATATTCTTATTTATCCATGAATTCAAATGGCATCTTTGTTTTCCCTCAAACTATAACGACTAAGCAATATAAAATATTTAAGTACGTGTATTATCCATTTATTTCTACCTCATTATTATTCTGTTTTTACGAATTTTTGCATATGTCACTGAATACTAAATATAATGTAGGCCCTCATACATTTATAAATACATAATATTTAAAAATCACATGAATCTTATGTATGCATATTACACCTAAATTATGAAGTTGTATGTATATAGATACCTACCCACCTATATCCTTCATTATTATATGTACATGTTTCAGTACTTAGGTTCCATCAATATGTATATATATGTAGATATATTTTATTCTCGTTACTTACATAATTAAAGTCCATAACTTAGATTCAAATATACATATGTATATCATCCATTCGACAATTTATTATACTAAGAATCAAGGTAAAATTACCTACATTGGCTTTAAACCTGCATAGGATAACTACACCTAACTAACTAAGCCTCAATGGTTAGCTACAAGAGAAAGTTCGTGCGATCCAGTCATGCATTTTATTTTCACTTTTTTTGATGTCCATACAAATAGCACACACACACACAAATGAATTTCCAAATGCAGAAGAAAAAGTTTTTTTTTTATTTAAGGATTTTATGCTATGAGTTAAAATGCATGATTAAACAAATAATGTACCCTATAAAATTGAATCTATAATTGTATAAGGTTGCTCATTGAGAGGAAATGCTGATTTATTTAATTTTTTTTATTCATGCCTACAGCAACTGGGTATTTTTTTTTTTTACAAAAAAAGGATTCATTTTTCCTTTGACGTTACGATGTCTGAGGCTTCCTGCTCCGGTTGCATAACATTAAGCAATTAAATTCAATTTAAGAATAAAATGTAGTTTTAATGGAGTAATTACAAAATAATTAAAATTTTTAAGATATTTTTTTTTTTAATTTACGTTGGGAGAGATAGTATATGAATGGGGATTATAAAGTGCAAGGGGTCAATATGGGAGGAACTTTTCCTTTGTATCCTTGGAATGTAACTCTGTTTGATTATGTGATTACGAGATGTTAAAATGTTTCCTTCAAATGGCTAATTGATTTATGATTCTGATAAAAAAAGAAGTTACTTTGATAAATTGGGACTTATCTGTTTTGTGGTTTGCTGCTTGTTTAATAATATCCATGTCCATATGTAAATTTTTGATTAATTTATTTGACACGTATCAATGTATGTATATTTCTATACAATGTCCTAATGGCACGTATCTTAATTTTATCTTTTTTTTTGACCCATTTAACCAAGCTTTAAGTCCACAAATTAATTATGTTGGTCAGCAGACTTTTAGCTTTATATATAGAGAGAGAGAGAGAGAAAGATAGAGACACTAACTCACTCAGCTTGTTGGAGAGCCAACTTGAATTCTTGACGTTACAGGGCAAAACGCCAAACATTCAAGACTTGTTTTTAATTGCGATTATAAGTACTATAAGGGAAGTTATATATTCGTAAGAAAAAAAATGTTTTTTTACCTCTGTAACTGATCCTCGCATACACACACTAGTTTTAGTATCGTCTCTAGGTACATCAGATCATTGTGTCATATATGCAAATTTTTCATGCCAATACATCTCAATTAAAGAAAAATTAAATAAGAGAACCGTTTGGCAATATGAGAAAGCCAACTGTGAAAATGCTAATAACTTGTTTAGGAACCTTAACTGGTCACTATGCTTCCTGGGTAGTGACTTAGATTCCAGCACAGATATGATAACAAGTTTAATTCTTCACGGAATGAAAAATTTTATCCCGTGTAAAATCTATCAAACCGAAAGATCAAAAACGCATGGTTTAATTTGATTTGTAAGGAGGTTATTTGAATTAGAGAAATAAATTTAGGGAATTATGAAGCCAAACCCCACTGAGGAATATAGGAAAATGTTTCAACAAGCTAGAAAGACTTGCAACGTTCACATTCATAGAACCAAATTTTTGCATGACCAAAAATTAAGGCAAAAAATACTACAATGTCCCAAAGGTAGTAAGAATTTTTGGTCATTTGTAAAAAAACATTCGAAATTCTCGTCTCTAAGGGCACCCTTTTTGTCAGCTTTCATGAAAAAAGCTAATTTGCTTGCAGCGCAGTTCGTTACCAGAAAGTGTTATTACTCCCCCAGTACCTTAGAGCGTTAATGATTTCATCAGAAAAATCTTCTTTCACACTCGTACAGTTACTAGAATCCATGTGGATTTAATATACTCATACACAAGTCCGCCGGTCCGGATAGGATCTCTCCTATCGTTCTGAAGAGATGTTCTTCAACGCTGGCAAAACCACTGGGTAAGTTTTTCCATCTGTCTTACTATACTGTTCTCTTTCCGAGTGCATTTGTCCAGCCTGCCCCTAAGATAGGCGAATCTTCTTCTCCCTCGAATTATCGTCCAATTGTATTTATATCCCGTCTTTGCAATGTCATGGAAACACTGATAAATTATCAGCTTAAAAAATATGTTGAAGAATGAAAGTTCCCCAATGACGGGCAGTATCCCTTTCGTAGCAATAGGTCACCAGTGGACCTAATAATAATAATTTAACTTTATGCTCTTCCTGGGGTTCGAGCCCACACCTTTAAGTTAGCAGCCAAGCACTATATCCATTGCGCCATTGTCACCCGCAATTTTATGGTCTGGTGTTCTAATGGTGTACCTCACCGAAAGTGAGAGCTTTTCATATTCATTTTCAGATTCACCTCTTTGTTCATCGGATGTGGAACTGCAACGGTAATGTTTGATCAACACATTAAATTCTATTCTTTTCAGCATAATCCAATAGGGAATAAAAAACATTGTTGAATTAAATGTGTTTTAACGTTAAAAGCTTAATGCTGTCTCTTGTCAATAGAATTGTCCGTGGGCGACACTTGCATTGAAGAAACTGATCAGCTTTCAGTCGTTGCCGTGTGTATCACCGACCACCTCTTGTGGAATGAACACATATTTGGTGTCACCAAAAACGCGACATCTTAGAAGATGCAAGAAATTATTTTCCCAACTGACCTGGCTGTAATGTAAAACGTACGCAAAAATGAATAGATAAATAAGGAAATAATAAGCTGGAAATAAATGGATAATAAACTTCAAGATAGCTTTTAACGGCATTTTTCTTGTCAGTTAAACTGAACTTAACAAAAAGTGCGTATTGGTAAGGCGCTCACTAGCGCCACTTATGAATCCAAGTGAGATCGCCGGGAAGAAATCTAACTTTGTGGCATAAAGGCCGTTAAAAGCTATTTTGAATAAATAATTCAACAAGTCCAATTAATAAATAGAATGCTAAGTCTTCTACTTGGCTGAATAATTTCAGTACTATATAGAATTATATTATTAAAAAAAAAAACACCACTATTTTTTTTATAAACGGTGATTTTTTAAGAGCTTGGTTTTTGAAAATTCAAAAAAACACAGAAACATGTAAAAAGTGAATGAAATTTTTATTTGGATCGATAAATCAATTTCTGCCATTTACTTTTTAAAAATAATTTCACTTAAATGTTGCCCGCGGCTACGCTCCAGGTGGTCCATTCTGAAGGTCCAATTTTGGCAAACTTTTTCACACATTTCGGCCGGAATCTCACCAATGACGCGTTCAATGTTGGCTTCCAAGGCAGCAATCGTGTTTGGCTTGTCCCCATAGACAATAGACTTGACATAGCCCCACGAAAAATAGTCTAACGGGGTCAAATCACATGATCTTGGTGGCCAATTGACTGCGCCAAAACGTGAGATCAACTGCTCACCAAATTCGCCTCTCAATTGATGCATGGTTTCGCGTGCAGTGTGGCATGTGGCACCGTTCTGTTGGAACCACATGTCGACCGAGTTCAATTCTTGCATTTTCGGCAAAAAAAAAAAATCTGTTATCATCTAACGGTACCTTTCTCCATTGACCGTAACCCTGCGGCCTTCATCGTCATTGAAGAAGTACGGCCCAATGATGCCGCCTGCCCATAAACCGCACCAAACAGTGCATTTTTCGGGATGCATTGGTAGCTGCTGAATTGCCTCTGGCTGCTCTTCACTCCAAATATGGCAATTCTGCTTATTCACGTATCCATTTAGCCAAAAATGAGCGGAAAAAAAAAACGGACGTAGCTTGCGAAACACATTTTTCACAGAGCACGAATTTTGATAATAAATTTCAATAATTTGCAAACGTTGTTCAGGCGTTAGTCTATTCATGATGAAATGGCAAACAATACTGAATCGAAATGTCAAATGTTCGTGGAATTTGTCATGTGTGATCTGTCAAAAATATAAACGTCAAAAACCAAGTAGCAAAAAAATCAGTTACAAACCTTCCTTGCTCCAGATATGGACAGTCCATACTTTTTAGCGGGATTAAGGAATGTCAACCCACGTTGACGGTCCAAAACTAACAATTCTTTCAATTCGGCCGATAACTGTTTCATTTCAGGCTACATGCAAAATAAAATAAATTTTGATGGTAGAAAATTTATAAATTCACATTTAATATTATTAACTTTCGATTATAGTAATATATTTTTTCTTAATTGACAACTCAAGACAATTTTTAAAAGAAAAATACCAAAATTGCCCTTTATTTTGTCACGTGCCTACCTTATGTGTTATAATATTTATGCTATTCTAATTGAAAAGAGAAAAAAAAATACCGGAACATTTTTAGTGGTTTGATAAGAAATGAGAATATGTCAAGATAGAGCCTTAAATAGGTGATATACATTTCAATATATAAAATTTCTTAAATTTTTTTCTTAAAAAAATTGTATGGTAATTTTAAATATTTTATATTATATATATATTTTATAAATTTAAAAACAAACTTTCAAAAAAAAATAATTGAACCGTTTTCGAAATATTGAATTTTCAAAAATAATTTTTATTCAATAATCCAAAAAAATTAATTTTTTGAAAATTTTAGAATGAAATATTATTTATAATTCGAAGGACCTCCTTTATACAAATTTTGATTGAAACCCGTAGAACAGTTTATGAGAAAGTCGAAAATCAAAAACAAAATGGTGGCATGGCAGGTACCGTTTATAACAAAATATCATTTGATTACAATTTTTAGACTATACCTAAATTATTGCACACAGTTATTTTTATGAAAATCGTTAGAGCCGTTTTCAATATATGTAATTAACATGGTAGAAAAATTTGTAATGCAAGTACCGTTATTTTTGGCACTAAAAAATGATTATCAAAAATCTATTTGAGAGAATCAACTTAACCGCTTAATTACTAATTTTGAAGAAAATCGCCTCCGCAGTTTAGGCTTTAGAAATGCGGGAACCACTTTTTTGGTGTTCCTTATCATCGTAATGTCAAGTTTGCTTAAAATCTCGATTTCGATTTTTTCCAAATACAAAACTTCTGTTTTAAAGAAACAACTCTATGTGTTTCTTGGACCTCAAAAAAATGCCGAAAAGACTGAATTTGTACTATGTGCTGTTGAACCTTAATTTTTCACATCCTTCTAACCTAGCCTCGGTCTTTTTGTTATAAATCTGGTTATGTCGGTTCTTCCTGCTTCTTCCCTAAAACTGTTTAAGAAAAATAAAAATAAAAATCATTATTCTTGCAAATGTGACATTTAATTTATTAGTTTCTTAAAGTTTTTTTTTAGCTCTGCAATTAATCCATTTGCAATGAACAAAGATTTAAAAAGTTTCCATTTTGTCCACGCAAATGCAAATCGTTTTAAATTAGTTAATTAAACTTAAGTAAAAGGACCCTTACCTCTTTCCTACCTTGACAAACCAAAAAAAAAAATGAATAAAAAACAAAAAAATCAGTATCCGTTTCCAACAAATCTTAAATAGCCAAAGTACCGAAACAATTTATATTGATCACTTTGCTTGCATTAACAATGATCCAATCAGTCAACCTTTTTTGCCTTTTTAAATCCTGCCTCATTCCTCTTAAATGCTTAATCCTGTCATTCAAAAAATACAAATCCTTCACACTTAAAAAAAAAGTTCGGTACTATAAAAACAAGTTTAAATTTAAAGATTATTGTTGAATCCACCTTATGCATAAATTAGAACCAAATTTGACCTAGTTGTTCTGCACCTACTATAAAATCGCATCATAGACAAGCTAAGCAAAACATCAAATCCCTAAGCGCTTTTCTTTTCATCTTAACTTCCGCATTATGCTATATCGTATCCTCTAAGCGGGGAAAAGACTGCATAATAAGTTTCTTTCATTGCCAGGACAGGATACCAAATACCACCATCACTCTATATATTCTCTATCTTCCAATCCAATTCATGTCTTCTTCTTCTTCTTCTTCGTATTCGGACAAAAATAAATACACAAAAAAAAAATTGAAAAAAAACAACGCAACCAAAAAAAAAAAAACTGTTGGAACACATCTTCAAGTATACCATTAATCTTTTCCACCCATTTTCAGAAATGTTGTACAGTTTTATGTTGGCTTTTTTTCCGGCAAAAGCAATATAGCATCCACTCCATTGACGTCATTTAATGGACAATCCAAGGACACTAAGTGTGAACTTAGGATACCAGAGAATTTATCGCGTGAGTTCTTTGGTTATCTTTCTCTCGCTACTATAACACAATCGAGATAAAATAAAGGATATCTAGGTCATATCCTTAAGTTTGCTCTTCAATGTCGTCACCAAAGGACCATTCTAACTTATCTAAGGACACACACAACAGGGACAGGACATAATACCATGAGTGTATGGCGAGGGCTCAGATAATAATTAATCTTCCGGCTTCTGATATGCCATTGCCTACAGCCAGACATACATCACTCAACGTAGAGTCACTTTATTATTAACCAATTTCTTTCTTAACCAATTTAGTGGAGTCGGAGAGGGTAGTTGATTCTTGTCTGCCATTCTTCGGATTGAGATCATGCGAAGATCTAGCCACATCTTAATGAAAAAATTTATTCTGACGCAGGTAGAATTATCCATTTAGTTGTGTTGGTTAGTGCCGCAGACAATAAGAACAAAGGATTGCGATGTGATATATGTATGTGCATCACTGGGATGTCGGGTTACACTGTATTTAACAGCAGGACCGTTTCTCACCAATTCGTGAAGAAAACCTTTCGTTCGCATGGATACTGTTAAATGTAATAAAACACAATTTCCCAGTGTTTTTAGTTTTTCCATTGTATGACGTTGTTGCTGTTGCTTTGCTAACTGTGGCAATTGCTTAAAACCCGGTTGCCAACATTGTTGTATCAAATTTTTAAGATTTTAAATTTACAATATTGTTTCCATCACATATACACTAAGTGTATAAGCAAGTGGCTTTTTAATGACGTGGTGGAGTGAAAAATTAGGCTGGTGAAGCTTTCCATATACGTGAGTGTAGAAAAAGAAGAAATTTCGGCGCGATTGAATTTTAGGACTTTAGGATGAACTGTTGAGTAGTCCTAAAAAGCGAGTATTGTGAATTGTTTAAAAGTGGAATCTAGCTAGCCATTTCACATAAAATGTTGCTACGGCTTTCAAGCTATTCAATTATCGGCTTTCTTAACTTTCTTTAAAATTATATTCATGAGACTCAAGCTAGTTATGAGAAATCCCGGGCAGATGTGGAAGTTCTACTACAGATCAGAAGTGGAGAAATTATTGCATCTCGAAAAAAAGACTGTGTGTGTCTATGCACTTATGTTCAAGAGCCAGAAATAAGTCTCTTTTTATTTTTCAAGTTCTACCACTTAAATCACTTAATTTTAAACTCAACTATACAAATAAAGTTAGTGGTTTTGAAATGACAGAGATTCGTATGATTTTCTTTTGAAATTTGTGTAACTGTTATATATAAAACGCTGATATTTTTAAACTATTTACTTTATTTCGTTAATTTAAGTGTATGTGAGTTTTAAATAATGAGTCTTACTAAGTGTTTTTAAAAATCTTTTCTAATTCAAAAATTTTTTTTCCTAAAAATCTGCTTATATCTTAATTACAACACGTTTCATTATTTGCTTGAAAAATTACATTTTTTGACCTACCCTATTTTGAAAATACTTTTTTTTTCTTTCATAATTCTATGTCAGCTACAACGTATTTCAATTTCATGGAAATCGGTCAGAGAATAACGAGGCTGCAATTTTTCTGAACCACCCTAATTTGAAACTATTTTTACTTGCGATTGTAGGTACTCTAGGGCAAGTTTTGTATTTAAAAAAAAATCGAACTCGAGATTTTAATCAAACTTGACATTACAATGATAGAGAACACGAAAAAGTGGGCGACGCAATTCAGTCAGTTTTGCTGCTTATATATCGGGCTGTATGTGTGTAAGTCGATCTACTGACTAAACGGCTGAAGCAATTTCTTCAATATTTATTTTTTTTTAAATCTTTTTTTAGCCCCTAAACCAATTCAGCCTGTTACGAGTATTATCTCGCCGAAAACGGTTATCTTTTACAGTAGACGCTCGATATAGTGAATCTCGTTCGAGTAAACTATCCAATATAGTGAACACACAAACTTTTATACATTTCCATCTACAATGCGTCCATAGCCGGTCGATAGGGTTTTACCGTTTATGTTCATGTCGCTTTAACCATAAAATCTTCAAAAGCCAGAAATAAGTCTCTTTTTATTTTTCAAGTTCTACCACTTAAATCACTTAATTTTAAACTCAACTATACAAATAAAGTTAGTGGTTTTGAAATGACAGAGATTCGTATGATTTTCTTTTGAAATTTGTGTAACTGTTATATATAAAACGCTGATATTTTTAAACTATTTACTTTATTTCGTTAATTTAAGTGTATGTGAGTTTTAAATAATGAGTCTTACTAAGTGTTTTTAAAAATCTTTTCTAATTCAAAAATTTTTTTTCCTAAAAATCTGCTTATATCTTAATTACAACACGTTTCATTATTTGCTTGAAAAATTACATTTTTTGACCTACCCTATTTTGAAAATACTTTTTTTTTCTTTCATAATTCTATGTCAGCTACAACGTATTTCAATTTCATGGAAATCGGTCAGAGAATAACGAGGCTGCAATTTTTCTGAACCACCCTAATTTGAAACTATTTTTACTTGCGATTGTAGGTACTCTAGGGCAAGTTTTGTATTTAAAAAAAAATCGAACTCGAGATTTTAATCAAACTTGACATTACAATGATAGAGAACACGAAAAAGTGGGCGACGCAATTCAGTCAGTTTTGCTGCTTATATATCGGGCTGTATGTGTGTAAGTCGATCTACTGACTAAACGGCTGAAGCAATTTCTTCCATATTTATTTTTTTGTAAATCTTTTTTTAGCCCCTAAACTAATTCAGTATTATCTCGCCGAAAACGGTTATCTTTTACAGTAGACGCTCGATATAGTGAATCTCGTTCGAGTGAACTATCCAATATAGTGAACACACAAACTTTTATACATTTCCATCTACAATGCGTCCATAGCCGGTCGATAGGGTTTTACCGTTTATTTTCATGTCGTTTTAACCATAAACTCTTCAAAAGCGTTTGTGTTTGTGTCCTATTTCATCAAAGGATGCTGTTATTTATATTGATAAGGTCAATGAATTGGCGGTTCATAATAATGCAGATTATTCTGACATTTTAATTTTAAAACATTTACAAAAAAAGTTTGCCAAGACAATTTAAAATTAAGAAAGACAAACAAAAGTGAAGGAATATTTTTCCACATTTTAATTTTTTGCTATACGAGCACAAAACTTTGTTTCTACCCTGATACCCGATAGTTAATTTGTAATTTACGTGATATGAATTTTTTTGTTTTATTGGTGAAATTTTTTCAAAGAAAATTTAAATAATTATGCTTTTTGTCAAGCCTCACTCTGCCTATGTATTTTATTAAATGTTTGTAAAATTGCAAGGGATTATAAACAGAAATGTGTCTACCTTACACTACTCAATGTATGTAGTTTTTATTAAATTTTGCTTTGAAGAACTAATAAAAACATGCCTGGTTTGTATTACTTCACTATATCGAGCGTCTACTGTATTTGTACTGTGTGGTCTATATTTTGGTTGTACATAAAATGTACCTGGCATAAAATGTTTTTTTTTGTTTTTCGACTTGCTCATTAATGTATTAACGGAAGTTGGTCAGAATATTTATACAGGAGGTCTTTGAGATTATAAGTAATACTGCATACCAACATTTTCGAAAAATATTTTTTTTTGGTTTTTTGAAAAAAAAAATTAATATTTCAAAAACGGGTCGATGATTTTATATTATTTTTTAAAATTTATATTATTAAATACTTAAAACTGACGTACAAAAAATTTTTATTAGCAAAACTTTGTTTATAAAAATTAAGGAAAAAACGACTTAAAAATTATATTTAGTTGCATCTACTAAGCGATCAAACGTGCAAACGATATAATAATCAAGAATGCGGACTGGTTCAAAAATGAACTAGTCAAACATTAGCTTATAACTGTCTGTAAGGGGATCACAATATACCAGTAGGCCCCCATGCACGACCTTCGAAACCTAACCTAAGCTATAAAGTTATTATTTGGCAGTTAACGCAAATGGTCAACGCATTGACTCTGACATCACAAAATCTAACATGAAATGGTTAGCGTTCCCAGTGCCAACACATAGAATGTTGTAGATAATTTTAAATGGCTAAAACTGCCGGATGATGGAGATGAAGGAGTTGAAAAGTTATCATTGCAACGATCACATGACTTGACAGTTTGAGTGTGCTTTTGCAGTTTCCTTAATTAATCGTTAATTTTTGAAGTTTGTAGTTATGTTACATTTTCCGTAGAAATGCAAAAAACTTTACAAGAAAAAAAGACCTCGTAGTCATCTTTAAATTGAATTTGACAGTATATACTCGTAAATACCGTGATGGCCAGTCCATATGAATTCGTCAATATTTCCATAATTTTGATAAAGGTGTTTCAGGTTAAATAAAAATACCCAGGATTTTTACTTTTAAACAGTGACAATGGAGGCTTAGGCGGAGCTGTCAATGCGTTTTGCGCAATGCCGATTATAGGTCTTAACAACTTTGGGACATATGTTGACGTCATTTTTAACTTGTAAAGTTTAACGTTTAATCGGGGCTTAACAATAGTATTTATTAGTTTTGGTAGTTAGTTGCTGATGCAACGATGGGTATTATTAACGTTTTCTACAAAGCCTTGATCGTTTGAATTGCTAGAAAGTCTTATTGATTTCAGTGGTGCCATTCAATGAAGACTAACTAACCTACAGAAAATTAATAATGCTCTAATCTAGGAGATTCCATCCAAGGTCCATGTCATCTTGATATTCCGAGATATGATCGAACATAAGAGCATGTACGTAAGAACCAGTCATGTATTTTATTCTTTTATAAATTAGCGGCAATGCTATGCTTGTTTTCTTATCGCATCCATTCTGTTAGAGTTAAAAAAAAAATCATTCTTTTTACTCGCGATTATAGGTACTATAAGGCATGTTATGCATTCGTCGAAAAAAAAAGTTTTGAAATAACAAACAAACATGACATTACGATGATAGCGAAGACGAAAAAAGATAGTCTAAAAATTCTGCCAGTCTAAATTTTTGTATGTATAGAAACCTACAGCCCAAACGTGTGCGCCGAATTGCTTCAAACTTGGTCTATGAAGTTTTTTAGGTATAGTGCAGAGGGGAAATTGAAATTTTTTTTAGCTCAAAAAATAAAGGTACCTGCCATATAACCGTTACGTTAAAGCCTATTTTTCTCGGAAACGGAACTAATAATTTTGATTTAAAAAAATCAGTGGTTGAGAAAAAAAATTTGAAATGTCTAAAGGCGGTACTTTCCATAGAACCGTTTTTTTGCTTTCGACTATTTCATAAACGGCTTACCCAATTCTTTCGCAATTTCACATATTTAAAGTCTTAGGTTGCCCAATTTATACTGCGTACCAATATCTTTAATTAATATTTTGTTATAAAAAATTATTATAAAAAATTTTTAAAATTTTTACGAACTGCTCATTAAATATTTTTGAAAAATTATATTTATAATGTATTAGCTGAATACCTATGATTTGGCGTTTTTAAAGTTTTTTTTTTAAATTCTTTTCAAAAAGTTTAAAAAAAAACATTTTTTCTCAAAAACCGCTCCACAGATTTTTAAAATTTTGTTCATATAAGTTCAAATTTATCCAAGAAATAAAATGGCGTACTTTTTTATGAGCTCAAATTAGTTTAAGTATTTATTTCAGAATTTTGATTTATTTTTTCTTTGATTAATCCGATTTAATTTTTTGTTTTTAAGTTTATATTATTAAATATTTAAGATTGTCATACCATTTTTTTTTAGAAAAAAATTAAAGAAACTTTGAGTATAAGAAATAAAGTAAAAAATGACTTTAAAAATATATTTAGATTTTAAATAGAAATCTTTTGCATACGATGTGATCGAACATAAGAGCAAGTTCGTGCGACCCAGTCGTGCATTTTATTTTGTATAAGTAATAACATAAATATTAATAGTGGTTACAAGTTTTTATAGAGCTAAAGCAAAATCTGTCGCGAAAAATGCTGTCGGTTGTTGACGGAAAACGTGGAAATTTTACATTATTTTTGGTCGAAATAATTCTCCTTCATAGCTAATGGTACACTGGATTTGGATTATACTTTCATGACAGAGAGCAATATTTAGTTTTTGAAATATTAAATTCTACGCATTTTTGTATTATCTTTTTAACGAAATTGTCAATATAAAAATGCAATAAGATTATAATAAACTGCTTTCAAGTTCCACACTTGAATAAATCTAGAAATGAACAAAAAGACCTGAGAGTATTGTCGTCTGGGGACAACAATATTTATTTTATTTTCTACGGAATGTGACTTTGGATTGATATGAGTTGTTTTGAAACAAATAAGATGTGCGCAGATGGGGCTACAATATGCTAGTCTATTAAAAGTCCATAATGTTGTGTAGACAAAAATATATAAAAATCATGCAACATGATACACCTGCCCAACAATGCCTGCTGCCAAAACTACGGTCGAGACAAGGCGATCTAGAGAAAGACACTGCAACTCTAAATCATATTTCAAGTCATATAAATGAAAATGAACTACAGTCCATTAGTGGATCTAACATCCTCACTGCAGCTATACTAAAAGCAGCCAGACATCTTCAACCAAGAACTTAAAGTAAGAGCAAACAACTCTGGTATTATTGCGAGTGCGAATCAGCTAGAAAAAAATCCTTTGTTTTTCTTCGGCTTGTAAGAAGAAACAATTCAACCCATGCATAAACGATGTATCATGAAGCAAATAGCCATTTTAAATCTATATGAGCAGGAAAACAAAGGGTATATACACAAAAATTATCATCAATCCTTGCAAACATAAAAGATAGTCGGTCGTTCTAGAGGACGGCTAAAATGCTCAATGAAGCACATTTTACGAAGGGACCTAAAGTTGAATGAGTAATTAGAGCTGAGCATTTTAAAAACTATTTAACCCACCTCCCAATCAAAACCCAATGCAAAATGCCCTCCCATATCGACAAGATATATCCTTAGACCGACCCATAGACCTTCAAGACCTCAAAAAAGTCCTAAGCCGATGTGGTGCAAATAAAGCCCCAGGTGAAGACCGGATCTCATACGATTTTTTTTAAAAGGCTACAGACGACCTCCAAAAGCTAACACTGGTCTATAATTTCATATGGGATACAGGAGTAATACCAACAAGTTTCAAAAGAAGTGTAATTCTCCCTAATCTCAAAAAAGGAAATCCAAATGAACCCAGTAATTACAGGGGAATATACTTCCTAAATGCGATTACTAAAATATTTACAGGAATACTACTCGAACGTCTTACAAATTGGATAAACAAAAACAACCTTTTAAGCTAATTTCAAGCTGGCTTTCGAAAAGAATACAGCACAATTGATAACATCTTGTCCCTAACAAGCATCGCGAGGATATATCTGGACAATGGAAGAAAACTATATGCGTTCTTTGTAGATTTTAAGGCAGCCTGTGTCGACAGTAGAGCACTATTTTAAAAGTTAAGCAACCTTGGAATCCCAACAAAAATGCTAAGTATGCTACAAAAACCTTATAAAACTAACGAGGCTGCGGTCTGGGATGGATATATCCTTTCCAACTGGTTCCAATCAACAACTAGCGTAAAGCAAGGATGCCTCTTAAGTCCACTTCTCTTCGCAATCTATTTGGATGATCTTACCAGCTTCCGGCCTGGAGGAATAACGTTTGATGATCTGGCAATAAAACTCTTACTTTATGCTGATGATATTGTCATATTGGCCGAAACTCCAAACATGCTACAAATAATAATTAACAAATTACAACGATACTATTTATTGTGGAATCTCCAATTAAACACAAGCAAATCTAAAATTATGATATTCCGAAATGGTACAGGACGCCATGCAAGAGATGAACGGTGGATATGGAAAAATGAAGATCTTGAAAAAGTAAAAGAATACTGGTACCTAGGAGTTCTGATCACAACAATATTATCCTTAAGAAAACATCTCCAAATAAAGCTAAGGGAGTCAAAACGAGCAATAAACTGCACATGGAAAAACATCCTGAGCAAGCAAAACATTGCGCATAGTGCAAAGTATAAGATCTTCGACGCTGTCGTGAAATCATTTATGTGCTATCCAGCACAAATTTGGGGAATTTTCGAGTTAGACGAAGTAGAAAAACTTCTTAGGTATTTCGTCAAGCAAACCTTCAGACTACCGGAAAATATACCTACGTATATGCTTCACCTTGAAACTGGACTACCGCCACTCTATATATACACGCTCCGACTACATTTAGCACATATTGTAAAAATAATGGGTCAACCAAATCATCGTCTCAAGAACAAAATAACCCGATATCTCAAACACATAAATCTCCAATTCTTTATGGAATGGATGAGACTAGGCGATGACAATGATGTCCAACTCCTCCATAACAATGAAAGAGCCGTAAAAGACTCCATCCAAGTTCTTGTAGCAAAAATAGAAGAAAAAACAAGAAGTAGTTTTGAAGAACAGGGTAAACAAAGCCCAACAAGGTTTATTTATAAAACCCTGAATCATAATTCCGGCGATAACACCTATTTCGAGGTCAGAAACAGCGTGCAATTTATATCAATAATATTCAAAGCCAGGGGCGAACTAATAAATCTGAACTATTTGCCATATAGAAACGACAATAACACTGAGTGCACTTTATGTAACCTGCAAACCAAAGAAGACATGCACCACATTATTGAAATCTGTCCAATCTGGAATCCAATACGAAGATTATTCTGGGCAAAACCTACTCTATCATCTAAAGAAATATTGCGTGCATTAAATGGGGAAAATTGGAATGTCCTCTACAGTTATATAACTTCTGCTTTAAAATACCGTAAACAAATCATTAACGAAGCTTTTTGATACAATACTTATGTTTATCTAATAAATTTTTTTTTTGTAATGTAATAATATCAACCAAAAATAATCATGTCAAATTTGTAAAAGATCTCTTTTTTTTTACTGACGGCAAATGCCAAGTCGTTTTATGAAAATTGTAAAGAAAATTTTGTTATTATATCTTATGTCAATAAAATCACATTTTACTACTACTACTATAAAAATCATTTGTCTTATTGTTTTATCCAAAATTTCTCAAATAAACAGCAGAGTTGGCAATAATGACGCTCCCAGGGAACATGCCTACTCGTACAATGGTCGTTGTTGAAGAGTATATATATGCCCGTGCCCCATCTTCTGAACGATGCTATTCATAAATTTCTCTTTATTAAAACTAGCTGTAGTCAAGCAGTGTTTATGCAATATAATTTCCCACTTCTACACCTATATAGCAAGGCTCATAGTCCTTCATTTGTTGTTCCTTCTTTCATATTTTAACACAACATGAATGAATGGCGAAATGAAAGCAAAGCAACAACAACAAAAAATACAAAAAAAAACTGAAGAAGATATATGATAAAACACTTTCACAGGAGGAGCCCTCCAAACACGCAGGCACCCCACGTCTATATGGAAAATGATTTGTTGCAAAGAATTATTACACAGTTACCTACGCTTACTAGGTACTTTAAGCAACTTTAACACACACTTTTGTGAATATAATTCATTTGGTGTTTTTTTTTTGCTGTGCTCTCTGTGTTTTCTGAAGATACGAAAATTTGATCAAACATAAATTTCATTTGAAATCCAACACCAAATTTAAAAATCAAAAAGAAAATTTGTATAAAATCCTTAGAAAATAATAATAATACGTATACGCCCTGTGGACCAAAACAATTTTTTTTTCTTATTAAAACAATTTGCTCTTTTAGACCATTTGGCTGGAAATTTATGAGATCTTTAACTTTAAGGGAAATTCGGATTCCTTATAGGTATTTCATATTTTCATCTGGACTTTCTGTAGGTAGACACAGCGGAGCAGGTGTTGTATTTATGTAAAGTAAAGTATGCATGTATGCGTGCGATAAATAATGATTGTTAGCCTCTAAAATTGTTGTTTATGGAGAATCTTTAAGGATGTTGTAAGCAGCAGCGTTAAATTAGGCTCGAAGCTAAGTTTTTTGTGTTAGTTTTTTTTTTCTTTTTGTTTTTTGAATGTTTGTATTCTATGGGAGTTTAATATTATTTCTGTTACTATGCTAATGAGCTTAGCGAAATATAATTAAGATACAAATTTAAATTTGTGTTCGATGAATATCCGATGGTACGTTTAACTACGTTTAACAAGCTTTGTACAAGCAATCTATTGAATGTAAATATCTGCCAAATTTTCGATTTAGTCTATAATTCGCAGGATAAAAACAAAATAAAGGAGAACAAAATTAAAATTCAAGATGGAGGGGCAAAGATTGTTTTAAATATAAATTGAATAATAATTCAAGCAAAAAGAGATTTAAATCAAACTAAAAATTATGAACATTTTTTTCAAATGGTTGAAATTAAAATCAACATTTTTTTTTTGATTTTCTAGATATTGTGTTTTCGAAATTAAGATTTTCGAGATTCTGGCTTCTAAAAAAAATTTTTTATTTAATATTCGATTATGTGTTTTTGGGATTTTGGGTTCTTGGAGATGTCGACTGTACAGATTTTTGGGATTTTTGGTTTGATAATTCTGGTTTCAACAGGCATTTTGACTTTTGATATAATATGTAGGTAACGGGGAGACCTTGAGAATTTTAAATAATAATATAAAACAGAAATATTGTTGGAATATGTTAGAAAATTTCATGGCATTTATTATTTAAATGTGATCTCCGGCTACGAATTACAATGTCCACTCGATCAGTCCAATTTTTGACCACTTTTTCCTATAATTTATTTATTTATTTATAGCTTAATTTTGCCCGATCCACAAAAAAGGAGACCCACTAAACTGCGCCAACTATAGAGGAATAAGTCTGCTGAATATCGCATACAAGATCCTCTCTGCTGTATTATGTGAACGTCCGAAACCATTTGTCAGCAACCTGATTGAACCCTATCAGTGCGGTTTCAAGCCAGGAAAGTCCACAATCGATCAAATGTTCACGCTACAGCAGATCCTGAAACTACCCAAGAACTCCAAATCGATACCCACCATCTCTTTATCGATTTAAAGGCCGCGTACGATAGCATTTATAGAGACGAGCTATACAGAGCCATGTCTGGTTTTGGCATCCCCACAAAACTCATCCGACTGTGTAGGATGACGATGGAGAACTCTCGCTGCTCCGTCAAGGTTGGTACTGACCTCACAGAAGCTTTTGATGTCAAGAAAGGATTCCGACAATGTGATGCGCTATCGTGCGATTTCCTCAACTTCATACATGAAAAAATTGTAAGAAATTCCCAAGTTTACTCTAGTGGCACAATTTTTTCAAGTCTGTGCAATTGTTAGCATACGCTGATGACATATATATCATTGGCAGAACCCAACGAGCTGTCACTGGAGCGTTTGCTAACATTGAAGCTGAAGCGGCTAAGATGGGACTAGCAGTCAATGAGGCCAAAACGAAGTACCTGATGTCCACAAAAAGGGACACACAACACCGGCGGATTGGACAAAACGTCACAATAGACAGGTACAACTCTGAGGTAGTTAAGGACTTTGTCTACCTCGGATCCGCTATAACATCTAACAACAACATCTCGTTAGATATAAAGCGAAGAATACTCTTGCCAATCGCTGTTCCTATGGGCTAGAGGGGCAATTGAGTAGTAAAGCCCTCCCTCGAAAAACAAAGGAGACTCTTTATAAGATCATCCCAGTCCTGCTCTATGGTGCGGAGACATGGACTCTATCAAAAGCGGATGAAGATATCCTTAGTCGTTTCGATTGTAAGTTTCTTCGCACGATTTTAGGCCATTTCTGGTTGAACGGGCTTTGGAAGAGAAGGTTCAACCACGAACTATATGAGCTGTACAGCGACATTGACCTGGTACAAAAAATACGTATATCACGCTTAAGATGGCTAGGTCATGTAGAGCAACAATCCTCCGGCTCGCAGGATCTTCGATTCCAACCCAGAGGGAAGACGCATTCAAGGAAGACCTTGCCTACGGTGGCGCGCTCAAGTGGAAGATGACCTCAACCAACTTTGAGTGCGTAACTGGAGGCAGCTAGCCAAAGACCGAGCTAGCTGTAGAGACATGTTGGTTGAGGCCCAGGTTCGCCCTGAACTGTAGCGCCACCTAAGTAAGTAAGTAAGTATATATAGCTAAGTAACTTTCAAAAACTTAATTTATAAATTATTTATTTAAAGACATCCGGATAACAACACCATTGCGTGGCATTTGTAAATTAAATTAATTTTAAATATTTGTTATTTTTGTATTAATTTAATAAAATAGATACGGATACTAGCTTAAATGTCATTAAATTTGCTATGCATAATAGTCGCGTTTTTGATTTTTTCAAGAGATTGAACATTTGCTGGATTCAAGATATCTGATAGTTGCTGTTCTACAGGGTGGAATACGAATCATACTACAAAAATAAAACGTAATAACTTTTTTTCAGTGTGAGTAATCGGCTTATTTTCTTTTATTTTATAGGCTACTATTTAGATTTATCAAAATGAATGCTTGGGATACTGAACAAAGGATTTGGATAGTACAGAGATACTATTCTTTGCAGTCCATCGTTTCCGTCCAAAGGGAATTTAGGCTGAAGTTTGGCGGTACTCCCCCGAGTATATGGACCATTATGAGGCTGGTGAACATGTTTACCGAATCTGGAAGCATCGAACGAAGACCGTATCATCGAGATCCCAATGTTCGGGTTCAGGATACAATCGTGGCTGTTGCATCGGCAATACAAGCAAATCCAAGTGTTTCGACTCGAAACCTATCGGGCCAAATCGGAGTTAGCAGACGGTCATTACAACCGATACTTCATGATGACTTTAACTTGTTTCCGGATTCCGGATTTGCCTGATCGCCTGGAATTTTGCCGAAAAATGATTGTAATGGCCGAAGAAGACAACACATTCATAAATTGTTCATTGTTCATGTATGATGAGGCCCATTTTCACTTAAACGGCAATGTTAACAAGCAAAATTGCCATATATGGAGTGAATCTAATCCAGAAATGCTCCATGAGACGGAACTGCACCCAGAACGAGTCACTGTGTGCTGCGCAGTTTCATCAAGGTGTATTTTCGGGCCATACTTCTTTGAAGAAAACTGTGTAAGACAAACTATCAATGGGGACCGTAATTTAAAGATGTTGAAGGAGTTTTTTTTTACACAGAACTTCGCCGATGACGTATCCCTTTCCGTAGGATTTGGTTTCAACAAGATGGAGCAAGTGCACACGTAGCCACACAAGTTATGGCGGAGCTCCAACGAAAATTCCCAAACAAATTGATATCCAGAAACTGCACTTTCCGCTGGCTCCCAAGGGCACCTGACCTGACTGCACCAGACTTTTTTTATGGGGTTAGGTCAAGCAGGAACTGTACAAAACCAAACCTAGGCATTTGACTGAATTGGAGCAGTCCATTAAGACAATAATTGAGGCGATCCAAATTTCAACCCTTCAGGCCGCAATGATCAATTTTCTGATCTTGTGCCGCATATGCGTGGATAAGCGTGGAGGTCATTTGCGGTCTATCCTCTTTAAAAACCATTAGTTATTTCAAATAAAATTTAATTTTTAATCCAATAAAAAAAATGAATACATCGATTAAAATTAAAGTTATTTAAATTTCTTATTGTAGTACGATTCGTGTGCCACCCTGTACTAGTTCTGGCTCACTGATTTGCTTAGTTATTGGACACTCTACCAATATATGCCAAATAGTAAGGGCCGTTTGACAATTCTGACATACTTCTGATGTTTCTCTATTACACAGATATCGGCTCAATAAAAGGGTTTTTCCTACTCTTACCCTAAGCGGTCTTGATACACTCATTTCGCGTGAAGTTGGTATTATAAGGGATATGATTTGTCGTTATATGGTGTTTACGAAGAAATGTTGTTGCAATATTCCACTCTGCCGTTCTTCTTTTCTTTTGAGTTGAAACAAAAATTTACCTGGTGATTATATCGGATACAGGGGTTGATATTATCAATGGGAAGTTAAGGTTTCCTTCGCAGATTTGTCTGCAAATTCCTTAACTACTATCCAAACATGTGCGGGTACCCACGCCAAAGTTATTTTTGTGTTGGAATTGAGGCTGCTTCTGATGTACTCCAATGATAGACATTTGTTACCTCCACTGCGTAACCCATAGAGAATACTTAAATTATCTGTAAAGATGATAGTTTCTTTGTGGAGACATTGAGCTGTGGCTATTGCTTTTTCAATGGCTATTAACTCGGAGGTATAGCTCCCAACTTGTTGGAGTAAAAGTCCTCTGTGAATATTTGGTATGCTCATTCTTTTCTAATTCAATCAGATTTGCTACTCTAGAAAGATCCGTCAGTGTAGAAGATATGGTCTGATTTCGAAGAAACGATCATATCTCTGTGCAGCTTACGATATTCTTCGTCTAGGGTATTTGTTTTTCTACGTTGAGCTAGGCTAATGTCGACTTGAAGTAGGTTCGTCTTCCAATTTAAATAAATAAATATGGGCGTGTGGCCTAAATGGTGGCTTGAATATTGGCTTCCAATGCTTCAGTATTTGGTGTTTGGGACTCTGTCCCTAAAAGCAATTTGCTCACATTTTTTTTTTATTTTAGGTAAATTAGTTTTCGAGATATCGATTTTGAGTTCTGGGGATATTCGATTCTTGCGATTTTGGGTTTTTGGCATCTTCAGTTTTTTGGTAATTTGAATTCTTCATATTTGGAGTTTTTTGATTTTGATGAATTTTTGCTTTCGGAATTATGACCTCAAAATGATTATGTTTTGATTTTTTCCTTTTTTGTTTTTTTTTCCAAACTTCGAGTTTCGTGATTCTGGCCTTTAATTTCGAATTTCGATTTGTTCATATTTATTTTTCTGGAATCTGGAGTTCGTGTTTTCGTGATTTTTAATTTACAGGATTGTAGGATTTTCAGAATGTAGTTTTTTCTGTACTTTTCGCCTAACGGTAATTTGATCAAATTTTGCAGTTTAAATAATTATATAGGATTTTAAATTGCCGATAATTCACCTACCTACCGTCTCTTTTACTGAAATCCCTAAGGGGAATGGTGGGGAGTGATTCTAGAAACAAAATATTTAATCTCTCTATTAAATCCCCATGACAACCAATATATAATCCACCAAGGAAATAATCCATCAACCAATACCATGCCATGTTTTAAGCCAGTCGATTTAAGTCCTCATTTAATGATGATCTGTGGCTTCAGTGAATTGTATTATGCAGATGCAAACAACATAGGACATTTATAAAATAAGTTGTGGCATAGTAATCAAAAATTGTGGGGGTGATGTCTCAATCTTAGTATTATTCATGTCTGCAATAGAAATGATTCCAAAATAAAAAAAGAAACATGTGCATCTCGGGACGCCCGGCAGATATAATAACTTAAGCTAATCTAAGTTCAACTATTTTTAATATTGAAATTGTTTAACTTGAGAAAATTTGCAAAAGTTCTTCACTAATTTGATTAATTTTAAATGTTCTCCGTATACGTGAGGGAACAGGAAGCCAGACAGACTGGTGCTTTAACGCTTTACGTAACGATGCGGATTACCCTCCCTTAAGACTAAGAAGTTATCACTTCAAAAAATATTTTTTTTCCAAACATCCAAAAACACGTTCTTCGAATATTTTGGAATGCAGAATTTCTTATATAAATATTTTGAAAAAAATGGTTGTATGACAGGTACCGTTAATAACAAAATATATAAACAAATTTTTATAACAAAATGTAGAATATGTCTATACTAGTACAGAGATTTTTTTTTACCAAGATGGTTAAAGTCGCATTTGAGATAATTAAGTAGATTATTTGAAAACATCCTTACGCCTTTTCTAATGCATTTATCGATATACTTTTGCTGGTACTTTTGTAGACGATAGCTGGGGTAATAATTTTGTGGAATACTGTTCTTAAATATATTGAAATTTTTCATCAACTTTTGCATTTAGAATGTCAAAAAAGAATAAAAATCAAATATTATTTTTAAACCGGCATATTGCCCCAAGTTTAACCTCAATTTCAATACCTTAATCTTAAAGATTAAACTATTATAACTGACGATGTAAGGTCAAAACAGCCAGCCAAAAAGAAACCGCAAATCTTTTCAACTGATATGTGCAATCTTCTCAATATTACAGTTTTCTTACGGTTATTTGCATTCTAGGAATCTAATTCAAGAAAATATACTCTATCATTCCTAAAAGTGTTTTTCACATTTCTCGATCTACTCCTTAAAAAGGTAAAATTCTTTTAGTTAATATGTGTGAGAATACTTATCGAATGTAACGCGATACGCAACGAATCGTTTTACTCTCTCATAAAAAGTTATCACTTCAAAAACCTTGGCAAATAACCAAACATTCATATTTGTTCACGAATGCAAATATAATCTTATTTCCAAAACTTGCAAGCTCCTCCTAATTTTTGTTTCTTTTTTTAATGTTAATATAGATTGTACTTATACATACATAAAATCATTGACACTGCTAGTCGGTTGTCAGTTCCATACAAAAGCTCTATTGAAAATGGGGAGAACGATCTTTACGCCCCTCGGAGCAAAGTAGCAAACAAAAATATTATTTTAACAGCCATATATTGCCACTCTTGGCATGCGCAGCATATTTAGTAAGCAGGCAAAGAAACTAGGGCCATCTATTGTTATTTTGTATAAGATAAGTGCTGACATCTATTGATTATAGAAAGTAAACAATGCTGTAGTGCTGGGGGACTATGCGAAAAATTCCTTTTTTTTTTCATTTTAGGAAAGAGATTGCTTTTAGAGTTAAACTCAAAATAAAACAAATAAAAATCTAATTTTCACAGCTTATTTACTATCTTATCTTTAACTTATATCTCGCAGTTGTGTTTAATCTTAATTGTAGTTTAAACTTGAAAGCGTGTGCTAAATTTTATTAGTCGCGTCGAAAAGTAAACAAAAAATAAATTGATATTTGATCTAGCCTTAATTGCATTCCGCAAAGAACTATAATATAGTTGCCTATTTTTTTCTGTAGAAAATAGAGAAAAGGAAATTTTTGGATTTGTGTATTGATTTCTTTGAAAAAAAAATCCCTTAAGCACTGGTACTTGATAGTATTCGTGATTTTCGCGGGGAATTGGGTGGCGCTCGTGTCGTCCTAACTGAGGGGAGATCCAACGCGATGTTGGCTCCGTTCAGTCCATATCTAGTATGTGAATGCATAAAATACACTTGAAACTTTTTTGTTTAATTTTGTTTGCCTTTAACTATTAAAATTTAATATTATATTTAATATGAAAAATTGTTATTGAAAAAATGAAGAAATTCTCTACATTTTTTGTATTACAAACTTTTTTGTGAGACTGAGCTATTTAGTAAGAACTTAAATAAAGTAAATCCCAAAATTTCGGTCAAATGTCAAAAATCGGGGTTATTATTTTTAATCCAGTCTCTTAACCTTGAACTACCAGGTCAAAATAATCGGTCAACGAATTGTCTGTCTGATCTAAAAATAACGTCAAAATCTGTCCTAATTTTGCAACGTCCGTGGTTATTAAAGAAAATGTTTTCAATGCTAAGACGGGTGCAGGGACATAACTCTTCGGAAATACGTCCAAAATTCTATTTTTTTTTGTACTCATGTGCTACTTTGGTGCGAGCGCCGAGCTTTTATACGCCCTGAACTTTATATATCTATTTGTATGCATCGCTGAAAATTCTAATAATATAGGGTACACGGTGTACATTGTGTACAATCTCTGACCAAGATGAGAAAAAACCTGCTGTACAGTCGAGTATTTTTTTTTTGAAGGTTCTATTCAAATTTTGAACTTATGTTGCACTTAAAAAAAATATATTTTGAACTTTTTTCCTGAGAAGTTATGGCCCTGTGCCACTCAGATGAGAAAGTTAACGCATGTCTACATTGATACCAATTTGCCGATCATATTTGCTGTGGAAACGGAGTGATTTTTACTTGCGATTATAGGTACTAAATATATAAGGCAAGTTATGGATTCGTGCAAAAAAAAATTCTAACAATCACACATGACATTACGATCATAGAGAACACCCAATTGGGTCTGTCTGTCGGTCTGTCTGTCCGCCAGTCTGCAGCCTAAACGGTTGGATGGATTTCAAACTTGGTATATATTGTTTTTTTGGTAATATGCCCACACTTTTTTTTTTCATTTTTTTTAAGACGACAAAAAATAGTAGCTCCCATATATTTTTTTCTGGCCAAAAATAAAAACTTATTTTTTTCCAAAACGGCTTCAACGATTTTTCAGTTTATTAATGATGCTAAAGAGAACATTTCAGTAATTTTTGTTTTAGGAAAAAATTGTTACTTTTGGTACCTCTAGTAGTACCATTTTTTTGGTTTTCGATTTTCTTGAAAACGGTTAATTTGATTTTTTTGAAATTTTTTGCCCAGAAGCTCCTGAAAAGTTTAAACACCATTGTAAGCCAACATTTTTCAAAAAAATTTGTTTCGGAGATTATAAAAAAAACTTTTTTTTTGTTGAAAGCTTAAAATTTCGAAAACGACTTAATGGATTTTTGCGAAACGTTGTATTTGGTAGTTTTTTGATATTAACTTGAACATTTAAAATACCTATATTCCTAAAATAAAAACAACGGTACCTCCCATACAAATGTTAAAAAAAACCGTTAAGAAAAAAATGTATTTTTCGAAAACGGTCCAAGAATTTTTATAAAAAAATGTGTGTGTTCTTAAATTAGTACAGTCTACTTTTAAGTATAAAAATATTTTTTTTGCGTACTTATTAACGGTACTTCCCATAGAACCACTTTTCAAATTTTCGACTCTCTCAATTTTGGATGAACCGATTAAAATAAGTTTTTTTAAACAAATACTCAACAAAATTGTTAATAAAACTGCATATGCAGACTCAATTTTTAAAAAATAAATATTTTTTTTTTTTGAAAAATCGATTTTTCAAAAATCAGTCACAGAATTTTTTGAAATTTGACTTTTATATGTATATGTATATGTATATTTTTTTCCTTAAAATTTTTCAAAATTTTATACATAAAAACTTTATTTATTCAAAAACCGCTCCAAGATTTTTAAATTTTTTTTTATATATTCTTATTTATCCATGAATTCAAATTTTATCTTTGTTTTATCTCAAACTATAACGACTAAGCAACATAAAAACATTTAATTATGTGTATTATCCATTATTTTCTATATCTTTATTATTATTCCATTTTTACGAATTTTTGCGTACGTCACTGAATACTCAATACAATGTAGGCCCTCATACACTTATGTATACATAATGTGCTTTAAAAATCACATGGATCTTATGTATGCATATTGCACCTTAATTATGAAGTTGTGTATAATTATATAGCTACCTACCCACCTACGTCCTTCATTTTCATTATTATATGTACATGTTTACATACTTAGGTTCCATCAATACGTATATACATTGTGTGTATACGTGTAGATACATTTTTCTCTCCTAACTTACATAATTGAAATCCATAACTTAAATTTAAATATACATTTGTAACTATTCATTTAATCATTAATTCGACAATTCATTATACTAAGAATCTATGTAATCTTATCTATATAGGCTTTAAACCTGCATAGAATAACTACACTTAACTAACTAAACCTCAATTGTTACATAAAAGTATAAGTAGCTACATAAAAGTCGTTAGCTACAAGAGCAACTTCGTTCGATCCAGTCGTGCATTTTATTTTTTTGTGATGACGGCAGGGAATCAACGCTATGACCTATTACGTTGACAGTGTAATAATAGCTTAACGAATAATAAAACGAAAAAAAAAGAAATATAAAAATTATATTTTAAGGCGAAGTGAACTGCCAAGCCAGATTTTCAATTCACTGAATTTTCAATGATCGTTTTTAGGCAAAAATGTATCTTCTAGCCTAATTCGCCTATTTGTCCAAGTGACCGTTTGTATTTTTGTATGCACTTGCCACTTGAGTTGAATTCATTTCAAAAGCTGTACCGCGACATTTGAAACAAAAAATCTTTACAAGATAGTACTCATCATCCTTTTCACTTTAAATTCTAGCAAAATATATTTTTTTTTATCAACATTCAACCTGAAGACGCCCCACATCCTTAATAGCTTTCTGACACTTAGTGTACTGCCTTTTCATATTCATATTTTAAATAAGAACTAACAAAAAAAAATTGGTTTTCCAAATTTCAGAAGTGGGAGAACCAGTCCAACACATCCCCACGGTCAACAAAAGATCTTGAATTTTCCTTACCTAACCGATTTCAATAATTTATAAAATGTATCCTTTACCAACTAACTATAACGACTTTCTTGACTTTTTGTACCTTTTTCCTCCTCAAAATGGATTCTTACATATGTAGTACATTTGGGAGTATCCTTTTTTGGGTTCAAAATTTTACATGAACATGCGACTATTATACAACACACAATACACAAAGAATATTCAAAGATGACGCAAAGGGTATTGAAGATATTACTCTGTGTCTATTGTCACGGGTAATCATTTCAGCACGGTATTAAGGTAGGATCATTTATTCTTCCTCAAAAAAAAAAAAAAAAAATAAACATGTTCGCAAAATTTATGAACCGTAAGGGGATGTGTTGGTGGTTACTGTCTGTTCTTGAAAAAGGAAGGATGCAGATAGCAATTTGTTTTCCATATTCATTGACGCAGACTTAAGAAAACAAAATGTATCACGATGCTAAGCAAAAACTTTCTACTTTTAATGGCTGTTGGGTTTCGTTTAGATACGTAGAGGCATGGGGTTCATTTTGAGCAGCTAAGTAAATTACTTGTTACTTGTACCATGTTGACCTAGAAACTAATAACATTAAGAGCTTGGATGGCTATAGGGAGACCTATACAAATTTTGTGCCGGATAAGGAAAAGGGTTCTTTCGAAAAAATAAACTTTTCCAAGCTATTTCGAAAACTCACACCATGGACATTTTTTGGTGAGGGTGTATCTGGGAAACTATCGACCCGATATTGGTAAACATATTTTTATTTGTACAAATATATAGAATTTTTTTTTCAAGTTTACACTACCAAAAAGATTGAATTTACTTTTCCAAATATCAAATTAAGATGTGTGTCTTGGTAAGACAGCCTAATGGACTTATTTCATGCCTAATTTATCGAATCATTATACGAAAGAAAGCTCACCTAATAATTTTCGTCTTGAATTAATCAAACTCACTTTGGCTGATTATTAAGATGGTATCATTTAGAATTCTGGTGATGCTGAATCCGGCTCCAATTGCAAAAAGTTACTTTAGAAGGAATATAAGAGCTAAGGCAATTCCTCAGGGCAGAAGTTGAAATCTAATGAAATAATTAACCTTTCTCGTTTGTCACAAATAATTATCCATCTGTCTGTGGCAGATTCACTCGAAGCCTTTTAGTTGTGCCTTACAAGTTAGGTTGGTAGGTATACTACAGTTTAAGTACTTAAGTTTTGTTCTTTTCAGTTCCTCGTAATTTTGAGAAATGATTTTGATTCTCGTGAGTTATTATCATAATAAAACATAAATTAATGTTGTAATTTATCTGTTGGAATTTTTTTTTTGTTGAAAAATTTTTGCAGAGTAAAAAACTTGTTCTTGTATACTGAGCAAATTTCTTAAGTTTAAATTTTGTGATGAATTTGTATTAAATTAGAAATTTGTTGCAGGATAAGTTCAGGTATTTGTAATGAAGACTTTTGAATTATGGCTCGGCTGGGGATGAAATATTGTGGTTTGAAGTTAGATTTATAAAAAATTAATTAGATTCAAATGCTGGTGAATTTAATAATTTGATGATACATTTAATTAATGAATCATGGAGTGGACTAAGCTTGAGAAAAAACTCAATAAGATTGTGATGCTTTTTACTTGCGATTATAGGTAGATACTATAAGGCAAGTTATGTATTCGTAAAAAAAATTGTTTTCTAACAATAAATCATGACATAACGATAATAGAGAACACCAAGAAGTGGGTCCCCCAATTCCGTTTGTATGTCTGTATGTCATTCTGTCTGTATCTGTCCTCGAGTCTACATCCTAAACGGTTGGTTAGATTTGCTTCAAACTTGGTACATATTGTTTTTTCTGTAATATGCCCACACGTTTTTTTTCATTTTTTTTAAGACGACAAATAACAGTAGCTCCCATACATTTTTTTTGACCAAAAACTAAAATCTTATTTTTCTCAAAAACGGCTTCAACGATTTAAAAAAAAAATCAGTTCATTAATGAAGGGAAAGGGTACCTTTTGATAATTTTTTTTTTGGAAAAAATTGGTTATTTTTGGAACCATTTTTTGGTTTTCGATTTTCTCGTAAACGGTTAACTTGATTTTTTTCAAATTTTTTACGCAGAAGCTCATAGAAAGTCTAAACACTATTGTATACCAAAGTTTTTGAAACAAAAATTGTTTTTGGAAATAATTTTTTTTTCGAAAATTCAAAATTTTTAAAACGACTCAATAGGTTTTTTCGAAACTTCGTATTTATTGGGTTTTTGAAATTATCTTGAATAGTTAAAAACAAATATTTTTTCTAAAATAAAAAACAACGGTACCTCCCATACAAATGTTAAAAAACCGTTAAGAAAAAAATGTATTTCTCGAAAACGGCTCCAAGAATTTTTATAAAAAAATGTGTGTGTTCTTAAATTAGTACAGTTCACTTTTATGTATATAAATATTTCTTTTGTTTTGCGTATTTATTAACGGTACTTCTCTTAGAATCACTTTTCATATTTATATATTGGATGAACTGATTAAAATAAATTGTTAATAAAACTGCATACTCTAATTTTCAAAAAAAAAGTTTTTCGATCTTAAAAAAATCGCTCGTGCGATTTAGTCGTGCATTTTATTTTCTTAAGGGTGAGATAAGCTCTAATCCCAGGCTTACCCAAACACATTACAGTTATTAATTTCATAAATATAACCTTTATTTCTTTAAGAAATGTCTTAACAACTTGGTAAATACGGTTTAGTAATTTGTCTTATAAAATGGCTATGTATGTTTTTAAATTGAATCTGCATAAAAAAAAATAATTTTGATCGTCTTATCCAATAATCGGAAAGTCGGAAATATGAAAAGTGGTTGTCTGTTAATAAAAACCCAAAATGACATATATTTTTATTTAATTGTGGACTGCACAATCATGGTAGACATTATTGAGAAAAAAATATCTTTTCTATTTTATCCCCAGTACAGTTATTTTATGTTTTAGGAAAATGTTTTTCTTCGAGTATTTAAGAAAATGTTATAAGCTTCTAAATAAAAAGTTTCGAAGAAATTTTTTAAGTCATTTTCGAAGTATTGAGCTTAAAATAAAAATGATTTATTAAAAAAAAAAATTGAAAAATGTTTAATTAGCTAGGACTTTTTAGGAGCCGAAATATATAAAAAACCGAACTGTTTTATAATCCAAATCAAGTAAATTGTTTTGAAGGACAGAGTTTTGTGTATAACAGTTAAAAGAATTCGTATGATTTTCTATTTAATTTTTTGTAAATGTTAATATGAGACGCTGACATGTTAAAACTGTCATTAAGTGGGTTGAATTGTCAATTTTTTCTAAATGTCTTAAAAAACCCCTTTCCTATTCAAACAAAATTTTCTAACAAATTGAATATACCTATACATACATATTTATATACAACATATGTGGAACACGTTTCATTATTTTCTTGAAAAACGATTTTTTTTTGACCCACTCTCTAAAAATTATTTTTTTAATTTCATAATTCTATGTCATATACAACATATTTCAATTATATGGAAGTTGGTCAAAGAATCTGGACCCGTAATTGCATAAGTAGATCCACAATAACGACCCCATCTTCCGAATGTACAAACTTCACCGTGTCGTTCAAGCTTTTGATCCATTTCGCCGATTTAATAATATTAATAATTAATAATAATTTTAACTGTATACCCCTGTAAGACATAAGGTCTTTTAAATGCAACTTGAATTGCACGGCACTATAGTATAGTATAGTTAAAGCTAGATTTTGAATAATTTAGTCTATTAATTTAACTTAACGTAACGTGACGACATGATATGTTTTATTACATGTATCCTCGTCATAGCTTGACACTAATTTATCAAGAAAGACGGAGATCTCTTAGACTTATGTCTCGTTTTCTTATCGCAATCATTCTGTTCAAGAATAAAGAATTCTTCCAAATGCAAAGCAATGTTTTTTTTTGATTTGTCAGCGGATTTACGATTCCCAATATATGACAATGCTGCTGTATTTTGGCCAAAATGGTAGTTTTGTTTATCTTGTATGTGTTTTTTTCATTTTAGGAAAATTCATTTGTAAATGTTGAGTAATAAGAGTGTAATTAAATTATAAGATAAAATGGACGACTGGATCGCGATACTTCCTTTTATGTGCGATCACATCGTATGCAAAATATTACTAATAAATAGAAACGGCTAAATATATTTCTAAAGTAGTTTTTTACTTAATTTTATATAAATTATTATATATTTATCTATTATATGTAAATATCGTGTCACGTTGATGTGTTGAATAAACTCCGAAACTATCTAAATGATTTTCATGTTTTTTTTTAAATGTTTATTTTGCTGGTGTTCCTAAGATAGTTTTTAATACTTAATACTTAATATTTAAAAATAACGGCCATACAATTTTTTCTACCGTCTTGATTATTTCGAAAACGGCTCTAACGATTTTGATAAAAAAAGTGTGTGCACTATTTTAGGTATAGTCTTCATTTTGGTCAAACATTTTTTTTTAATATTATTTTATTAATGGTACCTGCCATACAATTTTTTTTTATTTTCGACTTTGTCATAAACGCCTAAATGAATTTCGATAATAATTCTTACATAGGAGGTTTTTCGAATTATAAATAATACTGCATACCAAAATTTAAAAAAGAAATATTTTTTGAAAATTCAATATTTGTAAAACGTCTTAATGATTTTTTTAGAAATACCATTTTTCAGTTTATAATATTAAATGGTTAAAATTGTCAAATGAATTTGTTTTTAGAAAAAAATTAAAGAAATTTTGTTTATAAAAAATTAAATAAAAAATATTTTTATATTTAAATTGTTAATAGAAATCATACGTACATACGATGTGATCGAACATAAATGTAAGTACGTGCGATTGCAACATTTATGTTTTTTTATTTATTTAAAGGATCTTAGCATGAGCGTTATTGTATGCATACACCTGTAGACTTTTAGTGAGGTAAGGAAACGAGGGCACATATCGACACCCTTACTATTTGTTTTATTGTATTCATATCCCTTATCAGCTCTTGTCTAAATCTTGAAAAAAAAAATAGAGTCTCACCCATGGTCGGATGCCACAAAACACAGGCAACACCGACTAACACATCGATTGAGTATCAAAACGATCTCAAAACTAAAAAAAACCGATCATAGATTTTTAAGACTCTACTGCTTCCCAAAGCTCTCCCCTAATGACCTCTCCCACTTTTAGGACCGATGTCTAATTTTAATTTAATTTTGGTGGGGGCAAAACCCCCATTTATTCGGCTTAATACAAGCTAATTCTTAATCTAACTTAAAAACTAAGAACTTATGCTAAGGTTAGTGAGGGGTAGGACGGTTCAGAAGCCGGAGTTTTAAGGAAGGAGTACTCAGGTTAAAGTCGAAGAAACTTATGTTTGAATTAACAGCCCGTAGCATGCGAGAGACAGGTTCGTTGGAGCCGTAAGATGTTCGGTGGGGGGGTATATAAAAGAGACGAGGGTGACGTGTATTACGGGGATTGGTATTAAAAGAGATGGAGTTGTAGAGCGACATGCAGTCAACGGAACCGGAGAGTAATCGATGAATGAAGAGAATGTCTGCTATCTCTCTTCGTTCCTCCAACGAATTCAGGTTGATTAGTTTAAGTCGATCTAGATAGGGAGGCAGAATCAGAGGATTGTTCCATGATAGACCTCGAAGAGCAAAGCGTAGGAATCGACGCTGGATGCTTTCGATTCTGGAGATATGAGTAAGTTGGTAAGGGGACCAAACTTGAGAGGCGTATTCTAGCAGTGGACGAACAAATGATATGTATAAGGACCGGGTTACATAGGGGTTGGAGAATTCTTTAGACCATCTTTTGACGAAGCCGAGCACTTAGTTTGCTTTGAGAATGATATCGTCTATGTGAGTGAGAAAATTAAGCTCTGGGTCACATAAAATGCCAAGGTCACGAATATTATCAACGGTGGGTATAGGTTGATTATGGAGCAGGTAGAGACGGGGAGGAGATTTGTTACGTTTGCGTGAAAAAGTAATTGATTGGCATTTGACGACGTTAAGCTCCAAGCAATTTTTTAGACACCAAACTGAAAAACTGTCTAGATCCTATTGAATAAGGGAAGAGTCATGTGTTGAGGAAATGGTCTTGAAAAACTTGGTATCATCGGCGTACAGAGAGACAGAAGAATGTTTGATGACCCTATCAATATCATTAATAGCAAGAATAAACAAAAGTGGGCCGAGGTGGCTGCCTTGGGGGACACCGGAGGTAGCTAAGAAAGGGCAAGAAGTGGCAGATCTAAATCGAACGCTGTAATAACGGTTTTCAAGGTAAGAAGAAATCCACTGTAACAAAGAGGGTTCAAAGCCGAGAGTGGACAATTTGAAAAGAATAAGCTTCTGGGAAATTTTGTCGAAGGCCTTGCTGAAATCGGTTGAGATAACATCGACTTCGTAGCCTTTTTCTAAGGCTGAAAGGGTGACGGATACAAATTCAACAAGGTTAGTGGTTGTAGACCGGCATTTGAGAAAGCCGTGCTGTGAGGAGGAGATGAGTGATTTGCAGTGGAAACTTAAGGTTTCATACAAAATACTTTCAAAGATTTTGGGTAAGTGTGAAAGCTTGGCGATGGGACGATAATTGTTAACATCGCTCTTCGGACCCTTTTTGTGAATGGGGGTTATGAAAGATGATTTCCATATGTCAGGAAACTCTCCTTTACTAAGGGAAAGGCTGACAATTTTTGAGAGAGGGAGAGAAAGGATGGAAGAGCATTTTTTTAGAAGTATGGCAGGGAGACCATCTGGAGCAGGGTTGAATTCATCGTTAAGTTGATTCAATTTATATTCGATAAGATGGGGATCAATGGAACGAGGGAGAAGCGGTCCAAGAGAAAAACTTTGTAAATAATTGAAATAGGCTGAATCAGGAACAAAGCAGTCATCGGCAAAAGATTGTTTGAAGAACGTGGCAAAAAGGTTGGCGATAGTGTTAGGATCGTTTGAAGTTTCGTTATTGAAAGAGAGAGAGGTTGGGTAGCCATCGGATTTTCTTTTGTAGTTAACAAACTGAAAAAATGACTTAGGGTCTATGATAAGGTTGGATTGCGTTTCCATTAGATATGGCTGGTAAAGGGAGTTGTATAGCTCGGTAAAATGGAGATAAGAACCAAGATAGTTAGAGTAGTCAGTAGGAGAACGAGAGCGGATGTAACTTTCCCACAAATTATTTCTTTTATTTCGCAGAGAACGAAGTTTGCGATTGTACCAGGATGGGGAAGTAGACGAGGTTTTGTGCCGGGAAAAAGGAACATAAAGAGAAATAGAGTTAAATATTTCTCTGTAGAACAAGGTTAAGGCATCATTAACGGTTAAGTTTTCAAAATTGAAGGAGACTTTGTTGAGGTATTCATTTATTAGGCGATAGTTTGCTTTATGGAAGTCGTAAGAAAACAGATCCGTAGGAGGGGTGGACTGTAATGGAGAATCGTGAAAGAATGAGATAAGAAGGGGAGGGTGGAAGTTATCGATGGTTGATAGAAAAAGGGGACTAGGTGATACAGATGCGTTAATAGGGTCTGTTGTGAAAATAAGGTCAAGTTGCCTACCCATGAAATTTGAAATGCCACTAACTTGGCAGAGGCTTGAATCAGCAAGGCTATCTAAGAAAAGACATTCTTTGGCAGATGTGGGATTGGAAGCAAAATAAAACGAAAGATCATCTGATGGAGACCATTTTAAATTAGGAAGGTTGAAGTCACCGAAAAGAATGATCTCATCATGGGGGTCACTCAAATCGGTGATGTGATCAATCATTTTAATTACAAGTTCATAGGATTCGATAGTTTTTGAAGGTAAGATATAGCAACAGACAACGTAAAGTGACTTTCGGGGTAGTGAAATCTTAATTGACACATAATCAAGGATAGGGGAAGAAGATATGGCAATAAGGGAAGAGTCAATAGTATTTTTTACAGCAAGAAGGACACCACGGTTAGGGCAAACATTGGTGGGTCGGTTAAGATCGTCATCGCGATAAACGTTAAAGGTAGAAGGGAACAATTCTTGATTTTTGATGCTGGGGATAAGGTTCGTCTCAGTCAGTGCGTATAAATCGAAGGGTAAGGCATGAGTTTGTTGCAAAACTGACTGAGTTTTGGAACGAAGGCCTCTTACATTTTGATAGTAGAAAGAAAAAGGGAGATTTTTGGAAGAAGGAGAAGCGGAGGTTGGGAAAATATTAGAAGCGAAAAAACTTATCTTGGTCAGCTCTGCTACTTTGAAGGTGCGAGATCCGCTTTGAGTGAATATATTGCCCCAAGGCCTCAAGATCATTCGCCACTTTTTGGGGAGACAAATTAAGAAAATCATGATATTTCATGAAGAAGTTCTTAAGACTGTTGACATCGGTGGGGAGACCTTCCTGTTGAAGCGAGACCATTACACTTGTTTTCGTTTTCCCTTCAAAGCAGACGGAGTCAGGTTTATTGTGCAGATATGACAAGAACAGACGAATGTTTTCGTAGGTTTTTTTATCTCTAAGCTTAGAGAGAGCATAGCGACATTCAGTGGATTCACTAGATTGTTGGGTGCATTTAACTGTCGGGGGTAGAAGCGGGTCAATAAAGGAAGATGAAGGTGACATTGCCGTTGGTAAAGTTGTGAAAGACTGAGTGGTGATTAAGGGAGGAGTAATTGATGTCGGTGGAGAGGTAGAGTAGAAAAGTTAGAGACGGGGAATGATGGGTTTGGTGTAGAAGAGGATGTGTGGTTAGGTGATTTACAGAGGTGAGAAGTTGGTGAGGGGTTAAGAATATGAGAACTGCGGAAATTCGAATATTTGGCTCCAGAACTGAGGTTGAAGTTTGAATTAGAATTTGCTGGGGGTAAGATATGAGTTGAGGGAGTTAGGTTAAAGGAAACCCTTTGACCTTTATGTTTAGATGGATTACCGGAAAGAGATGAGTTCTGAAATAGGGATCGAGACAAGTTAGGTATGATGCCCATATTGAAGGACCAATTATTGGGGTTTTGTTTTTTTCTGGGTGTCAACGGCTGCTGTGGCTGACGAAAACGGTTTTGGCGTTGCTTTGGAATAGAGGTGGGGTCTGGTATGGATAGGTTAGATGAAACATGCTTATTAGGAAAATGAGTACGCTCGCGGGAACATGATGGTTTGTTGTGATTAGAGGGAATATTATTTATAGAACTAGGATTTTTATGTTTAAAAGTTGAAAGGGTGGTCTTCCATTTGGATAGCATCATGTTCTCTAGGCGAAGCGATCCACTAGGGTGGTGAAATATCCAGGCGTACTTTGAAGAAAACTGGATTTTATAACATCTGGACGACATCCGATGACATTCAGAGACAGCGATGGAGAATCGACGCTTAAAGTAAGACTTGACCCATGTTACATTGGCAAAGTGGGGAGTGTTTTTCAGGCAAAAGTAGCTATTATTGGCGGATTCCAGTTTGCTTAATCGATTATTCCATTCAGAAAGGTTCCAGGAGACGCCAAATTTTTGTATAGTGGGTGAGGACGGACGTGTAGAAGTGACATCAGTGACTATTGATGGGACGGATGATAACTCACGAACAGGAGGAGATGTTACATCAGCAGTTTGTGATATTGAAGGAGTCACAGTGTTGATTTCAGCGTTCTGGATTTCCTTAAAGATAGATAGACTGTTGTGCACCATTACTGGTTGTGATGCGGGGTATCTGGGTTCATCTAAAATATCCTGCAAGAGCATCCGTAATTCCCTCGAATGGTTGTTCAAGCAACCCATGTCCCCGATGTATCTCCATCGTCCGTTGACTATTGCTTTTAACGTCATACCCAATAGAAATCACCTCTGCAGAGACTCTAGACATCAAAGTTGTGACACTATGAAGTTCATCATAAATACCGTTGAGCAAGGTTAGATCCGGTGTGTAAAGGGGGGACACTGTTTTAGAAGAGGTACTTTGCATGCAAACCTCAATATCGGATCGCAGGGAATCGAATTTGGAAGATAGATTATTGTAAAGTTCAGTTATCGCGTCATTGAAGGAATCTGGCAGTTTATTTAAAGAGTTTAGCTGCTTTTCAATGCACAAAAGCTTGGAAAAGGATTGAGAGGAGTTATGTTGGCATTGTTGATAGAGTTCTTCAATACTTTTAATAATAATATCAAAGCTTTTGGAAATGTGTTCGATCTTTTTGATGCAAGCTTCATTATCATTAGATGAAGAGTCACTAAGGCATTTGATGGCAAGCATGATATGGGAAAGAGAGATGCCTTTACATTCGTCACAGAAGAACAAAAAATTTTTTTTGAAATCATTCTTGGAAATGAATGATCTCTTTCCAAGGCCAACACAAGGGGGGTGAAATACATTACCACAAATGCCACTACAACTTATCCATTCAGCATTGGAGTCGGTGTTGGCACAAATTGGATTTCCGCACTTGGATGACATAGTTATTTTTTTTTTTTTTTTTTTTTTTTTTTTCCGAGTAGCTGCAGTGACGACAGTAGGAAGTTCACTTAAGTGGGACAGTATGTAGTCAGTGAGAGGTGAATCACACGCGATTACAAATATGATATATGGGTCGGTATGAAAATGTAAAATGATGACACACGCGTTAGTTGATTATTGTTTTATTTGAATTAATTTAAACGGGGGCAACAAAAAGAAAGACAAAATATTCGAAATATTGTTTCGGAGCGAAAAGAAAATGCGACTGCACTTGAAGGTAGCGAAAACTGAACTGTTAGTTAAAATTATTATTCTACAGACCCATCGGCCCGTCAACAAGGAGTCAAAAGAGGTGTCCCATAGCGTTATTAGCTGAAGGCGTGCTGGTTGCTATGCTTAGCTCGTCGTTGGTGGGGTTCTTGCTAATCGCTTAAGGACAGTGTTACCTTCTTCAGGCATAAATCTGAGTCGGTATTCGATTGTATACATATCTCCATCTTTTAAAGATGTGCGACCCGAACCTTTGTGACCCATATCGCTTTAATTATTTTTATCCCTTTTTTAAACTTTTTTAGAGGAGCACATGAATGTTTGTGCCCTCGGAGCCTTTATTTACCCAACCTTTTTAATAATCCCGAAATATAAATATCCCTGGACTATTCCTATGCCATTACATTTGCTCCTTAAAATTATTGTAACGTCTCTCTTTGAAAGGGGGAAGTAATCTACTTCCCTTTATATTTTAGAAACACTTGTTTTACCCTTCACCTCCATTTCACTCACTTCCCAAACCGAATTTTTAACCGCCCATGATTGGGTTATTCAAACTCTTCCAAAAAAAAAAAAACTATTGACGAATCTCATTAACAAGCCCAGAAAAATTTGTTTTAACTTCCACTGAAACGATCAGTTATATTTTTAGGAAATAAACAGATCCAAATAATTTAACATTTTTACTTCTACCATCTACGATCATAATTTTATTCCGTGTAGCATTCTTAATTTAAATTATTACTATACAAAAAAAAAAATATTAATAAAAAAATCATCACCACACATCGGAACAAAAATGTACCTGTTGGGCTACCAGCAAAAAACTTTATTTGAGAAATAGGTCATGAAATGTAATTGAGCATATATCCCGTTTACCGTTCATCCCCGAATCCAATCTCAAAAACAAATTTTAATATTATTCTTTCTTAAAACCAAAAAAAAAAAAATATAAGTAGATAAATGACTTTCGTTGCTATATTTAATCCAAGTGAGTTTCTCGCTTCTTTTTTGTTTCCTTTAACTCTTCATCTAATCTTCCAGTTTTATAACAATTTATATTTTATGAATTTTTTTTTTATAATCTACACGCGCTTAAGGGATTATGAATACCCTTTAAATGTTTCAAAACAATGCAAGCGTGATGGTGAGGTTAAGGAAGAGAAAGAATGATAGGAAAGATGTGTGGCGCGATATTCGTAGACTGTAAGTGGTTGTTGTCTCAGATCTTATCTCCAGGGATGTCGGCTGAACTAATGCGTAGAAATTTCCGTGTCTTATTTATCGATGTCCCTTATAATTCGCAATAATTTATTTTTTTATTCTTTGTCATATTTTATCGGTATACTAGTTTTACTCAATCACATGTTGTTAGTTCTATGCCTAAACAGCATGTAATGAGTAAACCAGCAACCCATTGAATGACATTTATTTTTAGAATTGGTTTTTCATGGAAAAATAAGAAGACATAGACAACGGCAGGAATCGAACCTGCAACCACGAGTTTGACAGGCGAGCACACAACTATCGCGCCACGGCCACCCCGCAAATATAAATAATACAATAATACAAAGATAATAACAAAAAATCTACTTACCGGTTCTCCGAAGTTGTTGTGCACAGCAGCTTGAAGACCTGGTGAACTGATGGTTGATGAAAACAGTTAAAAGTTAAAGTTGCATTGAGTAATGTAAACGGGGGGGATGATAACTGAATTATTTTAATTCACTACAAAATCCTATGGCCAAAAATTATATTCATGATGAGTGAGACGTTACACTTAAGCAATATTAATTCCAATTCTTATCAAAACTAATCTATATCTACATCAATAAATTCCTTTATATAGCTCTTCAACGGAAATTTATTTTATGTACAAAACTACTTTACTTGTTTCTACTTAGGTTCACTAAACTAAGTAATCTAAAAATTTGCTTTAAATTTCTCATTTGTCAAATGGAATTAGTTTTATCAATCAAAACCCAAAACTTGTTTATTACATATTATTTCGTTTTCAGTTTTACTTCAAAAGAAAAATAAATCTTCCCGATTGCAAAAGTATTTCACTTTAAAAACCAATAATCCTTATAGTTTTTACTTTTCTTGTGCTCATGTAATCTACATAATATGTATGCATGTATAATGAGCTATTTTTTTCTTGACTTTAATTTCACATTTTTTTCTTTTCAGTTCGAATTTTGTTCTCACCCTCAAAATTTAGTTTTTAATAACTTACTATCTTTTTTATTTTTTTTTTGTTATAGCACCCACATAGATTTTTCGATATACATACATACATTCATTATACTAATCAACTTTTCTTACGTTTCAATTTTTATTCTTTAACTAGGTACTTTTGTTATTGCTGCATGGATTCTTTCAACCAGAACTCAACAGGGATTACATTAGTTTAGTTTAATAAAAATAGCGGGTGATTTTTTTGCTACTTGGTTTTTGACGTTTATATTTTTGACAGATCACACATGACAAATTCCACGAACATTTGACATTTCGATTCAGTATTGTTTGCCATTTTATCATGAATAGACTTACGTCTGAACAACGTTTACAAATTATTGAAATTTATTATCAAAATTCGTGCTCTGTGAAAAATGTGTTTCGCAAGCTACGTCCGTTTTTTTTTCCGCTCATTTTTGGCTAAATGGATACGTGAATAAGCAGAATTGCCGTATTTGGAGTGAAGAGCAGCCAGAGGCAATTCAGCAGCTACCAATGCATCCCGAAAAATGCACTGCTTGGTGCGGTTTATGGGCAGGCGGCATCATTGGGCCGTACTTTTTCAAGGACGATGAAGGCCGCAGGGTTACGGTCAATGGAGAAAGGTACCGTTCGATGATAACAGATTTTTTTTGCCGAAAATGCAAGAATTAAACTCGGTCGACATGTGGTTCCAACAGGACGGTGCCACATGCCACACTGCACGCGAAACCATGCATCAATTGAGAGGCGAATTTGGTGAGCAGTTGATCTCGCGTTTTGGCGCAATCAATTGGCCACCAAGATCATGTGATTTGACCCCGTTAGACTATTTTTTGTGGGGCTATGTTAAGTCTATTGTCTATGGGGACAAGCCAAGCACGATTGCTGCCTTGGAAGCCAACATTGAACGCGTCATTGGTGAGATTCTGGCCAAAATGTGTGAAAAAGTTTGCCAAAATTGGACCTTCAGAATGGACCACCTGAAGCGTAGCCGCGGGCAACATTTAAGTAAAATTATTTTTAAAAAGCAAATGGCAGAAATTGATTTATCGATCCAAATAAAAATTTCATTCACTTTTTACAAGTTTCTGTGTTTTTTTTTAGAAATTTTCAAAAACCAAGCTCTTAAAAAATCACCGTTTAGAATGATACCACCTTTTTGAGTATGTATTGGCTTTTGGTCTCAGAATAAGAATATCCAAAAATGCATTTTTAAGTGGAAATTCAGTTTTCATAAAACCAAACAATTATTCGTAAATTTATGGGAAATTCATGTACAGATTTAGTATCGTATAATTCATAGAAGAAAATTTAATGATTGGCAACACTGATCAGCAGCGAGGTTGATTATGCTATTTCCAGTAAATCCAAGATGACTGCGCCGATGAAATAAGTACTAAAATTTGAATGTGTACGTACGTATTCTTATTTGCTACAAAATATTCATATTTTTGTTGATTGTGGACCGAATTTCATGAAACTTTGAAAATTGCGATTTGCGACAACTTACTACTCATCAAACCATATTTTTATTACAGGGTGTCTGAAAAATAACATAGGTATATACTTTAACTTTAATTTTATATCATTCAATTATTTTACGGATTTTAAAGATGCGTCCCTCGCTTCGTCCTCAATACTGAGACTTTTTTTCCTTTAGGACACCCTTAAATCAAAGAAAAATATTAGCAATATACAAGATTGGTTGTGTGTTTTTACGAGCATCGTCCTCATCAGCGTAATATCGTAAATTTGAGACATTAAATTTATTCTTTTAACATTTGTATTGCCAGGTGATTTAATGATTTTTTAGTCAATTGACACTATTATTGATGAAAATGTGATCGTCAATTTTCCCACTGAATTTTTAAATTCTCTGGATATGCGAGGAATGCCGCCATACAAGCTCTATCTGAAAACTGGTTCACTATTCATTCTTTTGCAGAACTTAAATCCACCAAGATTTTGTAACCGTGTAAGTCATCAGAAGAATTATCGGAAACGTCCTTGGAGCAACTATATTACTTAAAGCAAAAGTCCTTCTATTACCTCGAATAACTATAATTCCATCAGAATTAACAATACTTTTCAAAAGGCTACGTTTGGCTTCCGCATTGACAATAAATAAGTCGCAAGGGCAGAAAATGAGAATTTAAGGCTTGGACTTGGAGAAACCGTGTTTCTCCCATCGGCAGTTGTATGTTGCATGCTCATACGTTGAAAAATCATCAAATTTATTTCTTTTAACCAAAGACAGATTAACGAGTAATATTGTTCATCATTTAGGCCATTGACTGTAACGACCACTCCTTGCTCATTTTCGTATTATCCCTCTGGACCAAAATCCGCACCAAACAGTGACTCATTTTGGGTGTATCGGCTTTTCAATGTATGCGTTCGGGTTTTCTGTACCCCAAATGCGACAATTTTGCTTGTTTACATACCCGCCAAGATCAAAATGAGCTTCATCTGAAAAGATGATTTTTTTTGGCAAAATCGCCATCTTCTCGAAGTCGATCGCAATCCCACTTAGCGAGCGTTTTTCAAGCGTATACACAACCATATTCGTTCGTTCAGCGGAAGGATAAAACTAATTATGTGTCAAATCAGACATGAGCTAAGTGTTACCATTCACGAAATAAGCACTAGTTGAAAAAAAAAACGTTAGATGGCGGATCCGTTATAGGTATGAGAAAGTCGAAAATAAAAAAATGTATAATCTGAAAGTGGTTGACAGAAAACGTGCCGGTTTGACGCCGCAACAGAAGTTTTACATCAAAATCAATCCACTCATTTATGTTGTAGGCTCTAACTTTGTTCGTGTTCGCTATCATCATTGTGTGAAGTTTGATCAAAATCTCTAGTTTTTTTTACCAATCCCAAACTTTTCATACAGTATCTATTTATATTATAATGTAATAAGTAAAAAGTAATGATTAATTTTTATTAGCAATTTAAATATTTTGTAAAACGTTTTTATCCGAATCAATCCATTTTTCAAATCAAATTGAGATTAAGTTCATGCCGAGTTTTAAGATCCCTCATTTTGAGCATCTGCTTAAAATATAGGAATTGGCTCAGAATCCTAGGAATTAATATCAGGAAAACACGACATAAAAATATCCAACGAAAAATTATACATATGCGCCAGGTATGCGCCACCACTTACCATAGACATAATTAGGATTTTGAAACATACATTTCTATTTCTCCCTCCCGTTTTTTATTAGTATCATTGTCCACTGCTGTCAAGATCAACAGTAAATGTGGTAATTAATTTCCGAGGTTGTGAATCTAAACCAATATAGATAAAACTAAGAGTACTATTTTCCCGATGAGAAGTTTAAGTAAAGAGATCTAGCTGAATATTGAGAAGAGAGTAGGGGATAAGACAGAGCCCTGAGATACAATCGAATTCTTTTTTAGATATCAGGTTTCAAGCCATCTAATAATTTCCGTTGAGAAACACAGCACTAAAAGCATTGAACGGTTTGCGTTTGGTGTCCAAGAAAGAAGCATTTGGACATTGACTCTTGAAGGGCCCAGCTTACTTGCACTTATAGCATTTAATTCTTTTGAAATTGGAATTGGAGAATGAATCGTTCTTCCTAATATTTTTGCCCCGCAGCCAGACCCTGCTTGTAAATGCACTATCCTGGACCCCGCCGCTTTCTGGTTCCATATCCAACAGTTTAGTTTTAATGGAATCCGTGGTGTATGTTGCTCCGGAGTTTTCAAGCGCCATTATCATTGGTGCAAATCGTTCTGGCAAGCCTGGTAACATCAATGCTGCTATCCACTCATCATTTATGTCGAAACCAGTACCGCATAATTTTTGTCCAGTTTCGATGATTTGTGTGACGTAGCTGGTTCTCTAGTCGAATTGGGATGAGACTTCGCAGCAAACTGATCCTGCGAGAGAAACCTGAGTCGTCGAACATTGTTTTTAATTTTGTCCAGAGATCTATGGATTTAGCAGCATCTTTAATATGAGCATATAAAGAAGGATCAATAGTTAAAATTAATTTGGCCTTAGCTTTTGCGTCGTCAGTAGTGGTAACCACTTTTCCTACTGTGATGCAGTCAAGCATTCCCTCTAAGATGAGAAAATTCCCACTCATCGTAATTTTCTCGTCCCTTCAGCTTGGGAACATTTAGCAAGTAACTCGTAGCCATTTTTATGCAATTTAACTATTAAAAAAAAAAAAAAAAAACAGAATTAGACCTGGGCCCATAACCTAATAAAAGGCACGCTTTTTAATCACACAGACTTCTTTATTACGACTAACATAAGATGTTTAGATAGTAGGTATACATTTGGTATAATAAATAGGTTGGTAGTATTGACTTGAAGTAATAATATAATGTATGTATTACATAGGTGGCAGTAATATTGTTAGGGTATTATGGGGTTATTTTGATATAAAACAACATTTTCGGCATAAGCTAATTTTTCATCCAGCGAAAAAGAGATTCATCAATACCAATGCATTATTGATAAGCAAGTTTAATGCCAAAGTGTATCAAGTGCAACAATTTTACTTGCTGCAAAACGATGTACAGATTTGTGCCTCTGTTTGGTGAGATATTCCATCAGACCACCAATGGACATATTTCTACGAAGGCTGTACCTCCGCACATTAGGCAATTTGTTTTTGTGCAAAATAAGCAAATTCATCTTAGCTCAGTAGAGTAGGTCAGGCGGAAGCTAGTGAATTTGTACATTGGTTTCTTAGGCGACAAAAACTACCTATCGATTGAATTATTTTTATTTTCAAAGAAGTAATCAAAACATCCAGGTCCTGGATGTTTTGATTACCTGGCTGGAACAGTGCATACACCAACTCATCTCTAAAGTCTGGTCAGTAGAAATTATGCCTGATGAATGGAACCTCAGCATCGTTTGCCGGATCCACAAAAAAGGAGACCCTCTAAACTGCGCCAACTATAGAGGAATAAGTCTCCTAAATATCGCGTACAAGATCCTTTCTGCTGTATTATGTGAACGTCTGAAACCATTTGTCAGCAACCTGATTGGACCCTATCAGTGCGGTTTCAGGCCAGGAAAGTCCACAATCGATCAAATGTTCACGCTACGGCAGATCCTGGAAACTACCCAAGAACTCCAAATCGATACCCACCATCTCTTTATCGATTTTAAGTCCGCGTACGATAGCATTTATAGAGACGAGCTATATAGAGCCATGTCTGGTTTTGGCATCCCCACAAAACTCATCCGCCTGTGTAGGATGACGATGGAGAACTCTCGCTGTTCCGTCAAGGTTGGTACTGACCTCACAGAAGCTTTTGATGTCAAGAAAGGATTCCGACAAGGTGATGCGCTATCGTGCGATTTCTTCAACTTAATACTTGAAAAAAATTGTAAGAAAATCCCAAGTTAACTCTACTGGCACAATTTTTTTTCAAGTCTGTGCAATTGTTTGCATGCTGATAACATAGACATCATTGGCAGAACCCAGCGAGCTGTCACTGGAGCGTTTGCTAACATTAAAGCTGAAGCGGCTAAGATGGGACTAGCAGTCAATGAGGCCAAAACGAAGTACCTGCTGTTCACAAAAAGGGACACACAACACCGGCGGATTGGACAAAACGTCACAATAGACAGGTACAACTTTGAGGTAATTAGGGACTTTATCTACCTCAGATCCGCTATAACATCTAACAATAACATCTCGTTAGAAATAAAGCGAAGAATAACTCTTGCCAATCGATGTTCCTATGGGCTAGGGAGGCAATTGAGTAGTAAATCCCTCTATCGAAAAACAAAGGAGACTCTTTATAGGACTATGATCATCCCAGTCCTGCTTTATGGCGCGGAGACATGGACTCTATCAAAAGCGGATAAAGTTATCCTTAGTCGTTTCGAGCGTAAGGTTCTTCGCAAGATTTTCGGCCCTATCTGCGTTAACGGGCCTTGGGGGATAAGGTTCAACAACGAACTATACGAGCTGTACAGCGACATTGACCTGGTACAAAAAATACGTATATAACGTTTAGGATGGCTAGGTCATATAGAGCGTATGGACAACAATGCTCCGGCTCGCAGGATCTTCGATTCCAACCCAGAGGGAAGACGCAGTCAAGGAAGACCTCGCCTAAGTTGGCGCGCTCAAGTGGAAGATGACCTCAACCAACTTGGAGTGCGTAACTGGAGGCAGCTAGCCAAAGACCGAGCTAGCTGGAGAGGCATGTTGGTTGAGGCCCAGGTTCGCCCCGAACTGTAGCGCCACCTAAGTAAGTAAGTAAGTAAGTAATCAAAACATCCATTTATTTGTTGGGCTACATAAAATATAAGTCGGCAATATTTTACCACGAAATTGCAGAAACCTAAGTACCGACTACCTACGCACATTTGCAAGGTATCTTCTAAAACTTTTTGCACAGCATTTTTTTTCTCCATCGAACATAATAAAAAAAAAACAAAAGAAATTAAAGATAATGTCTTGAACTCAATTTATTCACCAGATTCTTACCATAAAAGAAAATTTAAATTTTCCCAAGATAACAAAAAAAAAAAAAAAAAAAAACAGACCCACAAAATTCAAAGGAATAAGTCCCTTTTATTTTATTCAAATGACTTTAACGAAAAAGACATTTGCCATATAATAAAATTCCACTCGCACTTAAAACATTGATGGAATTTGTGTCCCCATAAAAAAAAATCCCTAACCTCCTTCACAATCCATACAATCTGTCTTTATATACGCACATACGCTTAAAAGAAGAAAATCTTACATACATTCCTACAACCAATGTATGTATAACAAGTTAAAACGCGCACACCTGTAAATTTCGAGACCATTAAATAAAACCTACCGAAGCATTAAACCCCTACTTCCAAGAGTGTCCGTTTTGCCAAAGCAAGAATATAAAACGCATTAAGAAAGTTGCAAAAGTATAGAGGGTGCGCTCCAACTCCTTGTATGCTGTGTATAGTGTTAGATGGATGGATGGGGGCTTAATTGTGGGCAAAGGAGGTTGAATAACAATTTTCTTCACCCCATTACGTATAACGAAAGGATTATTCTTGTGTGTTATGGGTACACCATCCTGAATGTGAAAATGTCCTCAATTCACATGGAAAAAATATTTTTGGTTACAGGCGATGCGAATGTGTGTACATTCCATCAATCTTACAGTTGTTATTATCATCATTTTCCCCTTGCGTATATCCTTTGAATAAAGGTCATCAGCTGAGAACAAAACTGCTATTCATCCAGATTCACTCCACCCATAAAAGTGTGGTGGGGTTTTAAGGAAAAAGATGTCACAAAACTGTTGCAAAGAAAGTACACCTAGACAGAAAGGATCTGCAGAGAATACAAGGAAAGCACTCAAGCCTATTAACCGACAACGAACAACACCTTGTCCATTATATTAAACCCAGAAAGAGGGAACAAGCCCTCATATTCCCATACACGCAAAAGCTACAGTAGAAGATTGTATAAAAGGATTCCATCAAGGAACCTTGAAGAATTCATCTTATATTTTCATAAGCAAGCATCCTATTTGCCACAATCCTTGCATTCTATAGGTTGGTAGGTAACTACATCTCATCCTTCTATAGCTATGATCCAAAGGCGAGAGGAGAGAATCTTCATTTTTTTTTACTGTTATGTTTTTCTGTATTTCCATTCAACAAGATAAGGTGTGATGTGTAGAGTTGAGGAGGGACACCACTCACTCCTACTTTGGGCAGCAGTAAAACAGGACTCTATATAATATCTCTATACACAATATACACACACAAACACAAACTTCTAAAACTTATAGAAGAGATATAAAATGGCAATATTTATGCACGCAGTCGTATGAAATATTTAGGTTATGTCATCATACTCGTACCATATCAGGTGGATGGATGTTATCCTGTTTTATTTGTTTTGTACGTGTTTGATAATAAGTGTTGCACGACCTGAATAAATATACCAAACACTTTCTTTTTCGCACGGCACGTAGTAAAAATAATACAAACACAAAATATTTTTTATGCAACAAACAAGAATTTTGTGTGTTTTTTTTTTTTTTTTTTATTTATTTATTCTCTTTTACCACCACACCAACCCATCACTACCTTCACGGAGGCTATCCTGGCAATCTCACATCACTATTTGAGGGGGAGGACATGTGTTATGACCATGGTAATATATTAAGGATGTTGTTTTGCGAGTTATATGGACTCAGGACTACAATAATACCATTCGAGCTTGTTCTTAAATTTGTGTGTCCATTGGCACACTTTAGTGCGGTATACTCATAATAAAAGTTGTTCTGGAAGTATTAACATTTTTTTTTTTTTTTTTTTTTTTTTTATTTCTATGTTGCTCAGGGTTTATTAATATTTTGTTCGGAATAATGTTCTCGTCTTAGATAACAAGGATCTTAAATATATGTAGGTCGATATATCAAGGGTCAGTATGAATAAGGATATTTGCTAATTTTGTGTTCTTATGATTTAGTTGACTTGAGTGACTGACGATGACGAGTCGATGAGACTCTTATTGGCTTATATTAATGATTTTTTTTGGAAATAATTATTATGTCCACAATAAAGGGGCTTAGGCTATGATCGATCAAAGTGCGTTTGATAAGAAAGTTTTTGGTTTTAGAACCTGATCGAATGTAGTTCTCAGGCTTATATCTCTAACAAAAATTAAAACAGCACAAACGTACGTACATACGTATGTATTGTTTCATTTGTTTATTTTGTGGACTGTAATTTAATTTAATTTGAGTTTTTTTGCGACCTTTAGTCCAAATATATGCGTTTCGCCCAGGTACTATAGTTGGGCTCATCAATTATATGCTGTAGTACTTTACCAGGCTTAGGTAACTCACTAATAGTTCCCGAGATATAGGACTGCAAAAATCGCAAAAACCGTAACTGACTGGCCCACTCACACACTCACTCACTCACTCACTCACTGACAGATCATCAAAATTATGGAGCAGTTCCCGACATCGTAGAATCTAGCAATTACACACAATTGTAAGCCTAGTGGTGTATACAAAGTAAGAAATGGAAAATTCAAGATTTTCCTTTCAGCGGCCGGGGTAACCGCCTATTTTTATGGAATTGATATAAATTATTTGGAGCACTTCTGACCGCCGTGGAACGATTAAATTTTGTTACAGAGGTAGGGCTTTAAGTGCAAGCAAAGGCAACATTTAAAAATTTGAGATTCTATATTCAGGGGCGTGATACCCGCCCATTTGAATAGAAGTGATATCAATCATGAGGAGCACTTCTGATTGTCGTGGAATAATGAAACTTGGTACGGCCAGCGGTAGGGCTCAAAGTTCAGGCAACGCAAAATTGTAAAATTTGCGATTTTACATTCAGGGGCGTGGTACCCGCCCATTTGCATAGAATTGATATCAACTATGTAGAGAACTACTGATTGTCGTAGAATGATGAAATTTGGTAGAGCGAATGGAAGCGATAAGCACCCATTTTCACTGAATTAATATTAAATAAAGGGTTATCCATTTTGCGGTTTCAAAACTATAGGGCTGAAATTCGACATCTGTCAAACTAAGTTGTTAAATCAACTTTTTTTCAGTTGAAAGACTGACATTTATGAAAATGGATCGCTTAACTATCGCACAACGCATACCAATTGTTAAAACCTACTACAAAAATGTGGATTCTGCCACATCCACATATCGTGCTTTAAGAGGAGATTGTGGCTTACATAATCGTCCAACTACGCAAGCAATTGGCAAAATTGTGATTAAATTTGAAGAGACTGGATTGGTTATAGATATTGTAAGGCCTGTGCATCATCGTTTCGCTCGTACCGCTGAAAATATCGCTGCTGTTAGTGAAAGTGTTGCTTAAGACCCGAATGTGTCGATTCCTCGTCGTTCTACCGAATTAGGATTGTCTTACGGCACATTATGGCGTATTTTGCATTTGGATTTACGCCTACATCTATATAAAGTCCAGCTTACACATAACTGGAGCCAGCTGACCATTCACAACGTCGTAAATACGTCGAATGGGTGCTTGAACAACAGGCGGTGGACGGCGTTTTTTCGAACAAAATTTTGTTCAGCGACGAAGCATATTTCTCACTCGGTGCTTATGCTAATAAACAAAATTGTCGTATTTGGGGTTCTGAAAATCCTCAAGTAATTGGAGAGAGGCTATTTCATCCACAAAAAGTCACAGTTTGGGCGCTCTTTCGTCTGGAGGTGTGATTGGACATTACTTCTTCGAAAACGACGATGGAACGACTGTCACCGTCAATTCGGAGCGTTATGGTTATATGATAACCAACTTTTTTTCTCTGCCATTGAAGAATACGACTTGGAGAATATGTGGTTTCAACAAGACGGTGCCACATGCCACACAAATCGAGCGAATATGGCACCAAGATCATGCGATTTGACCCGCTTGACTTTTTCTTGTGGGGCTACACGAAAGACCGTGTTTATGCAGATTAACCTTTAACTCTTGAGCACTTGAAAACCAACATTCGTCAAATTATGGCTGAGATACCGCCCAATATGTGTCAAAAAGTGGTCGAAAATTACCTCAAAAGAATCGATGATTGTAACAATTCGCGTGGTGGTCATTTAATGATGTAGTGTTTCACACATAATGCCAACGTTCAAACTTTATAATAAAAAAGAAATTCCATGAAAACAAATATTTTATATGTGTTTTAATTACGTTTACTTTTGAAACCGCAAAATGGATAACCCATTATATTGAGAGCACTTTCGATTGGCAGGATTTTATTTGTTAGAGCAGTCAATTTTCAGATGTATACAAATAAAAAGTTGAAATTAGATTTTTTTCGTGCGTTTCAGCCACCCACTTCTTATCAATTATTACCGTTTCAATAGATCACTTCTAAATAATGAAAATTGGTAGAGTGGTAGGACTTGTAGTACATACAAAAGGCTTAAATGAAAAACTTACTTACTTACCACCAACCTTTCCTGATAAAAAGAATCTATGTAAAAATTAGACCAGACCAAAAACATAAATAATAAAAAAGTAGCCAAGTTCTTCTATATACAAGAACCTTTGCGTAACAAGTCAGCCGTGAAAAGTAGTGAGATCTAAAAGAACGCCAAGTTCTTAGTTTATTAATGTTAAATATCAAATATTTTAAGTAGAGTAATATGGAAGAACCTGAAAATTATCAGAGAAATCTGTTATTTAATGATTACTGACTTAAACTTGGCAAATTTTCATTTCAAAATTGAGTAATTTGTTATAATGAAAGATACAATTTAATCCAGAAAGCTAACGTGTCTGGACTGCAATGGAAAGCTAATCATTCGACTTTTTGATAACCATTTAATTTTTTTTTGTAAGAAGTTATTACTTTTTATTAAATATAATGATATATTTATATAAAAATGAGTTTTACATAAAAGGAAATTAAAGTTAAAATAGCTATTTACTTCAGTTTTTAATACTAAAATTACATTTTTCATAGCACGTGTTTATTTTGCGGTCAAAAAGTTACTGTCATATTAAGATTTTGTTAGCAAATATTATTAAAAATGACGAGTAAATTGCACATCCTACAAATCCTACTAAATATTATAAATGCGAAAGTTTGGATGGATGGATGGATGTATGGATGTTTGTGGCACAATAACTCCGGAACAACTGAACGGATCTGGATAAAATTTGGCGCAGAGTTAGACTATAGTCTGGAATAACACACATCATTCTTTTTATCCCGGTAAATGTATGGTTCCCGTGGGATAGATTTGTTTTAATTTTCTCTAGGGCACATAATAACATATGTACCTACCTGCTCATTCTAGAAATAGCCAACATAGCTTTCGTTCACAAAAAGCCAAGAAGCACAGACACACACACACACATTCACAAAAACACACGCGATTATCACATAGGTAATTTTTATGCCGAAATATGGAACCAAACGGTTCCTATGGGGGAGGCTTAAATATGAACAAAATTTATACTTATGGGTGTTTGTTCCGCATTCATGCTTCATCCATTGAATTGATTTTAATTAAATTTGGGAAGCAGCTGGAAGATTAGCCAAGATTTATTTTCCCAACTTTATTTTTGTAGTTCCCACTTTTGAATTCAATATAAAATCTTCGCTTTGTTCGCGAACATGACCATACACGACGAACATCGAAGTCAACGAACACGACAAAATCTAAATGTTTGACCAACAGCAAGCGGCTCGCGAACCAGCCCATATACAAGAAGAGCACAGCGAGCGCGAGCATGCTACATTCAACGACTGAACGGTTTTGAATGAAATTTTGTAAGTGGATATATTATTTCATTAGATTCCCGTGGGTCCGTAGCATCGCACGGGTATCTGATTGTATATTATAAACAATAACACTTAGAAGAAAAACGCATCCACCACACGAAACAAATAACTGGCGGCTTAGTTGGCGTGAAAGCACGATTAGTAGGGAAGGGAAATGGAAATATTTGATAGATGTGTGCCATTTTGACGAAGGTTAGCTCTCTAGGGTTAAGTCAGTAATCATTAAATAAATAAAAAAAAAGTTGTTTCATATTACTCTATCTTAAAATATTTAGTCTAATTTATATAATATAATTTTTTCGAGAAAAAAATGTAAAGTACAGTCGACTCTCCATATTTCTAAGCTCGATAATTTGAATTTCTTGATAATTTGAATTTTTCCTCTTGTCCTTTGAAAAACTATCATTAAATTAAATTAAATCAATTGCGCAAAATTTTAGTCGATTTAGTAATATGTTAAATCATTTTTAGTATGATACTAGGTTAAAATAGGATTTTGCTAATTTTATACCACTTTAGTAGCGTACTATTTTCTTAAAATTTTACTAAAGTTAAAATTATAAAATGGCAGCTTTATTTTTTTAGTATCGTATGTACTAAATACATATGCAACTTTGACATTTACAAACGTCAAAAAGTTATGTTCGCTTACTTTTCTGCACTATTTTAGGCGTGTTTAGTTGTAGTTTATTAAGAAAAATAGATTTAGAATATTGCTAGTTAAAAAGCGTTTAAGATTAGGAAAATATTAGTAAAGTGCTTAAGTATTAGCAAATTCTAAATTAGTATCATGCTAAGCCCTTAACATCAGGCTGTTTAAAATTTTGCGCTAATGTAATTAGGTCCAGTCGGTAACTTTAAAGTTGCAGGAATAGCATCTCGAACACCAACATTCTATAATTTGAATTTCTTTTTCCGTGCTCTCTATATTTTGAATTTTAATCAACTCTTGTTTATTTAAATATTCCCTGCCTCCCTCCTGTTTATTTGAACTCTTGTTATATTGGACTTTTTTTTTGTCGTTGCAAAATATCGAGAGTCGACTGTACAAGTGTGCATACATTGCAAAAATGATGGTTTAAAAAGAAGCCCTGACCTCTGCCGAAATATTTATATTCATAGTCTTTGTTAGCAACAAAATACATACGATTCTCGAAAAGCCAACAGAATTAAAGGGAATTATGTTTCTGCCATAAAATCATAACGAATTCTGATGAACATAATCACTTGTATCAGATACAATAATGAAACTTACCCTTAAAAAGTTAATTTTATTTGAAAGCATTTTCCATCAAAACATCGCATCGTCCAAATTAATAATTCTAGTATCGCTTAGGAGTTCAAGGCATAAACAATACTAAAAATATTTGAAATCTTCCACGATATTATACCTTTGCCAAACATGAGTATCTAACTTTATTCAATGAAGTCACAATCGTCATTATAATGGTTTTTTTTTACACACGTACCAATCAAACAAACTCTTACAAAAATAAAAGGGACTCAAGGTAGCTTCAACATTCAATTTGTACCTTTTTATATATTTGCATAGAATTTTTTTCTGAATTCCATTTAGGTATGTGACAATATATGTAACACGATGCCATAGAAGCATTTTCTATCCCAAATCCTATTTTCCCGACTCGAGAAAGGATAAAAAAAGAAATGAAGAAAATTTTATTTTTCACACACGCATTTATACATCACATCAACACAAAAATAAGATGACAATAAAAATAAACACAAAAAAAGAAAACCAACAAAAAAAAAAGAATAAAACACGTGACTGGATCGTACGTATTTGCTCAAAATTTCCCTAACATGTTTTTAAATATTTAAACAAAAATTAACAATTATCAAAAAAAGGAAGAAAACTATGAAAATGCTTCTTAAAAAATGTATTTTTTTCAAAAAAAAAAAAAAAAATAATCAAAAATTTTAAAAACAGTGTTTCTTAAATTAATTTTTCATATGGCCAACATTTTTTTTTAAGTATTAAAAATGAATATTAAGTGAAAAAAAATTAAAATTAAAAAAAATCACTTGTCTGTTTTCGAGATATGCAAATTTATAAAAAAAAGTTATTATTATAATTCAACTTCCAAGTCTTTTCTTGAAACTTTTTAACAGTAAATATAAATATTTAGAAAAAACCCAAGTTCTTCAACACAAAAACCTCTATTAAACAACTCAGCCGCGAAAAGTAGTGAGGTTTAAAAGTACGAGATGTTCTTACTTCATACAAATTTATTACCAAATATTTAAAGAACAATAATATTGAAACAACTACAAATTAAGAAATACATTTTATTATTTAATGAATACTGACTGAATTTTGGTGAGCTTATTTAGCAGTTTTTGTTTTTAGTATGCAAAATTCGAAAGGTTTTAAATACTTGACCAGACCACGCCTACAAAAATTCATTTTTTATAGCAATCGTAATTTCTCCATATAATTTACAACAGTTCTGAGAGAATGGGCGAATACCATGTCCCCTGAATGGAAAACCTCAACATTACTTTGCTTTCATCATAAGACCTACTTACTTACTTACTTATCCGGTTCCCGATCCATGGAGGGTCGCAGCCTGACATATTGCGGTCTTCCATCGGTTGCGGTCCTTCGCACGCTCCGTCCAATCGTCGAGACCAAGCGCTCTGGCATCTGTAACCGCCTGGTCCCTATAGCGACGCGACGGTTCCGTCTTCCTGATCGTCTCGAACATGGTGGCTGGGATTCGAAGATTTTCTTGGCTGGAGCTCGATGTGGCCGAACCAGTGTAGTCGACGCGCTTTGGCTCTTTGGACTTCATCCACATCTTGGTACAGCTCGTACAATTCTCGATTTAATCTTCTCCTCCATTCGTCCTCTTCGCATATAGGACCAAATATCCTCCGAAGAATTTTTCTCTCGAAAGTGCCCAGGATCAATTTTGCTTATTTACTTATCGTCCAGCACTCGGCGCCGTAGAGTAGAACTGGTAAAATTAGCGTTTTGTATAGCTTGTACTTTGTCTTTCGAAACAGAAGTTTAGAACCCATTTGTTTGGCCAAACCGATGTAGCAGCGATTTACTAGGGTAATTCTTCGTCGGATTTCCACTAAGGTGTCGTTCGTGGAATTGATGTTTGCTCCGAGGTAGGTGAACTCCTTGACTACCTCGAAATTACTGCTAACAACAGTGACGTTTTGTCCTAGGCGTTGGACAGATGAGACTTTGTTTGTTGATAGGATATACTTGATTTTGTCCTCATTCACTCCAAAACCTACGCATTTCGAATGTCCATCAATAGCTGCGAATGCTTCAAGTACTGCTCGCTTGGAGCGGCCGATGATATCGATGTCGTCCGCATAACCAAGTAGTTGGGAAGACCTGTTGAAGATAGTGCTTTCCAGGTTAACACCACTCATAAGACCTACCGGTTTGTAAAATTACAAGATTCAACGATGTCGGAAAGTGTTTCTTATTTTAATGATCTGTCAGTGAGTCAGTTAGGGTATTTGTGATTTTTAAGGCCTTAGATCTCATGAACCACTTATGCTACAAAGTTGAAATTTGGTTTTTGAAGTTTCTGACTTCATTGGTACTGAAAATAGAAAATATGTAATGTAAGTTGCTCAAGATATGCCGACCGTGTGACAGTCTGACAGTGTGCCGACTTCATCGACAGTGTGACACTATCGGATAAAAAATAATGGGAGAAGATATTGTTACAGTGTTATAGTATAACAGAGTAACAGTTTACGTTTACACACAACATGATAATGTTAGAAATTTTCATATTTAGTGCGACAGTGTATGAACTTAAGAGTGTGTCACTATTCAAATTGTATTCTGTGTTTATGAGCGACAGTGCGGAAGTGTGATGTACAGGAGATGCACTGTAAAGAGAGACAGCGTAAGGTGCAAGACAGACATTATGACGGTGTTGAAGTGTAGAAGATGGATAGTTACAGTGGTAGATGAATGTGTGGCTAGACAATGATGAACTGTCAAACTCTATTGAATATATGACCACGATATAGAAAATCAGAAATTTTAAGATTTTCCTTACTGTTTCGGAAAAAGTGGAGCGAAATGTGTACACTATCAAAATGTTCCAAATTTAAACTATCACTGTTATTGTTATCGGTTTTGTATTACTGTTTTATTGCTCTTACTCTTAAAACCGATGAAGCCTAATACACTGTGACAAAGTCTACCCTAATATCGATGAAACACACGACTGCCATAATAAGTTCGATTATTTTACGACTCCAAAACGTGCCCTTAAGTAAGTACCTATATAGAATATCACAAGTATAAAAAAAGTAAGTTTTAACATCAACAAAATGACAAAATTGAAGTGAAGGCTTAAGGCTTAAGGATTCAAAATTCAATTTTCTTACATAAGTTGTGTTGAATGAAACACGATTATAGGACACGTTATAGCCAAGGACTTGATGTGTTTGGATTGAGAAGAGCTTTTTTAGATAAAGGATTGTTATTTTCGGGTTATGTAACTATAATAGGATGTTATTGTTGTTTTTTTTCCTACTAGTAGTTTGCTTTTTTCACAGCTGCTTTTATACTTTTTGTTCGTGTTGTTGTTATAGTTGTGGTTGTAATATAATAAATCGAAGAATTATGAATATTGAAATGGAATTTTTCATTCATTTATAACAATAAAACCCATAACTGAAGTGTATTTGCTGAAATTATCAAAAATTAAATAAGAAGATTCCTTCTTCGACCGCACATACATAGTTAGATACATTTTTGTTTATTGTAAATACACTAGTGCAAATACAATTGGATTAGAGTGTTGATAAATACATATATAATTTGTAGGTACATTTATTCGATTTCAATATATTCCTGGAAGTAGATTTGTTTGTATTAAGAAAATTACTTTCAGAATTGGTGTGTGTCCATAAAGAAGAAAAACAAACACAAACAATACATATACAATAGGAAAATTATAATCACAGGGAACGGGGCAGTAAGAGAGTGTTAGTCTTAATTTTCGGTATTACACAGGATTACGCAGGGAAGCTTATAGGATGTTCGAAGGTGAACTTATAAGGACTTATAATAAATAACACAAAACCTAGTAATTATTACGTTCCAAAGGGTCCGATCTACCCTCATTAATATCATATACATCAATTGGGCTTAATATTATGCTTTGGTCCTTTGATAAATGTACTTTTATTTAGGTACTTTTAAGTCACCATAATATCCCAATAGATTTTCAATCTAATCCAACTTAAACTAAATTGAAAAAAAAAGCTATCGTTTTTACCTTCAATTAGTTTAATTTAAACCGTTGACAACTATTGAATATTACTTCCTTCACTTCTCGACTCTATTGAAGGAAAATGGGAAAAAGGGGTAGTCTTATCCGTTATTATGGCTCTATAATTTCTGTACCCAACTGTTGTTAAGAATGTACAATATTCTACTGCTTGATCGGTTCCAACCCGCATTTTAAATTATAATTCTTCTGTTTATTTGAAGCAGAAAGTGTACAAATAGTGATTCCGCCATTATTTTGAATAGATGTTCTTCACGTACTCTTTTTATCATGTCTTGATACTTAAAGTCAGCTCTAGTTTCTCAAAAACGGCTTTTAAGATTTGCATGAAATGTCGTATCATTTAACTTTCCAAGCTTATCAGGGTAGATAAACCCGAGAATTATTGTAAAAGGTGGTAAGATTGAGTAAATACCAAAATCTATTTTCTAAGCTAGAAGTGACAATTTTTTTTTTGGAAATCGTGTTACAGATTTAAATTATGTGGATACCAGCACTTAAAGTAAATAGAAAGGGTCGAGCAAGTGGGGGAACCCTGATGGGATATAAACATAACCTTAAGGATATCAATTGCTCTTATAAGCTAATAGGAAACTTAACTTCAATGGAAATCAAGATAGATACACATGTGCTCACTTTAATCCCGGTATATTTGAATTGCACAAACTGGGAAAATGATTACATTAAGCTCGAGGATAATTTGTTTGGCAGCGACCTATCCAACATTTTGCTGATAGGCGATTTCAATGCAAGAACAGGTGCTTTAGGAAGTGAAAACAAACTAACAGAAAGGGATCGTTGTTCAAGAGATGCCGTCCTTAACAGAGAGGGAAAAAGAATTGTAATGGAACTACAGACGGAGACACACTCGGTGAGTACACCTTTATAGGATCGCAAGGTATCTCCGTGATTGATTGTGCGATGGTGTCGGGAGAATGGATTAAAATAATGGAAGAATTTGAAATTGTAACAACAATACATTTCGATGACTTGCCGATTCAAATGACCATCAATCTCAACAACAATCAGATTCAATCAGGAATGTCACCAGAAAGGGCCAAATTCAAGTGGAAAAATGCATTTGCTAATAGCTATGCAGAAGCTTTGAACAATGAACTACTGCTACACGGAAGAAATTCCTTGGAACACGAACACAGTTTGGCGGAACTTGATGATATTCTAAGGAACCAGCACAGTGCATACCAAATAGTAATACTACAATACACTATCAGAAGATAAGGATTGTCTGGATGCCCGCAGAACATCATTTGCCTTTTTAAGGCTATTTTGAAGATTTCCGGAGAACTTTTACTTTAAAAACAATATCTTACTATAAATAAGCATTATTAAGAAGTTTTAAAGTAGAAAAAACAAACTTACGCTTCCAACATTACTCGAGACCTTGCAGGCTATAGGAATTCAAAGGAGTTCTGGAAAACAGTTCGGGAAATTAACAAAAAGCCACAAAAAAAACTGTGGTACCACTTGAAATGGAGGAACTTGTGCACCATCTTATGACGTTACAAAATATAACTTCTCTAGCGGAGAGCAACGGTGAAAGAAAATTTATTTGATGGAAATGAACCAATGATGCTTGAAATTAAAGATGAAATTAAAGTTAAGTATTTTTAGAAATTTATTTGGGAAACCTTTTTCATTTTATGAGTAAAACTCAAAAATGTTTCGACCAAAAAAAGAACAAAAGTTTTAAAAACAGAAAAAGATGGACCGTGGGGGTGGCCGTGGCGCGATAGTTGTGTGCTCGCCTCTCAACCTCGTGGTGCAGGTTCGATTCCTGCCGTTGTGTATGTCTTCTTATATTCCATTAAAGACCAATTCTAAAAATTGTCATTAAATAAGTTGCTGCTTTGCTCATTACATGCTGTTTAGGCATAACACTAACAACATGTGATTGAGTAAACTAGCATACCCATAAAATATGGCAACGAATTAAATAAAATAATGCGAATTATAAGGGACATAAATAAATAAGACACGGCAACTATCTCCGCATTAGTTTAGCTGCCATCCCTGGAGATAAATCTGAGACAACAACCAACTCTAGTCTCAGAACATCGCGCCACACATCTTTCCTATCCTTCTTTCCCTTCTTCCACCGGATGCATGCGCTGTGTTAAGAACAAACATATAAAGGGTATTCATAATTCCTTGAGCGCGTGCAAAGTTATAAAAAAAAAAAAAAGTTATCGTTCGTCCCGAGAAAAAAAAGAAGTCTTAAAAATGGAAAAATGCGCCACGGGTTACGTTTAACGGAATTTTTTTATGAAGCAAAAAAAACGAAACGACACGAAATTGTATATTCAAATTAAACTACAAAAAAATTATTGTATACAGAATTTCAAAATCATCAATAATACTTATTTTTCTTTTATTTTTTTAAGAACTGCCAATCTCCTCCAAATTCTTCGTTTTCAACTCTCTAGAAATCTCTCCAAACTTTTCTTGACAAGTTTTTCATTTTTCCTTTTTCTCCAATTAGCTTTTCCTCTCTTATAAACTTTTCAGTAAAAAAATGTTGACTCTTCAAAACTTTTCCATATCGAATTTCTTTTTATATTTTTCCAAAAACTTTTCTTCGCATTTACAAAAAATTTTCTAATCGATCTCCTTTGTTCTCTAATCCAACTAGAAGTGTCTGTCCAAGTTGTTTGCCTACCTGGACGAACTCTTCTTTTTCCAGACCCCCCCGTGTTTTCCGCCAACCAGTGGCCACGTTTTTCGCCATTCTCAATATGAGTAACTTCTTGCGTTCCGGGACCAAATGTCACCCTCGCTTTCGATATTTAAGTTTGTCTACAGACGGCCCGTCTGTCTATGACAAGTTATGCGTTTAGGAAATCAACTATCCCACATTGTTTTCAAATATTGGTTTCATCTCAGACCGCCCGGCAGTAGAACATAAGTTAGTGGATCACTCAACCACTTTTAAGCCAAGATTCGTTGTTGCTTCCTCGCGATACTCAGAGAGCTGATGGACCATGGATGTCCTACTCTCTCCCAGCATATTGAGGGAAATACCTGCAAGAAAGGAGTGGAATATTTAATAGTTTCGATTGATACTGAAATTTGTAGAACATTTCAGGCATGCTGACAAATTCTAAAAAATAGTGTTTGAAAGGGTGGCAATGGCGCAGTGGATAAAGTGCTTGATTGCTAACTAGGACGTGAGGGTTCGATCCCCTCGCCAGGCGCATTCTTTTCTATACCCCTAATTTTAATTGGATGCCGCCCATGGGGTAAAATGAGGCAGTCAATACCTGGTTCTCAAATCCACTGTTCCAAGCTAGTGCCGTGCAATTCAGGTTGCATTTAAAAGACCTTAGGTCTTACAGGCATATAGTTAAATTAAAAAAAAAAAAAAACTTTTGAAAAATGAAAAAGACAAAACAGAAGTTTGCAAAATAATTCACAATATGTGAGTGAAAGATGCGAAAAAATTTGTTTAGAGCCGATGAAGATACCTAATGATATATTTTCTCTACAACGAAGATAAGGGTATGTGAAAATCTGACCAGAACTTGTTACACCTGCACAACAGTACCCAGTGACTTGGACACGAAGTAATTTAGCTTTCCATAAGTCACAAGCATCCTGTTCTCCATAAAGAAATAATCACCCTCAGAGAGAAATCCAGGGAATGATGCAATTAAAAATACCATATACTAGGTAAAATAAGCGGTTTCCATAGCTCTAAGGACCAAGAGTTGCCCAGTTCATCAAGGAATAGGCAAAATGGAATCCCGGAGTATGTTTAAAATTTATGATGTCACAAAAAAATTGGGAAAATGACTGAAAAATATCCATCAAAGAGAGTTCAATATAGCTAAAATTGATTACCAGGGACTAGGCATATAGAATTCGAGCTCTATTCGGCACAAAAAAAAAATCAATATCAGGAAGAAGTAACAGAACATCAATCAAGACAGCATTACTTCGCCTTATAGCTAAGTATCAGGCAATACCTGATGACGCCAAGATCATCAGTAACATCGACCTGACATCAGCATGTGACAAAGTGTAAGTTCTTACTAACCCTTTCATATAGCCTTACACCCGCGCCATTCTTGAACCTGGTGTTCTGGGAGGCAATTGAGACATCCATCACACAGTCGCCACAGCTAAATCTGGAATAAGCGCAGTTTGATGACAGCAAGTAATCATATGAGCAACCCCACCTCTGAAATCCAGACATATCAGGAACTCAACTAACTGGACCCAACGGAGTTTCTAACACAATTTCTGGCAAAAAGTGGAAGCCCCTAAGATCGTAGAAAAATCCTCTTCAACAAATCAGAAGAAGTCATTCTTACAAGATTCAAGAAGTACCGCAATAATTATCCTCGAAATACATGCTTTCGTGTATGGTATTCAACATCCCTTAGTGAAGTTAAAGTCTAAATTATGCATGGCGCTCGACCGCCATGTATCACCGTTAGAATTTAAATTTAACACCATGTACAAAGAAGTTTGTATCCATAGGTTTCGTTTCATTTTTTTTAAATTTTTTCCTCCAGAAAATTCTTCGGTCAAGTCGAAAACTACAAGTCGTCCATAATATTCATCAAATATTAGACCTTCTTTCTATAAACTGCTGACATTCAATTAACATATATACCAACCTGATTTTTTCGGATGATTTGCTCACATGCACTTTTTCAATAACGGAAACTATAGCAATCCGTAAGTTGGAAAATTTAAGAATGTACATAATTTCTTACCGCGCTCCGGACCCTTGAAAGATCTCTGCCTGTTTCTGTCTGTCACGACAGATCTTGAGCACCTTGCTTTCAGTCATCCAGACCAATCTCACAGGCCTCCGATAACTTGGCCCACAAACCAAAAGTTCGGTTATCGTCACGAACCTGGGGCTGCATTTAGCATTTTGCGAGAACCTTTTTTTTTTACCAGACCGCGGTACATATCAGCAAGTTCGATTAATAAACTATTTAATTAAATATGTATCAAAAAACAAACAAAATTAATCCAACAACGATGGACTTACAGGGACGTACTCCGACTTACTCTGGGCGCCAGGAAGGTTTTTTAAATACGTGGTTAAAACTTTCCAAAACCAAATTTGACCTAAAGAAAAGTCCCAAAAATAAAGAAAGCACTACCAATAAATTTCCAATAGGAATTATGTAGATTTATTAGGGAAACCTTTATAGGTATAGGTAAAAAACCCTAAATATTTTCAAACATTAAAATTAATTGACAATTTAAAAAAATTCCAGCAAAAGGCCAAAATTGAAGTGAAAATGAAAATATAAGAAAACAATTTGATTATCAATTTAAAGTTCTTTAACAGTTATTATATATATGTGCCGCAAAAAGAACGGAACGAAGGTGACTTTGTGAAAAATTCCCGGACGAACAAAAGAGTTCAAATGGGGTAGTTAAGTCCCGTAATTTTGGGAAATGATACACAAAAATCGAAGGCCTAACGGCACAACTACGAAAGTTATACAAAAATTACCTCAAGGAATACTTATCTTTTTATAAAATTGGATTTTTCCTGTACGAGTTTTCTGGCCCGCCTCTCCCTAACTCCTGAAGATGCTCCTTCTAAACAGTTTCTCCTCACAAACAATTCTTAATTCTGAGCTTCCCTCCTCTGGAAACTCCCAAAAATTATTTATCTAACAGAATTCTTATAAAAAAAATAGTAAATCAAATTAAATTCTCGATCAAAATCGCTGGCTGATTTTTCGCTTTTTCTTGTTCAACACTTTCTGCTCAAAGACAGGATCTTTAAAAATCTTTGGTGGGCTGCTCACGTTCAACCTAGCATCCTTTATTGTCCGCCTCCTTCTAACATATTACATGTAGTAGCGGTATTTGGCTACGGAATAGTGCGAAGCTCTTCACCTTTATCAGTTAGAAGCTCCGCTCCGTAGTTGAGTCCAATCCACCTCCTCTCAATATCAAGATCCCCATTGAAAGGGACCATTCACAATAAAGTTAGCTCAATGAATGTATTCACCGCACCACCATCTAATTCTAAAGATTAAAAGTAAAACAGAAAATCAGGTTAACACGTCTAAAGTCCCCGTCCCAACCGACCCAGACTAAGAGAGAGAAATAATATTTTCGAAGGATGCCCTTCACCATTTATCAATGTTTAAATGGTAAGGAAAAATCCAATTCTTACGCGAAATGTTACAAAAACTAAAAACTTAGACCTTCGAGTAGATATTGCGGTTTTGAGAACGACAAAACAAAATCATCTTCGTTTAGTTCTCAAGACACAATTTAGGTTGGGCTCTAGGCCGTTCTTTTAGGTTTTGCTTTTAGCCGATATCTGGACCTTCTGTCGTACCGGTAGAGTTTCGACCGTCTGTCCCATGTCTTGTACGTACTTCATAATAGTTTAAGATTGGGATTGAATCTTTTCGTGGACCACCTGCCACACGATCGTTCTTCGAATACCTGCAATTAGTAATTTTCCAAGATGCTTTAAGAGCAAGCCTCTCGCTGATGGACCGGGTTCGCTCTGAACACTGCCAGCATTCTGGAGCCGTAACAAGAAAATGAAGGGTTGAAAAGGATTGAGGAAGACGAATAGGCAAGTGAAACTTGTTCTGGTAAAATTTACCGCAACACTGTAGTTCATATTCGGTCCAAGGTAAGTGAACTCCTTAACTATCGATATTGCTGTTATCAATTGTGACGTTTTGTCCTAAGTAACGGGCATATGCTTGTTTGCTTGCTGGTAGCAAGTATTGGTTCTTTTCTTAATCCTCTCTTCTTCTATTGCCTTATGAACTTCTCTTACCATATGTTTCATTGTGAGTTACCATTGATATCAACACCCGCCCATAATCTCAAGTGACATATGAATTTGCAGAAAATATTGCCATCCATACTTCCGCATGTTCTACACAACGCACTATTACAGGACGAAATTCAAGAATTCACCAGAAGAGTATTTTCTTACAGAAACCCTGTAAGTGTTTGGGATAGTTCGGAAGTATCATTCCCCAGAATTTACTTTGCACCGTCTGTGTTCTAGTGCCGCCCACCTGGATCAGCTTTCCAGGTTCTCCCGAGATCGGCCATCACCATTATAATAGAGCTCTTGACAATAAGTGATTCAGCTCTGAAGTCGATGAAGAGATGGTGGACCTCGACGTCAATTTCTTTGTCCAGTATTTGCCTCAGTGTGAAAATTTGGTCTATGATCGATCTGGCTGGTCGAAATGCACACAGACATTTGCCGAGTAAAGAGTTGCAGAGTAGCTTAAGATGATCAGTCAAAAGGATTGTTGAACATTTATTAGGCGTTTAGTATAGTTCACAAACTAGAAGATCTAATAACCTGGGCTTTTGTTTCTAAGCAAGCCAGGTACTCTTTCCCAATTTATATGAAATACCCCATTAGCAGTATTGTCAACGCAAATTAACCTGAGTAAGTTACCCATATAGTTTAATTACGCGTAACTAATTGAAATTAGAACCGTCTCATTTTGCACGTAACTTATGTAACGTATACAGCTAACCTTCATTTTCTTGAGTTCGAAGGACACCCGATTTCTCAAGGGCGTATGAATTAAAAACCATTTTGACAAGGTTCGCTCAATTTGAGCGGATGAAGTGGAAATTTTTAGGAAATTCAGATAAAATTTTAAAAAATTAGAATCATAAAAATCGGCTGCTTTCCCAAAGAAAATTGGGCTCGTACCATTTTTTCCTATAAATCTTTTAAAAAAGACATCTTTGGATTTTTAAACTGATCCCATTCAAATTTAATATTTTTAAAAGAAAGTTATTAATTTCAAAAAGATAATTGATATTTAATTTCTCTTTTTAATAGAACCGATGCAAATAAAAAGATGCTAGTGCATAGAGTGCCGGCCTCAGCCAAACTTGAGCCTTGTGCAAGAATTGTAGAATTGTACATACACGCACAGATACAATTACATAATTCGACTAGACCTTCAATACTAACGCTTTGTCTTGTGAATTTGTTCAGACATTTACACCTACATTAATAAACATGGACTAGCGAAGGTTTAGGACTTAATCCGTGGACTAAGTTCGAAATACTATTAATAAAACACAATTTCTGGTATTTGACGTTTACTAACTTAGTCCTTCGCTAGACCACCGAAGACGGTGGTCTAGCGATGGATTAAAAATTGACATTTAAGAACAAAATTTACAGGGACATAGAATAAAAAGAGATATAGTTGATATTTATTTGTAGTACATTTTATTCGATTTTTTATTAATACGAAATGTTAGTCCATGGTCTAACTCTTATTCAATGGTTTTGTAAGTCCATGGACTAAAGGTGGACTAAGCGATTTTTATTAATAGGGCTGTTATAGTTTTTAGTGAGAATTTAGAACTCAAAAACCGCGACTTGTTGCTTCCAATTATTATTTTGATGTTAATATTTCAGTTAAGAAATATTAAAAACATGAATTCGTTACATTTGGTACTATAGTTACATTAGTTACGTTAGTTACAATAGTTACGTTAGTTACATTAGTTACGTAAGTAACGCGTAATTTATTAAAATGTGTAAGAGTGGCGTAACTTACCAACACACCCTGTAACTAACAGTAATTTATGTAAATATTTTATAAAGTATATGTATGTGAAATAATATAGTGTTCTGACTTCTTCAATAAACAAACTTATTTCGGTCCGACCCTGGACCCCATACATTATCACAGCTTCAAACCAAAAAAAAGGGTTACAGTGGATTTTGCCAAATATTCAGTATTTCAGTATAAAATATTATGGCCATAATCTGTAAGGATTTAATCGTTATAAATTTTGCGTGTCAGTAAATGGTTTTTCAAATAAGCGGATTTGACTGTAGCGAATTTAAGGCAAACGAGCAAAAGATTTCATATCAATTTCTCATAAATGTGTCCCTTCTCGAAATTGAAATACTATTTATGCTTCCACCAGCACTAATAGCAGCAACAACAACAGCATCAGCGTCAGCTAGCTATTCAAATCCTTACGCAACTTCTATCCATCCTTATCAGATCGTCAATCATAAAAGCTATAGAAATTGTATTCCAATGAATCAATTGCTGTAGGGGAGAAAATTTCAAGGACTTAATATGGTAATTTTTCTCTCCAATTTTTTTTTTTGTTTACAATTTTTGTTTGTATTTATTTTTAGAGTTGATTTGTTCGCATTGTCCTCCTTGGGAGGAGTGGTGTGTGCCAGAGGATTCGTCGGATGCCTGCCAGCCTTATAAACGAGTACTTATGTGTATCTCAACGAACGAGACAACATAATTTCCCATAAAATCAATCCAAGCCTATTTGCATAAGAAAATGGCTTTGTTTTTTTTTTGTTATTGTTTTTTGCGCTTTCTCTCTTCATTTGATTTAAATATTAAAATCAATTTGTCTACATTGTCTATGAGTATGTGTGTTCTTGTGCCGTTTTCTGGGCAGGGAGTTGGAAAACACTTCACAAGGATGTGCCTTTGATATGGTCTACTTTGAGGATCCTTATAATCTGGACCATATGGAGGTACCCAAGCGCTTTTCCTCACACACCCTTCGCCGACACACCGTCTTACATTCTTACTGACAAACTTTATGTGCTCGTGTGTGTATGATTCCGAATGAAAATTCAACTTTTTAAACTTTAAATAGTTTTGGCCTGTCTACCAATATCCTAGTAACGTTTTGAAAAAAAAAATAAAATGGAAAATTGGCGAACGATATTTTTCTGTGTTGTGGTTTTTTTTTGTGAATTTGAAAATTCGGGTCACAATCGGCCATTGAGTAAAGGCTGGTTGGGAATAGATTGCCATGGCTAGGAAAGGCAAGGACGCTAACGATGAAAATTTTAAGTGCACAATCCAAAGTGCTATACAAGTTGGCATTTCTTGAATAATTTATTCCACGATTTCGTGTAATGGCACTTGGTGTATTCGTTGGTGTTTTTTTTCTTTTTTTTTTGTGTGAAGTTTTTGTTCGGATTTGGTTTTTCTTGTGTTTCCAGTCAAGTGCTGACTGGAAGAGGAGCTGGAAATTGCTTGCCGAAAGAATTTATATCGGCAGCGTATGTGAGAGAGAGGGTATAATGTATCCCTAAGGACCACATCTTATGGGGTGTGAGTTTGGGTTGAAAAAAAAATCATTCAATAAACTTGGAAAAACTCCAAATGTCGAGGAGGTAGTGAGTGAAAAAGAGAAGGAGGTTTGATAGAGTTTTCTGAAAAAGAGTGCGAGGAAACTCTGAGTATTTGCGGATCTCGACGGAAGATCCTTAACCGAAGGATGTTAATATTAATGTTCTGTTTTGTGCAAATAAAGGAGTTTCTTATAACTGGTTTTGTTCCATGTATAATCTTCAATAAGGCATTAGGGTTTTTTCTATTTTGTGTTTGTTCAAATTGAAAGATATCTTTTGGGATAGTTGATATATATGTAAGTAGGCCATGTATAAGTAGTGTGCTTTTTTGTGTCTTTTTTTTTTTTTGATTTTCAATCAACTGGCGAGGAGAGTGTTTTTCTAGAGAAAAGTTTCCGGAAAGTGAATATGAAATATTCAAGATTAAGTACTTTTTTTTCTTGGATGTATTTGACGTCTTGAGATTTAGGTGGTCCACATAGTGTGAGGGGTTTTGCGTTTTAAAATAATGTTTAAAAGAAATCACTTGAATTTAATGAGATTTTGTATGAAGAGTAGGATCTGTGGAAAAACCGCTATTTTCGATTTTTCTCAGAAAAAAAAATTGTTGTGCAACAATATTCCCGATTTCTTCAATTCATTCTTAGGGTATGGTTATTGGACTTCTGTGGAAATTTGTAGTGAATGATCTAATAAATAGATTGGAACCGAAAAGCTACAGAATGATGACGTAGAAAATCATCCTAATGTCTTAGATGACCTAACTAAAAAGGAAGTTGGCTGTGAGCAACTCTCGGAAAACATATTTAGCATCTTATTCAGGAAATATAAAGTTTCTCATTTACTTCTAGGTTCATTCCACCTATAAACAATGCAAATATAGATTTTCATGTAATTCATCTGATGATGTCCATAGAGATGGACGAAACTTCATGCCGATTCAATAAAACAATTTGCTGATAGTTAATATTAAATTTGATTTAATCAATCAGTTTAGCATTGTCCATCGATGATCTAGATAGATCTGGTCACTTTTAGCTTATATGCTTAAAACTTCCCCAGCACCGGTAAGGATTTTCATTACAAAGAAATAGGTGGGCGAGATTGTCCAGCTATTTCTTGCTACGACTTCCCACAATCAGCGGCATGGGAACTAGCTTAAAGATAAATGTCCTAATTTCCACCAGGGGCATTACACCTGCGGATCCTTTCTAGACAAAAGCTTTATTGCTAGAATATCAGTACACCCGTTACCAGAATAAATACCCGAATGCAGAGCCGAATCCAGGAACTAAGCTAGAAAGAAGAATTTGTTCTAAATTAAAGAGCTGGTCTTAAATTAAGATCTCGTAGCATGCTTCTAAGGATCTTGCATTCGGAATTTCGTGTTTTCTTCATTGCAACCCCGACTATCCGACGAGCAAAACTTTGGTTGAAAATCAAAAGCACATCACAGTGTGAACAAGAAATAAAATATCGACGCAATTCGAACACAATGCTTGGCAGCATTCTTTTCTTTACTTTCATACATTTAATTCTCACATCGATGTGACAATAAAAATTATCTGGCATCTATCCGTTCTTTTTAATTAGTCTTGTGCAATTTAGACTGCATTTAAAAGACATTAGGTCTTACAGCATATCGTTAAATTTAATTTTATTTTTGACCTTTGAAAGCTCGATTTAAAATAACAAAATCTGAATAAATAGCAAATTTTATTATATATTTTTTTTTTATAATCTACACGCGCTCAAGGGATTATAATACCCTTTTAAATGTTTCAACACAGCACGAGCGTGAGGTTAAGGAAGAGAAAGAAACATAGGAAAGATGTGAGGCGTGATGCTCTGAGAATATAGGTGCTTGTTGTGTCAGATTTTATCTCCAGGAATGGCGGCTGAACTAATGCGTACAAATTTCCGTGTCTCATTTATCTATGTCCCTTATAATTCGCATTAATTTTTTTATTCTCTGTCATATTTTATCGGTATAATAGTTTTACTCAATCAAATGTTGTTAGTTCTATGCCTAAACAGCATGTAATGAGTAGGCCAGCAACTCGTATGTGATATTTATTTTAGAATTGTTTTTAATGGAAAAATAAGAGGACAGACTACGGCAGGGATTGAACCTGTGACCATGAGGTTGACAGGCGAACACAAAATTATCGCGCTACGGCCACCCCCAAAATAATATAAAACAGTAAATACCCACCCACTGACACGCCCGAATTTAAATTGTAAAATTTTAAATTCTACATAGCTAGTGTAGGTTCCAATTTGAACAAAATTACACTAAAAATCAGTTTGTATATTAACGAAAATCCATAATTTGGCAAAATTTTTCAAATTTCTCAAAATAAAATCCCAATTTCCACTAGTAATTTTCTGAAAATGCAGTTTAATTTCAAATGCATTTTTGATATTGAAGACTTCTCTCAGAAAAATTGAAAAGACCAAAATTGTTTTGGGGTGCATAGTTACCTTAATCCGTATTCCATATGACTTGCAAAATTTATTGCAGTAGGTAGTTACTAAGAAAAACAAAAAGGAAATACACACGCCAGGTGAAATATCGAAAACAAAAAAATCGATTGTCATCCATATAGAAAACTCATTGCGATAGCCACATTTTTTGTCGTGCATAACATCCTAATGTCAAGTTTGATCAAAATCTCAAGTACGAGTTTAATTTAATTAATAAAATTCTACCAAACACATTTAACTATCAAATACTCGTTATGTATTTAACGGATGGTCACGGTAGGTAGGTCCCTATACCCTACTCTCTATAATCCTTATTTGCCTTTTGCCCTAAGCTTTCAATCTTATTTTTTCACAGACCAGACAGAATAAGTAAAGCAAATTATGATATTAAGAACACAAAGAGCTTTCCCTGTTTCTTCATACCTCATAATCGTTGTTGCTCGTAAACACATTAGATGTGTATGTAGACTTATACCATCAACCAGTCACTTAGCCTTACAATACAATACTGGGTTTATTTTCTTCTTCGTAGTTTGCGAACTTCCTATCTAGAGAGACAATAAGATATCCCAATAGGAAGAAAGAAGGAGCAAGAGAAAACTTGCAAATTTAATACATATATCTGATGCATATGAAATTCTTAATTCCAACAGGATGCGACTGACAGGACCGTAAACGAGCCGGAAGCTCTTAGGCAATTAACTTTCACATTTAAATGCAAACACAAAAATATCTTATTTAACTGTCATATTACGGTAAACATCTATTTATGTATGTAAATAATATTGCTGAAACGAAGGACGGGCTCGAAAATGAAGACACCAATACCAACAGCCGCCTTATCAGACTATACAAAGAAGTCGCTTAGGCTTTTTGCATATCCACTAAAAAAAAACTTGGGCTTTGTCTATATCATACCACAATAATACAACAGTAATGCCTAACTATCTTTACACACAGCCATACATACGAGTATGTATGTACATTTTATCAGTGCGAAGAAGAGTTAAGAAGAATTTCACTAGAAAAGTAAGTGGTTGTTGAGTTATTGAAATCGATACTATAAAAATCATTATGCTTCAATTAGACTCTAAGCGTGTAAATGGTACTCGAATTTATTCTGTGAGGCCAACGCAAGATAACTGGATGGAGGTGGGTGTTTTGCCCGATTTTATTGACGTTATTGGGGAAAGATAATTTCTAATAATTAAGCCCTTGAAATAGTGTGTGTTTTCCAAGCAATTTCTACTTGTTTTGCGGATCAGTCACCGCGAATACTTTCTACAAATATGCTACTGTTAATTTTAAAGTAAAACAAATAACAACCAAATAATGGCGTTAATTGAATTAAAATGCCGTGATATAGGGTGGCGCACGAATCGCGCTACAATAAGAAATTTAAATAACTTTTATTTTAATCGATGTATTTCATTAATTTTTTTTATTGGATTAAAAACTTAATTTTATTTTACATAAGTAATGGTTTTTAAAGATGAAAGACCGCAAATGACCTCCACCCTCATCCACGCATATGCGGCACCTGATCAGAAAATTGTTCATTGCGGCCTGAAGGGTTGAAATTGGGATCGCCTCAATTATTGTCTTAATGGACTGCTTCAATTCATTCAAATTCCTGGGTTTCGTTTTGTACACTTCCTGCTTGACATAATCCCATAAAAAAAAGTATGGTGCAGTCAGGTCAGGTGACCTTGGGGGCCAGCAAAAAGTGCAGTTTCTGGATACCAATTTGTTTGAGAATTTTCGTTGGAGCTCCGCCATAACTTGTGTGGCTACGTATGCACTTGCTAGGGATACATCTTTGGCGAAGTTCTGGGTAAAAAACTCCTTCAGCATCTTTAAATAACGGTCCCCATTGACAGTTTGTTTTACACCGTTTTCTTCAAAGAAGCATGGCCTTACAATACACCTTGATGAAACTGCGCACCACACAGTGACTCGCTCTGGGGGCAGTTCGGTCTCATGGGGCATTTCTGGATTAGATTCACTCCATAGACGGCAATTTTGCTTGTTAACATTGCCGTTTAAGTCAAAATAGGCTTCATCAGACATGAACAAACAATTTGTCAATGTGTTGTCTTCCCCGGCCATTACAATAATTTTTCGGCAAAATTCCAGGCGAACAGGCAAATCCTGGGGGTTTAATTTGCTTGTAATTTGGACCTTGTACGGAAACAAGTTTAAGTCATCATGAAGTATCCGTTGTAATGACCGTCTGGCTAACTCTAATTTTACCCGATAAGTTTCGATTCGAAACACTTGGATTTGCCTGTATTGCCGATGCAACAGCCACGATTGCATCCTGAACCCGAACATCGGGATCTCGATGATACTGTCTTTGTGCGATGCTTCCAGATTCGGCAAACATGTTCACCAGCCTCATAATGGTCCACCAACTCGGGGGAGTAGCGCTAAGCTCCAGCCTGAATACCCTTTGGACGGAAATGACGGTCTGCAAAGAATGGTATCGCTGCACTATCCAAATCCTTTTTTCAGTATCCCAAGCATTTATTTTGATAAATATAAATAGTAGCTGATAAAATAAAAAAAACAAGCCGATTACTCACACTGAAAAAAAGTTATTACGTTTTATTTTTGTAGCACGATTCGTGCTCCACCCTGTATAACATTATTGGCATATCAAACCAAGCTTGATATAAATCTTCAGAGACTAAATGAGAGCACTAACTCAGTGGATGAACGTGCAAATTTCTTGTATAAGGAACTCTATAATAAGAGTACCCTCAAACTTTTGTAAGGCTTTTAAACAAAAATGGTTTAACAAAGAGTGTATGAAAGGTAGAAAGAAGTGCTTTGTCCTTTTAAATGCACTCAGTAAAATATACAAAAATCTGTGTTTCAAGAAGAAAACTGAATTCGAAAACCTTCTAGCCGCTAAACTTGGTAAGACAAAAGATTCAAAAGAATTTTGGAAGGTGACATAAGAAATTAATGCATCGAATTTTAAAATAGGACCGGGAGTATCTGCTAATCAACTTTCAATTCACTTCAAAAATATTTTAAAAAATAAAGCAGACCTTGTATTTTCTTATGCAGAACGTTTGTTCGTTGACAATATATTGGATAGTGAAATCACCGTAGCTGAAGTACAGCTTGTTGTCCTCATTGCAAAATATAGAAAAGCTCCAGGAGAAGATGGGATTCCATACGAATATTTCAAGAACGTCACACCAACCTTTATATGTCAACTTATATCCTTTTTCAATGAATGAACCACATTTAAAAAGTCCTGTTATATTCCCTGTTCACAAAATAGGGGACATAAACACTGTAGACAATTATAGAAGCATATCGCTTATGAAGGTCATCACAAAATTGTTCTGTGGAGTACTTGTTAACAGATTGGATACATGGGTGGAATATAACGATACACTGACCAAATTCCAGGCTGGCTTCAGGAACCATTTACCACACCAAATAAAAAGTTATGGTGTTCTCAAGATCTGTTCGGTATCAAACAACATTTTATTGGTACTACAATGGAAGTCTTTTAGAGGTAGCTTCTGAGTATAAGTACCTGGGAGTAATTCTTAATAAGACTATAGATTACAACAATCATCTAACCATCAAAGCTAAAACTACACAAAGCCTGTTAAATCTATCTCGGAGAAAGATCTTTTCGAATCAACGAATAGTACTTTCAGCGAAATACAGGATATTTTATGCTGATGTTTAAGTTCGCTTTGCTATGCTGTCCAAGTATGAGGAATTAACGAATACGAGTCGACAGAAAAATTTCACAGACACTTTTTGAAGAAACTTTTTAATTTACCTTTAAACACACCGAACTATGCTCTATATCTGGAGACAGGGCTACCCAAAATTCTTACTGGCACTCTAAAATCACAGGCAGACTACATTGTCAAGGTGTTGTCTCATCGTGATGACAGAATGACTAAACGAATGGCACTATACGAGCTAAGAAACGAGGACTCGTGGGTGTCAAAATGAAAACATCTGGACAACAATTGCGGTGAAGTAGTTTCGTTAAATTCACAAAATTTGGGTAATGTAAAAGAACAAAGAACAAGGTTTATAGTAGAAGCTCGAGAATCAGATAGCAGACTTCTTTACTCACAACAACTGGAACTTAACCTTATTCAATCAAACTACGTTAATGATTCGCTTAATTATAGAGAAATATCTTTAATATTCAAAACAACATGTGAAGTTCTGGCGGTAAACGGATCTCTTTACAACAACAGTTTTAACCGATTTGGCATGTTGTGTAATTTGAAAGCCAATGTATATGCCCAATTTTTGCTGCCACAGAAAAACATTCGTTGGAAAGGAGACTATGACACTCCACGAAACTATCTCAGTGCTAAATGATTCCGACTGGAAAAGACTCTATTCTTTTTTAAAAGTTATTTATAAATATAGGATGTTGCTTCTAACTGAATTTGTTTAAATATTTATTAAAAAAAAAAAAAAATATTGTTTGTACTAATTTGCTAACCGAGATGTAGGCAATGCCATAGTTATAAAATTCATCAAAAATTATAAACATTGTATCAAAAACGAAAATGAAACAATAAATGAATTCCTTACTATAACGTTTAAAAGAAAAAAATAACATATTTTTTCAAAAAAAAAAAAAACACTTTTCCCTGAGAATGATACGTCATGATACAATTCGGACAAATTTTGAAGTCATTTTCTGTCAGAAACTAAAAAAGGGAAAAAAAAGACTAGAAATATTTGGGGAAAAGAAGTTAGAAATATTGGAAATTGTGCCTGAAAAATGAAATAAGGGCACTCTTTTCGGCATAAAACATTTTATTTTTGAACACAGTTACCTTTAGCTCGATACAGCTTTCTACAATTTTTTGATGGTCAAATTATACAAATACTAGAGCGTTTGTTTCCGCGATGACTTCTTCATTCTCTTCAAATATTATCTTATCGACGAGCTATTTCTTCATAATATTTGGAAACAAGAAATAGTCTAAGGGGGCTATATCTTGTGAATATGCCGGATCCATTTTATCTTTATTCCACACATTCCACAAAAACATAAACAAAAATATATTATTATTTGCGTTTTCTTCAATTCTGGAAGACATGATAGTTGTACTTATTTCTTGTTTCGCTTTTTACAAAAGTTAAGTATCACAAGTAATTTTTTCGGAGCTCCATAAACCGCAAGAAAAAGCGAATTCCTTCCGTCAGATGTTTTTCAAAGGCACGTGGGTAGAGGGGATTCAGCTAGGGACTGACTATCTTTTCAATAAATGTTTTCAGGATAGTATAATATTTATAAAAGAGACTCAAATAGGTATTTATACTTGTCTTAAGCGCCTGATATGTATATACGTGCCTTATATGTGCATATCATGTATAATGTGACTCTTAGAATCGCGATATCTTACGAATGGTAACTCTTAGGAAAAAAATAATAGGGACCATTTTTGTAGAGAATTTTAAGGTCTACAACTTTGACTCGAGGTTTTTTGAGACAACTTAACCGTTTTCAAGAAAAATCCAAAAAACCTCAAATTTTGGCTTTTGACCCCGAATAACTTTTGTAACACACATAGAATCGATGGTGATTTTAAAACTTTATTTGCAATGGTTAACCCAGGCTCTCCACCAATATTTAGCTTTCCGGGAATTATAGTTATTTGACAACTATTTCGATGTCTAAATTCACCGGACAGCTTTAATTTGCCATTAAATAATATTTGATTTTGCTTCCTAAAGGCCTAAGAATTAAAAATTTTAATTTGCAATGGTCAGTTTCAATGATTATTAGATTTATTTGGTGCCTTAGATAAGTAAATAATAGGTAGTTAGGTTATTAACATTAAATGAGTTTTACTCTAAAAGCTCTTCTTTTTGAAGAGGATTGTTAATCACGCTTGAATTCACAAAATCTTTATTAACTGTAAAATTGGGACAACATTCCTTGTAATCGATTTCCTAATTTAGTCTTTATTATAAATTTTGATATTAACAAATTTTTTCAATGTTTGCTGAAGAATGTGGTACACAAAATACAGCCTGAATAACTCGATGAATATTTTGGAAACATAATATCATTCCATTCATTTTTAAAAATGTCAATTTATGCCCAAAATTCCGATAAATATTAATTTCTCAGTATTCGCTGTTTATAGCTTTAATGGTGTCCAACTGGTATTGCTCCAAGGGCTTTTTTTGAAAATTCAAAAGAGCTACGCGGGTACTACCGATAAAAAAAATATTCAGTGAGATTAAAGGAAGCTACATCATTCCCTTATACCACTTTTTATTTATTATAAAATTATGATATAGGTACTATATTCCGAAAGCTGGAAAGCCCACCCACCCATATTCACCACAAGATTTCAGACCTATAATCCTATCATCCTTCCTATTAAAGACCTGGAAGGACTCCTAGATTTACAGATTCACCTGAAGCTTAATGATGGTTTTCTCTCACAGACACAGCATGCATACACTAATTACAAATCTGTTAAGTCAGCACTTTATGAAGTGGTAGGCATAATTGCCTTTTACAATGTTGAAAATAAAGCAATTTGACAAGCCCTGGGATCAAGTGGCTTTGAACCGCTAAAAATAAGATAATAGCGGAACAATCTTTGAAATTGTAAAGTTTGGATTTTGTTATTGAAATTGCATATTTTGTTTTATGTGAAATAGCTTAAAAATGTTGTGTGCTGTTTGTAGGAGTAATAATAAAAACAATAAATTAAGAAGAGAAGATATGTCATACCACAGTTTCCCAAAAGATCCTGAACTGCTGAAAATTTAATGAAAATTTAATCCAAAAACAGCTAGAATCTGTAGTGACCACTTTACTGCAGAAAACATCAATTTATTGATGATTCAATTTATTTAATGCACAAATCTTCACAAATTGTTGTTTTGCTTATTATAAGTTTAATCTTCGATATCTATTAAGCACTCCGACTTTCTTTTATTCTTGATATTTTTTCGCAATTATTTTAAATTCAATTAAAGTCAATTTAATTCAACAATATTCAATTATTTAAACAAATTGTATCTTTTGCTGTCAGATTTTTTAATCTCGCGTGACGTCAGCCAAATAAGAGAAAATAAAATGCACGACTAGATCGCACGAACTTGCTCCTGTAGCTAACAACTTAACTAACAACCAATGTAGCTTACCATTGAGGTTTAGTTAGTTAGGTGTAGTTATCATATGCAGGTTTAAAGCCTATGTGGGTAAGATCACCCTGATTCATAGTTCAATGTTTTATCGAATGAATGATTCAAGGAATTGTTACATATGTACCTACCTACAAATGTATATTTAAATCCAAATTATGGATTTTAATTTGTAAGTTAGGAGAGTAAAATTTTTCTACATATATATACATATTGATGGAACCTAAGTATGTAAAGATGTACATATAATAATGAAAATGAATAATGTAGGTGGGTAGGTAGCTATATACATACAACTTCATAATTAAGTTGCAATATACATACATAAGATTCATGTGGTTTTTAAAGACACGTCATATGCATAAATAAATGTATGAGGGCCTACATTGTATTTAGTATTCAGTGACGTACGCAAAAATTCGTCAAAAGAATAATAATAAAGGTATAGAAATTTATGGATAATACACATAATTAAATGATTTTATGTTGCTTAGTCGTTATAGTTTGAGAAAAAACAAATATGCCATTTCAATTCATGGATAAATAAGAATATATAAAAAAAAAATCGAAAATCGTTGGAGCGGTTTTTTAATAAATTAATTTTTTATGTATAAAATTTTGAAAACATTCTTAGAAAAAAAATTTGAAACCCCATTTTGAAGATATAATTAACATACATATAAAACTCAAATTTAAGAAAAAATTCTGTCACTGGTTTTAGAAAAATCGATTTTTCAAAAAAAATGTATTTATTTTTTAAAAGTCGAAAAACTTTTTTTCATCCAATATTGAGAAAGTCGAAAATATGAAAAGATGTTCTATGGGAAGTAACGTAAATAAGTACGCAAAAAAAATATTCTTATACTTGAGAGTGAACTGTACTAATTTAAGAACACACAATTTTTTTATAAAAATTCTTGGAGCCGTTTCCGAGAAATACATTTTTTCTTAATGGTTTTTGTATGGAAGGTACCGTTGTTTTTTATTTTAGAAAAATAGTTTTTTTTAACTATTCAAGATAATGTCAAAAAACCACCAAATCAGAATTTTCGAAAAAATCTATTTGTCGTTTTCAAAATTTTGAGTTTTCAAAAAAAAAATTAATTTCCAAAAATAAAATTTTTTTTTAAGTTTTGGCTTACAAAAGTTTAAACTTTCTAGGAGCTTCTGCGTAAAAAATTTTAAAAAAAATCAAATTAATTGTTAACGAGAAAATCGAAAACCAAAAAAATGGTTCTACTAAAGGTACCAATAATAACAATTTTTTTCAAAAAAAAAAAAAATATCATAAGGTACCTTTCCCTTCATTCATGAACCGTTTTTTATATAAAAATCGTAGGAGCCGTTTTTGAGAAAAATAAGATTTTTGTTTCTTGGGAAAAAAAATGTATGGGAGCTACTGTTATTTGACGTCTTAAAATGAAAAAAAAACGTGTGGGCATATTGCCGAAAAAACAATATGTACCAAGTTTCAAGCAAATCCACCGAACCGTTTAGGCTGCAGACTCGAGGACAGACAGACAGACAGACGGAGTTGGTGGACCCACTTTTTTGGTGTGTTCTATGATCGCAATGTCATGTTTTATTGTTAGAATTTTTTTTTTGAATACATAATTTGCCTTATAGTACTCGTACATATAATCGCAAGTAAAAAGAAGTGTCGTAATCTTGTTTTCTTTGATTCATGGGTTAATATGTAACGCCTGGTGACAGCCTAGCGATATAGAGTGCGAGATCCTGCTGTTTCGAAAGCCAACAGGGGCGTATTGTTCAAATTTGTTAAGAATTTGTGACATTTTTGACCAAATACTAGGGAATTCTAAATAAGTCAGGCCCCCCAAACGCTAACTGGCGAAATTCACCCTCAACAATGTTCCACAATGCCCTTCATCCTGAGGCCATACAAAGAAGGCACTCTAGAACTTTTTCTGCATTACCTCATTTTGTACAAAACACAGGTTACTATAGGTATATTTATTTGTGGAAGTACGAGTAGATTTGTAATACATGGTACGTGTGGGAAGACAAAACCCTTAACCACCTGTGCCGCAGCATGATGCAGTAGAGAGGGTTATGTTGTTTTGAGTTCAACACCTGGTCCCCAATAGATAACAACATGTACCCGGTATACCCGTAGCCTTCATAAGTCCTGAAAATTTCTGCAGCGGGATGCATAATATTCTCTCCGGGAAAGCAATGGTTCTGCTTGTGCTTCTGCTTCAAGGATAAAGTTATACAAAGTAAGAGAAGAAGCAAAAAAAGACCAACATCACATAAGAAAACAGCAAAACTGAATTAAGTTCGGCCGGTATGTGCGGAAGAAGAAAAACTTTTTAATCGAAAACTTTCGTCTCGCTATGATGATGTTCAGAGATTTTCTTAGCGTAGAGTCGTCCTATATTTTGGTATACGAGTAACCTCCAGCTGTTTGACTTCTCTAATCCTATTGGGAATGGTATGGGAACTTGTATATCCTCATTCCATTACGAAGCCTCCCATAGACCAATCCGTCCGTCTAGAACAGCTGTACCGAGTAAACCTGGAGCGAAGTTTTACCAATATCCATTTATGTGACAAAATGTGCAGACATTGCAGACAGTATCCTGGTCTTGTTGCTCGCTTGCTAGTTCACATCCTGATGCACAGCACATACCCATGTATGAAAGGTTGACAAGTTTCCATTCTATTCGCTGGCAGTGGTGGATGGGTTAAGTTGAAGGGTTGCACTTTGCGGAACTATATTTACTACAGGCACTTTAAGAAGCCATACAAGCTCCATACATGCTTCAGAGGTTATGAAGAGATTTTTTTTTTTTTTGTGAAATGCGCGTTCACAATGGATGCGTTCTTGTGGGTCTGTTTGTTTGGTTTGTATTTTTTATTTTGTGATTCATCAGTGATACTGTGTCACCAGCAGTGAATTGCAATTTGCTGGTGGATATACAGTGTATGTATTTTGTGGGTGGTAGGTGCCTAACATTTTTATTGAAAATATTGTTAGTGATATTTTTTTCATACAATATGCGATATGTGTTGTATGCAGATTGCAGACTTTTCTGTTGGTTCCGCATGCATGTCATGTTGATTTTTTGTCGAAGAGTTGACAATAAATTGAATAATATAAAGTTATAAAGTTGCGAGGAATTTAAATGACTTCTAACATTGACTTTTCATTCAATCTTGCAACTCCTCGCAATTTAATTATGTTCCCTGGGGAATTTGTCTAGAAAATGTTTGTTGTTAAGTTGAAGGAAATATATGAAGCATACGAATATATAAAATATGCTTACATATTTTAAGCTAAACTCCAGATCCTAATCACCTGTCAGGTTTTTTAAGTAAACGTTTTTTTTTTACAGAATTCATTTTCACTATGAACGTAGATGTCCAGGTAATAAATAGTTAATAATCCGTATTTAATGTGAAAATCAATCTTCTTGGCCGTAAGCTTTGGTATCGATGAATGTCCTTTTCTAAAAAAAATTATTGGAAGGCGAGTCAAGTTTGAAACTCACAAAATAAATAATGGTGTGCCTCAGGGTTCCATTTTATCTCCTAATCTCTTTTTTGTATTCAAAAAATTATCTTTTGTCTGTTTTCCATTTAAGCTTAGCATCTAGTGTCATTCCAAGATACCTTACTTCATTAGCATACGGTATTTGTACTGATTAAGATAAATGGTACATTTTTGAATTTTTGTAATTACAATTTACTAGACAATTTATTTAGACTCATTAAGAACAAAAGGATATTTCTAAGTCCATTCCGAAATAATCGTCAAGATTCTTTTGAGCTTTTCCGTTGCCCCTTTCGAATATTGAGAGTAAAGCGGTGTCATCTGCTATTGTAACTGTTATGGTATCTTCTTCTTGGGGTATGACGCGAGTGTTTAAAACAAACAAGATCGGACCAAGAACACTTCCTTGGGGAACACCAGCGTTTATTTCTTAAATCCTATCTTCGACGTAGGATTTGAGGATGTGATATACTTGTTATGCATATACCTGTCATATTTTATACTTCAGGCCATACCTTATGTTGACGAAGGCCTGGACCCTGGAACACACATTTCTTTTATCCAACGCCTTCTCAATTAGTTATTCTATATACCTCATTAATTGATGAGTGGCTTTTCCGAAAGTCCGGTGATCCGGAAAAAGCCTCTTTTCTTCCATTATCGGAAGCATTCTCTTCAGTAGAATTTTCTCAAATACCTTCGAGATAGAAATCGGACTATAAGATTACTTTTCGTTTAAGGGGTTTCCCGGTGGCGTCTTGTGTCGCAGATTATGAAACCTAATCGAACATGCTGTATGGTGAATTATAATTTTTCCTTAAAGTTTTTAATTATTCTTCTTCCCAGAACATGAAACAAATAGCTTCCGAAAAGTGTTTGACTAAAAATTTTGCACGTAATTTTTTTATTTCACAATAATATATGATCTATGGAAACTTTATAGGGGTGAGTTTATTGGGTAATTGGTCATCTGCATTAGCTTAAGCGTGTAACAATCTGGAGAACTTTGAAGATAGAATCCTTGAATTCCTGAGATATTACTTACTAGCATTCTAAGTATTCGTGGACTCGTTACCGACTTCTTACTATATCTTCTTCATCTAGTTTTGTACTGGAGGCTTAAACAATCTGTTCCCGCGCTTATACTTCACCAAAGGGTAAAGTAGCTAATTTGATTATAGATAACATAGTAATTCTCTTCTGTGGCGCCAGATGTCAATTTCATTTTAATAAGTATGTTTAAAAAGATACAAAGAAAAAACTTCCAAAATCCATGGGAATATACGACAGCAATCGAACTATTGCAAACATTAACAAAACTGACCCATGGAGTGCAAGTGTGTCAATTACAACATATGGTGCGTTCGTTGTTTAAATAAACAAATTGTTCCAAGTCAAGTGAAATAAAGTAAAATGCGTGGTTGACGAAACTAGTTATTTTTCTTGTGTTCTCGCCGAACATAACAATCTGAAGATCACTGAATACTAGTGACTTACAGCCAAAGGTAAGAGCTATAATAAAATCCCTGAGGGATGCCACCATAGTTGCCAGTTTCTTTATTTCTGAGGACCCGCTTGGTTTGGTCTCCAATTGGTTTCTACAGAGTTTGCCAACTATCAACGGTTACTCCACTGCGGGTAACAAAGTTTTTCACCGGTACTTAACGGCTTTCGTCGGCATTCAACAGATTTCGCTGGCACTCAAAGCCTTTCGCTGGCACTCAACGGCTTTCACCGGCTCTCAAAAGCTTTTTTTGGCACTCAACGTCTTGTGACGGCTATGAACAAATTTAGCTAGCTTAAATTAATTATACTAGCTTATGGAAATATCTGCCACTGATGGGGGAAGCCTGTCAATTTATTCGGGTTATTATATGAAACCCTTAGCGCTGGTGGGGGAAGCCTATAATGTAATTACTTTCCCAGCTTAGGTTTTGGGTACTATGGTATTGGACTGCAAAGCACAGAATGATGCAACATCAGGCCATAGCACTGCAAGTGGGTATAGTTTATTGCACGTGCTTACAGTTCACACTGACTAAGAGCAGATGGCATAATAAAGTACCGACTGACCATCCAACGCTAATGTACGTCTTTGTGTCAAATTTTTGTCCGATAGATAAGTGCGTGTTGTGTCTGTGCTTTTCTTTTTTCTCTATCATCTACCCGTGAAGGAAAAGAAACACATTAATCAAAACACTAATCAAAATATTTAAAATAAAATCAATTAATCAACCAACTAAATTTAAAAAAAAAAATTATCGCGCTGTGGTCACCGCAGTATCAATAACCCAGTGATTGTGCAAAATTAAATATATCCAATAGCATACATTCAACATTTACACAATTCAACTAAACAAAGGAAAAGTCAACAGCACAGTGCATACGAGTAAGTCCTTTTCTTTCCTTTCCCCTAATCCTATCACAGTTGCACTAGCTTGATCGCTGTGAGTATTGTGTGCAGATTACACAGAGTGCATGCATTGATTAAGCTAGTGCAGCGTCGGATGGATAACTGTCTGATTTTTACTAGTTAACCAGGGGCGGCTCAATAAAATTTTGCCACTAAGGCATATCACTAGTGACAAATTGTTATTGAAAAGTTCAAATTGGGAACTAGTTTAATAATTCATTTTAGAAAATTGTCCGGATGTGCTTAAGCTAGTTAAATGGTTGTAGAATTAAAGTGGACTATTCTAACATTCGTGGGCTTAGGCAAAATTTCTGTTCCGCATACGTTCATACTGTGAAATACAGGCCAGCTGTTTTAGCATTGAGAGAAACTCAAATAGGTGAAAGTTCTGATCCGTCGGAATTTAATCTGTTTGAGTATAGCTTGGTGCCATTATTCTATCACCATCATGGTCTCGCCATATATATAAGAAATGACATTCTGAACCAACTTCAACCACAATATGGTTTGAGCTCAAGCTCAAATTTCAATTTCATGTGGTTAAAATTCACGGTCAACAAGCACATCATACACACATGTTTCATCTAGCGGAGCCCAAATTTGGACAGAAATTCAACTTTTAACGAATTTGATGCTCTGTCCGACTCTATTCAAAGAATTGTTTCCCATTATCCTCGTACTGAAATCGTTATTGCGGGCGATTTCAATGTACACAACTCCCGAAGGAATATATGTTGAGGTCTTTGCTGAGTTCAACCTACTGACTCAGCTTGTTGACGAGCCGACACGAAACCCTTATTTTGCAGATCAAACCGTCAATAGTCTAGACTAGTTCCTTACCTCTGACCCCAATTACTACACTGTAAGTGTATTATCGCCTCTAGGCACATCAGAGCATTGTGTCACATCTGCAAATTTCTCATGCCAACAACACTCAGTTAAATAAAAATCACCTAAGAGCACCGTATCGCAATATGACAAGGCCAACTGGGACTGTCTCAATATTTTTTTCAGGAACTTTAACTGATCACTATGCTTCCTCGGTAGTGACGTAGACTTCAGCGCAGATATGATAACAAACCTAATTCTTCACGGAATGAGAAATTTTATCCCGAATAGGGTGAAATCTATCAAACGGAAAGAAAATGCATGGTTTGATTCGAGCTGTAAAGAGGTTATTAGTGTTAGAGAAGTAAGTTTCCGGAATTGTAAAGCCAACCCCACTGTGGAAAACTGGAAAAATTTTCAACAAGCTAGAAAGACTTGCAACGTTTACATTCGTAGAACCATTACTTGCATGACCAAAAATTAAGGCAACAAATGCTACAATGTCTCAAAGGTAGTAAGAATTTTTGGTCATTTGTAAAAAACATTCGAAATTCAACTTCGTCTTCGGTTCCAACGCTCGTCTTTAATGACACCCCTTTTGTCGGTTCTCGTGAAAAAGCCAATTTGCTTGCAGCGCTGTTCGCCGTTAATTCGACGCTGCCAGAAAGTGTTATGACTCCTACAGTACTTGAAAGCATAAACGATTTTATGGGACGAACCTACTCTCGCACTCGTGCAGCTGCTAGAGTCCTCAAGTCCTCAAAGACCTTGATATACACAAATCCGCTGGCCCGGATAGTATCCCTCCCATCGTTCTGTAGAGGTGTTCTTCAGCGCTGGTAAAACCACTGCGTAAGCTTTTCCATCTGTCGTATTATACTGGTCTCTTTGCCAGTGGATGGAAAACAGCATTTGTCCAGCCTGTCCCTAAAAAAGGCGAATCTTCTTCACTCTAATTACCGTCCAATTGCACTTACGGCCCTTCTTTCCAAGGTCAATGAAACGCTGATTAACTATCAGCTCAAGAAATATCTTGAAGAACGAAAGCTCCTCAATAACCGGCAGTATGGCTTTCGTAGCAAAAGGTCCACTGGTGATCTGATGGTATATCTCACCGAACAGTTGCAAAAATTTTTACATCGTCTTGGAGAAACTAAGATTATTGCACTTGATATTTCAAAAGCATTTGATAGAGTTTGGCATCAAGCTCACTTATCGAAAATGCGTGCATTTTGTATCGATGAATCTCCTATTCGTTGGATTAGAAATTACCTTTCGGACTGTTCAACACAATTTGTATTGGACGGTTTCAAGTCTGATATCCACAAAATAAATGCTTGTGTGCACCAAAGCTCCGTATTGTCTCCGAACCTTTTTCTCATTTTCATTAATGATCTCTTATCTGAAACTTCTTATCCACTTAATTGTTTTGTTGACGATAGTACTCTCAGCTTTTCATATTCATTTTCAGATTCGCCTCCTTGTTCTTCGGATGTGGAACTGCAACGGCAGTGTATGATAAGCTCATTAAATTCTGATCTCGACAGTATTGTCCAGTGGGGAATAAAAAAACCGCGTAGAATTTAATGCTTCAAAAACTCAGTGCTGTCTTCTGTCCTTAAAGCAGAACCCACCCCCCATGCCGGTATCCATGAGCGGCACTTGCATCGAAGAAACCGATCAGCTTTCAGTCCTAGGTATATGCGTCACAGACCACCTCTTGTGGAATGAACACATATTCTATGTCGCCAAAAACGCTGCACTGTGTATAGGTTTTCTTCGAAGATGCAAGAAATTCTTCACCTCGTCTGATTTGGCTGTAATGTATAAGGCCTTCATCCGACCAACACTTGAGTATAACTCCCACACTTGGGCAGGAGCTACTAAATATCATTGAATCTTCTAGATATAATTCAAAAAAGAGCTCTAAGAATGATTGGCGATTGAACTGTAGTAGAAACATTTACATCTCTCAAACATTCGCGAAATGTTTCATGTATTTATCTATTTTATCGGTATTTTTATAAAGAGTGTTCTAGCGAAGTAGCCAGTTGCATTCCTCCCCTTAAAGTATTCAACCGTAATACTCGCACTTCTAGGAATGCTCATCAGTTTACCCTTGAGCCCAATTTCGGACGTATTGACAAGTACAGAGATCCTTTCTTAAGTCGTACAACACGAATGTGGAATGCTTTACCATGCTCAATTTTTCCCTCCCATGTTGATATTCTAAGATTCAAAACTAATGTGCATCGGTATCTCCTCTCCCTATTTTCCTAACGCTCTAACTGTGCTCGATCATATTAAGAGTAGTCAATATCCCTTTAGTGCGCGCACAATATATATAAAAAAAAGAGGAGGCAAGAAATGGCGAAATTAATAGACTTGTATTCAAACAAATCTCGATTTGGAAGTGCTGAGTAATAAGAATTCCATTGATCATAGTTAAGATACCAATTGATAAATCTAGGTGACTTTGCTTAGTGAACGCGTTTATCATTTAAAGTGGAGCTTTTTGTTTATTGGATATGCATTTGCCTTGGACACGAATCAGATTATAAGTATACCATTCTTTTTTGTCGTAAAATTTTCCTTTGTGAATAACTAACCTCTATTTTCCGATCGTTTTTTGCTCCAATTTCTCACAACAAAGTTCCAAAGTCAAAACTCCGCTTCGTAAAAAGCATTTGCAAAGCCTACTACTGGTGTATTATGTATTTTTTTTATAAAGTAAGTCTCCCAAACTGGAAGATTAGATCTTTTACTTACTGAATGATTTTAATTTATGGAAAACCAATTAGGGGCTTCTTGAAGGTGTGTAGTGAGTAGTATGTATGTAATCATTATCATTGTAACTTCTTCCAAAAGGAAATTAAGAATTCAAAAGTGTATCTTAAAAAAAAAACATAATATCAACTTCGCAATAATCAATCGGCTGTAATATCATATTCTGGCTCTTTATATATAGTACTCCGGACACATCAAGCCCCTAACCTCAACCCTCTGACATTATAGGACAACTTTATCCTAGATTCGTGTTGTAGCGGCAGTTACACATAAATTAGTATTCTGGCAGCCACTCCAACCTAACCTAAAACACATATTTGTGTGACAAAGTGTGACGCTAATATTACACTGATATTACGCTGATTGTTAAAGTTTGACAAAGTTTTTTTCCAAACTTAATATGACTTTTCGTCTTGTTTTTTTTTTTTTTTTGTTTGTCGGCTGGCTTCAGTGTTGTTTCTTTATACATATATGATTTTTTGTTATCGAGTTAGGGGTGGATAAGGAATAGACGGGTCTTGTCATGCCTTTTATGCTTGCGTAAAAAAACCATAAATAATACTCAAATTCAGCTTTTAACAACTAATAAATGAAAAAGCACATATTCGTTTTTGTCATAATATATGACCCGAACCCCTTTGAGTTATCTTCTATTTTTTTTTGTCGTTTTCATTTTCATTCGCAATTTTCGCACACGTAATCTGTCAAATCCCCAAAATTTATTTATATCCTTGCATAAATCAGTTAAAACGAATTTCTATTCATATCTCGTTTCAATATCTTTTACCAAGAACAGGCTCATCATACACACACCCAAGGCACATTAAGGAGTACACATCATGCATGTGCTAAATTTTTTTGTTTAAGTCATTTAGTAGTCATTAACTGAAACACATAAGCAAAAGCATCTCAAAGCCTCTTATTCCCAACATAGGTACCTACACCACAACAAAAACAACAACAAAAAGGGACTAAACCAAAATATAAAAGGACTACTCTAAACATAAAGCAAATGAGGAGAGTAAGGCATAGGAATACAAAAAAAAAAAAAAAAAAACAGAAAAGTAATAATAAAACAAAACTGTAAAAGTTTATCCTCGCACCAACACGGGTTTTTTGTTTGCATAGCGTTAACATGGCACAACGTTAATAACCTTCTTTATTTCATAAGCACGCCGGCGTCATCACCCTCGTCACCGGTTACCCCTACTCAACTAACCACGACGCCCAGCCAAATGAATCCGTTTTCAAGACTTGATTCGACTCTCAACCACACACCACCATACAACCACCACGACCCTAATAAGAAAATGTACCTATACTAAATCCGTTTGCCTTGGGATTTCAACTGGCGGCGCGGCGGTTGAGTAAAACCCTACTTAGAAAAATGACAAGGATTAAAAGGATCAAAACGAACAAAAGAAGAATATCACCTTCAGTCAAACGTTGTGCATACACAAATTGCATACAAAGATATTGTTGAGAATTGAGGTATCATATTGGTTGATGTTGATGTAATTCCAACAAGCTGCAGGCTACATGAGTTTCTTTCTGTCTGTTCAAAAAACTGAAGAAAGGTGATGTTATAAAATATACCGTTATAAGTCAAGACGTCTCTACAAGCATACACAATGACGTCTTCAGTTTTCAAATCGTCTTAGATTATTGTCATTCAATGGCGCTCTCTTCTCTCTTTTTCTCAATCATTATCGTATACTCTCCGTCAGAGTTTTAACCATTTTTTATGAAACTTACTGAATGTATCCATGCGAGTGCATCCAGGTTAAAGATTTTTGAATGTTTTTTTTTTTTCGTTTTGTCTTTGCGAATCTCTCACCGGCAAACTTGGCTTTTTAAAAGCAGCAGCATCGGTGTTATTTTTCTTTTCATGTCCTGAAGGGATAATGCATAACACAGTAACTTGTATGAAAACTAATGTCCTGGACGACGACGACGACGCTAAAGTTCGTAAACAGGAAATGCTTTTCCTTCCATGTTTATTTTTTTTCAAGTTTTTTTTTTTCTTCAAAAATAAAACTCACTACCTATTCACTATATAACAGTGAAAACAAGAAAAATGTTCTTTGCGCTTGTGAGCTAAAGAGTCTTTACAGTTTGATGCTCTGCGTGAGTAAGCCATTCTGTGATGTGCTTGTATTATGATTTTATAAACTTGTAGGGATGTAATATGCAAAGTCATAAAGTAACAGGCATATAAATCCTTTTAAAAAAATACATAGATTTTTTGTATTTACTTTTGCTAGCGTTACTTAGTTTAAGCTTCTTTGAATTCTTTGTGTTTTTTTAACGTTTTTGCTTAAAACTTCTATGGCATGGGAGGGGGGATGTTTTATTAAACTGCTAAGCTGAGAAAAATATTTTGGTGTGGAAGATAATTAATTCAGTATGATAAGAATCATCTTGAAAGAAACGACTGGATCGAACGGACGGTTTAAGAATATATTGTATCCAATCATTGCAGGCATATATAATCATGGGTTTATTTACAAAGTTACTGTTAAGCCATGATATTCTTTGCTTTAAGAATTTTAGAATTCAAGATTCTCTTGTTACTATTTTAAAGAACCGATTTTGCAAAATTAGAAAAATAAAATGCACGACTGGATCGTACAAACTTGCTCTTGTAGCTTACAACTTTAGTGTTACTCACTGACGATCTTGGTAGGCGGCCGTGGCGCGATAGTTGTGTGCTTGCCTGTCAACCTCGTGGTGCAGGTTCGATTCCTGCCGTTGTCTATGTCTTCTTATATTCCATTAAAAACCAATTCTAAAAATTGTCATGTTGCTTTGCTCATTACATGCTGTTTAGGCATAACACTAACAACATGTGATTGAGTAAGCTAGCATACCCATAAAATATGACAACAATATAAATAAAATAATGCGAATAATAAGAGACATAAATAAATAAGACACGGTAATTTTCTCCGCATTAGTTCAGTCGCCATCCCTGGAGATAAATATGAGACAACAACCAGCTATAGTCTCAGAACATCGCGCCACACATCTTTCCTATCCTTCTTTCTCACCGGATGCCCACGCTGTGTTAAGAAAAAACATATAAAGGGTATTTATAATCCCTTGAGCGCGTGCGAAGTTATATATAAAAAAAAGGTATCTAGCCTATATAGTTATCCTATGCAGATTTAAAGCCCATGTAGGTAATATTACTTTGATTCTTAGTATAATGAATTGTCGAATGCATTAATCAAGGAATAGTTACATAGGCACCTACCTACAAATATATATTTAAATGTGTTTTAATTATGTAAATTAGGAGGGTAATAATGTAAATATGTACAAGTACATACATGTATATAATGAAAGTGAATGGTGTATAGTTGGGAAAAAATGGTTTTTTAAACTTATTTAAACTGCAAAAACCATCACTTTAGTCGGTGTTTCGAAAAAACGAAGAACGCCACTAGATGCCACGGATCAATGAATATTTTAGGAAAAAGTATCTCGAAAATTTTAGGACGGGTTTTGATGAAATCCTGTTTTTTATTTTTATTTTTTTGAAAACGAAATTCTATTGAAATTTTGGTATGCAATTTTTTAGAGACTATTAACGTCCATGTGAATATAAAATTTAAAATTATTTTTTTTTTGATTAGTTTTAAAAATATTAATTTTTCAAGAAAAAAAAATCAATAATTAATTTTAATATAAAAAAAAGTTATTCAAAATTTTGATAAGCAAAATTAATTTAGCTACTTAAAAATCCAATGTACCGTTACCGAGAAAGCCAAAAATTAAAAAAAAATGTTATATGAAAAGTACCGTTTCCTGTAAACTTGGTTCATATCAAATGATAGCTATTACTAACAAAAAAATTCTCAAATTTTTTTTATCAAAATCGTTGGAGCCGTTTTAGAGAAAAATGAGATTTTCCTTCAAGGTTATATGGCAGGTACCGTTATTTTTAGGCCTAAAAATAAAATTTCAATTTCCCCTCTGAGAAATGCCAAAATAATCACACATACCAAATTTGAAGGTCAATAATATCAGAAGCTTTTAGACTTAAAGAACTTATATCATGAAAAGAAGACAAATTTCGGTTATTGTCCAAATATTCTGACAAAGTATCATCAACATCACGGCCACGTTGTTCTACACCAAATAATAATTGCCAAGGTGTAGTACCAGTTGTGGAATGAAAAGAGTTGTTAAGAGTGTATTCGACTCTTGTTAAATGTTTCGACCAATTCGAATGTTAAACTGGGTCCGTAATTTTAGATGATATCGACTTAAAAACTCGATTGATACGCTCAACTTGACCATTACTCTGAGGTGATGCTGTTGCCATTTTCACATGTTCAATATTATTTTCAAGTAGATATGATTCAAAATAAAGTGATGAAAAACAAGAACCACGATCACTTATGATTCGACGAGGTCGACTATAATATTCAAAATACTTATCTAGACAAACACTTCTTTGGTACTTGTTGAATTTACGGAATAAAGTTAACCATATTTTGATAAAGCATCTAAATTATTATTATTATTATTTGAAGCTTTATTTTGGCAATTTTTAAAGTTTTACAAATGGTTCCATAAAATAATAAAAAAGATAGTTTCTCTTGTTCTTAATATTTGATACTTAGTTTTTATATTTAGACAAAACCTTTTTATTCATTTTTTGTTTTTATGTTTTATATCGATTCTTTCTTATCCGCCATAAGCCTCCCCCATTGTTGTCCATATAGCTCTGTTTTTGGCATCATTATACAAGCTTTTGTTGAATTCGTTCAGATCGTCAAACCATCTCTTTTTCGGACGTCCTCTTGGTCTGCTTTCTTCAGATAAAATCTATTTTGTTATGATTTTTGTCCATCTCTGATCTTCTGTTCTGGATATATGTCCTGCCCCGCTCCATTTCAATTGTTTCGCTCGCCGTATTACGTCAAATATGTTTGTTCTTCTTCTTTATTCCTCGTTGCATATTCTTTGTACTTGTCTTATATTCAAAAGTTTTTTTTTCAATTATCACTTGGCAAATTCCCAGTTTTTCTTGTTGATTTGATGTTAGTAGTAGGGTCTGCAGCCCGTACGTCAAAACAGGTAGTATTGTTGAGTCGATTACATATTTCCTTGTGTCACTGCTTAGGTTCGATTTCAATATTTCGTTTAAACTCCAGTACTGTTTCCATCCATTTGTCATTCGTTTATTTATTTCTTTTTCTTCTTGTTTTTCAAACGATTTTATTTGTCCCAGGTACACGTAGTTCTCAACATAGTCTCATTTTTCAAGAATATATCTTATTTAATGTGATTGGTCATTATTTTTGTTTTTGTCAAGTTTAAACCTAGTCCATCTTTTTCGCAGGTAATTGCGAGTTAATTCAACATTGTCTGTATCAATCAATTCAATTTTCAATTCAAATCTTTCTTTATTTTTCAAATCATAAAATACAATTTTAGATATAAGAAATAATTACAAAGCATGGCAAATATGCCGTCTGCCGTAAAAAAAAATTACTTATACAATAAAAATTTTTAAAATATACTCGTAATAAGAGAGTTTGATTTAACAAAGTTGTGCTCATTTAAAGTCAATTATAAGTTATTTTTATACACATAAATTTATTTTGGGATTAATAAATAAACAAACTGTGAATTTTAGTTTAGCCAAAACAAAAATAAATTAATTTAGGTTAAATTGTTTAGATATATTTAAAGCTTAGAACCTTTTTGTATATAAAAAGTAAGAAAGAATGAAAAAATAATTAATCTGGACTTTTAGTTTAGTCAAAACAAAAACATATAAAGAAGTGAAAAAGGGCTTTTAGTTTAGCTAAAACGAAAATAATCTGCGACATGCGCTTTTTAAAATACCTATTCAAATAGTAGTGGTGACTTTATTCTTCAAAACATGTTCAAATACTCATCTGGATATTTTTTTGCGTGCGAAACATATCCTACAAGACACTTCCAACCACGGCCACCATTCAAAATATTGATACATTCTTCTAAAGAAAGGAAACTTGCGGAAAAATGAAGTCTACGGATCTCTTGTAAAATTGGACAAAACGCTATAAAATGTAAGATATTTTCATTCGTACCAAGGTTGCAAAGAGAACAGATAGGATTTAAGTCAGATCTATATGGTCTACAATTCAGATCCAGCATTTCAGTTCTGGCTTTGAAAATAAAGCTTATTTCTGAAACTGAAAACTCGTTTCTAAAATAGTTATCCTCGCCTAGAGTAGAAGTTAATTGCCTATAAACACTCCTTGAAGCTGAATGAGAACCACGTTCTATACATTTCTGGAAAAGTGTCTCATCTATACAAGCTATGCAGTTGTATAAAGACAATTTTAATTCTTCATTATTATCAGTTGGTAATGAGATCGGAAAGTCGTGTGTAACAGCTAGATCGTAACAATTTTTTACTGGACTGTAAACTTTATTAAAACAAATATTAAGGATCCGTTTTTGGAGGTTTTGGTCTGATCTATTCATTACCTTTACAATGTAATCCGCATTTGCCTTTAAGTTTTTCAAAAATATTTGTGGTAAGCCAGACTCCACATGGATGGCATAATTTGGGGTGTTCTTAGGTAACCGGAAGATTCGTTTAAAAAAATATCTTTGAACATTTTCTAGGTCTTCTAGCTGTTCATACCCATATACTTCGCTTCCATAGCAGAGGCAGCTATTCACTGTAGCATTGAATACTTTGGATTTTGAAACTGATTCTACAAAAATATTGCTAAAAAAATTAGACCACATGCTGTTTAAAGCAACTTTAACAGCTTCTATTTTTTTCTTTAGCATGAGCGTGCGTATTTAATTTATATGTTAGTACATATCCCAGATATTTAAATTTATCCACGACTTCTATAATATCGTTCCCTAGAGTCCAGTTGCGGCCATAACCTATAGATCTGTTGTGTGATCTAGAAATCATAATTGTCAGTATCTGTGTAGGTGAGTTCGACAGTAGAACAACGTAATCTGCGAATCTTAAGTTATTTAAGTATTCTCCCCAGAATTGAATACCGTATCTGTTTCTTAATTTCATTCTTTCGAATATGTCTTCCAGGACAGCAGAAAATAATGGCGGCGACATAGGATCACCCTGTCTTACTCCTCCACGTGTCAAAAGCTTTGGTAAAGTCAATAAAATAAAGGTAAAGCATCTAAATAATATAACCAAAATGTGTTTTATCTTAGAAATAATTGACGGAAGAGGGCCAAAAAGATCTACATGAAGAGTATCGAATGGAATAGGTTTTTTTTTTTGAATTTGGTGGAGAGTACGATTTGAACAATGTTGTGGCACAGAATACGTTAAACACTGAATATAATTTTGAATATATTTTTAAAATTTTGCTCTCATACCTGGTAACCAATAATGCATTTTAATTTGTTCAAAACATTTCATAACACCCATATGACAATTTTTTTCATGTGCCACTCTTATAATTTGCAATTTCATTTCTTTTGGCACATTTCACAACAGATTTCCATTTTCTAATTTGCTATAAACTAAGTCATCATCAAGGACAACATTTTTTAACTTCTTCAATTTCTAACCTTTCTCGTAATTTAACTATATTTTCGTCTCAATTTTGGGTTATTTGTAATTGCATATCTACATCATCTGCATTTACCACTGTAATAATTTGTTTAACGTCTTTGTGACTCTGAACGCATGTTACTGGGTATCTGCTTAAAGCATCAACATGACCCAGTAAAAGACCACTTCGATGCTGAATGGTATAGTTATAATTCTCAAGCTCAAATGCTCGAAAGTATTTACACTTTTGCGATTCAAAGTCATCGTAAGGGAGTTATAATCCGTTATAATTCTAAATGGAATACCTTATAAATAGACACGAAACTTTCATAGTGAGAATCGCAAGCTCTCTCAAAATTTTCAATCCATTTACGGGCACTACAAGCTTCATCACCAGCAAACGGTATAATGGTATGTTGAATATCTTAAAATGTTGGCGGAAGAAACATATTCCGGACTAAGAGCCAGATCTTGTGGCAATTGCTTCAAACGTTGACGATTTTCTAGTATTCTCAAGTGTATATCAATTTCAGCTTCCTCTGCTGTAAGAGAAAGAATCTGATTTGCTGATGCAGGTTCCCCGACTTTATTGTTGTTTACAAGTTATTTTTGGCTTATCAAAGGTTTTTTTTATCCTGATCTTATTAACTATGACATTTGATAAATCTTAAGATTGCTCTAACAAAATTTACAATAGTGCTTTTAAGAGAGAATTGTTAGTGACATTGGTATTTCATCAAAATAGAGATAATGCAACTTCATAGTACAAAAATTCATCGTGGGGTGTACAATATAAGAAAGTTAAGTTAAAAATTTAAAAAGAGGATTAAATCAAAATGCATATTCAAAGAAAAAAACAAGATAAGATAAATTCAAATTCATTGACAGTATATAAATTGAATTAAACACTATAGCTCAACAAAACTTCAATTTCATTATGATCGAAATGAAGAAGCCACAGTTTTACATTTTTCAAAAAGGCGAATAGAGTTGGTAGGTTGCGAAGGCTAGCTGGGAGGCGGTTATACAATTTGCGGGAGAGAACATGATACGATTTTCTAAAGCTTGTGGTACGAAAGGAAGGAATGGAAACTAGGGATTGGTAATTACTGCGTAAGGTGTAGCCTTCAGATATTGAACTCTGCAAGTACCCATCTTTAATAAAGAACATTTTGAGAACCTTGTAATAAAATAACTCTTTGTACGTCTGAAAAGCTCCATGGAATGAGAGAGACGGGATGAGTTACAAACTTTTCTTATAGCGCACTTTTGCAGCACAATTAGCGGCTTCATTTTGTTCTGATAAGCACCTCCCCAACAGCTTATACAGTATTGCATTCGAGAATGAAGAATCCCATAGTAAACATAGTGTTATCAGAACAAAACTTTCTAAGGCGATAAAAACAACGGATTGTAGAAAGGAAATATTGTTTAAGCCGTAAAATATGATCAGACCAGCTCAAATTTCTATCAATGAGAACACCCAAGTATTTAAAACAGTTAACGTTTTCAGTTTGAAAGCAGTTGGCGTTGCCAGAAACATTAGCATTAAAAAAGTAATACGAAGTTTTAAAGGAACTCACGTGTAAATACCTTGCACAGTTCGATGAGGGGAATATAACATTAACGTCGGGAGTCACGTTAGAGCTAAGGGAAAAAAACAAAAGTTTAGTTTTGTTGCTTACTAGAAGTTTATATGCATCAAAACTGACTCTCAATAAGTGCACATCATGATTTAAATCAGCTACTAGGTTCAATAAACTAACGGACCTATATGCAATTGCCAAATCATCTGCAAACGCCCTTACTTCACCAACAAACGGTTGTTCAAAAATAGAATCAATATATCTTAAGAAAAGGATCGCACCAAGAACAGATCCCTGAAGGACTCCAAGATTTATAACCTTGGAGTTGCTCAGACAGCTGCCGAGTTTGACTTTTTGTTCCCTGTTCTTCAGATAAGATGCAAACCATTCATAAATAAATCCACGGAAGCCCGCATAATATAATTTGTTCAAAAGAATATTGTGGTCCACCATATCAAATGCTTTCGTAATATCCACAAAAAGTCCGCTACAAAACCTTTGATCATCCAATCCTTTATGAACAAAAGAGCAAAAGTCTAATAATGCATTCTCAGTTGAGAGCCCAGTCCTAAGCCCAAACTGTTTTGAACTAAAAAAATTGGAATTTTTGAGAAAGTTCAAAACCCTACATTTAATTACTTTTTCAAATATTTTTGAAATACAAGGCAACAACGAAATTGGTCTATAGTTATTTTTGTCTTTTTTACTCACTTTTTAAACAGATGTATCACAATGGCGCATTTAAGTTCATCAGGAAAGTTTACCATCATTACCATACGATTTTAAGTGCATCTCTTTGACTATTTCCGGAATTGTTGGAATTCTAAAAAATTCTCTTCTTCTAGTTCAGAAAGTTTGTCTTCATACAGCTTTTTTAATTGTGTAAGTGGCAGTTGACGAAAATTCTATTTTCGTATTTTGCAAGCCAATTTGGCAACTCGGTTCTGTTCATATTTGTTCGTTTATTAGTCGTACTGATGTCTTAATATTCAAGTTTTCCAAAAGAATCCCACTTCTGAAGTTGTTAAGATGGTTTGTTTTTATTATAAAACATTTATTTCCTAAAACAATTTAATTCTTTGTATTTATTATTATTGACTGAAATTTTATTATTAATTTATTGACAAAAAAAAAAATTAATACTTAAGTATTAAATAAAGTAAAAGTAAAATATAAAGTATATTTGTAACAAGTAGTCTTACAATTGAAATGGTATTAACATGTAACTTGCATCCAATCAATGCTAACATCACCCCGAACAGGTAGTGGTCTTTCAGCACAGTCCCACTTGACGAATTTCGAACATGAAATAAAAGTTACTTTCATTTGATTTTTCGAAATTGTAATTTGGTGTTTCTATTTTGTTTTCAGGTTTTTGGAAAAATAGTGTGAAAATATCTGAATGCGTTCATCTGGTTCGCATGCTCCTGGAAGTCGAAACCAGCGATTCTTGAATTCCACGATGAATTCTTTAGCTAGTGTTTAACATGAGAGGAATTTGAACAACCGCCGTATTAGAACAATTCAGCAAGTTGGCTGAATAAGGCCTACAATTGTGTAACCAATTTTTGGGCTTAAAAAGGTTTGTGATTTCCTTTATCTAAAAAAATCCTATGTCAGCAAAAACGCTCCTGAAAATGTCAAAATTAAATATTTAATTTATTTAATTGAGCAAATTTATTGACGCTCAATTAATAAATCCCTCGCATTATTACAATTTACTGGGCATAGCTGTGATAGTAATTTAATACCTTCTTGTTGCAAGTTTTAATCTAAAATGCCTTATTGTCTTATCACTGTACGTTAACAGTTCGGCATTGGTCTGACTGGAAAAGCTACTTTTCTAGTTTCAGCTTTTGCTGAGTATAAATGAAAAATTGCGTGGTCAAAATACGGGGAGTCCAATAGCCCGAAAATACCGAGATTCTCCAAATGCGGCAGTTTTAACTTATTGACGTAGACCTTCAAACAAAAATGAAATTCATCGCTGAACAATATTTTCCTCGGAAAATCGAAATCAATAAGAATCACGGGCCCATTCACTAAATGTACACCATTCCCGGCGCGCGGTCGTACGGCTTCCGTTCTTGAAATAGCGTACGAAACTTAATATAGCCCACATGCCAGATAACAAAATAGCTACTGTCACTGAAAACTGAGCAGTCACCTTAAATTTCTGTACATCTAAAAAGAACATCCCTTACATCCTTCCGCAATCAAAATTATTCGTTTTTATTTCTGTAGAGTTAGTCTTAGTTTTAAATATTAAAATAATTTCTGTAGCTTAAATAACCTTAAGAAAAAGTTGACCTTGTATTACTTTCTTCTTTAAATTTTCAGGCGGTTGATAGGTATACCTCTTTATATGTATTTTTAAGCCCATCAATGAGCTGCAAACTTTCTAAATAAATTTAATCCAAATTATTTTAATTTTAAAGATAGAATACAAAATAAAAAAACTCATTATTATATTTGAAAAAAAAAAACGGAAAACTAATATCACTTAATTTAATTCTCTCCTATGATAACAATTCAAAACTATCGCTGTCTAGAAAACAAAGCAATAAACTCTATCAAGCTTATTCCAGTGCGGTAATTAAACTTAATGCTTATACCGTTAACCAAATTCATTCGCAATTTAAGTTGAGTGCAGCGCTAATTACAAAATGCTCTTTAAAAACTTATCGGAATAAGTTGTTGTTCGGATAAATCCTTTTGCACATAACTGAATTTGACTAAATTTTATAACGCTTTATCAGAGAATACACGGTTTTTGTTGAATAACACACGCTCTCATGAACTTCTATGTGTGTTCGCTGTGTTATGACAAAAAAAACACTATCAGGGACTTTCACACACACAAACAAAAAATGACTAGAAAATCCTTATGTGGTTTAGGGCTCTCAAGTACTTGGGCACTATAAGCATTAACCTACCGAACTATTTTGCCACGCAAAACAAAAAAAAACTTTTCTTTTCGGTACGCTCACGAAAATTCCAAACTCCCCGTCTAACTGAAACGACAACCGAATGCATTAAACTCCATTAAAGCTATAAAAGATAAAAGTTAAAAGCATTGTGAATATTTAAAATCACGTCGCGTTATGTGGAGAAATTTTGCAAACGCCACCATACCGATGTGATGAAGCAGCAGTGGCGGCAAGGCTGTTGTGGCTGTCATAGCGGCCAGGCGATAGGCGGAAGTAAGGAAGAAAGGAGTCGTCCTAGACCATCAGGAATAGAATAAGGAGCAATTTATCGTAAATCTAAAATCTTCCAACAATTGAACGTGATAGTTGAAAATTTTAAGCACGTGAAAAAGCTTCTCAATATATCCACACACCGCCACAGTAGAGTCCAACTCTATCTAGAGGAGAACATAACCCAACCATCAACCATTTTCCCAAGGTTTATTCAAATTACCACAAAAGGAAGGTAGAAAAAATAACCAATGCAATGGAATAAGGATAAGAGTATGAGAAATTGAGCGAAGGTGGTCTCAACTACACTGGTCCTTTGGTACATTTTTCTTTGCCTTAACCGACACGTGTATTAGATTCCAAGGTAAATGATGTTTCCTGAGCACTTACTATCTGTGTCCATCTGTGCCCTCTTGCTTGCTACGCCATCTTTCGTTAGAATAAGGAACATCAAGCCAGAAAAAGAAAAAAAAAGTAAAATAATAATAATAACCCACAAACAGTAATATCAATAAATTTTATTCGAAAGCATAATGTCCTTGGATGGTGGCATTCTGTTCCTGATGGTTTTTATTATATACCTGTTTTTCTTCTTCTTGGTCCTGTTCTTGTTTTTTAGCTTGGTCCTTCTTCGATAGTTATCTAATAATAATTTTATTTTTAAGTGAAAATGGCAATGGTTGGATGTTCGGTGTTCTTCTACGAGTGTTGAGTATACTGTATGTATTCCTGCTGTAGTCTTTGTAGAAAAGGTAGCTCAAGAGTCTATGAATATTGCGTCCTGTCCTGTCCTGTGTGCTGTGGTCCCTGCTGGATCTCTTTTTCTCTTTTCGAACAAGACAAGGTGCTTGCTTTTGAGTTTAATAAATAATATGAACATTAAAGTTTGTACGTGACTCTAGATGGTTTATTACTTTTCCAATATTTCTTGTTGGCCTTATTCGATTTTTTTTTCATTTTTTTTCGACTCAAACCACAGAATTTATTATGTTTGAACAGAACCCCTAGGAGATAGATAGAGAGAATGAGAGAGATCGGGTAGTGATAGGGATGGAATGGAAGATTTATTTTAACACTCAGAAAGCCATAAAAGATAAATATTTTTTCTATATAGAATGTACCTGCCTAACGGTCTTCAGATTTAATGGTTTCAATTAAGAAAATTTACAGCTATAGGGATAGTTTAAATGGAAAGTCGAAATTGAAGATTTACATATTATGTAGCATTTAGGAAAAAAATCATCAGGGTATAATCAAACTGCTCAAGTTTTCAAAGAATTTCCTTCAATATCCTTCAACAAATTAAAATTTATAATAAATGCATGCCACATCATTGGGAAATTGCAGAAGTCATTGTTATACTGAAACAATGTAAGCTACCAACAAAAGTGACAACCAATATCATAACAATAATGACTCTTTTCGAAAAACTGCTCTTGAACAGTCTTAGCAAAATTATAGAAGAACGAATTTAATTTCTAACCATCAACTCCACAATAAGTCAGGTGCATCGAATTAAAGATATTGTGGAAAATTCACTAAATGGAAAACAAAAATATGGTCTTCCTTTTGCTTGGCACTTGGAGCCAAGCTGCACAGGGATCTTCCCAGGCAACACAAAAAAATGTTATGAGCCGAGTCTTAACGTAGTATCCCAGAACCATGTGTTATATGTGACATTAACTTAACTTGTCTCGAGAGAAAACCACCTACACCTGTGCAAAAAGAAACACCACTATTATCATCAACATCTTCATCTTCACAGCCTCTGCTACAACCACTAACATTATCATTGCCACCAGCTCCGACATCACCACGCACAGTGACACCACAGCATCAGCCATCTCTCAACTGACAATCAACCGTATCACCGTATATTTGGGGGTATCCGTGGCACGATAGTTGTGTGTTCGCCTGTCAACCTCATGGTCACAGGTTCGATCCCTGCCGTAGTCTATGTCTTCTTATTTTTCCATTAAAAACCAATTCTAAAATAAAATGTCATACAATGAGTTGCTGGTTTACTCATTACATGCTGTTTAGGCATAGAACTAACAACATGTGATTGAATAAAACTAGTATACCGATAAAATATGACAGCGAATAAAAAAATTAATGCGAATTATAAGGGACATCGATAAATAATACACGGAAATTTCTCCGCATTAGTTCAGCCGCCATCCCTGGAGATAAAATCTGAGACAACAACCACCTACAGTCTCCGAATATCGCGCCACACATATTTCCTATCATTCTTTCTCTTCCTTAACATCACCCTCACGCCCGCGCTGTGTTGAAACATTTAAAGGGCATTCATAATCCCTTGAGCGCGTGTAGATTATAAAAAAAAATCACCTCATAATTCTTCTCTTCTACTCTCCGATCTAATTACACGTAATGATCTCTTAGGTTATTACCAAAACATTGGAGTTATGCGCACAAAACTGCAAAAAATGCTCTTATGTTCGTCATCCCAACAATTATGATTTAATTGCGCTTACTAAAACCTGGCTTACGAGCAATCATCACAATGGAGAAATATTTAATATTCAAAAATATTCTGTCTTTCGCAAAGATCGCTGTTCGATGACAACTGGATTTGAAAGGGTCGGAGGTGTAATGCTTGCTCTTTGCTCCACATTCTCATGTGTTGAACTAGTTTTGCCTTCTGCTACTTCTTCCTTTTCTTATGACATCGATCAAATTATTGTAAAAGTTAACCTTAAAAGTCATTGTGCTCTATTTGTTGTTGTAAGTTATATTCCGCCAAGAACCTCATTAGAACTCTATAAAATTCATGTAAACAATATTCAATTTTATTTATCGAAGCTGAAAGATAATGAGCACTTTTTAATATTTGGAGATTTTAACCTTCCGAACATAGAATGGGCTTATGATCCTGAAGAGTTTCAACTGTTATCTTTTAATGTAAATTATGATTATGAAACTGAGGTAATTGATACTTTTGCCTGCTCAAATCAGTCAAATTAAGAATAATTTTGACCGTATACTGGATCTTATTTTTGTTGACAGGGAATTATCTATTTCAGTTGATAAATCTGTGTATTCAATCTTTCCAAACTCTATTCATCACAATGCTTTGTTTATTCATTTTTCATTCTATGAGTATTTTAAATTAGTCAGCTGTAATAAATTTAAATAAAATTATGCAAGAGCTGATTTTGACGGCATAGCGAGTTATATGGCACGTATTCCGTGGCCTTTAAATTTTAGCTCCTTAAATTTGCTGCAGTCATATAATTATTATCGATAATCTGAAAAAGGCAATTAATTTATATGTGCCGAAAGTTAAAATTAATATTAATTCGAAACCATTCTGGTTTAATAAGAGGCTTTGTAATTTAAGCAATACAAACAATAAAGCTTACAAGCTAACTCGTAAATATGTAGATAATACTTCATTTAAAAGCAATTATATCCGGTTAGCGCGAGAATTCGATGTTCTAAGCAAATTCCTATTTAAAAATTATATGTTGTCTGTTGAATCTAATTTAAAATTAAATAGCAAGTGCTTTTGGTCGCTTATCAAGAGTAGAAAAAATCAAATGGGATTCCAAGTAGCATTCAATACTCGGGCTCTACATATACAGATCCTAAGACTATTTGTTGCAATTTGTTTGCAGAGTATTTCAAATCAAATTACACTTGCTTAAATGATGAAGAGGACTCAGGCAGTACAGAATTCTTAAGTGATGAGTTCTAAGTTGATATTGGACAGCTGAGAGTACATTTTTCGGAAGTTGAAGATGCTCTTTTGAATTTAAATTGTGATAAAAATCCAGCTCCTGATAATGTTCCCCCAATTATTCTAAAAAAATGTGCAACCGCTCTCTCTGAGCCCCTGTAATACATTCTTAATAGTTCTCTGGCAAGAGGTGAATTTCTATGTGAATGGAAAAAATCCTTTATTATTCTAATCCATAAATCTGGTCCTAAACAAAATATTTCGAATTATCGTCCTATTTGTAAGCTTTCGACAATACCTACAATCTTCGCAAAAATTGTTTATGCTAAATTTTCGTTTTTACTAAAGGAATATATTTCACCATTTCAACATGGCTTTTGTTGCAGGAAGGTCAACTTTTCAATTTTCTCACAAGGTTACCAAATCGATGTTATTTACACCGATTTTGCTGATGCGTTTGACAGAGTTAGTCACTCAATTTTGATTAAAAAAATTGAAAGAGTAAGTTTTCATTCAAGCATATTGAAGTGGTGAGTATCTTACCGAAAATGTCAACTACAATTCGTTTCCATTGATCAATTCATTCTAGGTGTCTGAATTCGACCGAATTCCGCTAGAAGAATATAATTCACAGTGCTTTAAAGTTGTAAATTTTATTTGTGTTGGTAGCCATCGACTAATATATTGCGTTTAAGAAAGGTACTACGGGATCTAGCTGATGAGCCCATCTGTAGTACCTGGGCAAAACGCATATTAATTTGGACTTAAGGTCGCAAAAAAAAAAAAAAACTCAATTAAAATTGATTAATTCATTTCTTATCCGATAACTGTATCATCAGGTGTTCCTCAGGGAAGCCATCTTGGTCCTCTTCTTTTTCTAATTTTTATTAATAATATGCCTATCATATTTTTAAATTCTAATCGACTCTTATTCGCAGACGATTTGAAATTCTTTAGATGTATCAAATGTGTTAACGACTGTTTTCTGTTACAAAAAGAAATGGTGTTTAACTAACCAATTGTTTTTAAATGTCTCAAAATGTTATTGTTTTTTCTTTTTTTCGCAATTATACACAAGGTCTTTTTGAATATAAAATTGATAGCCATATTCTAGAAATAGTATCTGAAAAAAAGTCATAGGCATGTGTTTCAACTATAAATTAAAATTTGTTTAGCATGTGGAATATTTTGTTGCCAAAGCAAACTCCATGTTAAGTTTTGTTAAACGTAACTCCAAAGACTTTAAGGATCCTTTCACGCTTAAAACCCTTTTTAGGTCATATGTGAGGTCTATTTTAGAGCATTGCTGTGTGATTTGAAATCCATATTACAATATTCATTCTAATAGAATTGAAAAGATTTAAAAGAATTTCACTAGATTCGTAATTTGGAAATTGGGTTGGAACATTGAAACTCCCTCGTACCAAATTAGATGTAAGCTTCTTGGAATACAGTCACTGACTGATAGAAGGCTAGTTTTTTCGGTGATGTTCCTAAGTGATATTTTATCTAATAATATTTATGCTCCATCTCGACAGCTAAGAGAAAGTGTTATGCTTCGTGAAAGTGAACATAGGGTAAACTATGCACTCAACGAACCTATAACTCGCTGTGTTAGAGAAACCAATCTTGTTTCTTACAATATTGACATTAATTTTCATTTAAGTAGACTCACTTTAAAAAATAACTTAATGTTGTACTTTTCAAATTAGTTAATTATTTTATATTACTTATTAATATGTATATACTTATTTTTATTAGTCTAATTGTAGATTTAAAGATCTCTAACTGATGTTAAATAAAATAAAATAAAACTTTAAAAACGGTACCATATTTTTTTTGGCATGAGTGGATTGTGTTACGCCTGTGGTACTTAAGTGGTTCGTCTCGAAGAAAGCTATATATCTGCATTATTAGTTAAAATAAAAATGTTCCTAAAGTCAAAAGATATCGAGGTTTAAAAAGATGTGTGAGAATCAAAACGGGCCTATATTTTTTTTTATTACTTTCAAAACTGGTTTGTTTTGCATACAAACATTATTTTATTTTCAAAGAGAACCTATATTACCTACTACTCACTTGCCTATTGAAGAGTTATTTTTAAAATAGATCTAAAAATATTTGGTGTCGAAAAAAGGAATTATGTTTGAACGCTACATAAAAGAATGTCAAAGGCTTTTTTCCAATTCCTGCAAGAGTTCAAAATGGACTTGTTGGTCGACAATATCGTTTGATTGTTAGAAGTTCCAAGAGTTCAAGATAAATCCGACTACTACAGACGTCAATTTCACCTTTTCGTTTTTGGCATTGTAAATGGATCCTAGAAATCAAAACTAACAAACGAATATGTGCGATTATTTGTGTGGTTTGGAAATGAATGTAATGAATACTCAAACAAAATTGCTACAGGTCTGTTCCAGGAATTGTGTAACTTAGACATGACAATGTTAAAAAATGTACGTCTTTGTGCCGACGCACCCATACGTCAAAATTAAAATAGCGCTTTAATTGCTTTAACAGGTAATGACTGTAAGCGAGGGAAAGATTAAGGATGTTACGAAGGTCTTAAAACATAATTGTGGTGCGGATTGTAGAGAAAATTAAGAACTCAAATTTTACAAAAATATCATCGAAGGAGAAGCTGATCGTTCTGAAATCGACAAAAAAGAATACTGTGAATACGCAGACGAAAAAAATCATTGCCATATTTAAAAACATTAATTTAAATCCACAGTACCGTATCTTATTCTAGTAAAGTGATTAAAACTTAGTAATTTTAGATTTAAAAACTGTGCATTCGACAGACATTTTTTTTAATAAAGATTTTATCAGTATTTTTTGGTATAAAAACTACTCGAAATTTCAATTTCAGTTTCAAATGGGTCCTATATTTTTATTTTCAAAAGGAGCTATATTTTTTTTGTTACAAAACGGGCCTAAAAAATAAAATGAGTCCTTCTAAAAAAAATAAAGGAAAATTTCCTTATATTTTTTTGATTAATGTTTAGAAAATGCATGCAAGAGTCATTTAAATTTTATTTTGTAAGGATATCTTGTTTGTTTTAGAAATTACAGCTTTTTGCCCTTTTTCTCGGTGGCATGGCATATTTCCGGCAGATAGCGGCCCGTTTTGAAAATTAATGTCACATATGCTAGGGATATTCCAGTGGACAACCATAGTATATCCTGGCCACTTTTGCTGATGATATATCAATATTGGTTCCTGATTGCGGTTGGCAATGACGCAGTGGATATAGTGCCTGACTGCTAACTTAGATGTGTGGGTTCGAGGCCCACGCTACGCAGCATTCTTTTCTATACCTCCAATTTTAATTGGATTTCATCTGTGGGTTAAAATGAGATACTAAATACCTTAATCTCAAATCCACTGTGACAACAAAAAATTCTTTCCTATCTTTCTATTCCAGCTACATAGTGCCGTGTAATTCAGGTTGCATTTAAAAAGACCTTCCGTCTTACAGGCATATAGTTATAATTATTATTATTATTATTATAAGTCCGTTATAAAAGATACTCAAAGATTACAAAATGCAGTCGTAAAAGTTAGTAATTGGACGCAACAACAGCGTATCAAATTAAACGAAACAAAATCAACGCAAATGAATTTTACTGCCAAATACATTGAAATGACCTTAGACATAACGCTCAAATGGAAAAAAGCACATAAAGAAGCAAAGGGAAGAACTAAAGTTGAACAACAGAAAAATGTACTGGTTACTAGGAAAGAATTCTGATCTATCTATTCAGAACAAAAATTAGTGCTATATAAGTAAGTGTTGAAGCCCGTGTGGTCATATGTCATCCATCTATGGGGTGGGGCTGTACAAATTAAGCAAATGTTGAGCCCACCCAAATATTCCAAAAGAAACAACTCCGTGATATAGTTAATGCCCCGTGAGATACATATGAAATATCGATTTACATCGTGACCTTCAAATAGATTTGGTTACAGAAGTTGTTAAAAAACACGATTAATAGACAACTGTGAAGGCATATGAACACTGAAATGGATATCGTCTGAAATGTACGATACAATATTCGAGATTAAAAAGAACAAAACCGCATGACCTGATGGTCTCTAAAACTATGGGAAACCATTAAGACTTTATAAGCTTCCGACAATGTGATTTTAAATTAAAAAGGAAAAAGAATTTCTTGATCTTTCGTAGATTGGTTTTGATCTACTGATGGTTTTGGGTGGTAAGAGTCCCACACTCCTTTGTACACCAATTATCACCAAGTGTCCTTTGGAGACCCCGATTGTCCACCGGTTACAAAAAATGTTTATGTTGTTTATTCAGAGCAATCTTAAGCGTTATTAATTTTTTTTTTAAGGGATCTTAAAATATAAGGATAATGAAAAAATATATCTCCAAATAAGGCAATTTTTCTTCATGCGGAACAACATACCAAATATCGTTTTCTGCCGTTAGACGTCAGTTTTTATAAGAAAAAAGCATATTACCAAATACAATATTCGTTACATAGTTTCAAGTGATATCTGGTTTCGAAATCACACAATGTCCGCAAAGTCAAAAAACAGAAAAAATGGCGCCCAACAGTACTTAACGATAGCTCAATTAATGGCAAAATGGGCAATTTTGGTCATAAAATCATTACGAACTTTAATAAAATGCATAAACATTTTAACAAACACAGCTACAAGCTGATTTTTTGCGTCTACTGACGGTTATTAGACTGACTAAAAGGGCTGGTCAGGCTTCTTATCAGTTAACCAATTCCTGACTAGCTAAGGCTCCCAAATTACTGAAATAACTTTAAACGAAATGCTTACAAATTTTGGAGCAGACAGAAATAGTATTATTTATATTTTTTTATATTTATATTTAAAACTATTTCCCCAAATGTCGCAATGTCATAACGGATGGATCGTTAGTGAAATTGGCTCAGATTGCTTAGTGCAACAAACACAGTTAACATTCAATAGGTCCGAGGCCTCAAATTTGGTTGGAATTGGTTGGAATCCTAACAAATTACAACTTTTTGGAAACCCACATGAGCGGTATCAAGGCGTCTGAAAGGTCAGAGGGTGTCAGTATAAAAAGGCGGATAATGACTTCACATTTTTAAAGAATACCCCGTCCAAACCGGAAAATCAACACATGGAATACTTCTTCGGCGATGTGATTCACAAAATCTGCCATTACGGAACATGTCCTAAATTAAATTCAGAACACTCGTACATGTTAGTTCAAGGTAGTAACCCGCATCACTAATTTTGCACTTACTATCCTAAGCTTTCAAATGGATTAACTGAAATGCGATTGAGTTAATCAGATTTGATCAAAATCTCGAGTTAGTTTTTGTTCCAAATGGAAAACTCAACCTATAAAATAGTGTACTGTGAATAACCCATGTGAAAAAAGCACGTATACGCCCGAGTGTAGTTTAGTTTAGTTTAGTTTATTTTCATCAAACAGAGTACAACTCTTACAGACTACTATAAATAGTTAATAAGATAATTAATATGTATATATATTTATGTACAAAAATAAAATAAGTAATATTATCAGTATAACAATAGGTAAATCTTAATTACAAAACAGATTGCGATAACAAAGCAGACATTAAATTTTTTTTGAAGACATCTCTTGAATTAGAAAAAATATCTATAACCTCTAAAACAGAATTCGTTTCTCTTATGCAACATGCAAACGGTTCGTTTCTACTATAATTTCTTCTATAAAAAGTCTCTCGCAGATGAAAATTGGAGTGGAGAGTCCTTGACGTAAAGTAAAAAACTATCCGCTCTAACAAAAAAGAGCATTTGATACGATTGCTTATTAAATCTTTAACAAACATTATTGAGAAAAATTTCCTCCTTATTTCAAGCGTTTGAATGTCTATAAGCAGGCATCTAGATGGATAAGATGGTACTTCCATATTCCAATTTAATTTGTAGAAAGCATACCTAGTGAAACTTTTTTGTATTCTTTCTATTCTAGAAGAATGAGTGATATAATAGGGGTTCCAAACTATGCTGCAATATTCCAATACCGATCTAACAAGTGCAATATATAATGATTTCAGGGTGTAGGGGTCAGAAAAATCCTTAGAGTTTCTTCTGATAAATCCTAGCATCCCATTAGCTTTGCTCACTATATAATCGATGTGCTTAGTAAACGAAATCTTTTCATCCAATATAACTCCCAAATCTTTTTTTGCGGTAACCCTATCTAAACTCGTATTATTGATAGTATAATCAAATATGATAGGTGCTTTTTTTCTATGGCATGTTAAGCTCTGACATTTGGCAACATTCAGGAACAATTTGTTTGATTCACACCATTCTGCCAGTTTATGAATATCCTTTTGGAGATAAAGGCAATCCGTAGGAGATTTTATGAGCCGGAAAATCTTGACATCATCGGCATACATAAGGTACTTCGAATACTTAAAATTTACGGGGATGTCATTTATAAAAAGGATAAATAACAAGGGCCCAATATGACTTCCTTGGGGAACACCTGAAGTTACATTAATACCTTTAGATTTAATCTTTCCCAATTTTACAAACTGAACCCGATTTTTTAAATAGGAAGAAATCCATTTTATTAAACTAGAATGGAATCCGAGTTGTGAAAGTTTTAAAATAGTGAAAGGTTTGTAGCCGTGGATCTTCCAGATACAAAACCATGTTGGTGTTCAGATATTATGTCCTTAACAAAAAAATTTAATTTTTGACAAACAAGCATTTCGAAAATTTTTGGGATCACTGATAATTTGCAGATAGGCCTATAATTTATCACATTTTGCTTAGAACCAGACTTAAAAATTGGAGTTATATAAGAGATCTTCCAACAGTCCAAAAACTGACCGCTTTTTAACGACTGATTGAAAATCAAGCTAAGTGGTAACGCCAAAGAGCCAGCGCAGTTTTTTAGTACAACAGGGGCTATGTTATCTGGCCCAGCACTTTTATTCACATCAAGAGTAGCCAGTGCATCAAAGACATCTGAAACCGTTAAGTCTACACTTCCAACATCAACGACATAAGATGGCGAAAAATCAGAAAGTTCACAAGAAGCAGAGGGCAAATAAACAGATTTAAAATAATCGGCAAAGAAATCGCATATGCCGTTCATATCACTAGATACGCAATGGGAATACTTCATACAGCTTGGAATCCCTATAGACTTTCTTTTGATATTAATAAATTTCCAAAAGTATTTAGAATCATTTCTAATTTTTGACTCAGCAGTGAGAATAAAATTATTAAATAGGAAATTGTTGAGACAGTCATATTCAAGGTGGCACTGAATGTATTTCTGCTTAAGGGCTAAATTATCTTTAGTTGCCTTATAAGCTTTATACGCTTTGTTTTTCCTATTTTTAAGATTTGATAATCTTCTGTTAAACCATGGTGGGTTTGAATTAGGTTTGGCTATTTTTTTAGGAATATTCATCTCAAAACTTTCATGTAGATACGTTGCAAATTTTTCAAACGCATGATGAAGGCTTAAATTAATCAGGGTATCTTCCCAGGGAATTGACGATATAAAGTTATTAATTCCAACAAAGTTTGCACATTTATGATCAAAATACGATTCTGGTACATTAATTGTATCTTTCATATAGGTTAAAAATCTACACTCAACAGAAAGGCATACATGGTGGATTGAGTTTTTAATAGCAGGAAAATCAGTCTTTTCGATATAAACTTCGAGCTCTTTATCCACAAGAATTAAGTCTAATATACGATTTAGATTATTATGAAAGTTATTAACTTGAATTAAGTTAAATTGACTATAAAAATCTATGACTGACGCTTCTATTTCAGTGTGAACATTGAATGGCACTTAATATTGATCATCCAAATCTGGTTCCCAGCTTATATCACCAAGATTGAAATCTCCTAAAACAATTACATGATCATTTGTACTTAAGTTATTAAGAACTGATTGACAGTTTAACATATGCAAATTGTACAACTCTAATGAACTTCCTGGTCGAATATAACTTACGCTAACAAATAAGTTTAAACTTCTATTCAAATTTATTTTTACTATCAGCTGATCAACATCGAAATCTGATGGATTGTTATCGGGAATAAGTTCAACTTGACTGCAAATTAAATTATTTTTAACTGCGATAATAACACTTCCTTCTCTGTCAAAACTAGTTGTAAACGAACATCTATCTTTTCGAAATACTACATATTGATTACAATTAAATAATTCTGAAGTAAAATGATTCTCACTTAACCAAGTTTCAGTAAGTACAATTATATGATAATCTTGAGATGCAAAGTATACATACAGTTTACTCAATTTAGTTCGAATTCCACCTACATTTTGGTAATACATAGATAGATTATTAGAATTGAAAACATTTGCAGGTCTTGCAGCAGGAAAAAGAACAGAAGATTCGCGAATATCAGGTACGGCATTTACTATAGTTTCATCGATAGTTAAGTGGGTAACAGCAGTAGCAGGAACAGAATTGAAAGCAGCAATTTCATCAACAGGATTAGCAAATAGAACAGCAGGAACAGCAAACAAATTTTCAGGTATATGGCAGCCATCGTTGGCGCTGCCATGAGCAACAATAACTGCAATATCTTCTACAGCTTCATCAACATCTACAACAACAGCAACACCATCATCAGCTTCATCATCATCAACAACAACAGCAACATCATCATCATCAGCAACTTCATAAGCATAATTATTTGCAATAAGCTATAAGTCATTATTTCTTGGAGTGTACCGGATGTATTTCTTAATATCACCATGATAAATACGTGTTATAGTTTGGAATCATGTTGCGAAGTTGATCTATGGTGTGAAATTGCAGAAAACAGTGTTGCCAATTTGTAGAAAAAAAAATTTATACATGTAATATTTTAATTTTTTTTTTATAACTTTCACGCTCCAGGGATTATGAATACCCTTTATATGTTTTTCTTAACACACCGCGGGCATCCGGTGGAAGAAGAGAAAGAAGGATAGGAAAGATGTGTGGCGCGATGGTCTGAGACTAGAACTGGTTGTTGTCTCAGATTTATCTCCAGGGATGGCGGGTGAACTAATGCGGAGAGAATTACCCCTTATTTATATCCCTTATAATTCGCATTATTTAATTTTGTTTGTTGTCATATTTTATTTGTATGCTAGTTTACTCAATCACATGTTGTTAGTTTTATGTCTAAAAAGAATGTAATGAGTAAAGCAGCGACGTATCTTATGACAATTTTTAGAATTGGTTTTTAATTGAATATAAAAAGACATAGACAACGGCAGGAATCGAACCAGCAACCACGAGGTTGATAGGCGAGACGGCCACCCTATGTGCTCATTAGAATGATATAAATTATTATAATCGATTTTTATTTTATATCGAAGGATATAAATGATTTTATGAATGATTTTATTCATCATTCAAACGAGGTCTCACGTCTCAGACATTGGGCTTCTCAGTTTGTGCTTCAAAACTACTACTCGCATCATTTAAACCTAATGCAAATACAATACAAGAGGCTCAAGCAAAAGCCATAAGGCATTGTTATGTGTGAGTTTCTAGACTTATTGTAGACTGTGTGTACGTGTATGTATAGGTTCGAAATAGAATGGAGAACTTTTTATGGAGTTGGGTATAGTAATGGATCATAGTGGATTTGATAATTTCGTATAAGCATATTTAAAAAATGGAGCAAATTATTCCAATTTTCTTACGTTTTTATAATTTGAATGATCACTCGATTATATATTCACCACTCGAATACTTATATATTGCTTATTGAAATCATTTGATAAGGCAAATCACCAAAATATTTACTCAAGTAAATGATGACAGTTTTCTTATAAAATAAATTTTACATATTTTTCGTAAAAAAAATTAACTGCATAGTAACTTTTCCTGTTCGGTTAGTCTTATATATGTGTTGAAAGAAAAAAAATGCGTAGGATTAGTTATTAAATTGAGCCATCCATCAATGTCACATTTGCTCCTGGCAAAAGTACACAATTAGCATCTTACCTCATTAGTTCCTAATATTCCTTTATAAATAAGTAACTCACATCCTGACCTTTAGTAACTTTCGTCTGTCCGTCAATCAATACCGCAATAGCTTAGCTGATACAGGCTTTAGAGAAACCACCAGAATATAACCACTTTCCGCTATGTATCTATTAATAAATTTGCATAGTCCTGCTCCTGGATACAATGTACTCAATCCCTTTGACTGCCAATTTGTCCGCCTCTATACCAATTCATACATTATTCCTATATTTGAAGCAGCATGTGGTTTAAATTACTTCACTAAATGCCAAAACCATTCACATCACCGTCGACGTCCGACCGCAAAATTCAATTCTATCTGCGATTGTGAAACCTTTACGATTTTGAAATCTTCTATAGAATTTATTACATAGGATCATGAATTATACCACCTCGACCCACATCCTACTCTATATTCTATTGCCATCCTGTAATCATCAACTCGATCCAATAAACCATTCAATGCCACACTCGTATCTTTTAATTTGCCAGTATTAAAAGCAATCAGGATAGCCAAGGATAACAACGACAACAACCAAAACATTAACACTCAATTTTTTTTTTTTCAAAACAAAACAACACATACAAAAAAATACGCTCCTTTATTTTATCTACTTCGTTTCCGTTACATAGATTCAATCAATCGATTTTGTGAATAAAACAAAGTCAAGAAAATTGGAATGAAATTTAATAGGCGGGTGTGTGCGTTGCGTATTATTAAATGGGGACTAGTGCAGGACGACCGCGTCAGCCGGAGGAGCTCTACGAGTATAGTTGGTTGGATAAAATTCACTGTCTGATGTGGTTATATTGATTTCAATGGAATAATAATTAGAGAGTATCGTCCTTATCTCCCGCCGTCCGCTGCGACGTCGACGTTGCGTGCACTCCTTACTATTTGTGCTTCAATAAAACCTTGAATGCCCTCCCAAAAAGAGTCCTTGCAAAATGTATCCCGGAATAATGCCGGACCCGAAAATAAATAAGAAATTAAAAGCATATCCTTTGGTCCTTACTCAAAGTAGTAGCAGAGAAACTTGTTTGGTGGCTGATGGTTTTCGACTAATGTGGAGGGGTATGGGTGTGGTTGCATCAAGGATCAATAAGCATATCACGTAGTTGTGATAAATTTCTCTTATTCGTTTTTTCCTTTTCTTTGTTTTGCCTGCTTGTTCGCACTTAGAACGCGATTATTTTTGGTTATAAGAAGAGAATATTTGAACATTCAGTATCAAAAAGTACTGAATAGTTTAATTTGGAAAATTGGTTTAATAAATAAAAAGGGTAGCCATTTTTGATGATGAAATTTTCAATTTGTTGGTGTTTAAAAAATTCAAATATGTTTCTTGAAATATCCTCATAAGCAAGGAAAATTTTGGACATAAAATTGGAGTTAGATAAAAGGATAAGTGGTCAATACTGTGGCGAATTCAATATCTGTTTGTAAAATCTCTCATGGTGCTTGGCATCTTTAACAAAACTGTTAAAGATGCATTCATCCATTTTCATCTTTTTTTTTTAAATAGATGTGAAAAAAAGGATTTTTTTTATCGTAACTCGTTTGAATTTATTGATGTAACTGATATGATGGATTGTGGACATATCTTCAAGGAGTTTTCCAATTTGAATTTACGTATTTCAACATAGGCTAAATGGGCTTCGACTTGTCTTATCATAAATGGGATCACTCAGTCAACCTGGCAACCAAACCAGGCCCAACTATAGGCAGCTTGACGACAGTCAGTAAAGCTGCAACTAATTCCGGCGAGTGATTTAGCCCTCTAGCTCGCGGGGAAAGGAATCCGAGGAGTTGCAGCGTGTTGAATAATTCATTATAAAACCATTTCAAAATTTAGTAAATTTTACAAAAAAAACTTTACTGAAAGATTGTGACGAGATCTTGGCCTGAAAAATTAATGACTGTAACATTATTTTTGTTCATGTGAGTATTGTGAGGAATGCTAAGGCTTAACTCGTGATCTCTTGTTGTTGAGTTTGCTATAAAGCGAGCAACGATTATAGCAATATTCTGCCTGGTTCAGCGGCGCAGATCAATTGTTCGTGATCTCTTATACTTTCCCCAAATCTTCTAATAAAAATTGCAGTTACTTATACTGTTGATTAGTTAAGAAAAATTGATAAAATATTCAAAATCCGATGAGAATCTTGTCTGGATTTATTTTCAAACCGTTAATTTTGATCAGTGCCTTAGGATCCCGAACCAATATAAGAAGGACATCTAGGTTATGGATCAATGCGCAAGCTCATTCCGGATTTTCTGGTCTAGTGGATAATGATACAGTAGAGCCAAGTGCTTTAACAGCGGTCTTACTATATTTGACTGTCCGGTTCTGGTTTGGATCTTCTTTAAGCAATTTGCATGCCAACCTGATTGTCAGCAATTTAGTATGAAATACACTGGCAAGTCTGCTAGTCGAAAGATGATAGATCGATTTACTTAGAGACTTCTGATCCAACACCACACACTTTGTTTGAACCATCAATAAATATATTTGTTTGAAATTCTTTCGTCACGAAGTCATCATATTGCTGACTTTCCGGTAAAAATCTTTATTGATGCTCAGTGTAAGGATGCAGTAGTCAGCGGTAACCTGTGATATTTCTGTGACGGTTTGATTCTACTATACACAAGATGCTAGATATTTAATGTGTAAATAAATTGCTAAAAGCTGCAAGAAAAACCTTTTAAATTATGAGTCCGACAAGATCATAAAGTCCCTCTTAAATAGCATTTAATCTTTGATTAACTTAGACTTCTCTAAATCAATTTAGTTTCAATAAGAAATTACCGAAACCGTAGGCAAGCTGAAATATTATTTAAGCTGTGGTGCCAATGCGAGCAGTTCTTTAAGTCTTCTCAAGTCGATATTGTTACACAAATTAACCGGATATTACACTCCACCATTATATTAATGATTTCTTATGTGAGCCGAGGCAAAATATAATTTTAGTGCTTTTGGGGTCCTCTGAACTATTCGCTCAACTCCGACTATGATATATAAATGAGCCGTCCATAGGGATTTATGTTAACAGTACTTTGTCATTCTGTGGGTTTTATAGATACATATTGTGTTTTGGAGGTCTTAAGTTTTTTTTGAATTTTGTGTCTTGAAGTTTATGTCCCACTTTTTATACCAAGAAGAAGATATAAAATCTTTTACTATATAACCTCTATCGCTAGAATAATTTCTCTTACAAAGCAATCTGAGGCCAAGTGTACAATAACTTCTGTGTACTGCATGGGACTTGTGTCGGTTTTCGGCTATCAAAAAGTTTAACAAGTGTTTGATGTATCCTAACTGCTTATGGGATGCGAATGATTAGATAGTTTATGGTCTATTGTAAGCGACCAAAAAATTAGTGATCGGTTATTGAAACAACTTCAGTCATGGCAACTGTACTAATCTTTACCAGTTGCTTTTACAGAGGCATATAAAACGCACGTACTACTGCAGATAAAGCTAAAAATAGAAGTTAACAGAAATATTGGACGATGTGCGAAAGTTGAATAAACGTGTTTTTATAAGGTTGGGTGGGTATGGCAAAAATGTGAAAGAATAGTAAGCAAGAGACACATCATTCGCAGACAGAAAGATTATTATTAGATTTGCTTAGAATACTCTTCACTTATAGTGTATCACCACCAATTGGGCTGTAATTATCTGAATTGTAGTTTCTTTGTTTTATCTTAGCGTTTGTTTCTATTTAAGTGGCGCGCAGTGTATATAAGAGAAATGGAATATCGGTTGTGAGAAAATCTTTTGTTTTTTTCCAATATCCGTGACCTTAAGAGTTCTGTGCAAAAAAATAATTCAAGATGTAAATATACACTCAAGTAAATTTAATGTTTTTCTGAAGTAAAGCTTCACTACTTGTGGGGTAAACATGGAGCTGTCGGCGGCATGCCAAGAGGCAAGTTTTCTGATAAAAACCGACAGATTTTGTTTAACACTCTAAAAAAAATTACCATCCAATAAATATTTAAAAAAAAGCATCTTTTTGTAGTAAAAAAGAATGTTATATTTTGCAAAATAGTGTGAAACATTAATCGGCAGAACATTTAAGCACATATTTCCATTAAAGAAACGCATGAAGGTAGTTTTTTTTTTAAATTAAACTCAACGAAGAACAACCACCTGAACCAAGACTATTTTCATTTCTAAAAGAAAAAATCACCAACAAACATAAGTTATTTCGATTTTTACTTGCGATTATAGGTACTAAGGGTTATAAGGTAAGTTATGTATTCGTGAAATTTTTTTTTCTAACAATCAAACATGACATTACGATCATAGAAAACGTGAAAAAAGTGGGTCCCCCAATTCCGTCTGTCTGTCTGTCTGTCCGCCTGTCTGTCTGTCTGCCTGCTTTCTGTCTGTCTGTCTGAATCTCTGTCTGTCTGTCCTCGAATCTGCAGCCTAAACGGTTCGGTGGATTAGATTCAAACTTGGTACATATTGTTTTTTCGGTAATATGCCCACACATTTTTACATTTTTTTTTAAGACGACAAATAACAGCAGCTCCGATACATTTTTTTTGCCTCAGACAAAAATCTTATTTTTTTCTCAAAAACGGCCCCAACGATTTTCATAAATAAAAATCAGTTGATTAAAGAAAGGAAAGGGTACCTTTTGATAATTTTTTTTTTTGTGAAAAAAAAAACGTTATTTTTGTGTATCTCTAGTAGAGCAATGTTTTGGTTTTCGATTTTCTTGGAAACGGTTAATTCATTTTTTTGAAATTTTTTACACAAAAGCTCCTAGAGAATTTAAACACTACTCTGTACCAACATTTTTCAAAAAACCTTTTTTTGGAAATTCATTTTGTTTTGAATACTCAAAATATCGAAAACGACTTATTAGATTTTTTCAAAACTTCGTATTTTGTGTTTTTTTGACATTATCTTGAATAGTTGCAAAAACTATTTTTCTAAAATAAAAATCAACGGTTTTTCTCATACAAATGTTTAAAAACCATTAAGGAAAAAATTATATTAATAATATCGTCGAAATGGCTTCTCCATTTTTTTTAAATCTTTTCAAAATTTTATACATAAAAAATTAATTTATTAAAAATCCGCTACAACGATTTTTGAATATTTTTTGCTATATATTCTTATTTATCCATGAATTCAAATTGCATCTTTGTTTTCCCTCAAACTATAACGACTAAGCAATATAAAAACATTTAATTATGTGTATTATCCATTTATTTCTCCCTTATTATTATTCATTTTTTACGAATTTTTTCGTACGCCACTGAATACTAAATATAATTTAGGGCCTATACATATGTACATATATATATATATACATAATATGTGTCTTGGAAAATCACATGAATCTTATTAATGCATATTGCGCTACCTACCCACCAACTTAGTTTCCATCTAAATGTATATGTATATATGTAGATACATTTTACTCTCCTAACTTCCATAACTAAAATCCATAACTTAGATTTAAATATACATTTGTAGACAGGTACCTATTTAACTATTCCTTGAATCATACATTTCACAATTCATTATACTAAGAATCAAGTTAATCTTACCTACATAGGCTTTAAAACTGCAAAGGATAACTACACCTAACTAACTAAACCTCAGTGGTTGGCTACATTAAAGTTGTTAGCTACAAGAGCAAGTTCGTGCCATCCAGTGGTGCATTTTATTTTATTTAATTCAATAAACATTAAATTTTAAATAACTTTTTTATAATTTAATACAATCTAAAAAAACACGCAATTAACATACCTGTCTTGTTGACAAACGCAGACCAGCATTGCCATATACGAAGAATCTTAAGTCCGATGACAAATCTAAAATAGCAATAGAATAGGTTATAGATATTTGCGAAAATGACAATTCATGGTAGTCCATTTCGCTATTTGTTGATTAGTGTTTTTTTTTTATGTTTTCATTAGTTCAAGTTATAAATTTGGCAGATTGCGTAACACAGTATAAAATTTGTTAAAAAAAATATTAGTGAGATATTTTCATTTTTAAGTCTTTTTTTCTATGTAACAGCGACCGTTTTAAGACTTTTAAAATTACATTGCAATCTCTTAATGATTTAGTAAAGGCTCTTTATTTTTTATTCTTCATCACATTAATTTAAAATAAAAAAGAGATAACAAATTGATTTTATTTTCATAAACAGATTAATTGATGGCATATATTTGAAAAAAATAATGTCATTCAAAATGCTTTTGACACTTCAACGGTCCAACGTTGCTCGAATGAAATATGTGTTCTTGATATTTGGTATTTATTCTTTAAGGATTTCTATGTTATATGCAAGATTTTAAAAAGCCTAAACAAAAGATATCTGGCATTGTCAGATCTGGAAATCCCCAAGAATAGAATTGTATTTCTAATTCTCCGTCGTTGCTTGAGCTGTTTGTGTGGTTGATTCATCCATCCTGTCATCCTAGCTTTACATCTGTCTGAAACATTCGTTACATTGTCCATGATTGTTCAACTTTCTCGAAAAAAATACTGGTCCCGTCACTTCTTCCGATATTTTTAGTGGACCTAGTTTTTACGACGCGTTATTATGCATTCAAACAACTTGCTGTAAATTGATAAAATAAGAACCAGTAATAGTTGCGGATTACTTGGACCTCTATTACTTTTTGCCAATTACCTAATTAACCACTTGTCTGCAACCTCAATTTCAAAGCACAATGACATTTTTGAAAAATATGTAGCTAATTAAAATTATCTCTTTATTAATGCCGCCCATTAAGAACTAAATTTTTTAACGGCTTCGGGGTTATTAGAATAAAAATAATTCCATTGGACATGTCAGAATATGGTCCTGAAATATCAGCTAGCTTTAGGCCATTTTTCACGACTGGAAAAATATAAATGTTTCTGTAATTCTAAATTCTATACCAATTGCTTGTCATATAAAGTAGGATTATACCAATTTGTGATAAACAATTGATATAAAATGTCAGAGATTTTATTCAGTCATAGATTTGTACTTGTAGTATAGGTACAGTAACTTTTATACGAGGGTCCTAAGGATTTCGGTTAAAATGTTTATATAAGAGGTCCTTTAAATTAAAAATAATACTACATACCAAAATTTTCGAACAATATTTTTTTTTGGATTTTTGAGAAAAAAAAATATTTTTTTTTTTTTGAAAATTCAATATTTCGAAAACTGATGATTTTTTTGAAATTTCGTTCTTAAGTTTATAATATTAAATAATTAAAATAACCATTCCATTTTTTTTTTAAATTAAAGAAATTGTATGTATAAAAAAATATATATAGTCGTTTCTATTAAGAATCTTTTGCATACGATGTGATTGAAAATAAGTGCTAATTTACAAAGATTTCTTAATGTCCAAAAATTCTAAACGGACATGAAAAATTCGTTTAAAGCTTGGATGAATTGCTTTCCCCTAATTGAGATCATTTTTTTCAAATATCACGATTGCACTCTTGTATCTGTTTCTTTGAAATTTTTTTTATAAAATTGAAAAATGGTAAAAAAAAAATTCAAAAATGTATACCATTTGTTTCATTATACCTATTAAAAGTAAAACATTACATTTCTCTGTAAAACTACAACATATGCATGTAACTTTACATCCGGAACTACTTAACGAATCCCACCGTATATTGGATTATAATTGAACTAAAGGTTGAAGGAGAATCTAGTATACCATCTTTATCCCATTCTATAAAAGTCTATATGCTGCAATTGCAATGCTTGGAGGCAAGCCAATTATTCCAACGTTATACAGTCTGCTTCTCCATTTCTTTACTTTATTTCCATTTCTTTTTTTTTCTCCATAGTTAAAATAGAAAAAAAAAAGGAAAAAAAAAAGAGAAAAAGAAGAAAAATAAAATCAACTCATTCAAGGATGTTCAACCCACTCAATTTTAGCCCACCACACTTGTGCTCGTATACATACAGTAGGTAGAAAACTTAGCTGTGCAATTCTGCTTAATCGACTCAGGCAGGATGGGGTGGACAAGCTTTCTCCGACGTTAGTTTCCTTGACTTTATTTTCTCAGCCTTATATCCAGTCTTTCGACGTATCTTTCACACCTCGTTGTCAGTTTTAACTGAGTTTTCTAATTTTAGAAACATTAACCTAAATTGCTCACACTTTTAGCTTTTGTATAATACACCTTGCACTAAATATCTATACTATGTATATATATATGGACAGGGTATTTATGTATATTGTATCTTGGAAATTTGAAAAAAAGATACATATATAAAAGTTAGTGTAGAAAATTGTTATAATATATTTTGCATAATATTTGAGGTGTGATGGCCATTGTCTGCCATCAGAAGTATAACGCATTAGACTAATTGACCTAAAGGAAGCAATTACCTTTCTGTGGTTGGATGTATTTTTTTTATATCCTTGATGTTTTCTATATGTATATGAACAAATTTGTTTAATGTTGATGACAGCACGACTCACGAATATGTCGTGTTTCGAATTCGAATTGAAATAAAACATAAATAGCTAAACTACTGTGGCTGCGGTTAACCTAACATTTCATCAAAGATCATTTATGTCGATGGGCGAATATTGGAGGGTTGAATTTATTTATGATTTGTGGGAGGTTTTGTGGAAGTTGGAAGTTGTTGTCATTCGTACATGGGCAGGACGCATAAAATAGGTGAATTTAATAATTTAGTTGTGGCATTTTTAACAGAATCGCGAAATTTATTTGAACCTGAATCAATGACAATACAATATTTTGAATGACAAATGAGCGCACTGTGTTGTATTTCCTTTCACCCACCCCCCTTACGGGAATGGTTAAGGGTTTTAGATGTAAATTTACTGCAATCATTCTGAAATTTTAACTTGAACATCAATTACACTAATTTAAGATTGATTATTTGCAACTGGACATGTCAAACTACTATGCGAACTAATATATGTATTTAAATTAGGCCTGTTGCAAATGCTTATCATGCAATTAGTGAATGTTTAGTCTAGTTTTAAAGTTTGTTGTGTAAGTTGGATCGCAGTGGGAATGTGGGAAGAATGGTGACCTATTTCATTGAGCACACTTATTATTATTATTTATTATATATAAATCTCGTGTCCGTTGATGTGTTGAATGAACTCCGAAACTATCTAACTGATTTTCATGTCTTTTGTTTAAAGGGTGGCAATGCAGTGGATAAAGTGCTTGATTGCTAACTAGGACGTGTGGGTTCGATCCCCACGCTAGGCGCATTTTTTTCTATACCTCCAATTTGAATTGGATGTCGCCCATGGGTTAAAATGAGACAATCAATACCTGGTTCTCAAATCCACTGTGCCAAACTATGTCGTGCAATTCAGGTTGCATTTAAAAGACCTTGGGTCTTACAGGCATATAGTATTAAAAAAAAAATCTTTTGCATATAATATGATCGAACATAGCATAGGAGTAAGTACGTGCCATCCAGTCGTTAATTTTATTTATTTAATACTTATACAAGAATTCGTATGATCTTATTTTGAAAGCTTGGAACAATTTTATATAAAACTATTTATTTTGATAAGTATTCTTAGTGCTTTTAAAAACCATTTCAAAGTCCAACTAAATTTTCTTAGAATTTGCATATACAGTAAGTTTAAATATTTGTTTGAAAACATACATTTTTTTGAACCATCCTATTTTGAAACTATTTATTTCTTTGATAACTCTGCCAACTACAACATATCTCAGACTCATGGAAATCGGTTAGGGAACAACCAAGTTGTCGCAAGAATTTCTGCCGGGTTTTGACAGGAAATGTGTCGGTTTGACATCCCACTGACAGCTCAATAGAACATTTTTAACTCCAACGTTGCAAAAAAAGTTTTACTTCAAAAAAAAAAAAAAAAAATAGAAAGCTTGCGAAGAACATTTTCAATGGTTTAAAAAAAACTTTAATAGAAGATTGTTCGAAAATAATTTATTTGTTTTTTTTATGGATTTAATTAATTTATTTATTATTGAATTATTATTAAATTTTTTTATTTTATTTTTCAGTATTATTCACTTCACTAGTAAAAATATTCAAATCTGGCAGAAACTATGAATTTTTAATACTTTCATTGCTTATTATAAGTTAAGCAGCAGTTTTAATATAAGAAAGATATTTTAACAATACCCAAATTTACCAAACAATGTAGCAAAGACTATTTTAAGGAAAAATCTGAATTACCAACAAATATAGAAAGTCATTATTAAAAGGTATCGAAACGGCAAATTAGCTGTCAACGAGACGAAACCAGGCGAAGCTCTTGTTAGTCTCATCTCGGTCTCCTCATAATCGAAAAATTTCAGTCTCGACGCGGGTGCTTTTAAAGTAGTCTCGTCTCGGAGACCGAGATGAAACCGAAACTAGTCTCATTCTCGTTGGCAGGCCTAGCACGAACTAACAAAAATCCCTTACTTACTGCTTGTCATTGACGCTTGGTTATTTTTTTTTTCATTTCGAGTACAAGAACACACTTGTTCGGAAATTTCTTGTTTCAAAACGGTTGCTAGGGACAATCAAAATAAACAATTTTTTTCGATCTTCAGTTTCAAGATGTGTGTGGGAACTAAGATAAATATTTACTTACTCTAATTTTGAAATTTTGTGTAACACTAGTTTCAATTGAATTTCGGATAGTATTTTCTGAAGCTCCATTAACCGAATGGCTGAGACATGAAAATAAGTGAAATTCGAATCAGAAATAAAAGTTTATCTACTTTGATAACAAAAAATAGTAAGATGATTTAAAGCTTATCTGAGCGATGTTCGGCACACCAAATTTTCATTAATGATATTTGAGAACAATTTCCAGAAATTCGTCTTTCCAAATTCGCCCATATGCCACCAGATTCACCGTTGCTTATATTGGTTCCGTCAGTGCAAATTGAAGGGATCTTTTTCAGAATAACGTCATATAGGAAAAGATCTTGCATTGCACATAGAGTGCTCTTTTCAGAAGAATTTGATCATTTGGACCCAAATAATAATAACTGTCAAAATACAATACACTGAAATCAACAGTGTATGACTGTTAATGTTAGCCAAGCTACATTAGTAGCCGCTTTGTTTTCGAACGATCCAAGTACAACACAAATTATTCCGGATAAATAGCGTGAGCTGTTAATGTAGACGAAATTTGTTTAGGTATCTCAGTTTATTTGTTCTGAAGTTCGTATTGGAACTAAGTAAAAGTTGATATTATTTCAGAGCGCTGGGCATGTAAAAAAGTAATGGGCGATTTCAAAAGTAAACGTAAAAAAAACACATATAAAATATTTTTTTTTTATGATATTTCTTTTTTATTATAAAGTTTGAACGTTGGCATTATGTGTGAAATACTACATCATTTAAAGCAAGCATAGATTCTTTTGAGGTAATTTTCGACCACTTTTTGACACATATTAGGCGGTATCACAGCCATAACTTGAAGAATGCTGGTTTTCAAGTGCTCAAGAGTTAAATGTTTAACTGCATAAGCACGGCCCAGCGGTGTCAAATCGCATGATCTTGGTGGCCAGTTGATATCGCCACAACGAGAAAATACGCGGCCAAGAAATGCCTCTTGCAATAAAGCCACATCTGCTCGAGTTGTGTGGCATGTGGCACCGTCTTGTTGAAACCACATATTCCCCAAGTCGTATTCTTCAATAGCAGGCAAAAAAGTCGGTTATCATATGACCATAACGCTCCGAATTGCCGGTGACAGTCGTTCTATCGTCGTTTTCGAAGAAGTAAGGTCCAATCACACCTCCGGACCAAAGAACGCCCAAAACAGTGACTTTTTGTGGATGTAATGGCCTCTCTTCAATTACTTGAAGATTCTCAGAACCCCAAATACGACAATTTTGCTTATTAACATACCCACCGCGTGAGAAATGTGCTTCGTCGCTGAAGAAAATTTTGTTCGAAAATCGCCGTCCGCCGCCTGTTGCTCAAGCACTTATTCGACGTATCTACGACTTCAGTTGTTGTGTGAGTTGGACTTTATATGGATGTAGGTGTAGATCCAAATGCAAAATACGCCATAATATACCGTAAGACAGTCCTAATTCCTGAGAACGACGAGAAATCGACAGAGTCGGATCTTCGGCAACACTTTCACTTACAGCAGCGATATTTTCAGCGGCACGAGCGAAACGATGATGCACTGGCCTTACAATATCTATAACCAATCCAGTCTCTTCAAATTTCTTCACAATTTTGCCAATTGCTTGCGTAGTTGGACGATTATGTAAACCACAATCTCCTCTTAAAGCACGATATGTGGCTGTGGCTGTAGGTTTTAACAATTTTTATGCGTTGTGCGATAGTTAAGCGATCCATTTTCGTAAGTGCCAAACTTTCAACTGAAAAAAAAATTGGTTTAACAACTTAGTTTGACAGATGTCGAATTCCAGCCCTATACTTTTGAAACTGCAAAATGGATAACCCTTTATAAAAAAGATCTAATTATAGGCTGCAGTGCAAAATAGTAATCACCAGAAATATGATTTAGAATTACCAATTTCAAATAGTTAGTAGTAAATTTTGTTTATTTATGTATTTATTGTTTTGCAAGCTTGTTTATTAATAAGACCACTTCGTCAGGACATAACGGTTATGGCAAATTCTATAATATATGTCGTAACGATTATAAGGTATGACTGCCGAGGGGATGAAGAAAAGAAGCATATGAATGTGTGGCTTTAAAAAATAATATTTTGAGAAAAGCCTTAATATGTTGAATTAATCAGTTTTATTTTTTGTGTTTTTAGAAAATTGGCCCAGAAGCTTAAATCGGATAGAAATGTTTTCATTGTCTTCACTTAAAAAAATAAGAACCGATTTTTTATAACCTTCTTCGGTGCCAAAAATTATAGTATTTACTATCTAATAATATTATACCAATCGGAACCCAAACAAATATGAGTCAATTCAAAATTTGTGCTTGCAATCGCTAAAGGTAAGAGTTTGAAAGCTGTATTTTATTATTTAAAGTTTATACCAATGCGTTATACCAGTTAAAAGTATACCATTTGGTTGTTTTTGTTAGCTTTTATTTTATTATCAATGTAATTTATACCAGTTATGCATTTTCTACTGATTTGCTGATTGGTATAAACTGCTGTCATATGTTGCTATGACACATATTTTAAATTATTAATTTATTTTATTTGTGCATACATTTCTTAAAGAAAAAGTTCAATAAAATTCAAAACAAATTTTGTATGCAAATGTAACATGTACATGTGAGCATAACTATTTAAAATATATGTTATTTAATATTTGCATTGTTTTTGCATAAAGTAATCAGAAATTCGATTAACATGCTTGAAAACTGTCCTAATTTTGTATATTTCAAATCAATTTCCATCACAAAATTATATTTTATGAAATATCTTCATGCCCTCAGAGAATTATAATCATTTGTTAGTCTATTTTAAAATGAAAAGACATTCTATATTTTCAAGACAAATTTTCACTTCAGAAAGCATTTATGTCAGTCAACTGTCAGATTTGAATTAATTATAAATATATTTGAGGGTATAAGTGAATTTATGAAGAAACTAGATTGATGGATGATTTCATTATGTTTTGTATCTGTGAAGTTTTGTTTTTGTAATTTGCTTAACATTCATGATGGAATCAAATTATTTTGTGCATAAGACGAAGGAATTTTTGATAACATTCGAACTAATAATAATTATACAAGTACATAATTCATAATCTTTATTTAAAATAGATTTAAAACGTGAAACCGGATGAGTGTTTGGATATACAAACTGTTTAAATGTTGTATTAGCTAAATTGCACCTAAGTCAACAGGTATTGAATAAATAAAATTAAGAACGGACATTGAAAAATTAATTATGTTAAAGTGGATCGAACTAATAGTTTGATTAAAAATGGAAACGAACTCAAAACCAAAATGCATTTCATCTTGGTTCAATCCCAATCAGTTGAGTTATCAAAACATTTGCCCCTTAGAAGGATATACTCCAGCATTTAGCCGATAAGTCCAAAATCATATATAGGCGAAAGGAAATTTGAATGGTCTCCAAAAGGTGCTGAAAAATGTCGACAGTTTATGGCGGCCATGATGCTTCATTTGTTATTATTTCTTCTCTCTTAATTTTTTAGGCAACGCCGCCGTGTGTGTTCGGTCAATTGGTTCGAGAGATCGAGGGAGATGAAGCATTTCGGACTACATGTATGAAATTTAAACTTCAAATATCTCCATCTTGTACTCTGTCATTGATTTAGGAATCTAGTTTTAATGATAGGTAATTCAAATTTGTCTTAAGGGTAAATATAATTTTGTACTCAATGTTGAGCATATAGTTAGGAGATGTCTAGCGAAATAATGTTATACCTTTTGGAAAAATCGGTGCTGCATTTTCTCCATCTTTATATTACAATACTTGTGCTACATATTCCAAAATTGATCTTGCCCCATCATTTAATAGTTATATGCTTTAGTTTATTTATAAGTATTTATTTATTAATTTTACATCAATTAGATCTTACAGTCTCAAATAGACTAATGAAACAAAATACAGAGACATAGCAATCTCTTCTCTACTATACTCTGTTCAATTTATATTTTCAGTACACGGAAGATAGGATATTTGCCTTTCACCCTTACTATTATGGATTTCAATAAGCTATCTCTATTTCTGTAAAGATTTTCCATTTTTCATGGTTGCCGTATTGCGCATTATAAATTGGCATATTTCTCTCACAAATGTCGGTAGGGTTACCAATTGTTAATTTATTAACACGTACATCCTAAACTAAATCTAAAAAAAATTAAACTACATGCAAATAAAAATAAATCTATCTTTTTCCACACCAGCAAGAAGTGATAGTAGGCGCGTTTTTTAAGAGTTCCCCAGAAGACGTAATCTATTTTAACGTGAAAATAAATCACAGGAACTTGTGTACTTCGAAGAACTTGAAGCCATTTTAAATGTAAATAAACACAGAATAAAAATAATAATATTATCAGCTGAAATTGCACTGCACTATTTTAAATATTATATTTATATACACATAAATGGAGAATTTTATTTTTATTTTCATGAAAAAAAAAAATCGAATTGGTAATTTAATGTTGCAATTAATTAATGAACCGAACTACAACACAAACTTGCTCATATAGTAATTTTTCCTTAAAAAAAAATACCCAACAAATAATATCTAGCTCCATTTAACCCTTTTCCAAAAAAAAAAAAAAAAAAAAAGATGTAAGCAGAAAAGAACGCAGCGACAACACCTTATTCCTTAAATTTAAAATATATGCTCTCAAAAGCTCTAAGAAAGCGTCAATTCTGAAAGCTCCATAGCGAAAACCAAAGGAAAGGGTATTTGAATTTGCACCAACGGACCAATGGTAACTCTTAATTAATGTGTTTATTTCTTTAATAAACTATAAGTGAGAGTGAAATTGTCGATCAGTCTCCTCTCAGCCGGGGAGCATACAGGTTATGGTGAAATGTACGTGGGTTTATGGAATATTTCAGTAGCAATTTCTTAAGTTGTGTGCTATGCAAACACCAGCCGGCACCAGTGTGTTAGAAAAAGCTCTCCCATAAGGCCTGTACTGAAAATATAAATTGAAAGTATAGGCTCTATCTCTACTAATATATAAAAGTGTAATTTTGTTTCGATGTCAGTTTGTCTCTATATGAGAGGTAAACTGAGAACTTACCATTTCACACGCCATAAAAATGACTGTATCTTCTTCTGTTGTCCTTTGGGCAACTTATAGGCTTTTATATAAGTTATGTTTCATATGTTTAATACACAAATATTAGCACTTACCTCTTAAATTTATCCTGATTTTAAAATATAATTTCTAAATTTATATTTCGTTTTGTTTACGTTTTGATGTTTCCATTGATTTTATATCCAAATTGGTTTTTGTTTTGATTACTCCCGCAGTTATTGTGGATTTAATTTCCAAACTAGCAGAAAGTCCCCGCTGTTGCCCGGCCACCCGAGACAAAAGCCTTTTAAGGTAATATCTTCCAAATGAAAGAAAAAATTAAGAAAGAAAATTTGTAAAGAAAGGGATTTCTCATTTATTTTGCCGTTTATTTAACCAGGATTAGTTTTCATATTAAATTTAATAAAGAAGATATATTATTTGTATTTTTGTTTACAAACGAACTGTTCTTCATTTTGAGACTCTTCGCTTTCGTTTTTTTACATGCGATTGTATTTAGTTAGTACAATGTAAAGCAAGTTATGCATTCTTTAAAAAAAAAATTGAAAAATTGAGATAATAATCAAACATGACATTATGATGATAGCGAAGACGAGAAAGGGTGCTATATTCAAATGCGGCTTGAAAAAAAATTATGCATAGTGTTGGAAAGTATGGCATTAGTGCGGTCTTTAAACTTTTAAAGACCCGACATTTTGAGTTTCACGCTAACAGGGCCCCAGCATGAAAAATTCCATAGATTTCGATGAAACAAAATTCGACATTAAACGTTTTCCTTTTCTGTAATTATGCGGGGCTATATGTGTACATGGATTGGCCGTCGCCAGGACTATTCTCATGAAAGCAAAACGGTTGATAAGGTTTCACACTGAACTATCAATTTTTTTAAATTTGCAACGAAAATTTATTTTCGTGTGTAAACACATACAATCGCGAAATCTTGTATTTTCACGGTTACAGGCCGGTGAATTCATGCAGTATACCTTGCATTTCAGCGTAAGGTCGCGTGTGTTTGGCATCATGTAATAAATGAATAGTTTGTTCAGAATATTGAAATAAGCCTATTAACCGAGCTTACATCTGCAAGGATTCCCCAGCGCCAGTGGCTACTTTTGCGAACATAAAAACTAACTTGCAAGTGTAAGTCTATGTTTTCGCATAAGTTGATATATGCATGAAGTTAAAACAAAATTTGGTGGGTCCCAACTTTTCATGTGCTAGCTATAAGAGTTGATAGCATTTTACACTTAACTGCCATATTTTTCATTGGCACATGTTAAGTTTACAAAGAAAATCAAGTTTGCTGTGTAAACTTTTATAGTCATAAAATTTTTACTTTCACAAGTACTGTTTTTTTGCGTTTAACCCATTTCACCATACAAACAGCTAAGCCACTTGCAAACAACATTTAAAAACCAAACGAATTTTTAAATTGTAGGTGTGAATTTCACTTTATGAGAATAAAACAGCTAAAATCTGTGGAGCGGTTTCTAGGAATAAAGCATATTGTGTATACTTATCATTTGAAACAAAAAATAATGAGCTGTTTTGGAAATATTAAATTATTAAAAAAATATGCTTTTAAAAATACAAACAAATATCTATTAGGTAATTCAAATATTGGTATGCATCACAAGTTGACGTACCTAAACCTAATATGTTTAGAAAAAAACGACAGAATCACCTAAGCCGTTTTCCATAGATAGTAGAAAGCAAAAAAATCGGTACCGTTCATATCGAAAAAATACTCTGATTTTTTAAATCAAAATCGTTAGAACCATTTTCGAGAAAAATCAGTTTTATAATAATGGCAGTTTCACAAAAAAAAAATTCTATACCAAGTTCGAAGGAATTCGGCCCACCCTTTTGAACTGTGAGTGGCTATACTAACTACTACAGGAGTTTTCTTCACTGAAATCACAATGTATTTGCATGCGAAAATGTACTAAATGTTATACTAATGAGTATAGTTACTTTATTTTCCCCTATAAAAGTAAAAAATGAATTCATTGATGTTTTCAATAAATTTGCCACTGGGAACAGAACAACAAAACAAAAAACGCTGTCAAATACACACAATACGCACTAATCTAATCTTATCAACAAATCAAACCAACAAAAAATCCCTCGTCAAAAACACACAATGCGTATACTACTACATTAAGCTATGCGAATCCATAACGAACCTACGAACAAAATGAATAAAAAAAAACACAAAGTAACAAAAAAAAAAGAATTTCTCATTGAAAACACACAATTCATGTAGCCTTTAGAATGAGAATCCACAACACGTACCAACAAAAAAATCCTCATCGAATACACACAAGGCAGATACATACATATCTGCACTCATTTATGAAATCCACAAAACGAACAAACATGGCATATGTCTGGTCACGTCAGATGTCATTTGTCGGTCTGTATAATAGGTCCATAAACAATTTTTGTATCCCCAAAGCTGCAAAAAAAAGTTTTACTTCAAAAATAAGACATAATTATTTAGCAACTTAAGTTGTGGTAGGAAGGTACTCGTACATATGATATTGCATAAACATTGTGACGATGCTGTTTCTATTCGGTACTTTAATACTATCCAGTGCTGTCTACCATCGAAATATAATTAATTGGCATGCAACGCCTATAGATTTCTATAGTAGGATATTTTCGTTAAATTGTTTTGTAATTATTTAATTGTCATGTACTTTAAATTGTTTAATTTTTTTTTACTTTGTCTTAATTATAGGACCATTATATTCAAAGTGTAGTCAACCAAAATATATTGCAAACCCAACCTCTATCTACAAATTATTTAAATATTTCCAACAATTAATATATATTAACAAATCAAAAATGCTTCATCAACCATAAAACACAATCAAATGATAGGCATATTTTTAAAATCATTAAAAACATTCAATAAATATTAATATTAATTTTTGAGTTTATCTAAGGCTCTCTTTACAAAAAAATGACAACAACTACTAGCAAAAAATAAATAATAAACACATATCCTTTTATTGCTCTGTAATTACTAACAATAAACATAAAAGTTCATGGGATTTACAACAAAAAAAAACCGACAAAGAGGTTTGTTTTTAACCATACATTTCTGTTAAATTTAATTATGCCACTCCTCATATTTTCCAAAAAAAAATAAAAAACAAAAAAACATTGAATTCCATTCCAAAAAAGCAAACAATGTACCAAGCATGTGTTGTGTTCAGCCCACACATATAGGTGATTTTTTTTTTCATTAGATTCCTGAAGGAATTTCTATGTTTCAAACCACCACAACCATAATATTACATTATGCCTCTGTGTACAAACACAAAGAGAGCATGTGTTATGCTAAACATTTGTTACGATAGTTTTCACTCATAACGCAACATTACCCAGTTAATTTGCGACAACCTTCCATCCACCGTGAAACAATCCCACATTCAACACAACACATATTTGACTCCTGGAAACAATCCTGGCATCCGGCCCCATATTATGAGCCTATATCGCCCATGAACAGGAACACGGAACACCCTACAACAATATTAAATAAAATATCCTTACCGTTTCCATATTATTATTTGCCAGGACACGACACAGAAAGTATATAATATAGAGAGAATGGGCTTTTTCAAATGAGTGTGTTTTTGCTGTGAACGCGCCGCAGAGAACATGTATTTGTGTAATTAATTTCAATATGACTGGAAGGGGTAATAAACATTAAAATAAAAATGTATGGCAGCCTCATAACTGAGCATCCTAATTTTAATTAAATTTTTCATTACACACCGTTAACTCGTTCGGTGATGGGCCCATCAGGGTACCGACCCGAGTCTTTCGTTGAGCCTATACGAATACGTATATGCTCCTATATTCACCTACTCTAAATTGAGATAGAAATGATACACAGGACCAAGATATAGGTCCTTAGGGGGTAGTTTGAAATTGTAACAGTCTTCTACACGCAATTCGTACACACACAAAAAAAAAAACATAAAACAATAAAGTATCGTTATAGACTCCTGTCGACGACGGAACAGTATCTAGCAAGGATATATTTCCCAAAAGGATAATTTTTAAATTCGATACTCCGGATAAGGGATTTTCAATACAATAATGCACCTATAGGATAGCACCTCTTCTTGACAATCAAATAAATCCTTCAAGCACAACATTTTTATACACACACAAATGTGGTACATGTACGAAAAGTCGATTTACCTACTAAAGGCTCGTCGTGTAATGAAGCCATAAAAAAAGCAACAAGGCCTCTCTTACGACAGGATATTTCCATTGCTATTACACAACATACACAGGACATGACATTAGTCAGGGTGCTTATTCTTATGCCTTTATGCCTATGTAACGTTTGTTCTTTGACAGCCATTTCTAATGGCTTTTGTAGGAATACAAACAAAAAACAAAGGAAAGTACTTAAAGGCAATGGGACACATTTAGCTCTCAAAAAAAAAGAGAAAAAAAAAATCTACATCACATGCGTTTAACCATCACTGCACAAAATTCGATAAAAGTGTGGGGGTAAAAGGCTAAAGCCTATAAGGCATACAATATACTGAGCATGTTTGGCTACAATTCAACATCCTGCTTTAGCCAAAAGCTCTTACTGGTCATCCAACAGAGATATTCATCTTTTTCTCCATAAAGAAGGACCGTATATAATTTATCTATGTTTTCGAGGGTGGTGTGTAGCATTATATTGTATCTAGTGATAGTACAAAAGATTTTAAGAGTTATCCTTTTTTGTGGAGACTTCGAACTGGAAATGCTTCGGTACAATAATCCTAAAACACTTTTAGTTGGCATGACATGACATGAATAGACAACAAAAAGAACAACCGGACAAGCAGCTATAAGCGGACATGATAGAGTAGATATATGGTATGCATATTTTTATAGACCAATAGCTACAGTAGCTACACAAATCTCTATGCATACTAAAAACTTGTTAGTGAGGAGGAAAAACAAAATTGTAGGGTCCCTTAATAAAGCAAAAAAAAACTCGTTTTAAATTTGAATTTTTTTTGGGAGGATTTTAATATTCAGTGCTGGGTTTAGCAATATTAACAGGACTTTAGGCAGTAGAAGAAGTCTGGAGCCAAACTCCACCATTTTTATTTGTTTTGCTATTGAAATGAGTCTTGTTTTGGGAAGTTCCAATAAGCGAATTCCTGGAAACACGATTGATGTCCTATTCAGTGAAATTCAAATATGTTTGTAAAGGGTGTCACAAAGTACGTATACAAAAATTTTGTTTCTATAATTTTTTATCAGTCGGATGTTCTCATTGAGAGCTCTACGAGCTTATAACTTTGTGACTTCATAAAAAAAACTAAACAGAAATAAGTCACCAAATGTCATTTGACCCGCGAGCTTGTGTGGGGTTAGGCCATCTGAATGTCAATATTTGTTGTCACCTTAAATTTATCATTGTTTTTTGTGCAGAATCATTTTTCTAAAAGAACACACCCAAATTTTCAGACAGCTCTGTCAAATTCTTTTGTTGTGGCAGCCATTTTATATATAAGCCTACGAGCATTTTCGTTAAAATGGAAAAAAGTGAATTTCGAAAGTTCATTAAACAATACTTTTTCCCAGAAAAGAATATCAAATAATTGCGCCCAAGGTTCTGGTCGCTCAATTGAGGTTACCACACAAGGAATGGTCAACAAAATCAAAGGATTGATGATGGATGAAGATGGGCAGTAGGAGAATGTAAGGGTGCGCGCTTGAAAGTGGTAATGGTATGGCTCAGTGATTTTGATTTTACATAAATATTTGGACATGATCATAATCGACAATTTCAAAAGTTGGTTATGCTATATTCCAGAAAAAAAAATCCCCGTTTGGTTAGCGTGGATGAAACCTGGATTCAACCCAACCAAAACCAAAACCTAAGGAGCAGTCTAAACAATAGACATGTCCGTGAATCTAATACCCGAAAATGACCAAAGTGGATTTGTCAGTAAACAAGATCGTGGGGACAGACATCGATTACTTAAGTGAAACTCGCTTAAGTGAAAAACCCGCTTATCTGGAAACATTCACAAATCCCCGTATATATTTACATACAAACTACCTCGCTTAACTGAAAACTCGCTTTAGCGAAAAACCCGCACAACTGAAAAAAATTCCTTCAAGTTTTCTATTTTTCTATAGAATACAACTTGGTTAAGTGAAAAACTAAAAAAATCGGGTGCTGAGTTGTTTCATTTTTCGTATACGTTCACCTCCATTCTCCACCACTTCCGCATTCATCACACATGTAAATGCTAAGTCTTAAATAACAGGAAAAGCCCCGCATTTTCATGTACTTACATATGTACATTGTTGTTTTTGTAACACGAAATGAATCTGTGAATAAAAGAAACTGAACTCAAAGATGCGTTGGTTGGGTACAAAATCGTTTTGTTTAAAAATAAATTATTTGTTTGTTAATAACTAGGTCCTGTTTTTTTATTTAGATAAACCAAATTTATTTATAAAAGCAATTGGTAAACATATTTCACATAGTGTAATAAATGTAACTGTGGTTGTCGCTAATGCTCAAGTTGTCGTCTGGAGGAACTCCTAACTAACAACTGAACTGATTGTATAGTAAATTGTTGTCTGGAGGATCTCCTAACGAACCAACGAAACTATACTTATTTATCTGCCTCTGAATACTCTGTTTCTGGATATGTGTGTGTGGTTGCCGGGAGGAAATCCCGACTAACCATCTGCTGCAAACAAATGTATCCAACTTCAAACTAACGGTAGACAAAATATTTAATTTTTGAAAAAAACTTTTATTATCTATCTTGTAATTATTTAAGATCACGAATTACAATTTTTAATGGATCAACATATGAAATTCAAACTAATACTTGTACATGATTTTGTTTTAAGACAATGTGAATTTCAAAAGACAAATGAAATAAATATTCTTTTTTCAAAAGTAAAATAAAACGGTTACAATTTGAATCTGATAGGTAAGTCTTATAATGAATGTGAACTCTAAGAAATAAATGAAAGAATGAAAGGAAATGAAATAAAATGAGCGTTACTATTTGAAATTGAAAATACATATAATCATGCGAATGCATTATGAGGGAATGTTGAATGTTCTTCTGTTACAAGAGGTTGTTTTTCGGCTGTTCAACATATGTAGTAAAAATTGTAACGTGTGTGTTACTGAAATATTTTGTCAGTTATCCTAAGCCCGTGTAAAATATATTTTCCACTTATCCGAGTGAAAAATTCGCTTAACTGAAAAAAAAAATCCTGATTTTTCGTCGTTTCGCTTAAACGGATTTCACTGTATATTGAAAAGTGCAAAACGATCACGGATCGATTCCAAGCCGATTTGAAGCAAAAACGTTCATTTTGACGAAGAAGTGCTTTTCCACCAAGCACCACCATGAGGGCTCGGTGGCGTGATGCGAAGTGCGTTAGCTACTAAGCGGCTAGTCATGGTTCAATACACGATGAAGGCACAAGAAGTTTTTCAATTAACATGAAAAAATAGACCAGCACCACTAGAGCAAAGGAATCTGATGATCGACCTTGGCAAGTCGTGAAATAGCTATAATTCCAGCCAAAAATAATTGAGAAAAAACTTGGTGGTAGCACACTCAAGTTGTTGTTGAGCATTCAAAGTCATTAAATGATATGAAAAAGTGCTTTAAAAGCAAGTATGTAATCATTCAAAAACTGAATATTATTTCTTGTTTCTAAACATGAAGAAATGGCTCCGAGTTAAGATATTTGGGTCGAATGAAGAGTTAATTGCTGTAACAAACGCTTGTTTTGAGGGGCTCGGAAAATCGTATTATTTGGAGTGTATCAACAAATCGGAGAATATTCAATTATTGTATGCTCACATACTTGCTTTTTAAAGCACCTTTTGTATCATTTTAAATGAGTTTGATTGACCAACAACAACTTGAGTGTGCTATTACCAATTGGAGAAACGCTAGATAAAGTGTATCGAGCTATGTTGAAAAATGGAATGTTTTTATTCTGAAAAGGGACTTATTGACCCACCGTCATAGTTTATCAATTTTTGGCAATAGATTCTTGTTGACCGCAGTTATGTATCGCTTTCATTAGTTGATGTTAACATGGGCCGTCATCGAAAAAGTGAGTAGGATGGCACCTCCGACAATGTTGTTTTGAAAAACTGTTCTATACGAGTCCTTCTGGTTCATTTTCTTTTAAGGGGTGTTCATGTCCCTTTGAGGTAAGTCAACTTCATGTTTTACCAGTTGACGTAAAAATTCTTTTAGGGTCAAAATATTGAGGAATATTTTTTCTATAGCAGATTTTCAACAAAATTATACTAAACTTTATTGTAACAGTTCCCTTAAAAAAAATTGGAGTGTTGTTTTAAAATTTGGGCAAGCGAAACATTTCTGAGTTGAATTTTTACCACATACAGAATTTTTGTCGACAGTAGTTGCATGAGGATTTCGTTTGTAAGGTAGTGCAATCTTTTCTAAATTCAATCGTTATTGAATGTAATTTTTTAAAATCATTCATTGAATCATTCATCTCTTAAAAGATTACATTCATGAATTTCCACTTTGGACTGTAACTTTAAATTCTGCAATCACTATTCAATTGTCTTTAATTTTTAATTGCAATTATTTTTCTTCGTCCATTTTACGCAAATAAATTTATATCAATCTTTCGATAATAGACACATTTCTTTGTAATCTATTCCTATTATTGTATTTGCGTGCTTTCCCTCTATCCAACGTTTGACGTAAAAGAAAGTGGAAGGAGTGGAGTTTTATGACGGCAGCTTCTTACTGACATACTACACACCTACCAACTTGCTTCCCAAAGCTATTAATTTAATTGTAACCCTAAGTAAACGAGATTGGTTCAGTTAGTTATCATAACCTAATTATACATAACCTATATATAATTATTCGAACTTAAGAATGTGCCATATAGTTTTCCAACAAATACTAATATTTTTAAAATTCAACATGGCGGCGATTGTTTTCAGCCAAATATGGATGAAATTTAGTTTTCAAACTACTAATGACTCCTTGAAGTGTTAAGTTTAAGAAACTTAAACTTCACACCTTTTTATTGGAACATTAAAAAAATAAATACTTCCATTTAAATTTCGGTAGATAAGCTTAAAGTATGTACACAATACTTAAATTGTGTACATACATATTTCTTGCATTTCAGTCATGCCTATACCTTTCAATTCATTCTCTCTTCTTTCCCTCTGTCCGTCCAAAAAAAAAAAATATAGAACAAAATTGAATCATTGTACCAACACTAAACCACACAGTACGAAAAAAGGCAAACAAAAATTATCCTTTCAACAAAAAAAAAAGCCACATATACGAAAACAAACATTTTTTTGTATTCTTTCTTCAATTCCAAATATTTCCTCTGCGATTTCCGGTATATTTTTTCTACCAGAATACATTTCTACCTTATTTTGCCTGCATTTATTTTTTTGTAAGTTTTTTTTCCTTAATTTTTTTTTACTTGATACAAACGTGCCTCGCATCAAGGACACCTTTACTAGAACACAATAGGTGCTAAAATGTATATAGGTATGCAACACGTACGTATACATATACATACAGATACATATAGTTGGTATTCCATAATCTCCGGATATTGTATGGGAATTCTGATAGAAATCCTGAATATGAGAACGGATGGAATCGACCAGATAAAAAAAAAATCAGACAAAATTATTCGTGTTCCCGAAAATTGGTTTTCCAACTGAGAAATATTTCCTTCTTTGAAAATGTATATCGTCATATAAGTGACATTACATCTATCAATACCAAAATGTATCTATTTCAACTGATTAAAGTAAACAATAATACAAAATTAGAATCCTCTTTTGTACACGTACTTAATAACAATTGGGCGAAATGACATACTGTGCATTTTTAGATACTTGTAAATTTAAAATTAAATTAACTAATGTCGAAGCACAGCTATATTTGACGTCATTTGCAAAAATTATACATTATAAAAATTAAAATGCATTGGGAAATGGAATAGATAGGATCCTTGTTCCTCATATTTGGGATATTCGAAAACAAAGTAATCAATATTGACGGTTAGTGTTTGAACCTCATAATAGTAAATATTACAAAAATGTCTAACAATGATTTTCGTCAAACTGTCCATCAGTCTATATATCCGCAAACATCACCCAGGCGCATTAAGAATTATCAAATCAAACTAACCTCAAAAAAACCAAGTACTGCCATATCAGCTTTCACAAATAAAAATGTTTGCAATTATTTTTAAAAAAATATTCCTCATAAGTAAATTTTATAAAATCTATGAGTTACTAATTTTAAGCGAATTCATTAAATTTAGTAGAGAGTAAAGAAATTTATTATAATATCTAAAAAAAAAATTAAAATTGCTTTTGAATTTTTATTGAATTTATTACATGAATTTATTTTGGTTTCCTTTCAGGTATGTACATATTTAATTGTAGTTTCAAATTGATATTGTGTGTGTTGGTAAGTTAACTTTTTTATAATTTTGTTTTACATTTAGATTTTGTTACGTACTCTAAATTAAGTAATTTAAGACCCATTTGCTGATACGAATCAAAAAATATTTATGTTCAACTTAAAACGCTTAAGGGCTACTTTTTCCTCTGCATAAACTGTCACATAAGTTCTTACGTAGAACTTAAATGCTTAAGTTGTGTATCAGCAAACGGGCCTTAGTTCCATAGATTATGAAATACAGGCTGAGAAAATAATCTAAAGCCCATCCCCCATTTTATATTTACAATGAAATGTAACGGTACAAGGCGTAAGGATATCTTTTACCAACTGCCGTACCGTATGCCCAATTCACTACCGTCACCAACTATTCAACAACAACATACGACCGGTACACTATACCTTAGCACATCATCAACAGTTACTTACTTACTTATACGGCTACCGATCCATGGAGGGTCGCTGACTGACATATTGGGGTCTTCCATCGATTGCAATCCCTCGCACACTCCCTCCAGTCTTCGAGACCAAGCGCTCTTGCGCCTGTAACCGCCTGGTACCTGTAGCAGAGTTTCGGTCTTCCTGGTCGTCTCGAACCTGCGTCCTGGGATTCGTAGATTTTCTTGGCTGGAGCGTTGTTGTCCATTCGCTCGAAGTGGCCGAGCCAGTGTAGTCGAAGCGCTTTGGCTCTTTGGACTACATCCACATCTTGGTACAGCTTGTACAATTCTTGATTGAATCTTCGCCTCCATTCGCCCTCTTCGCATACAGGACCAAATATCCTCCGAAGAATTTTTCTCAGTATCAATTCCGTTATTTTATTTATCGTCCAGCATTCGGCACCGTAGAGTAGAACTGGTAAAATTAGCGTTTTGTATAGCGTGCACTTTGTCTTTCGAGACAGGAGTTTTGAACCCATTTGTTTGGCCAAACCGAAGTAGCAGGGGTTCGCTAGGTTTATTCTTCATCGGATTTCCACTAAGGTGTCGTTCGTGGAATTGATGTTTGTTCCGAGGTAGGTGAACTCCATGACTACCTCGAAATTACTGCTAACATCAGTGACGTTTTGTCCTAGGTGATTGACAGATGAGGCTTTGTTTGTTGATAGCTTGTCCTCAATCACTTCAAGTCAAATGCATTTCGCATATTCATCAATAGCTGTGAATGCTTCAAGTACAGCTAGCTTGGAGCGGCCGATGATATCGATGTCGTCCGCATAACCAAGCAGTTGGTTAGACCTGTTGAAGATAATGCCTTCCAGGTTAACACCACTCTTGCGTAGTATCGGCTCCAAGACTATGTTGAAAAAGTTACATGATAGCTCATCTACTTGTCTGAACCCTGTACACGTCTGTCTGGAAAAGCTCAGATGAGCTGTTTCCCTTTTGCACGTTGCACCGCGTGTTTTGTAACGTCATGCTGTATAGCTGGATCAGTTTTTTTTGGGATCCCGAGTTCCGTAATCGCCAATAGAAGCTCTTGGCGACTTATGCAATCATATGCGGCTTTGAAGTCGATGAAAAGATGGTGCGTCTCGACTTGAAATTCGTTGGTCTTTTCCAAGATTTCCCTCATTGTGAAGATTTGGTATATCGTTGATCTGCCTTGGCTGAACCCACACAGGTATGTGCTGATGATAGTGTTGCAGAAAGGTTTTAGACGCTTACATAGTACGTTGGATAGGATCTTGTAGGCAACATGAAGCAGGGATATGCCTCCGTAGTTTTTGCAGGACATATGCTCGCCTTTTTTGTAGATTGGACATATGGAGCTATTTGACCAGTCATCAGGCATGCTTTCCTCCTCCCACACTTGGTTGATGAGCTGGTGCATGCGCCCTACCAAGACATCTCCTCCACACTTGAAGAGTTCCGCAGGTAGGCCATCCGAGGTGGCGGATTTGTTGTTCTTAAGCTTGTGGATGGCTTTCTTAACCTCTTCAGTACTGGGCGCTGGGATTTTCATTGCCTGGTCTCATGCTTCTTTGTTCTCCTGTTTCTTCCTCTACATAATGTCCATAAAGAAGTTGCTGGAAGTGCTACTTAAACACGTCTACAATTCCCTGTGCTTCGGTGACTAGGTAGAACGGGCGGGTGTTGGTGGCGGTGGCACGCATTCATCATCATACCACGGATTCTTTTTCGTGGGTGGTTGGTAGCCTATGGTGGTCTTGGCTGTTTCCTTAATGATGTCGCGATACTGGTTCCACTAGTCGTTGACACTTGTACCTGGGGGTACGGCAGAGAGTCAATTTGTCCCGGTCAATTGCTCACTGTTGTTTCTGGCTTTCTCAGATGCGCTAAGGCAGTCGATGTTGAATTTCTTCCTTTGGGCGGTCTTCGTTTTCTTTCGTTTGACAGTCGGGCTCTGAACTTTGTCACAACAAGAAAGTGGACAGAGTCCACGTTTGCATCTCGGAAGGTTCGCACGTTCAAGATGTTTGATGCGTGCCTTACGCCATTAGCACGTGGTCGATTTGGTTGGCGGTTCATCACCAGTTGCATAGTACATACTAGCCACCCACCACACACCGAGTAAACATCAACATATCACACTACAATCCGAGCATGGACATTTCAATATTAATATTTCGTTTATCATTCTTACAATTCATAGTGCATCATAGCAGAAAATATATCAAGCGGATGTAAGAAATTACGTTTCTGGGCGAAACTTCAAGTGGACTCTAGGCTCAATTGGAATTGCTGATGAGTAAGTTTGCCCTTGATTATAAGTGGTGGCCAACTTTTTGATCAATTCCGATACTTTATTTGATATATGCCGTTTCAATCGAAAATATGTTGCGTATTAATATTAGTTGTTTTTCCTTCGGATTAGCATTGGGCTGGAATTAAATTCCTATACGCCCGTTTTCCCTCCTTGTTTCCTCTGAATAAGATTGCGGGCATTGAAATTATAAGAAATAGCTCGCTATTTAGTTTAGGATCATAATGCAATTTTAAGGTTGGAACAACCTAATTTTGTTAGTAAAAAAGTTATTTGATCGCAGTTCCAGCATTCTTAACACCACTCTTATTTGATTTCTTCGGAAAACCCTGGATACAATGAGCTTACCTTAGCCTTAGAGAAATAGAATCATAATAGCACGTCGAATAACTGACATACCGTATACTCTTTACTGCTCGCCGGTCTATAAATAACACTCCTTCCCAAACGCACATATCCATAACAAAACTTACATAAGAGTTGGTAGGATTTTACACTTAACTGCCATCTTTTTCATTGGCACATGTTAAGTTTGCAAGGAAAATCTAGTTTTCTGTGTAAACTTTCCCAATCCAGAAAATTTTATTTTCACAGCTATTGTTTTTTTCTGCATTTAGCCATTTCACCCCACAAACCGCTAAGTTTTGCAAATAATAATCCCTCAATCACTTGTAAACTACAACCTTTCAAAACCAAAAGAATTTTTAAAATTTTTTTTTAAATTAATTTATTTATTCATCAAACAGAGCATATAAAAATCTCTTATAGACTACTAAAAATCATAACAATAATCAAATACTTAAGTTTAACCACCAATAGATATAAAAGATAACAATTTTATTTTTTTTTATTTTTCATCAATGACAGAATAAATTTCTCTTATAGACTAAAGAATAACAATTTCTAATATCGTTGGAGGTGTGGTTTCTAAGTTTAGCCTTAGCAAGCAAACTGATGTAGATGAATTTCACTTTATGAGAATAAGATTATCAAAATCTGTGGAGCAGTTTCTAGGAATTAAGCATATGCGTATGCTTATCATTTGAACAAAAAAATATTAAATTATTAAAATAAGTTTTAAAATATGCTTTTAAGATTACAAAAAAAAAATATTAATTAAAAATATTTGTTTGCATGACACAAGTAGAAAACAAAAAAATCGGTCCTATGGAAGGTAACGTTCTAGCCATTGTTGGTAATTTGTTATCCAGCCATATCATAGTTCACACCGAAAAAATTCGCTGATTTTTTTAAATCAAAATCGTTAGAGCCATTTTGGAGAAAAATATGCTTAAACATAATTGCAGTTTCACCAAAAAACTCTATACCATGTTTGAAGGAATTCGGCCCACCCATTTCAAATGGGTGTAAGTGGCTATACTAACATACATACGGACTGAATATTTAGACCAAGTTTTTTCGTCTTCGCTGCTATCGTAATGTCACGTTTGATTGTTATATGAAAACTTTTTTTTGTCGATGAATGCATAACTATCTTAATATATTGTACTTACCTATAATCGCAAGTTAAAAACCAATCCGGAAAGCGAAGAGACCCAAAATGAAGAATAGTTCATTTGTTAATAGAAAAAGAATTAAGAAAACTAACAATGGTTAAACAAACGACAAAATAAATGAAAAATCCTTTTTCTTACAATTTTTTTTTCTTATTTCTTCATTTCATTTGGACGATATTGCATGAAAAGACCTTACTAGGGTGCCCGGGCAACGCCGGGAACTTTCTGCTAGTAATAATATAATACTGAAATATTGTTGGAAGAAATTTGTATTATTATTATTTATTTTTACTTGCGATTATATAGGTACTATAAGGCAAGTTATGCATTCGTACAAGAATTTTTGTTTCTAACAATCAAACATGACATTAGCTTAATAGAGAACACCAAAAAGTGGGTCAACCAATTTCGTCTGTCTGTCTGTCTGTCCTCGAGTCTGTAGCTTAAACGGTTCGGTGGATTTGATTCAAACTTGGTACATATTATTTTTCGGTAATATGCCACACGTTTTTTTCATTTTTTTTTAAAGAACGACAAATAAAGTAGCTCCCGTACATTTTTTTTTTTGCAAAAAACAAAAATCCTATTTTTCTCAAAAACGGCTCCAAATATTTTCATTAAAAAAATCAGTTCATTAACGAAAGGAAAGGGCACCTTTTGATAATTTTTTTTTTGTGAAAAAAAAATTGTTATTTCTGGTACCTCTAGTAGAGCCATTTTTTTGGTTTCCGATTTTCTCGGAAACGGTTATTTGATTTTTTTGAATTTTTTTACGCAAAAGCTCCTAGAGAATTTAAACACTACTGTGTACAAAAAAATTTCAAAACAATTTTTTTTTGGAAATAATATTTTTTTTGAAAACTCAAAATTTCAAAAACGACTTAATAGATTTTTTCAAAACTAAGTATTTGGTGATTTTTTGACATTATCTTGAATAGTTAAAAAATATTTTTTTTAAAATAAGAAAACCACGGCACCTCCCATACAAATGTTAAAAAACCGTTAAGAAAAAAAATTATTTCTCGAAAACGGCTTTAAGAATTTTTATAAAAAAATTTGTGTGTTCTCAGATTAGTTCAGTTCACTTTTAAATATACAAATATTTTTTTTGCTTACATATTAACGGTACTTTTCAAATTTTCGACTTTCTCAATATTGGATAAACCGATTAAAATAATTTTTTTTATACGAATGCTCCCTAAAATTGTTAATAAGACTCAAGTTTTCGAAAAAAAAAAGTTTTTCGATTTTTAAAAAAATAAATAAATTTTTTCAAAACCAGTCACAGAATTTTTATTTTTAATTTGAATTTTATATGTATGTATATTAATAATATCTTCAAAATGGCGTTTCATTTTTTTTTTCGAAAAATGTTTTAAAAATTTAAGACATAAAAAAGTAATTTATTAAAAAAACTGCTCCAACGATTTTTTTCTTTTTCTTTTTGATATATTCTTATTTATCCATGAATTCAAATTGCATATGCAATGTTTTACTTCAAACTATAACGACTAAGCAACATAAAAACATTTAGTTATGTGTATTATCCATTGTTTTCTATATCTCTATTATTATTACATTTTTACGAATTTTTGTGTACGTCACTAAATACTGAATACCATGTAAGCCCTCATACATTTATTATATACATATGTGCTTTAATAATCACATGAATCGTATGTATGCATATTGCACCTTAATTATGAAGTTGTATGTAATTATATAGCTACGTACCCACCTACGTCCTTAATTTGCATTATTATATGTACATGGTTACATACTTAGGTTCCATCAATACGTATATATATGTATATACAATTTACTCTCCTAACTTACATAATTAAAATCCATAATTTATATTTAAATATACATTTGTAGGCAGGTATCTATTTAACTATTCCTTGAATAATCCATTCCACAATTCAAGAATCAAGCTAAGCATATCTACATAGGTTTAAAAACTGCATAGGATAACTACACCTAACTAACTAAACCTCAATAGTTAGCTACATTAAAGTTGTTAGCTGCAAGCGTAAGTTCGTGCGATCCAGTCGTGCATTTTATTTAAACATGATTTCCGGCTTATATCCGCCGCGGTTAAGAGTTATATAGCGATAGTCCATTTTTTCAGTCCAATTTTTGACTACTTTTTCCCATAAAACTGGCCGTATTGCGGCGATGGTGGCTTGAATATTGGTTTCCAATGCTTCAAGCGCTACTGGTTTATCGGCATAAAATAATTACTTAACATAGCCCATTCTTCTGAATATAGCTTTAGCAGCCACTTGGACCACTGGGTAGTCTAACCAAAAGTTTGTCTGTCCGCGACCTTCTTTGAAATGAAAAGTTGGAGTTTGTCTTACATATAAGTTTTGGATAGACTATCCGAGAGTGTATCTACTAGTCTTGAAACTGGCCATAAGACACTATGAACTGTAAGCAACGCAAATGTAGGTGCGTAACCCTTTTTTCCAAAAACTGTAAAAAGGCATGTACTCTGAAAGTTCCTCAACAAAAATCCAAAGAAAGAGTAGATACTACTTTCATCAACGTAATAAAGTCATTGGCTGCTAAATATTGTATTCATGGGATTTCTTTCAATTCAGTATCTTGCAAAGATATATTAGTGCCAATGATTTGTAGAAAGCTCTCCCATAACGTCTTACGGACTATTCTTGTTGGACAGAGTTTAATCCAGTTGTAAGAGTTCAACCAACTCCCCTAGACCAGCTAACGAAATTGTTATTTTCCCTTTACCAGCGACCACAACCTTCATTTTATTCACTTGCGACCTAACTTATATACTTACAAATCCACGTGGCGGCTTTTAAATTTAGGAAAACGATTATTTCTTATAAAATATACTTTTAACGTAATATCATCTCGAAAAATAAAATATAAAATTTAAAATGCTATTTTAAATATTCATTCAATAGGACCTTTGCAAATATCCTTTGTCCTTTAATTTAAGTAGAAATACCTAAAGGGAATCCTTAAGTATCTATTTAAATTCTAAACTAATTTAAATAACATACATACCTCCATAAAATCTCTAAGAAAACAAAAGCCAAAAAACTAATATTTACAAAATATTTTAAGTCGTGTTTGCCATAACATAATTTCGAAAGTTTACAAACAACTAATACATATACAACAATGAAAACTCCACAATTTGCCTCTTCTTAACTCTTTCCCAGGACGTTTTGAATACACATTCATTTCATGCCAAAAAAAAAATACTGAAAGGCAAAATCGTGTCCCTGTCACACAATAATGAAATTGTTTCAATGAAATAATCTTCCCGGAATTACACAGAGTTGCAACGTCCTCAGCTGTATAATATAGAAGAAAGAGGATTATTTTGCTAAACTAAAAAAAAAAATAAATAAATATACTATAGATATAGGAATTTACGATACAACGAACGTTAAGCCTTCACAAACTAACGACATCTTGAGGGTAACATACATTTATATAAAAAGTAAAAGTATATGGATCTTGTAGTTTAATATGTCAACCCAACTTAATCGAAAATGACCACGAGACGCTTTGTTGTTCTAACGAAAGCGTGGCGCACCTTAATTTTGAAATTCTTATATATTTTTTTCAAAATAAATTTAATTTTAATTCTTTGTATTAAATTACGACATAGGAAACTACGCGAGAATTTTTTTTTGGAAAAAACGCCAGAAAATTCTTCATAGAAAATACGTGCCTTTTTTCCTAGGAAAAAAGCCAAAGTTTTCTGATTTTGTTTCCTAAATGGATTTTTCCATTTAAACGCAAACAAAATTGGAATAAAAGTCAGACCAAAAATGTGTGAAATGTTTTTTCCAATTAAGTTCACGACCTACAAAAAGCTTGGCGCATAACCCCATGCTTGTAACCCCCTGCTTGACCCAATATAGCATTTGGGGTTAGTACAAGTTTGGGTATATTCAAATTTTTTTTCGGATTTGAAAATTTCTTTTGAAAAAGTTTCAAAAAAAAATGTTGCACATACCGAAACTTGCTCCCACCCCAAATCTTATATTGTGCCAAGCAGGGGGGTTGCGAGGGTCACCATGCCCCCCTTACTCAGCGAGATTTTTGTACGCCGTGGACATAATTGCAAAAAAAACTATCTCTTTAAAATTTTATGTTTTGAATAAAGATTTCACAATATGTCATGTGGCGCCGCCACGACCGGACGCGCAACGCGTTTGAAAATACCTTAAAACATTGTAAGGCCTTTCTTCCAAAACGTTATTTGGAAATAAGGCCAAAAATTTCACATTTTCTAGCTTAATTTCCATATTGCTTTCAGGATCTTTTTCCACATCTATCCGACATAATTTCCAATATTTCTAGCTTATTATCCAAAAAAAATCTGCTCTTTTTTCCAATTTTAAGCTAGAATAAAATGTTGGCATTTTTTTCGAATAACAAATTCTGGGGCAATTTTCTCTGGGGTAGCTAATTTCCGAAAGCCTGCAGTTAGCTTAACCAAACTTAGAGAAACAAAATGCATTTAAAATTTATTTGCAGACATTTTGTTTGGATAAATCTAAAGGATCCTGTCGTTTTTCATTTTTAATTTTGGCTTCCAAGTGACAATCTAGATATAATCTGATAAGATTCAATTTGGGACGCACACCTTGGTTTTGCCAGCACTGCTCCATAGTGTTTCTATAAGCTTTACATACAACAAAACATTCCCCCCACCCCACTTTCTTTCTACATAGCTCCATTCGTTTGAAAGTTTACCTTGCAGTATTGTTATAGTATGTTAAGTGTAACATTGGAACATAGAAGGTATATCCTTAACTCTCGTTTTAGCTGCGTTTAAAACTTTTGCGAGGATTTAATTTCCTTGCGGTAAGGTGTTACGAGTTGTGTTCCGAGTCTTCAAATGATATTTTTGTTGTCATTTGTGTTGTTGTTGTTGTTGTTTGAGAAAAGGAATTTGCCTTTAAACAGAAAAAAATACATCCAAACACAAATGAAAAAGAAATAAACTAAAGAACAGAGCAAATAAAGGTAAAGTTAATTAAGGAAGAGACATTTCCTTGGTAAAAGTTATGTTCTAGTGCTCTATATGTTTTATCTAAGTTGTTAGTTACTGATGTATTTGTGTTTTTTTTTTGCTAATGCACATAAGAGGAATATCCTTTCTACAGAACCACTATAGAACTCACATACGAATATAGAGGACCTGTAGAATTTCCTTTGAGTTTCAATTTAATAAAAGTGATAGTATTTGAAAAGGAAGGTAACGGTGCCACTAAAGATGGAGTTGAAGAATGATGAATCAAATTGAATGATTGTCGGTTTTGAGTTGAAATTAGTTTTTAAGTGTGTAACCGTAACCAGCTTGGATTAAAATACAAAATTACTACAAAGTAATAATCTGGTGAACTACTTTAGAAAATGATAAAACAAAATTGAAGAGATTTACACAAAAACACAAAATGATTGGATTGTGTTGCCTCAGGTTATACTTAACCAGGAGTATGAGGAAATAACTTCAAAGTTTGTGATATTAAGGAAGGGTAATTTTTTTTGACGATTCTCAGGAGCTAGAAGCAATTAATTCCACTTTTCCGAAAGCAATAAACCTTTTATCTGGAGTTATGGATTCCTAGAGACAGTCATTGTGGACATTTTCTTTTAATAATTATTTATTTAAATTATGTTTTTTAATTTCAAACCATAAGAAAATAAACTGCACGACTGGATCGCACGTACTTGCTCTTATGTTCGATCTCAAGATTTTTAGTAGAAACGGCTAAATATGTTTGTTTTAGTCCTTTTCACTTAATTTTTTATACACAAAATTTTGTAAATTTTCTTCTGAAACATTTTTTTAGTATGAATTTTTAATTTATTAAATTTAAAAACTGAATTTCAAAAAAATCATTCATCCATTTTCGAAGTATTGAATTTTCAAAAAAAAAAATATTTTCCGAAAAATTTGGTATCCAGTATTATTTAGAATTCAAAGGGCCGCCTAAACATTTTGATTGAAATCCGTTGAGCCCGTTATGAGAGAGTCCAAAATCAAAAAAATGGTTGTATTGCAGGTATCGTTAATAACAAAATATGTAAGTCAAAAATTTTAACCAAATTGTAGACTATCTAGAGGTGTTGTGCACATATTTTCGCTTGTACTAACTATGTACTAACTATAAGGTAAGTTATGGATTCGTGAAAAAAAAATCGAACTCGAGATTTTGATCAAAGTGGAAAAAGTGGGTCTCGCAATTCCGTCTGTCTGTTTTTGTGTAGAACGATCTACAGCCTAAACGACTGAACCGATTTTGTTCAAACTTGGTGCTTAGGCGTTTTAGATGCTTGTCCAAAATATATTTTTGAATCGTTGTTTTAGCCCCAAAAATAGCGGTACTTGCCATACAAATTTTTCTACCATCTCAATTATCTCAAGACCGGCTCAGATGATTTTGATAAATATTAGTGTGTGGAATCCATTTGCTAGAGTCCACGTTTCGACAAATTTTTTTTTACATATTTTGTTATTAACGGTACCATCCATAAAACCATTTTTTTGATTTTCGACCTTCTCATAAACGGCTCAACGGATTTCAATAAAAATTTGTATACAGCTGGTTTTCAAATTCTAAATAGTAGATGCATTTTAAATTTTTCGAAAAAAATTAATTTTGCATTTTTAAAAATTCAATATTTCTAAAATGGATGGACGATTTTTTCTGAAATTTTGTTTTCAAGTTTATATTATTAAAGACATAAAATTGTCCTCCAATTTTTTTTTTGAATAAACATTTTTTTTTTAATTTAAAAGTTTATAATATTTTGCACCGCTTTAAATGTGTATACCTCCAATAAGAATTTCTTACTATATATACTTGTCGGCTAATGTGGAGTACGTACATGTGGGTAAAAAGGAGTAGTGCTTCACATTAACCACATTTTGTTATTTTATTTCTAGAAAAAAAATGATAAATTTATTGAATTTTGTGTTTGTATTTATTTAAATAGGTACGTCAATGCCGAATAAATCGTTAAAGGTAAACATCTTATTCATAAAATGGAAAATATCTATATCAATTTCTATTTCAGGTAATGTGGAGCACTACTCCACGTTACCCGCACTATGGGGCCCACATTACCCTTCACTTTTCCAAAAGGTCAGTTTTGCACTATTGTCAAACTTTTGCAAATATTTAATGCATTTGAGATAAATCAAGCACTAAGGATAATAAATACTGTTGCCAATGTTTCAATGAACGATATCACTTTTTCACCTCTTCAAAAAAAGCTCTATTTTAAAAAATATAGCCGAAAAAAATTAGGGTATTCCACATTAGCCGATCTTAATCTAGAACTACTTTTTATAGTTTCCACTTTCTCACTATTGCATGAACGGATTAAAATTATTTTGTTATGCAAATGCTCCCTAAAAGTATTAATAAGACTGCATACTCAAATTTGCAAAAAAAAAGTTTTTCGATTTTTAAAAAATAAATAATTTTTTTTTGTTCAAAAATCGTTTTTTCAAAAACTAGTCACTGATTTTTTAATTTTTGTATGTATTATATATTAATAATAATTTTGAAATTGTGTTTCAAACTTGTTTTTCTAAAAATGGGTTTAAAACTTTATACAAAAAAAATCTTTTCTGAAAAAAACGGCTCCAACGATTTTTGAATTTTTTTTTTTTGATATATTCTTATTTGTCCAAGAATTCAAATTGCATCTTTGTTTTCCCTCGAATTTTAACAACTAAGCAATCTAAACAGATTTTAGTATGTGCATCATCCATTTATTTCTTCCATAATAAGGCCCTCATTTTCATTTATATAGATTTTATACGTGTCTTTAAATATCATGTAAATATTATGAAAATTGCACTAAGCTATAAAGTTATATGCATGTAGCTGCCAATCCACATACGAGTATATCGTTAATTTTTTTATTATATGTACATATTACTAACATTACATAATTAAAATCCAAAACCTAGATTTAAATATATATAATTGTAGTTATTCCTTGAATCATCCATTCGACAATTTATTATATTAAGAATGAAGGTAATCTTACCTACATCGGCTTTAAACCTTCCTAATGATAACTAGTCAACGTAACTACTAGTTCGTACTATCCAGTCGTGCTTTTTATTTTTGCATCCAAAGACTTCGCAATTTCATTAGTTGTTCTATAGATGATCAATTGTTCAGTGGCTTTTCAGGAAATTTTCTTCAATTATCGGAAGCGTTTTTTTGAGAAGACATTTCTTAAATACTTTGGATATCAGTGGCAAGAGAGAGACCGATCCCTCATCTACTTCTTTCGTTCTTTTCCTTCAGGGATTTTCCTGATTTTAGATTCATTATTACTTTCCATTGACGTTTTACGTATAAAAACCTTAAACCTTTGATCATGACCTCGATTCAACTGGTGAACCTATTACCGTCCACAAGCGACCATTTAGTGAGTGCCCGTTCTTAAAAGAACAAAACGAAAAACATCCATGCAGATGTATTTTGCACATTAATTCAAAGAACTGGAAACGGCATCGTCCTATCAATATAATTTGTGAAGCAATTGTTTGAATTCTAAATTCTTTAATACCGAATTGACAAATTACATTCGACATTAACAATTAGTTAAATCTATGACAGTTTGCCAACTAGGTCTATAGGTATTGTCCAAGCTTTAGAATAATTTAATGGAGTCTATTAATAGCTTTTATAAATACAGCTAAATCGAAAAATTGCTTTTCAATATAATCAACCCTTTGGCTGTCAAAAAAGACCCCAACCACCTGATTTGAAACCGCGTTATCCTCTGCCAATTATTGCAAAATGCTCAGCAATATGCGTATTATTTAAGCAAACATTTAAACGAAGGTCAACGTAGAGAAACGGTCTCTACGTCGATTAAAATCCAAACATTTAACCTTCCGCAATTCCAATAACTTCTCTTTTTCAAAGACCATAACGCCGACACGTCCCCTTGTGCCCCATAATGTACATACGCACTATTATCCTGCGAAGATCATTGAATATTCCATCCTAATACTATACTCGTACAAGAGTGGAATAGTGACCTAAATATTCGTTCAAATATATATTGCTCTAACATGCACCCTCAATTAAGGAGGCTCAATATAGCAAGTGCAGAAGCGGCCTCGCAGAGATGTGAATGCAAAAACATTGTGTTATGGTGTGTGGGTGACATGCAAAACGGGATGAATTCTGTTGGTCCATATAAACAAAATATGTACAGAGAATCGGGCGTTACCCGACCAACATATACTCATTAGAGAGACCGGGCGGGGGTGCAATTTTCACCCAGTTTATGAAGCCGCTACCTTCTATGTACCTACCAGATATGGAAACTGTATCAGTATCAACTTAAATTCAACGAAGTCGTCCTGTGCAATATTTATGAATGCCGAACATGCTCGGTAATTAATCATCCTCCCCGACATGACACATCCTTACACAGGAATAACAGCTCACCAGAGCCGTTTGTATCATCATCATCATCATTATCGTCATCGGCGATGAGGGGGACTGGGTGCGGTGCGGTGAGGCGCGGCGCAATGTCGATTGTCAACATCGTCGTCGTCGTCGTTCTGTTCTCATCATCCTCATCGTCCTCGTCATTGCCATCAGCTAAGCTATCGCTTTATGGCAAATATAAATATTTCAAAATTTTCAATATATCCCATCTGCATCATGCAAACATCCACATGCATCCTTGTGCATATTGTTTGGCATACAAGTAAACTACACAGTACAGCAGAGCCATAGTATGATTCGGACATGGACACAATTTCGAGATTCTGTATCATTTGGAGCAGTCATCGCACGAGATGTCCAATATATCAATTTGACAGTAATGTCTATAGGTATACGCATATACTCGTACTAGTTTATATAGATCGAAATGGAGAATGAGCATCGCGCGTTTGCGATATGCCTTGATATTAAGTATGGATTCTGATGGGAGTTGAATGCCAGTGAAGTCAAGTGATGGGGTGTTGCTGAAGTTTGCAATTTGAATTAGTCAACAGAAGTGACAAATAGCTGTTGAGGAATCTCTGAATGGTCGTCCTTCCGCGAGTTAAGTATCATAGCACTGTTTGAGATCGAATTAAATTGACGAATATTTTATGAGGGGGCTACCTGAATTGTCTTTGTCTTTGTTTGTACTTAAATCAAGAGATTTAGGATAAGGCTCCTAATTTGTTTTCGAATTCAATTTAAAATTTTTGTTATTTGTCTATTCAAAAATATTGACAATTTAAAGATTTCAGACAAAATATAACAGCAATGATTCCTTGGTGTAGGGTTCTAAGTCCTGAAATAAGGCAAAATGTGAGGTGATGGAGGTAGGTAGGGTGGAAGTAGAAGGTGCATTAAACAAAAAAGAATTGAGTAGAAATTTATGAGGATAGGAAGCGGGTAGGATAGGACTGAGAGGGGGTAGAATGTCCGCTATGGAGGCGATGGCATGCTAGCTATGCTCGACTCAGTTCGCCGGATTAGGGGGGATCTTGCCCCATAGCCAGACCTCGCTTATTCAAAAAAAAAAAAAAAAAAAAAAATCATGCCAAAAAAATATATTTATCCGACTTAGCCACCACAAAATAATCAATACTTCGGGAATGCTGCGGCTGACATTGCAGCTAGGCCTATACCCGACCCATCTGGAATTCATTCGGCCCGAATCTCGGATTCCCCTTAGTCGCAAATCAGATCGGATTTACGATCGCGATCGGAACATAGTATCTTCAGGCTGCTGTATGTCCATCGCTAGCCCTTCCACACCCCCTGAAAGAAAATTTATTATACCATGTTAAACCCCTTGGAAGCTCATAAAAAGACGTGAATTTTCATAAGCATTTGACATGATTTACAAAGATATTTATTTATAAAAGAAAAGGAAAACGAATTACATTAAATAACAGTAAATAAAAATAAAAATTCAATTATCAAAAAACTTAACAAAAATTAATTTATAGGGCAAGAATATCGTTCTAGAATGCGAACTCAACAAAATGTAAAAAAAATAACAATCGTCTTACGCAATCTAGTTAACCTTCGGAGTTTGGAGTAGTTGGTTAAAAGTGTCGACTCTTTTATACAAACGGTCGTTACGGTATTTCTTACGTTCCTGCAAGGTCAAAGTTCCCGTTTCCCACCGGGCTTTCAAAACGGACCTTCTTTCCGTCCGGTATCCAAAACTCCCGTAATCCTACCTACAGAGAGCTCTTTGTGGGTAGCTAAGGAGTCGCAAAATCCAAAACCTTGTCTTATTTCCAGGGTGTTTCGGCGAACTTAATCCGCACGGGAACGACGAACCTCAACGAAAAATCGTATCCCACTACCCAGAAATTCAATTTCTAGGTAGTGGGATACGATAATAAAACGTTAAAAATTTATCTTTAAAGCACAACCAAAGAGAATATCTTATTATCACGCCAAAGTTTTATCTAACAGCGGCCTCGGTATCGGCATCTACTCGTGGATCGTCAGCCACCAGCATCCATCCGGAACCGTCTAATTTACGTGCCCTATAGCACCTCTTGTAATGGATATGTATGATCTGTTATGTATATGGGTATATGCACCCCGGAGTACGGGCATTAAAAATCAATAATAAAATTCACTTCAAAGGCGGCGACGCCACTGACTAGGGCGTTTTTGTAGATTTAGGTATAGTTATGTATGATATGTACAGGATCGTGGAATAAATAGTATTTATTTATGATCGCAAGGTTTAAATTTTACTTGGCCGTCCGGGTCTTACATGGACTTAAATATTACCGCTGCAAGCTGCACCAGCGAGCTAGGACTCCGTCTTCGTCCGAAATGAGTTCCAGCTTTGCAAGGAGAGATGGGAAGCGGACTCGTTTTCACTTTTCATCCGAGAGCACATATATGTATATATATCCTTGCATCAGGTATAAAACATCAAAGGCGACAAAGACCCACTGTCTACGTCGTCGACCGCCGAAATTCTTCCTCACTACAACATAACACCTATTAGAACTTCCTTTATATTTCAACATTTCGTTTAAAATATTACCTGGTGCAACTTTTCTTAGCTAAATCCAGTTTTTTTTTTGTAGGCAACACCCGATTTAAACCTACTCGATCTTTAAATATGTAAATTAAAACAACACAAATCCGATTGGAAACTCTAAAATTGTCATCCTTATTACATCGTAAAAATTATATTCAAGTTTAAATTTTTTTTTTACCCGCACAATCTCCTATTTGAATAATTATGATATTCAAGTATCACCGCAAATTTCGACGATGTGAACACTGGCTGAGACTTAAATGTGTAATGACAAAGAGAATCCGTCCTACGGTAACCACTTACCTAACCGTGTCAAATTTTCTTTGTCATCACGAAAATTAGCTCTGATTTGAAGTTTGCCACCGATAGTTCAACGGCTCGCACAATTACCGGAAAATGAAAATCCGTGGTCTGGTCGAAACACTACCATTCACTACCTTCCTGTTAGCAGCGAAGAAACAAACCTATTCTGTTCCCAACCCATAATTGTTGTCGATTCTTATTGTGAATCGTCATCAATCTATCCGCATCCTTCCCCTGAGTTTTGTCATTCTATTTCAAACTCTGCTTCCCTTTCTAACCTATCCCTAAAAGTGAACCAGCCGACGTTCAACTTCCATCATCCCTGCTCCTTCCACGCTTGCTTATCATTAACTTTCAAAGTTTCACCACCGGTGGTATACCTCTCCCGCTCTACCTTCTTGTTAGCCCTTCGTCGTGCTAACGACCTATAGCCAAAAAGTCATTCGCGCATCGTGGTATATTTTATCCCGAGTATTATTCTTTAATAAAAGAATATACAATAATAAACTTGTGCGACCAAACAAAAAAGGTGAAATGAAAAAAAAAATACGAGTGAAAAGAAAATAACCAAAAAAAGAAAATAGAAAAAAAAAGTTTAAAAAAAACATAACAAAAACAAAATCAGTAGCCGTCAGAAGGCGACCAATCGGTAGGCGGTCGCCAGACGCCACTCACGTCCCTATCCAGGGTGATTCCCTGCAGAACCGTTTGGCGTATACTGGATCTCATGCAGATGACCGGTCGACAATCAGGCACATGCTGAGTGCCATGGAGCTTATCCAATGATATAGGCGGATTCCAAAACCATTCGGCGTAAGTAGGTAGTCGTTGCGTCGTATACACTTTAACATTTATTTTTATAAAGACATTTTCATTGTGAGCCTGCAAGGACCCCAGGGGTGTCCACAACAGTCCACAAAGTCAAAAAGCTGACGGGTGCCGCAAATTCCGTCTATCTGCCTGTTTTGATCGGTTCACATATTCTAAAGCAGTAAAACGATTTTCTTCAAGCTTGTCACTTAGGCGTCTTATGTGATTCTCTAGACTCTTTCTTAAAATATGTTGTATAACTTCAATAATAACAGAACAGTTTCACATTTTATGAAAAAAAAAATAATCTTATCGATAACGACTCCCACGAATTTGATAAAAAAAATTCTGTGTACTATTTTTACATTTTGGCCAAAAAAAGAAAATTTTATATAAAATGTTATACGGGCTTATAACCTTTTTTATTTTCGACTTTGTTTTAACGGCTCTACGGATTTTGATAAAATTCAAATTTTAAAGAATAAAACCGACAGACCAACGATTTTTTCTGAGAGAAAAATTTAAAACAATTTTTTTTTTGTTTATATTTTGCGCGCAATAAAGGGAAATTGACTACCCTCAATATGATCGAGCACAGTGCGTGGACGAATTTGAAAGGAGATACCGATGTACATTAGTTTCGAAGCTTAGAATATCAAAATAGGAGGGAAAAATCGAGCATGCTAAAGCATTCCACATTCGTGTTGCACGGCTAAAGAAAGAATCTCTGTACTTGACAGTAAGACGGTGAGACGAATTTCTTACATCTTCGAAGGAAACCTAACCACTTTGCAGCATTTTTGGCGACATAGTGTTCATTCCCCAAGAGGTGGTCTGTGACGCATATACCTAGGACTGAAAGCTGATCGGTTTCTTCGATGCAAGTGCCGCTCATGGATAGCGGCATGGGGGGTGGGTTCTGCTTTAAGGACAGAAGACAGCACTGAGTTTTTGAAGCATTAAATTTTACGCGGTTTTTGTATTCCCCACTGGACAATACTGTCGAGATCAGAATTTAATGAGCTTATCATACACTGCCGTTGCAGTTCCACATCCGAAGAACAAGGACGCGAATCTGAAAACGAATATGAAAAGTTGAGAGTACTATCGTCAACAAAACAATTAAGTGGATAAGAAGTTTCAGATAAGAGATCATTAATGAAAATGAGAAAACGGTTCGGAGATAATACGGAGCCTTGGTGCACACAATCATTTATTTTGTGGATATCAGACTTGAAACCGTCCAATACAACTTGTGTTGAACGGTCCGAAAGGTAATTTCTAATCCAACGAATAGGAGATTCATCGATACAAAATGCACGCATTTTCGATAAGAGAGCTTGATGCCAAACTCTATCAAATGCTTTTGAAATATCAAGCGCAATAATCTTACTTTCTCCAAAACGATGTCAAGATTTTTGCAACTGTTCGTTAACATATACCATCAGATCACCAGTGGACCTTTTGCTACGAAAGCCATTCTACCGGTCATTGAGGAGCTTTCGTTCTTCAAGATATTTCTTGAGCTAATAGTTAATCAGCGTTTCCATGACCTTGGAAAGAAGGGATATAAGTGCAATTGGACGGTAATTAGAGGGTGAAGAAGATTCGCCTTTTTTAGCGACAGGCTGGACAAATGCTGTTTTCCATCCACTCGGAAAGAGACCTGTAGAAAAGGGCAGATGGAAAAGCTTATGCAGTGGTTTTGCCAGCGTTGAAGCACACCTCTTCAGAACGATGGGAGGGATACTATCCGGGCCAGTGGATTTGTGTATATCAAGGCCTTCGATTACTCAACTGCATATGCACGAGTGCGAAAGAAAATTCGTTTCATATAATCGTTTATGCTCTCAAGTACTGGAGGAGTCATAACACTTTCTGGCAGCGTCGAATTAACAGCGACCTGCGCTGCAAGCAAATTGACTTTTTCACTAGAGCTGACAAAAGGGGTATCATTAAAGACGAGCGTTGGAACCGAAGACGAAGTTAAATTTCGAATGTTTTTTACAAATGACCAAAAATTCTTACTACCTTTGAGACATTGTAGTATTTTTTGCCTTAATTTTTGGTCATGCAAAAATTTGGTTCTACGAATGTGAACGTTGCAAGTCTTTCTAGCTTGTTGAAACTTTTTTTCGGTTTTCCAAAGTGGGGTTGGCTTTATAATTCCGGAAACTGATTTCTCTAACCTTAATAACCTCTTTACAGCTTGAATCAAACCATGCATTTTTTTTCGGTTTGATAGATTTCACCCTATTCGGGATGAAATTTCTCATTCCCAGAAGAATTAGGTTTGCTATCATATCTGCGCTAGTCTATGTTACTACCGAGAAAGCATACTGACCAGTTAAAATTCCTGAAGAAATTATTGAGAGCGTCCCAGTTGGCATTCTAATATTGCCAAACGGTTCTCATAGGTGATTTTTCTTTAATTTACAAGCATTCTTATGACTTTCTTTTGAAATTCTTATAGCTGTTATATACAAAACGCTGATTAAAGAGTTTGTGAGTATTACATTAAGTATTCAAAAAGCTTTTAAAAACCATTACAGAAAAATCAATTTTTTTTTGAACCACCCTATTTTTAAACTATTTTTTTCTGATATTTCTATGTCAGCTTCAAGAAAATTCAATTTAATAGGTCAAAGAATAAAGAATTTTAATTCACCGATGTCAAGGAGTTAAGTGAGATTCAACGTTGGTTCCAATGTTCATCTGTGGTTTTGCAATAATTTCAACTCACCGATTTCAATTCACCGATTTACATCAGTAAAACCTCTTAATGGGCAAGAAAACTAAACAAAATTTTGACAACATTCATTGTGAGCATTTTGTCATTATCAAACTATTGCCCAATTCAAGATCTAAGAAAATATTAATGACACTAATTAATAACCAGCAATATTGAAATACCCAGCAGGCACCTTTTGAATTGAAGGCATAAAAATTGTTTCGCTTTTTATAATTATTTTTTTTCCCGTGAACCAAATGTGATGTTACAGTTTTTTTTTTTATTAAATTCAAGTCTATGGTTTTTTCAATTTTTTTTATTATTGAAGTTTATTTCTATACAATAAATGCTATTTTTTTTTATTTTAAGAACTTAAAGTTTTAAAAATAATAACCAGAAAATGTAATCCTAAATTTCTTTTTTGCACTTTTAAACACACAATTCATCTTAATTGGACATAAGAACTGAAAACGTCCTTCAAAAACACGAGGCAAAATATCATATCTTAACTTAAAATTTTGGAAATTAGGTAATATCAAATGCAATTTAAAGAAATGCCAAAATATCTGAAGTCATATTTTTTTTCTTATAACGGGCGAAATATTAAAAGCATCTTTTTGAAATAAATTAAAAAAAAAAGAATATAAAATTTGACATCTAAATGCATTTGTTCAATAAAGTCATCACTGAAAGATTTTTTGGGAGGCAGCTTTGAAGTGTTTTTTTGCTCTCCCGAAAAATCATCAAAACTGATTTAAAGACCTTAACGTTTTAGTCGAGATATATATATATATACATATTACCTTAGATTCGAAACACGCAGATGGTTAATAATATAATTTCAACACCTAACTTAAAAAAATAAGATTGATTCATTTTTTAAGCCTATTCGTTTATCAATGGCAAAATACATAAAATATAACAACTTGTCGTCGTCGCGGATTTGTTTTTTTTTCCCCGTGGGTAGGTGTTAAACCTTCAAAAGGCTCTACGAGGACCGAAAAACGCGTGCTCATAGGAGTGTGGGATTCTTATTGCACTAAAAACGCCTAATCCTCCCGATTGCAACTTAGTTGAAACTTATCTAGCAATTTATTGTTAACGAATTTAATTAACGTATTGCAGGTAACCACGATTTTAAAGCGAATTCTCGTTTACTGCACCAGATCGGAAGGCTTAGTCCTTCGCAGGCAGCGTACTAAATTCGTCTCATCAAAATTTTCGATTATAGTACAATTACAGTGTTGTAATAGCCGTTTTCTATGATTTCGAGCAAATTTTTTTATTTCATCGCGAACCGTGGGAATCCCGAGATCTCTGTGGAGATCTTCGTTTCTAATGTACCAAGGTGCGGTTACAAATGATCTTAGGAGTTTATTTTCAAATGTTTGTAAGGCATTTAAATTAGAATCTCGCGTACAACTCCAGAGTTGTATACCGTAAGTCCAGACTGGTTTAAGCACCTGCCTGTACAAAATTAGCTTGTTTTCGATACTGAGCTTAGAGTGTTTCCCTAGCAACCAGTACATATCTTTGAGTTTATTATTTAACTCTTCGCATTTCTTTTTAACATGCGGTTTCCATTTTAATTTCGCGTCTAGAGTCATTCCGAGATATTTTGCTTCGTTAGCAAACGTAACTTGAACCGTATTAACAAATACCGGTAATCTATTAATTTTCTTATACGTAAAATCTACATGGACTGATTTTACTTCGTGGAGCGATATCCGCCATGTTTTGTCCAATCATTGACATTATTCAGAGTTTTTGTAATTTTGTCGCAGAATCATTTATCGTTTGGCCCACTGCTAGTATTGCAGTGTCGTCAGCAAACGTGGCTACGATAGTGTCTTCTGTTTGAGGTATATCACGTGTAAATAATAGGTACAATATTGGACCTAAACCACTTCCCTGTGGTACCCCATCCACTATTTCTTTGAGATCCGAGTAATCGTTTCCATGTCTTACTCTAAAAAGTCTATTCTATAGATATGCTTTTAGAAGCGTATAAAGTGCTTGAAGCACAATTTGTCTTAATTTAAAATTTAGGCGTTCGTGCATCACCTTATCAAAAGTTTGCGACACGTCTAGGAAGACCGCCGAACTAATTTTCTTTTCTTCAAGAGTTTTCTCAATGACGTCAGTAATCCTTGGCACTTGGTCAATTGTCGAATGCTTGCTTCTAAATCCGAACTGATGTTCAGGTATTAGGCGCTTTTCTTCTATAATTGGCTGCAGGCGCAGAAGTAATATTATTTCAAAGACCTTAGATATTACGAGCAGAATCGAAATAGGTCTATAAGATTTCTTAGCATGTGATGGTTTTCCTGGTTTGAGAATCATTATAACTTTCGCAACCTTCCATTGGCTCGGAACGTACCTTAGCCTTAGAGTGGCATTTATTATTATAAAGAAGATTAATTTACCCTTTGCGAGGAAGCATTTGCAGAACTTCGGCGGTAATTAGGTCATAACCCGGAGCTTTCTTATACTAGAGCTTTCTTATTTCTCTACTTAATTCGACAAGGGTAACATTTCTTGTTATGTAATTTTCGCTTGAGTTAGAACTTATATTTAAATTTTAATCCGCGAAAACGTTTGCTTTCTCTTTGTCGCTTTTTGCCCATTCATTTTCATCATTCTTAATCGGAGGTGCTGGGAGCTTTGGTTTTTTCGTTACTTTAATAGCTTTCCAGAGTGAGTAGTTGGTTTCTTTTCCTGCTGTCAAGCTTTCAAGATAATTTCCAACTTTAGAATTTTTGAATTCTGTTATCGTCTTTTTTAGTAAATTACCCAAGCGATTTAAATTTACATTGTGTTAAGGAACTCGAGTTTGCTGCCATTTCTTACGTGCTTTTCGTTTCTCTTTTATTTCTTGCGGATATTTTAGGTTTTTAAAGCGCGACATTTCTCTTTGGTACGGGGTGTTTTTCCATGCGGCTTGTTGTACGATATTGACGAAGTTATCTACTGCGTCTTCAAGTTCGAGAGGCGTTTGTAGTGAAACCCTTAATTCAACGTTATCTCTATATCTTTCTTAAAACTTTCCCAGTTGGTTTTCCCATTGGTTAGCGTGGGTGGTTTTTCATTTTTAACAAGATTTTCGCTCATAGTGAGAATAACAGCAGAATGATCTGAGAAAAGATCAAAGCTTTCTGTTATGCTAATTTTATTTAAGGGTATTCCTTTGACAACCAAAAAATCAATAAGGTCAGGTATTTTTGATGGATCAGTCGGCCAGTAAGTCGGGTTGCCAGTCGAATGAAAATCGCAATTATTTTCCATTACCGCTTCGCAGAGCATTCCACCCTTTTGAGAAATAACTCTAGATCCCCAAAAGCTGTGCTTCGCATTAGAGTCACCACCAAGAATATAATTTTGTTTAAGTAACTTAAGCACGTTCTTAAATTCATTCTTTTCAATTTTACATCGTGGAGGACAGTATATGGAAGATACATTCGGTACAACATTCTGAGTTCTAACCTGTACACCGATTAATTGCATTGATTCAGCCTCTATTTTTGGGCCTATCGTGTGTTCGATGCATTCTTTTATAAATAAAGATGCCCACCTCTTGCGTTGTTCGACGGATGAGTTGCGTGGTATTCTATTCTATCCATTGATCTTACTATTTGATTGTTTCTTGAGATGCGTTTCCGATATCAAACAAATATCAATATCTTTCTCATGCATAAATATTTCTAGTTCTCCGAGTTTTTGCCATAATCCGTTGGCATTCCAATTAATTATTTGAGCTTTTCCATCATGTTTTTCTTTTTGTAGGGCGTTTTGGCCGAAAACTGTTTTCGAGTTTAGTTATCCTATCAAATATTAGTTTATTTGTACTACATTGGTCCTCAATTTCCGAAAGGTATGTTTCTAGCCGGTATTTGGGCATATGTGTTTACACTACCTTTCTTTGGTATTTGATATGGTTGCGTTGATTGATCTTGAGTCCCTTTGCCTTTGGGTATTTGAGCATTTAACCTCTTAGGGGTCTTGAGCACTTGCTTTTCTACTTGGCTTGGGGGTTTTCTTTGTGACTGCGTAAACTTTGACCGCCGTTTTTGTTATTCTTTTGCTACTTCGCAGCCTCTATAGTTGGCCGTATGACTTTTATTACAATTGATGCACGTTGCTGCACTTTTGCTATCTGAGATGCAGTCTTTAGTAAGATAATTTTCGGCGCACTTTACACACCTAGGATCTTTTTTGCAATACACTTGCTTATGATCGAATTCTTGACAACGTTTACACTGCGGAATCAGTCTTGAATTCTTTCTTAAAGGTTCGATCTTAACAACAATATTGAGGATTGTTTTAAGATTGTAAATATCGTCTATTTTCTCTGCCTTATCAAAAGAAAAAAAAATAGTGGAAGACCACACTGTACCAAATTTGTTTCGCTATCTTTTTTTTGTGTTTCTCTTTTGACGAAGTTCCTCTTTGGATCGTTAATGATATCGTCAAGGGTGCAAGCGTCTCGCTACAACACGTAAAGGTCTTTCCGACTTATTGGCATAGGTGTACCATTCTACTTTTTCTTCGTTTAGTTTTCGCGACAGGAGACGATAACTTTCAGGATCTTTCACGCAAACTTTCCATTTGTTATTATTGAGTGAAATAACTTTAAAGTCTGATGGTGTTAACGTCTTTAAAATAGTTTGCAGGCGGTTATACTCCGCAATACCGACAACATTAATTGGTGGCGGAGGCCTAATTTTAATAGGTTTTTCTTTAATATTGGCATCTTTTGGTGATGCAATTTTTTCAGGAAAACAGGCGCCATTAGGCGAGGATCCAACCTTGTGTTTTTTACTCGGCCTTTTGTTTGAGGAATTATTTGTTTCGCTGGATAGCTTTTCTTCATCAGTCTCATAAATGACATTTTTCGCTTGTGATGAACCAGCATTCGAGTCATTGTGGTGTTTATGCCTTAGCTCCTCATTTTCCTTATGAAGAAGATCAACTTCTTTCTTTAACTCCTGATAAAGTTTTACTACTTCATCCAGTTTTTGACGAAGTTCATTATTATCTTTCTCAAGAATTTCTGTTTTCATTGAGTCCTTTTTTACTCGCGCATCTGGCGTTATCGGCGAACTTTTCTTACCGTTGTTACTCAATTGTGATGGATGTGATCGAGCAACCCTAGCTTTTTTCTTTTTGTTTTTGGGCTCGAATTACGACTTGCCAGGTGAATAGTGGCACTGGTATACTTTTTTATTTAAATTGAGAAGCTTTTGAATTGCCTCCTAATACGACACTTAATTATTAGTGCAAGGTGTACGCAGTTAGTAAAAGAAATATTTAAATAAAACATAAATTATAAATTTAAGTTTTATACATGGAATTCCTTCGAAGTTCAAGGATTAACCAAATTGTCAGGCATTTTTTTCAAAACAAATTTTTTTAAATAAAAAAAAATGATTGGGAATACATATATCCACAAAAAAACGCAACCGCGGAAGCCTGTCTTTTACTTTTGTAGAATGGTGCCCTGCGCAGCTGTCACAGGTAATGTTAAAGTTTTGGGCAAAGTAAAATTAAGAAAATGGTGACCAATAATTAGCTTTAATCCATATAAAATAGAAAGTAGAAAAACGTACTAATATTAATTTATATTCCAAAATCATTTTATGTTTGCCTTTTCTATTTATTTGCAATTTCAAATTCGGACATTCACTTTGCATCAATAGAAAGGAAATGATAAGTGGAAGGCTTTGTTCGTAGACTATGGTCAAGTTCCCCTATAACATTATGATAATTTATTAATTGCTTGAAAAATCTTCTGTACCTTTCACAGTAGGAAGCAAAATTGCTGGAGATTTTCTTGGTTTCTTTTAATATTTCTTGGTTTGAACGAACACTACAAGTAGATCAAATTGTTCATTACCTTTATATTTCCCTTTTTATATTTGATTCTGTTACATATTTTCTGAGTAAATAAATAGCTATAGTTTTATTCTTCAAGTCAATTTACAAATTTATTTTCTAAGTATGTTTTGCTTTCAATTCGATATTAACTCATCAGACTTCAATTAACATAAGCGGAGTAAGGAACAAAGTTAACATCTTGCCATTTTTATGCACACGTCTAGAATAAAATCTATAAATTGCTTTTAAGACGAAAAATAGATCAATATTTTCACACAGCCAATCTTGTCAAAATGCTTTTTTGTAGATCTAAATATAAAAGAAATTATTTTTTTTACCAAACTCAATTTATTAATAATTAGCAATACAAACTGAACACAAAACGAAAATTGGTCTTATTTAGTCAAACATAAAAGGCAAACAGAATTCGTTCCATAGAGATTGATTTATTTTTCAGAATGGAAATCGAAATTTCTTAAAATTGATCAATTGACGTTTGTTGTATCGTGGGTATAAAACATTTCGGATATAAGTGGAATCTCAGACGTGCTCCAGAAAATAATTGAACAAAGAGAAGAAAAATTTCACTTACACTTTTAATTAGTAAAATTGAGAAACTTTTCACAGGAACAGCTTTTTTATTACTTGCGATTATAGGTATTATAAGGTAAGTTATGCATTCGTCGAAAAAAAATTACATTAGGATGATAGCGAAGACGAAAAAAGATGGTCTACAAATTCTGTCAGTCTGTCAGTCTGTATGCGTGTACAGACAACTACAGCCCAACCGGGTAGGCCGGATTGCTTAAAACTTGTTGTTGAAAATTGTTTTTTTTTTTAGCTCAAAAAATAACGGTACATGCCATATAACCGCTACGTTAAAGCTCATTATTTTCGAAAACAGCTCTAACGATTTTGATTTAAAAAAATCATTGCAGTTTTCTAGTTACGACCTATCATATGGTTGAAAAAACATTTTTAAAAATGTCTAAAAACGGTACTTTCCATAGCACCATTTATTTTGCTTTCGACTATCTCATAAATAGCTTAACCGATTCTTGAGAAATTTCACACATATATAATGTGTTGGTAGCTCAATTTATACTGCATGCAAATATTTTTAATTACTATTTTTTTCTATTCCTAAAAGCATTACAAAAATTTTAAAAATTATATTTTGAAAACTGCTTATTATTTTTTTTTTCAATAATTATAAAGTATTTGCTGAATACCAATGAATTGGCGTTTTTGGAATTAAAAAAAAAAATCATTTGCATAGGATGTGATCGAACATAAGAGCAAGTTCGTGCGATCAAGTCGTGCATTTTATTTATTTAAAATTGATATAAGTTCTTGTAATCTGGCCAACTAAAAAAAAAAAACAAAATGTTCGATTTGTTTGTCGAATTGAAATTGATAATTGTAACTACTCCATGAACACATCAATCAAGATATATCCAACTGTAATCCATCAATCCAATCCATCGTCAGTATGATCCTACTTTAGATTTTTATCGACCGTTGAACTACTAGCGATCCTGTACGTAAAAAGCTAAATGCTACTATGGATAAATTTATTTATGGATAGATTTCCCAAAGAGCGCGGCTATTGTTTCCTTCTCCTTAGTGCTCATAAATTCAATACGGTAGAATACATAAAAATGGTAATTTTCTTATAGTTTTCTTTAAGATCGAACCCGATAGAAGATGATTGTACTTACATTTCATCAAAAACCTTATTGAAACTATTGCTTCCTAAATGTTCATCGATCCAACTTCTTACCGAAGCCTTATAACAAAATATTTTCAGAAGGTGTTTTTTTTTTATAATACAATTCTATATACTACTGAAATTACTTCTTATTAACTATGTCTGGTCAAGGCCAAAATCTTAAAATTTTAATGTTTTTAATCTTGTTGGATATAGTTCACATTGTTTTTTTTGTCAAAAAATGCAAGTAAGTTGAAATGAACCTAACAAAATTGCGTATTGGTAAGGCACTCACTAACCAACTGATGAGTCCAAGTGAGATTGCCGGGATGAAATGCAAATTTTGTAGACTAAAGGCCGTTAAAAGCTATTTTGAATCAAAAATATTTTCATTGATATATTATTTAAAATATTTACATACCCAAGGATATGGATTTTGTGATATTAATAACCTTGAGCTTATTTATGCAAGCTTTATACAAACTTTATACAAGCTACATCTTAACAACGTTAGATCTTATACAAGCTGAACTGCTATTTTGCTTCTTCAATTTTTTTTTGCGGAATGCGTTTATTATTATTAAGAATCTAAATATTATTTTTTGCCTCAAACTAATCGGATTTATCGATAGATAGCTATAGATGTTGAAACTATATTTCTTCAATTGCAATGTGTGAGAAAAAAGATTATTTCCCAAACTGCGACCACAGATCAAATTTCAACATCATATTACTTTCTTACCTTCAGATTAGTTCCCGTGGAAAATATCCATCATGGCTGTCGTTAATCACACTTTAATCCTTACCTATTGTTCAAAAAACCAACAACAACAACAACAATGACAAAAAATTAAATCTGATTAAAGCTTGTATACTATTTCATTTGACTGTAACTCTATTTCAGCAGAATAGTCATAAGCACTGAGCTATTTATTGTATGTAGCATTTGCTATCCGTTTATTACGGTCCAACAGAAACAACAGACCTTAAATTCTCATATTCTCCCACATCTCTTCTTCGGCCACCCCCTGACACACACTCAACTATAACTACAGAAGACTCTATCGTCACAACAAACTAAAATCGTGTGTCACCACGGAATGTGGAAGAGCCGCTTCTGTGTACTCATCTCTGCTTTTGAATTATCACATTGACCATAATTCAGATAACAACTATGTACTATAGTCTAGCTCGAGAATGGAGATAACATGGAGCGTAAGGGCGAGAAAGGGGAGTTTTTATATCCTTCTGGTCCTTGTTTCCTGGTTAATCTAGTTCTACACTTACACTTACATGGTAAAATAATACTAAAAAAAAAACACACAAAAACAGAAAAGTACAACAAAAAAAAAAAAAAAAAAAAAACAACACAAAAACAGAAAGCAAGTTAGCAAATTTATTATGCTTGAGCCCCAGAGCAACAGCAGGAGCAGACATCGACATCCGCATACGAATATTAAGTGAATAAATTTTATGCAATTTATGACAAGTTTTGTTTTTGAGTGGTTCATATGTGATTGGGGAGGAATTGTAGAAAGGTTGTGGCTATGATGGGGTTGTTACATGCACTAAGTCTATCCCCCTCCTCAAAAAAAAAAAAAAAAAAAAAAAACACAACACAACAATGTCCAAATCCCATATGTAGCGATTTCTTGCCTTCATCCTTCGCATATACAATATATTTTTTATTTGTTGTATTCCTTGCTTTGTTTTCAATCGTTAAATGGAAGTTTATGTTCCTCTTTCGGTATTCAGTTGGTTGTGTTGTCCACGACACGGACGGACTCTTCTTTGAAATGAGCAGCAGAGCAGAGGCCTTGAGAGAAAAAGCTTTACTTATTTTTGTGTTGTGCAACTATAGCACAGTTTTTTATTATTTCTGGGCCAAACCCTTTGTAGTACATATTTTTAACAGACAATTTTTGGTAGAGGGCCTAGGCTTCCACCAACAGAAATTTCCAACTTTCAATACACTGTTCGTCGTTTAATAAGTGGAGACGAGTGCTGGTGGCACAGTATAGCGACACTAGCGGGTAGGGTATAGTATGTATGGTGCGGTGGCTGGTATATTTGTTACATTTTTGTGGGAAACTTTTCATTGTTGGGTTTTTGAGAATCCCAACATGGTGCGGTTTTGCTGAGGAAGCCTTAATGGGGTGTGGGGGGTATTGGTGCTGGCTGGCACGATACAGACAGCATTGGTAACATTGGCAATTGGCGAGGCAACAACATTTTCGACAATAAAAGTTTTCCATTATTTGGCAAAGGATAACAGAAAAACAGAGGATGACATTTTTATGTTTCTAGGAAATGAATACCTCTATGCATGCATACATGCATACATATATTATATTGCTATAGACATATGTATATATTTTTTTGTAGTTTAGTAAGTTTACATAGGTATATAATATGAATTGTGTTTTTTTTTGTTTGTTTGTGTTTTATAAGCTTTATACATAGAGGTATTGTTAGGATAGGTTTTACTTGAGTGCATAACCTACCTGGATAAAGGTGTACCTATGGCTATGCCGTAGGTATGTTGTAGTTGTGTCTTATGTTTGTCGAGCCTTTATTTTTTGGTTGGGTTAAGAATACAGTGAGTGCAAACAGAATTATTTGTTTAAAGTAAGTTTGTCGTTTCCATTAGGTCATTTTGTAAATGGATTTTCTTGGGGATATTTTCAAAAAAATGTTTGCTTATTTAATATTGTTAAAAGTATGTTAGTTTGTTAATATAATCCATTGCTTACATTGACTTATCTTCAGGTTTTTCAGACTCTGCTTTTTTTCTACCCCCATTACATGAGTGGAACGTACAAACTTGCTATTGTAGCTTACAACTATGTTAACTAAACATTGATTTTAGTACCTATAATGAATCGTTGAATGGTTGAATCAAGGAATAGTTACATAAGTTCCTACCTAAAAATGTATATTTAAATGTAGGTTATGGATCTTATTTATGCAAGTTAGGAAAGTAATATATACCTATAAATATGTAGATATAGCTCATATTGGTTTGTAAATATGTACAACAAACCCAAGTTTTCATATTTGATCTCTGCGCCATCTTATGAATAAACCTAAAACATATCTTTTTTACTATAAGAAAGAATTGTCATCCGCTTACAACCATTTCCTTTTTTTTCTAATCTTTCTTCTTGAATTGCTTTTAATAAAGCTAAGTACATACTTGAATTACATAGAGTAATCTTCTTTTATTTCAAACATCATATGTACTACTTGAGCATAATTTCCAACAAAAAATTTTCCAATATAATATATGTGCAATATGCATACATAAGATTTATGTGATATTTAAAGATACATATGAATATATAAATGAATGAGGTCCTACATTGTATGTAATATTCAGTGACGTACGCAAACATTTGGAAAAAGGAAATATAATAAGGTAGAAATAAATGGATAATATTTTATTTTTATTTTTATTTTTATTTTTATTTTTATTTTTATTTTTATTTTTATTTTTATTTTTATTTTTATTTTTATTTGTTTCAAAATCGCTTACAAAGTAAGACATAACTCTTATAAAGTTTTGCAAGCCTTTAAATTAATTAAGGAATTCGAATTTTATTTAAATAAACCTGGAAATAAACTAAAAATAATGAAAGAAAGAGAGAGAAAAAAAAACAACAAACAAACAAAATGAGGAATGAGTACTTAACTAATAAGTAAAATATTATCAATGATTTGCCAAATAATTGAAAACTTAAGATTTAAACCTTTTCGCGCTTCTTATACTTCTCATCGCAATTAGCAGGGAAGTTCCAAAGGCGTGTAACATGTACAGAAAACTGACTTTAGTAATAAGATACTTAAATCGAGTTTGTATAAGAACAAAAGACCTTGCTGAACTAGGGAAGCTCAGTTTATCATGCAGATAAACCAGTTGTTGTGTTTGAATGATTTCATGCAGATAGCTCACCGAACGGAAGTTTAGTAAATTGTCGAGACTACAGCCAGATACAAGTAATATGAAATTGGATATGTGGTCATACCATCGCAGATTATAGATGTAGCGGGTAATGTTATTATATGCAACATTTAATTTATGGCTAGTGGCAGAGTCCAAGTTGCAAAAAATGTCACATGCATATAACATTATAGGTAGTAATATAGTTTTGGCAAGTAGCAATTTAGTTTTTGTTGGGATGAAAATTCGGGTGACCTGAAGAGCACGAAGACTACCATAAACTTTTCCAATGGAACTATTAAGATGGTCTTTCCATGTAAGGGTACGGGTAAAGATTATTCCTAAGTTCCTAGCAGTGCTGACATAGTCAATGATTTCGCCTTCTAGCATTAGGGGTCTTAGGACTGATAAATCAAAGATTTTGGGATGTATCGGAAGAGCTGTTGATTTGAGAGGATTTAAAAAAAGATGGTACTTTTTGGACCATTGAAGAATGAGGATTAGGTCCTCATTCATTAAAGCTACGGCAATCATTTTTCTCTTCAAATGGTAGACTTATAAGGAGCTGCACATCATCAACATAAAGGTGAGTCATACAATTTTTAATAACATGTGGCAGTTCGTTTATATTTTGGTAAGATTGATCCCTGCGGCACACCAGCTTAGACATTGAGGAAGGTGGAAGAACGTTAATTTACCACTATGTTGCCTTCCGCTAAGGTACGAATGAACTATTTTACAGGATTCGAAAGAAAGTCCAAAACTATTTCGCAGCTTTTGACATATAATTGAATGGCTTACCGTGTCAAAGGCTTTTGATAGGTCTAAAAGCGTTAGCAGTGCGATATGATCATTGTCCATTGCGATTCTTATTTCATCAGTCACCAAAAATAAGGCAGATTTACAGGTGCGCTTTGGTCGGAAACCAGATTGGCAGGGACTTAACAGGTTGTTAATTGTTAGGTATTTTTGTATCTGCTTCAGAATAGTCTTTTCAAATGCCCTTGAAAGAAACGGAAGAATGACAATGGGTCGGAACTCTGTAGCAGTACCCGTTTCCTTTCTAGGGATGGGAATAATTTTGGCGTTTTTCCATTCTAATAGAAACTTGTACGTGGTTAGTATACTGTTAAATAAAAAAAGTAATAAAACGTAGTAAGTACGGAAGCAACAGTTTAACGAACTTGGGCTCCATTAAATCCAGGCCTGAAGCGTTTGATTTGATTGAAATTATTGCCTCCACTATATCTTCCTCTTGTATTCCAATAAAGTTGAAAGAGTTGTTATTTGTACCAGGTAATTCCTCTTCAATAAGAGAAACAATAGGTGAAGTTACATTCAAGGACGGAGGTGTGGTGGCGAACTTTTTATTGAGTGCATCACTTTCAGCATGCCATACAATTACTTTTACCATCTTAGTTATCTTGAAAACAGCTCAAACTATTTTGATAAGAAAAGTGGGATCACTAAAATACCTAGTCTATATTTTGGTCAATTTTTTTTTTTAAATATTTTGCTATTATCTTTATATTTTACGTTCTAAAAATTAAAAGATCGAGACCCCTGATGAAGTCGTAAAAAAACCGTAGGAACGTTGGGAAAGAATGAATTCGTTTTTTAATTGATTGCATATTATTTTCAAATCGATTAAGCGCAATTATTTAATCAACAAAAGTTAAAATACATATGATCAAATTCCAATATACAAGCATTTTTTTTTTAATTTTCGACTTTGTCATAAGCGGGTCGACGGGTGTCATATATTTTTTTTTCGTAGGAGATCCCTTTAATTGCAAATAATAGCTCATACCAATATTTTCGGAAAATATTTTTTTTGTATTTTTGAAAAAAAAAAGATATTTTTTTTTGAAAATTTAATATTTCGAAAATGGGTGGATGATTTGTTTTTTGAAATTATGTTTTTAAGCTTATATTATTAAATATTTCAAATTGTCATATAATTTTTTTTTTTTTTAATTATAAAAGTTTTCTATATAAAAAATTACATAAGTAAAATATTAATTAGAAATATATTTTGTATCGGAAGTACCGTTGGTTTTTGTTTGAGGAATATATTTTTTTAGCTATTCAAGATAATGTCAAAAAATAACAAAATAAGAAATTTCGTAAAAATCGATTGCGTCGGTATCGAAATTTTAAGTTTTCAAAATTTTTTTTTTTAAATCTTAAAAACAATTTTGTTTTTAAATCTTGTTTTGCATTGGTGCTTAAAGTTAATAGCATGTACTTAAAAAATTTTAACAAATCAAACTTTTTCCAGAAAATCGAAAATCAACAAAAAAATGGTTCAACTAGAGGTGCCAAAAATAACCATTTAAAAAAAAATACCAAAATGTACCTTTTCCCTTCAATAATGAACGGATCTTTTTTCGTTGAATCGTTGAAGCTGTTTTAGAGAAAAACAAAATTAATCTTTTAGGCCAGGACAGATAGACGCAGACGGACAGACGGACGACAGTTGCGGGTCTCACTTTTTTGGTGTTCTCTATGATCATAATGTCATGTTTGATTGTTAGATTTTTTATTATGAATGTAAAATTTGTCTTATAGTATTTACCTATAATCGCAAGTAAAAATAGTAGAATACACATCCCTAAGGTATAGTACTTCTGTTCTAAGGGGATAGAGTTTACCTAAAAGCTCTCTTACCGAAAATGCGGGCGGTGGTATCGATGAATCTCTTCGCTGGATTAGAAATTACCTTTCGCAGCACTTAATACAAGTCGTATTGGATGGTCTTAAATTAGAGAATCATAAAATAAATGCTGTTGTGCCGCAGGCTCCGTTTTTTCCAAAATCCTTTTTTCTACAGATCTTTTGGCTTAGAGTTTCGAATCAATAGAAATTGCTCATTTCTTCGGAAGAAAATTTAAAATTTGGGAAACACAATACATAATTTCCAAACAACCACTATTAGAATTCAACTCCTAGAAATTTTCACACACTATATAGACAATTTTTAGAAATATATTTTCTGAAATAACGGAATCAACTAAGTATATTGCCGTTGAAAAAAATTTCTAAAACGCTACTAAATGTATTGGGTTTTCTTTAGCTATGCAATAAATATCTCTACTCCTTGGGTTCTGAATGTAATTTATGAAGCCCACAATCATCCAAAACTTTAGTTTAATTTTTACAACTGAGCAGGTACGCGCATAGAATCTTTATCAAAGAAATCTATGCAACACCAACTCAATTTAGAATTTTAATAGAATTCAGAATAGAGCTCTAAGAATGATAGGCGACAGAAATATAGTAGAGACATTTACATCTCTAGAACACCGTCGAAATGTTACATGTCTGTCATTATCTTATCGCTATTTTTATAAACACTGTTCCAGCGAAATAGCCAGTTGCATTCCTCCCCTTAAATTTTTCAACCGTAATACTCGCGCTTCTAGGAATGCTCATCAGTTTACCCTTGAGCCCAACTTCGGACGTACTGTCAAGTACAGAGATTCTTTCTTTAGCCGTACAACGCGAATGTGGAATACTTTACCCGGCTCTATTTTCCCCTCCCATTTTGATATTCAGAAATTCAAAACCAATGTGCATCAGTATCTCCTCTTGCATCCTTCCCTAATCTCCTAACGCTCGCACTGTGCTTGTTCATATTAAGGGTAGTCAAAACCCCTTTAGTGCGCGCAAACGGTAAAAAAAAAAAAAAAAAAAAAAATCAATGTTTCATGTCTCTCATTAGTTCATCGCCAACAAAGTCTTCCGAACTTCTGGAAATGCTCATCGGTTGAGTTTACTCTGACAAATCCTTCTTTAGTAGTTGGGCTGTGTGTGGGTGAATTTGTAAAGTTTCTATTGAGTTGTAACCAAGAAACTAAGATTCTAAATACCTTAAAGAAAATTACACGATTTATTTTCAGTACCAATCAGCTAGCCTTATTAACCCTGATAGTCTGATTAATATTGGTTCCTTACAAATTTATATATGAGTTCTTCTGAAGTTGAGAAGGCCCTCCTGGCGTATAAGTTTAAATAGTCAGTGAAAAACAGGCTCGACCTAATAAAAATCCTCCGATCAACCTCAAAAATTGTTCTTGCTGAAGTTCTTCCAGAACATCCGTCATCCGCATTAATAGCTCTCTCCATCAGGGGATTCTACCCTAGGGATATTTCCAACTTTTGTGTTCAATAAGCCCGAGAAAGGACATCGAATGTACGCCAATTTCGGTCAATTTTTGCATTTAAATTGGTTTCAATATAATATTTAAAATCTTATAGAGCGTTTTAAGTTTCATCAATTTATATTTTTTTCCTAGTTCGTGTTTTATTAGGTGTACCACAAGGTAGTCACCTTGGACCACTACTTTGTTCTTATGTTTATCAATGACATGTCTGATTTTTTCCTCTAAAATTATTTAATCAGTAAATATCGTTCTGTTTCAAATATAATCCTTAAAATACTGACGGTTTCGTTAATCGCAGTACCGCACTAATTCCACGAATTAGGAATATAAATCGTTTTAGGAATATGTGACTTTTTTAGTCACTCGATAGCGCTATATTGTGGAAAATGTGTAAAAACCAAATATTATGAAAAGTAACACAACCTAACAGTACCGTGATGGAATTTTGTGGCTAGATTTTTTTTTTGGAAACATGGTTTTAAAAATATTCATAAAAACAAGCACGTGCGACAGATTTTCTATGAAACCTAGAGCTTCAATGGAATCGTAACTACCTGCACCATACCTTACACTTTTCGTGCTTCTATTTTATTTTTAAGGCGATACCATTTTCCCAAATAACCGAAGCGAAATATACTTTTCTAAAATCAATTTTCGAATAACAAAGGAAAAGAATAAAAAATAATGCAAGGTACATAGTTTCTATAGAAAAAAACTTAATAAAACATGGAAATAAGTTAAACGTCAAAAAGTTACTACGAAACTGTCACGTTCTCGTTGTGGGTCAGATCCCAAAAGGTTATTGGAAAACTCATTCTTCTTAACAACAGAAAAAGAGAATTGGGAAGAGAGTAATGTGATGGGTATAGTAGTTAGTTTTCACCTTGTATTCAAACTGATTCATGAAAAATTCATAACCTGAAGGACTTTTTGTGGTTACTTTTATAATAAAATATTCTGAAATGTTCTGACTCTCCATATTTACTATTATATCTACATATGTGTGTATGTATAATAACAGAGTATTTCTAAAGAAAAAAAAAAAGAAACCAACCAAGGTTTTGTCGACTCAGGGGATCATGAACAAAAATGGAATTATAGGGTGTATGTGTGTGTGAAATCGATAAGAAGTGTTAGAATAACAATTCATAATATTTTTATTTCTTTTTTTTTCGCTCATTTAGTTCTTTCTTAAAGGACGACTATTGGAAGCATAAATATTATCGAGTAATTTAAGATATTTTATGCTTATTATTATAATCAGTTGCAATAAACATCATCATAAAATTATCAAGATGACGTTATGAAACACACAGTATACCCGAAACAGTGTGAGATGTTTGTTCGTTTTGTTGATTTTCATAGATAAGTGCAGATATGTTTGTATCTTCATTGTGTGTATTCGCTGAGTATTTTTACTTGCGATTATAGGTACTATAAGGTAAGTTATGCATTCGCTAAAAAAAAATCTAACAGTCAAAAATGACATTACGGTCATAGATAAGCCTAACAAAGTGATCGCCAAAAAATGTCTGTCTCTCAGTCTGTCCGTGTTTATGTATAACGAGCTACAGCCTAAACGGCTTAAGCGATTGCCTTTAAATTTGGTATGTGTGATTATTTTGGCATTCCTCAGAGGGGAAATTGAAATTTTATTTTTAGGCCTATAATAAATAACAATACCTGCCATATGACCTTGAGGGAAAATCTTATTTTTCGGTAAAACGGCTCCAACGCTTTTGATAAAAAAATTTGAGAATTTTTTTGGTAGTAATAGCTTTTATTTGATATGAACCAAGTTTACAGGAAACGGTACCTTTCATATAAGGTTTTTTTTTTAATTTTGGCTTTCTCGGATTTCTTTCTTTGGCAGATTGGATTTCTGTCAAATTTTATATCTGAGAAGATCTAAGTAGCTTAATTATTTTTGAATGTTTTTGTGACCTTTAGTCCAAAATGCGTTTCGCCCAGGTACTACAGCTGGGCTCATCAGTTAGATGCTGTAGTACCTTTCTAAGACTCATTATTTTTTTATCGATGTTTACCGACTTTAATAAGACTAACAGCGATTACTCAATGTAAATTATATTTTTCTAGGGGAATTTGGTTAGATTCATTAACCTAGAAGTGTGTTTTGCCCGTGGACTGTCCAGTGAATTAATTGAAGAAAACGCAAAAAAATATGTTTATATTATTTTCGTTTTTGGTTTAGTGGACTGTGTGGATTTAAAGCCAATTGTATGTTTTTGTGACCCTTAGTCCAAAATGCGTTTCGCCCTAAAGGTCACAAAAACATTCAATTGGCTTTAAATCCACACAGTCCACTAAACCAAAAACAAAAATAATATAAACATATTTTTTGCGTTTTCTTCAATTAATTATTTTTACATATCGAAATTTTGAATAACTTTTTTTTAAAATTAAAATAATTTATTAAATAAAAATTTCAAAAGAATTTTGTTTTCAAAAAACGAAAAATAAAAACAGGATTTCATCAAAAACCGCCCTACAATTTTCGAGATAATTTTTTATAAAATTTTCATTGATCCGTGGCTTCTAATGGCGTTCTTCGTTTTTCCGAAAAAAAAAAATGATTAAAGTGATGGTTTTGGCAGTTTAAATAAGTTTAAAAAACGATTTTTCCCACCTATACACCATTCACATTCATTATATAAACGGTGATTTTTTAAGAGCTTGGTTTTTGAAAATTCAAAAAAACACAGAAACTTGTATAAAGTGAATGAAATTTTTATTTGGATCGATAAATCAATTTCCGCCATTTACTTTTTAAAAATAATTTCACTTAAATGTTGCCCGCGGCTACGCTTCAGGTGGTCCATTCTGAAGGTCCAATTTTGGCAAACTTTTTCACACATTTCGGCCGGAATCTCACCAATGACGCGTTCAATGTTGGCTTCCAAGGCAGCAATCGTGTTTGGCTTGTCCCCATAGACAATAGACTTAACATAGCCCCACAAAAAATAGTCTAACGGGGTCAAATCACATGATCTTGGTGGCCAATTGACTGCGCCAAAACGTGAGATCAACTGCTCACCAAATTCGCCTCTCAATTGATGCATGGTTTCGCGTGCAGTGTGGCATGTGGCACCGTCCTGTTGGAACCACATGTCGACCGAGTTCAATTCTTGCATTTTCGGCAAAAAAAAATCTGTTATCATCGAACGGTACCTTTTTCCATTGACCGTAACCCTGCGGCCTTCATCGTCCTTGAAGAAGTACGGCCCAATGATGCCGCCTGCCCATAAACCGCACCAAACAGTGCATTTTTCGGGATGCATTGGTAGCTGCCTCTGGCTGCTCTTCACTCAAAATACGGCAATTCTGCTTATTCACGTATCCATTTAGCCAAAAATGAGCGGAAAAAAAACGGACGTAGCTTGCGAAACACATTTTTCACAGAGCACGAATTTTGATAATAAATTTCAATAATTTGCAAACGTTGTTCAGGCGTAAGTCTATTCATGTTGAAATGGCAAACAATACTGAATCGAAATGTCAAATGTTCGTCGAATTTGTCATGTGTGATCTGTCAAAAATATAAACGTCAAAAACCAAGTAGCAAGAAAATCACATATGTACTTGTACATATTTACATTATTATCCTCCTAATTTACATAATTAAAATCCATTTAAATATTCATTTCTAGGCACCTAATTAACTATTCCTTGAATCATGCATTCGACAATTCATTATACTAATAGACTAGCTACCTACCAACAGCGTCAGTGAGTAACATTAAAGTTGTTAGCTACAAGAGCAAGTTTGTACGTGTTTTGGATTCTCATTCTGAAGGTACCTACATGAATTGTGTGTATTCTACAAGCAATTTTTTTGTTGCTTTATTTTTTCTGTTTGTTTAAATTATTTTTTCTTGTAGGTTGGTTGTGGAATCGCATATATTATGCAGATTAGAGAGTTTTGTGTGTATTTGACGGCGTTTTTTCTTGCGATATAGGTCAAACCAGGCAGAGAACAGCAAAAAAGTGGGTCCTGCAATTATGTCTATTTGTCTGTCTGTCTGTAAAACGATGGACAGCATAAACTTTAGATGTTGGTGCTAAGGCGTTTTAGGTGATTGTTAAAAATAGATTTTTGAATCGTTGTTTAAGCCCCAAAAAGGTACTTGCCATAAACATTTTACTACCATCTTAATTATCTCGAAAACAGCTCTAACGATTTTCATAAAAATTGGTGGTGTACTACTTTGGGCATGGTCTACATTTAGGCCAGCATTTTTTTTTTTAATATTTTGTTATTAACGGTACCTGACATGCAACCATTTTTTTTTTTTTTAAAGGCTCAATGGATTTCGGTCAAAATTTTTATTAAGCAGCTCTTTCAAATTCTAAATAATTCTGCATTTCAAAATATTCGTAAAATAGTTTTTTTTTTTGTGAAAATTCAATATTTCGAAAACCTATGGATGATTTTTTCTGAAATTTTGTGTTTGAATTTATATTATTAATTATTTTAAATGTTTATACCATTTTTTTTATTTAAGAATTTTTATATTTAAACAATTAAATGAAAAATGACAATAAAAATACATTTAGCCGTTTCTATTAAGAATCTTTTGCATATACATAATGTAATTCAGCAAGTACTTATGTGCAATCCAGTCGTGTATTTTATTTGTGTTTGTTTTGTTGATGCTCATACATAAGTGTATATTGTGTTGTATTCATGTGTGTGATGTGTGTGTTTCCAGTATATTTAAAATGAAATTTCGTATTCCGTAATGAATTTAATTTCTTATCATTAGTTCAAGTTCCTAAAGAAATTACTGAGTCCGTCCCGATTGGCTTTCTCATAATTCCAAACGGTTCTCTTAGGCGATTTTCTTTACCTGTTTGTTGGGGATTCGCACACAATGGTCGGATGTGCGTAGAGGCGATAATACCCTTACAGTGTATTTATCAGGGTAAGATGTAAGTAACAGGTCTAGAGTGTTGACGGTATGACCTGAAATGTCATTGATTCGCTTTGGCTCGTCAACAAGCTGAGTCAGTTGGTTTCACTGAGCAAAAACCTCGGAATAGCTTCCTTCGGGTGTTCTCTGGCTCGATAGGTGATAGCCACTTAATTTCAGTAAATTCTATAAAATCGCTGTAAGAAGAACAATTTAAATGCACTTTTAATAACTTTCACTAACAATTGACGTTCTGTTTATACCTGAGGTCGACGAACGTGAAAAAAATATGTAGGTCGTAAAAAAATTTTTTTTGTTTAAATTATAAGTTTAACTAGTGGATCAGGCGAACTTCGTCTCGCTCCAATTTAACGATTTCAAATGAACAGCAGAGCTATAATGTGTATTATTTGAATGTAATACAAATAAGTAGAGAGTCATATAATAAACAATGTTTTTCGATTTGTTTTCCGGCGCAAAAACGAACAAGAAAGACCGTTTACCAAGCTATCGACGAAGTTCTTTTTCTTTGATGCTAGTATTGCCCGTTCACAAATCCCATAGAAATTTTTATAATTTTTTGGAATGCTGGGGAATACTTTACTTTGGAGATGAGTTTCTCTTTCGACATTGTTAACTCGCAAAAATTTGCCAGGACTGATATCAATCCAATCGAGACATCAACAGAAATTTGGCCATTGCTTAGCACCACTCCAATGCGACACTCATATTTGTGGTCAATTTCAACTTCTTGATATGCCGGCACAAAGACGACGATTCTAATCATGCATTAAAATCATTGGCAGCAGTACATTTCGGGATGACGGAAAGCCTTCGACGAAAATCTCTGCTGAGCAATATCATATCCCCACCAAATCATCTCGAATCACTTTGTAAATCCTTCATTGTTAGGTTAATTGCCTCCAAAGCTCGTTTATGCGCCATCGTGCATTCATCCCAAGTTATGATTTTGCATTCATGGTCATTGTCCACGTTATTGGTCTGTCAACCGTGAAAAAGTTCATCGACAGTTTCAAAGCGGAATGTGCAGTTCGATCGCCTTCAAACGGTGTGGTATCAATGCCATAGATAGCATAGGATTCAACAGGCAATGAAAGAAATCTTGGCCGAATTGTTGCTAGGATCAACTAATATCTTGCATCTCCCAATTGGAGCATCGAGCAAGGTAATGCGATTGCGGAATCATATTCCAAAGCAGCGGGATTGAAGTCTACATTTACCACTTTTCTTCTCCTTATATCTTTTTGTCGAATTTGTGGTACAGTTTGAAGCTGTGCAATATGGGCACGTCTGCATTTATTTCCTCTGCACGTTACCTCTCTTGCGTTTGATTATCACCGAACATTCCGATTAATTATTACAAAAGGTGTACGTCGTCCAAGGTTAGATCGGAATCCGTGTGAGTTTTCACTCAGCGGTCAAACGATGTGTATTGAACAAACGCAAAGTAGTTTAGATATGTCAAAGAAAACCACCGGCTGAACTAAAAAAAGCGAAATCAGGAATTATACGTTTTTGACAACATTTTTTTTTATATATTTAATATAATATTTAATATTAATATACAGGGTGGCGCACGAATCGTGCTACAATAAGAAATTTAAATAACTTTTATTTTATTCGATGAATTTCATTAATTTTTTTTTATTGGATTAAAAATTAAATTTTATTTTAAATAACTAATGATTTTTAAAGATGATAGACCGCAAATGACCTCCACGCTCATCCACGCATATGAGGTACCTGATCAGAAAATTTTTCATTGCGGTCTGAAGGGTTTAAATTTGGATCGCCGTTTTGTACACTTCCTGCTTGACATAACCCCATAAAAAAGTCTGGTGCAGTCAGGTCATATGACCTTGGCAGCCAGCGGAATGTGCAGTTTCTGGATATCAATTTGTTTGGGAATTTTCGGTGGAGCTCCGCCATAACTCATGTGGCTCCATCACAATCGGTGACCAAATACTGCTGAAAGGGATACGTCTTCGGCGAAGTTCTGGGTAAAAAAACTCCTTCAACATCCTTAAATATCAGTCCCCATTGAAAGTTTGTGTTACACCGTTTCCTTCAAAGAAGTATGGCCCGACAATACACCTTGATGAAACTGCGCAACACACAGTAACTCGTTCTGGGTGCAGTTCCGTCTCATTGAGCATTTCTGGATTAAATTCACTCCATATACGGCACTGTTGCTTATTAACATTGCCGTTTAAGTCAAAATGAGCCTCATCAGACATGAACAAACAATTTGTCAATCTGTTGTCTTTTCGGCCATTGCAATCGTTTTTCGGCAAAATTCCAGGCGATCAGGCAAATCCGGAATCCGGAAACAAGTTTAAGTCATCATGAAGTAACCGTTGTAATGACCGTCTGCTAACTCCAATTTGGCCCGATAAGTTTCGAGTCGAAACACTTGGATTTGCCTGTATTGCCGATGCAATAGCCACGATTGTATCCTGAACCCGAACATTGCGATCTCGATGATACGGTCTTGGTTCGATGCTTCCACATTCGGCAAACATGTTCACCAGCTTCATAATGGTCCGTCTACTCGGGGTAGTACCGCCAAACTCCAGCCTAAATTCCCTTTGGACGAAAATGACGGACTGCAAAGGATGGTATCGCTGCACTATTCAAATCCTTTTTTCAGTATCCCAAACATTCATTTTGATAAATCTAAATAGTAGCCTATAAAATAAAAAAAAAAAATAAGCCGATTACTCACACTGAAAAAAAGTTATTACGTTTTATTTATGAAGCACAATTCGTGCCCCACCCTGTATTAAGTTCAAAACTTTATAAAAAGTCATGATTGATGTTTCAAAAAAAATAATTATTAGAGAAAAACGTTTTTTTCCAAAAATGGGTCAAAAATGAACCGAGGACCTCAAAAACCAAATGCCTCTTTTACACAATTCAAATGGCATTCACCCTTGATTGAGAACAAATCAACTAAAGATTGTTAAAAAAGTTAAAATTATTTAAGAGCCTTGGATAAGGATAATTACATGCGCAAGGACACACGACCGGCTTATACCTGCAGTTAAATTTTTATGACTACATGGCTGCGTCGCATCTCCTTGAAATGACAAGGTGCCGTACTCTTATTATCACGGACTCATTCATCGACGTCTAGTAGTGGTAATCGACATGGCATCGCATCAGCAAAGTCGAATTGTGAAGGCAATGACTGGCTTTGTATAAGTAAGGATATCCACAGCCCACCCACTCCATATCGAAGGTCTCTGGTCCTTAGGGGTTATTACCCGGATTTCTGTACAACCCAAGTTGATGCTTATTTTTCTATAGAACTGCACCACTCCATCATCATCGCCCGATTTAAAGTAGGAATAGCATAATGATGGTGTCCCTATCAAAGTTGAACAGAAGTGCTGAGCTAAAGGCAATATAATACTCATCTGAGAGTTTCTTATGCATGATTGAGTCCTTATGTAAAGTCATCGTCTAGCATATTGAATGGAATAGGCATTGGTGCATTTAGAGCAAGAAAACAGGACACGAGCTGGATACAAGTGAGCGCTGCAATGCTAAGTACACATCGCGAAGGCAAATGAGTTGTCAAGACTCGTAGTACAGTGTAGGTAAGGTTTATACACTATAGAGCTGGATGAAGAGACAAAATGGTGGTAGATGGGCTTGTGTGCTATCACAATGGAGTGATGGTGAGCCAGTGCGCTTCTTAGAGTGATTGGAGTCACTTTAGTTAGAAGGAAATCAATTTCCTCCTGTGCACAGACACAGGCACTATAGAAAACACTACGTCAGGGATTACAAGCAAATATTTTAGTGTACACTTGTAGATCACAAGTACAAGCAATTGGTAGCTATACCTTGGTTATAAAAGATTGAAAAAAAAAAAATAGGAACAATTGAAATGCATATGAATGTCACTTGCCTTCGGTCTTGAGTTCCGCTTGGAAATGTGAAATGCCTAAATATATGATGCTCTTAGAATAATACAGTCTTCTGTATCCTGCACGTCTATTAGTGTATGTGTACATAAATTGTGCATATAAGAATTTTGTAAACTATTCACCGACGACTCACTTTATGTCGTCACATACACTAAGCACTTATAACCAAAAAAAACATAGAACATTTGAATATTTTTGAGTCTATATTTGCCTAGAACTTGAAACCTTCTGAATGAAATTGAATTGAATTTTGCCAGAGCTGTATAGTTGCACAATGCCTCATCATGAATTGTACAAGCTCGTCTTATTTTTTTGTATCGAAATTGTGTCCTCTCTCACAACAAACGTCTCATAGAGAAATTAAACTAAAATGCAGCAATTAACACACAAAATTAAATATTTCAAAGGATATGCATTGCAAAGATATTTTCAGTTGATCTATAAGGACATGGGTGTATATTTGTGGTTTTTTCCCATCATAGTCGAAATAAACTATTAGAAAATGTGAGAGGGAACTTCGACAAAAGGTCAACATCTTTAGACTTATTTGACAGAATACAAAGCGATTGTCCTGTGTTGTGAGATAAATAGTCTCCTTGACAGACTTTTCTTTAAAGGATTTTGTTGGAATGGAAATCCTATTGATAAAAGGGATTGAAATTGTCTTGATGCGGTTGTTGATATTTAGTCTAGATTTTGAATTTATTTATTTTCGCAAAATGACAGTGCACTTTACATGTAGTTGTGTGTGGTTTTGTGAATGGTACGATGTTTGTTTGTTGTAAATTCAGTATGCGGTTCTGGTCCTGAGTTGTGTGCTTATAAAGGACGACTTTATTGTGGTGTTCGATGAACATATTACTGTAAAGTCAGCATGAGCAGATCAGGTTTGTCAAAACAAAAAAGTAATTGCGTAATTTGTGGAAAAATTCTGACAGGATAATTTATGCATTGAGATAGATATTTGTTTTGAAAACCAAATTTTCATGAAAAACATTTATTTTAGATAAATTTATTATTATTGAAAAGTGGACATGCATTTCAAAATGTTTTTTTTTTTTGCGGTTTTGTGAATTATTGCTTTTATTTTACGGTATATCATGTACTGTCCTTGCAGAAAACACTATGTACACAAGGGTGAGTCAATAATTCCCTGAAAATTAACACAAATTGTGTCGTCAATTTTTTTTTTTTGTCAATAATCAACTTTAAAAAGAGCAGCCATTTTTAAAGAGCCTATACATATACTAGCATTTTCGTTAAAATGGAGGAAATTTAAAGTGAAAGTGCAAGAAAAGAATATCACCCAAGCCAAACTTGACAAATATTATGGCGACTCTTCATCATCGATAGGAACCATTCACCATTAGCTTACTCAATTTCGAGTTGTCGAATTTGTCGAAGATAAAAGTTCTTTTTCACGGAAAACGCACGGCGCGCCGCAGCAGTGTTACATTACAATTACATGAACCTGCTTTCGATGAAAGTAAAAGCAAAAGTCTGATTTGGATAGATTTCTGACATTTATTCGAGTATCGAAAGCTATTAATGTTGTTTAGTTCCTATGATGAATCTAGACGTCCTTGTTCGAAGAGTTCTTGTTTCTTTCAATGGCCACGTTCACCCATTTATTAGATAAGTTATCTCCGAAACTAAGCTTTACGAATATATGTCTGAACCAGTGACATGCCGTGGTGCTTCAAGCAAGACGTTCACTAACTGCTCCTTCAAATTTTGTCTATTCTTAGTTACGATTCAGGATTACGACGAGGACTTTGTTTTTGTTTTTTTGTTGTTTTTTTTTGTGTTTTTGGTATTATTTTTTTTTTTTTGAGTTTTTGTTTTTATACTTTTTTGTGTTTTTCTTTGTAAAGAAACTATAATTTAGAAAGGAAATACTTCAATAAGAAAAAAAAAATCAATTCGTTGAGATTTCTTCAAAAAACTTGAAAAACTTCATCATTGAAACTGTGTTCTACTTTGATTTCCTTTAGAAATGATTCTTCTATTTAGATAATTGCAAGTTGCTATAATCCTTGCTCTTGCATTCTATTTCTATCATATGATTTAACGTGTTTAAGAGCAGAAAAAGAAAGTTCAATAGAGTCACTCGATGTGGTTATTTTTAGGATATAACGGGTGATTTTTTTGCTACTTGGTTTTTGACGTTTATATTTTTGACAGATCACACATGACAAATTCCACGAACATTTGACATTTCGATTCAGTATTGTTTGCCATTTCATCATGAATAGACTTACGCCTGAACAACGTTTGCAAATTATTGAAATTTATTATCAAAATTCGTGCTCTGTGAAAAATGTGTTTCGCAAGCTACGTCCGTTTTATGGTCATCATAATCGACCCACCGAGCAGGCTATTCAGCTCATTGTGACCAAATTTCGAACCAGTTTCACTTTATTGGACATTAATCCACCAAATCGTATCCGTAGAGTGCGTACCGAAGAGAATATTGCTGCTGCATCCGCCAGTGTTGCTGAAGATCGCGATATGTCCATTCGGCGCCGATCGCAGCAATTGGGTTTGTGTTCTTCGACCACCTGGAAGATTTTACGCAAAGATCTTGGTTTAAAGCCATACAAAATACAGCTGGTGCAAGAATTGAAGCCAGGCGACCTACCACAACGTAGAATTTTCGGTGAATGGGCCTTAGAAAAGTTGGATGAGGATCCGTTTTTTTATTGCAAAATTGTCTTCAGCGACGAGGCTCATTTTTGGCTAAATGGATACGTGAATAAGCAGAATTGCCGTATTTGGAGTGAAGAGCAGCCAGAGGCAATTCAGCAGCTACCAATGCATCCCGAAAAATGCACTGTTTGGTGCGGTTTATGGGCAGGCGGCATCATTGGGCCGTACTTCTTCAAGGACGATGAAGGCCGCAGGGTTACGGTCAATGGAGAAAGGTACCGTTCGATGCTAACAGATTTTTTTTTGCCGAAAATGCAAGAATTGAACTCGGTCGACATGTGGTTCCAACAGGACGGTGCCACATGCCACACTGCACGCGAAACCATGCATCAATTGGGAGGCGAATTTGGTGAGCAGTTGATCTCACGTTTTGGCGCAGTCAATTGGCCACCAAGATCATGTGATTTGACCCCGTTAGACTATTTTTTGTGGGGCTATGTTAAGTCTATTGTCTATGGGGAGTCGTGCAATTCAAGCCAAACACGATTGCTGCCTTGGAAGCCAACATTGAACGCGTCATTGGTGAGATTCCGGCCCAAATGTGTGAAAAAGTTTGCCAAAATTGGACCTTCAGAATGGACCACCTGAAGCGTAGCCGCGGGCAACATTTAAGTGAAATTATTTTTAAAAAGTAAATGGCAGAAATTGATTTATCGATCCAAATAAAAATTTCATTCACTTTTTACAAGTTTCTGTGTTTTTTTGAATTTTCAAAAACCAAGCTCTTAAAAAATCACCGTTTACATAAGTCAACTTAATTTTAAAATTTTCGAAAAAGTTTCTTTTAATTCAAGAGCATCAACTATTCTTGGAATGTACTTAACGGAGATATTTTTAAACGGAGAACACTGAAAAAAACAATTAATTCATTCTTCGGCCTTAAAAAATCAACAAATGCACCATATGAACAATTTTGGCATTTCAAAACTTCAGTAGAACATTTTACTCCATACTCAACAAAGTTTTTGTAGAAAGTATGGCTAGTAACATAAATTTTGTCAACGACTCGAACTGTATTTCAATTTGAAGATTATCTAAAAAAATATTTGGCGATATCGCAGTTCAAAACTTTCTAGGCCTTTTTTTGGAAAAAATTCAATAGCATTTTTGGATGCTTCAAAAATATGATGAAAACTCGTTCTCCAGTTATTTTTTTTTAATCTAGCGCTGTCAACAAAATTTGCAATAAATGTTATCAGAATCAGAAATAACATTTAATACTGCATTAATTTATTAATTTTGTATTTTGTTCGACGTCGCTTTATATACACCTATACGTGAACGTCGCTTATGAAATGTTTGTATTTGTACTTGGCACAAGCAATAAATCCGCACCGCGAGCGCGAAATGACGAAATAAGAGCCAAACACTGTAAAATGAAATTAAAGCTCTCTTTTCTCTTTATCCTGTTTTTTCACGTTTCACATCTCACATCTCTCATTGTCTTGGCTGGCATATCTGGTTTCTTTTATGGTAGGACTCGTATCTATCTATAAGTATGAGGTACGTTTTCATACAGGTACAGAGAATGAATCCGCACCACACCGCACAGCCACAGCAGGCTAAATGAAAATGAATACCAATTCTCTTTGTTCTGTTTACTGATCCTGATTGTTTTGCACTACCGATACCGAAAACCTATGTTGGAATGAACGACGCTGGCCGACGATTCACTGAATGTTGTTGAACACACCTAACCATATAGGCTTGTACTGGCAATTATCTCTTCTCGCCCTGATGTTGGGAGTACACGTAAAAGGAAAAGGAAAAGCGTAAGGTTGTTGAAGGTTTTCACCAAGGGTTATAGAAAGACTTATAAGGGAGCATGAATTTCGTGATTTCGTGTTTTTTTTTTTTATTTTGAACGTGGAATCGCTGCGTTGAAGTTATGAGAAAATTTTTGAATAAGACAGGTCGTTGTAATACAAATAAAAATGAGAACATTAAGGGAATTTTGTAACACATGCAAAATGAAGATGATTTTGGTTGGGTGTGCGGTGAACACCTGCGTACCTATGCATAAACGTCACTGGACTGAACGATTCGGATAGGTTAGCTGAAAGAAGAAAACAAAATTAAAGCTATTGACCTGAGAGTCCATAACTGATCTACATCATGGTTTTATCTCTGGGCGTTCTACAATAACAAATTTGGCTCTTTTTTCCTCGTATGTAGTTGAGAATATTTCCATTCGTCATTTTTAAGTTGGATTACTTCATTACTTTTTGCGTAAAATCGAGGGTGATAGTGTTATTAAAGTGAGGTGTTTTGAAGACCTCAATAAACTATAAACTATAAAATACTTTCTTTTATAATGAATTCAAATAACTCAATTTACCAAAAAAAATATGCTAATTCCATCTCTTCTACACTAAATATTATTCATCAAAATATACGAAGTATGAGAGCAAATTTCAATTTATTTTTGGCTCATTTAAACGCTTTCCATCTTAATGTTGATATAATTGTTTTGTCTGAGATTTGGTTGTATGATTATGAACTATCTAATTATAACAATCTTGGTTACAATCAATACGCAAATTGTAACAATTCATATAGCTCAGGTGGTGTTGTTGTGTATATAAAAAAAGATTATCAATGTGATGCTATTACGATTAGTTTGATTAGCGCCGATATAATTAAAATGAATTGTATTATTCATAAAGAAAAGTTTACTATTTTGAGCGTTTATCGTCTGCATGAAAACAGCTTAAATAAAAGCATTTTTATTACTTAGAGATATAAAGGTGAAGAACTTGCTGGTATTAGGAGATATTAATATTGATATACTAAAAAGGAACTTAGACACAGATAATTATATGCTTTTAATGTCTTCATATGCTTTGAAACCTCTTGTAATGGAACCTACCCGTATTACAGACTCATCACAAACATGCATTGACCATGTTTTCGTAAGATTAGACAGTAAATTTTTACATAATCCGTCTGCTCAGGTACTAGACTATAAAATTACCGACCATTGCATGATAAATCTTAATATAGATAAATGTCAATCACCTAGTATTCATCAACCTATACCTTTTAAAATAACCCACAAAATTGATTTTGTTTCTTTAATTAGACATTTAAAGTTTGAGTTCTGGGAGCATGTCTATGCAGAAAACAATCCTTCAATGGCTTACAACATTTTTCTTGGTATTTTGAAAAATCATATTGAATGTTGCACTGAAGTCATAAATCTGAATAATTCTAAATTGAAACGTTTCAGGCCGTGGATAAGTCACAGATTGTTGAAAAAAATAAATAAAAAAAATGAAATTCGAAAAAAATGTCTGCGACATCCACTTAATTCAAATTTAAAAAAATATTATGAAAAAATAAGCGAGGAAGTTAAAAAACATTTAAATATGAGTAGAGATAATTTTTATGCAAATAAGCTTCAGAACTGTAGAGGGAACGTTAAAGAAGAGTGGAAAGTTGTCAACAACATCCTTGAAAATCAACCTCAGAAGGAAAATATTTCTAAAATAGAATTTGAAGGAAAAATGATATCCGATCCTGCGGCCATTGCTAATAATTTTAATAATTTTTTTACAACTATCCCGATTCAATCGAAGCCTCTTCCATTACAAAGTAATTGTTCTTGTAATTTATTTTCAGATTTAGTTGATGAGACTTTTCAAAGCAAAACATTTGCTTTTAATCAAATTTCTCCTTTAGAAATCCATAAAGAAATCTTGTCTCTTGATAACAAAACTTCAAGTGCTTCGGACAATATTACCAATTGCCTCTTAAAGAAAATTTCATTATATATTGTGGATGCATTGAGTCATTTATTTAATGCAAGTGTGAATTTTGGCATCTTTCCTGCTGCTTTAAAATCTGCTGAAGTAATTCCACTATTCAAAAAAGGAAATCGAAACTTAATGTCTCAATATAGACCTATTTCCATTCTTCCAACTTTTAGTAAAGTTTTTGAGAAGCTAATGAAAAAGCGAATAGTATTGTTTTTGAACAAAACTTTTTTGGGGATGAGCAATTTGGTTTTCGAGAAGGGAGATCCACTGAAGATGCCATTCTTAAAGTATCTAGTGAAATAAATGATGGTTTTAATAAAAATAATTCTTCTTTAGCTCTTTTCATAGATATGACTAAGGCATTCGATATGGTTAATCACAATATACTTTTAGACAAATTGTACAAATGTGGATTGAGAGGTATTATACATACATGGTTTTCTTCGTATCTATCAGAGAGAAGTCAACGTGTGAAACTTAACCTCACCTATAGTGATGAATTAAATACTAACATTGGTGTACCCCAAGGATCTGTGTTAGGACCCCTTCTATTTTTAATATACATTAACTCATTATTTAACCAAAATTTCAAAAGTAAAATTACTGCCTTTGCTGATGATATCACTTTTACTTATACGAATAATAAATTATTTGACTCCATAGTTAATCTTAATATGGACATTCAAATTCTGCGACAGTGGTTTGCTAAACATCAATTACTTATAAGTGAAAAAACTAAATTGATGAATTGTAATTTAAAAGGTTCTTACTCTGATGATTGTGAGATTATTTTTCATTCCACCAATTGTCCAAACATGTCGTTATCTGCTCACACTTGTGGAGAAAAAAACTTTTCCGATGAATTTGTGTGTAATACAAATTGTTTTAAAATTGAAAGTGTTGAAAAATTTAAGTACTTAGGTGTTTTAATCGATAAAAACTTGAGTTGGAAAAGTCATGTAGATGAATTAAAGAAATATATGTTGTCTGGAACGCGGACAATCTATCTATTAAAACCCCACTGCTCAACTAAAATTCTCTTGATGATATACTATGGGTTAGCACAATCGAAATTGCAGTATGGCATTACAAGTTGGGGTGGAATATACAACAGCACAATCGAAATACTAAACGTTGCCCAAAAACATCTGGTACGAATTATCTGTAGAGCTAACAGGCTTGCAAGTAGTTGGCCACTTTTTCATTGTCTCTGAGTACTTCCAGTAACTCATCTCTATATCTTTATGGTATTAAAGGTTTTTTTTATGCGAAGCGGGTACAGTGCTACATTGAGAAGTTCCAACACTTACGGATTAAGAGTGAATAGTATGGCAATGGTAAACATTCCTTTAGCTAGAAAAACACATTTTTATAGATTTTATACTGCAACGGCACCTAGGCTTTTTAATAAACTACCCTTTGAAATAAGAACAGAAACACAATCCACCTTGTTCATTAATAAAGTAAGGAATTGGATTTTTACTATGAATAGTTCTTTTTTAAAAATATTGTTGAACTCAGCTTGCAATTTATAAACTTAAATTTTATTTCTTTGCTCTCATAAATATTTTTGTTTTTAAATTGAATTTTTAGTTTAAATCTGTAAACCTCACCCCACAAACACAAAATAAAAACAATAATGTTATTTTTAATTGACGGATCATTCGCCTCTAGTCACGAAAGTACTACAGAATGATACCTATTTCTAAAAAAATTATTAGTATATGTAATGTATATATTTCAATATATTAATGTGTATATTTATATATTTCAACTTTATCTGTAATTTTAATTAGATTTTATAATTATTGTTTTTAATGTTAAGTTAAAAAATATATTTTTAAAAATCGATAGGATTTCAAAGAATTAAAATATTACAAAATGTAATTTAATTTAACGTTGGAAATAAAGACAAAAAAAAAAAAAAAAAAAAAAAAAAATAAAAAAAAAAATTATTAGCAAGATCCCAAAAAATGAAATGAATAACTTGTATTCAAAACCTATTAACTCCATTTCGGGTGTTCCTCAAGGAAGTCATTTGGGTCCCCTTCTCTTCATTATATTTATAAATGACATAACATCATTTATTAAATATTCACCATGCCTTTTATATGCTGACGATTTGAAATTATTTGTAAGAATAAGAAATTAAGATGATTGTCAACTATTACAATTTGACATTGACCAAATTTCTAAATGGTGCACCGCAAATTGTTTAAAATTAAACATAAGCAAATGTAATGTCATTTCGTTCTATAGAATTCGTAACCGCATAAATTTCGTTTATAAATTTTGTTCGGCTCCACTTTCACACATATTAAAAATAAAGGACCTTGGTATATTACTGAACTCTACTTTCGTTTTTAATAATCATATTGACCACATGATTACAAGAGCTAATTTACTTGTCGGGTTTATTAAGAGATCTTGTTCCGATTTTAGTGACCCTCATGCTTTGCTTTCCATGTTCATATCTCTAGTTAGTTCGTTATTTGAATATGTTAACATTATCTGGAATCCAGCGGTAAAGACTCTTCGTATTGAAAAAAACCCAAAAACGTTTTACTAAGTTTATTTTTTATATAATTAAGTGAACTCAATCCCACAACATAATCCACGTTGTTTATTTTTAGGAATTTAATCATTGAAATCAAGATGTATGCATGATATAACATTCGTGAGGGATATTTTGAAATTATCACATCAAATGTCCTCCTTTGCTATCCAAAATTTCATTTTATGCACCAGACGTCCTAAAAATTTGCCTTTTGAACCATACCATAGAAAAAACTATGGAATTAATGAACCAATTTGTAGATGCATTAACAATTTCAATGAAGTTTGTCATAATATTGAAATAAGCTGAAAAAGGGATCTGTGCAAAACAAACCTTATGTTTATATTTACATTTTAATGATAAATTGTTGTACTTTTTGTATTGAATATCCCTTAACATAATAACAAAAAAAAAGATGTTTGAGTGGCTTTGTGTTAGCTGCTGTCAAATTACATTACCTACAAATGAACAAACTAAAACTTGAGCAGCGCCCCCTACCAAAGATCTTGCATTGCAATAGTAATAAGAATTCAAGGAGCAAGTCAGTGCATATTTATTATTTAGTAAGCAAACATTAGCATTGCGCGAATGTGTGTTCTCGACAGAGCACTTAAAAGACTTAAAAATTTTTGCTAAAAAATCTCAATTTTCTCATACCAAAAATTGGAAATTTTCTGCCACAAACAATTTTCAGATTTAATTTCTTCTGCGGAAAAGGTTGATATTTTAAGAGCTTTTGGGCGAAATTTGGGAAGAAATACATTTTAAATATTTCAAAATATTAGCTTATTGTCAATTAAGGAAATGTCAAATTTTATTGATGGATGTCGCAGATAATCAACTTGACCCTAAAATTCGTGTCAAACCAGATTTACACGATTTTACTTCATTTTGAATTCAGAGTCGTGTTGACCTTTGACCAACCAGTGAATATAAAAGTGGACATAATCGTATTTTTTAAGTGTTTATTTGTTGCGAGGTTAATAATTTTTACCAAAATATGTATTTACCCCAATTACGATATTCTAAAAGGTAATTTCTGTCCATATTTTATATAATTAATTTTTAATTAACTTCTCGACTCCAACTTGATCTTTGAACCGCATATAAACGAAGTTCAAAATATGTAGTTAAAATACCCCATCATTGGCACAACATATGATTTATTGAGAAAAACGCCAAACACATAAATTAATTTTAAAATCATCATTTTGGAACACACCTATGTGGAAAATTCAACTTTTTGTTAATCATTACTGATTCATAAATATATATTCCATTTTATTTGCAATTATTATTCTTAAATGTCTTAAAATTGAGGAAATAAAAACAAATCAATTGTTTTATTTGCATTTATTTATTTGACACATTGTCGGCAATACCAACTTAAAAATATAAAAAATCAGTCCGCTGGAAAATCCTGCGTTGCTGCCTAAAGTTTTCCCAATCGGCTTATATTGAAAAATAAAATGCTTTTATGAGCAGGTGATTCAGGGACTTATTGACAAACTTTTATTAAAAAAAAGGTATAGGGTCATCCATGGTTCTGTAAAGCAAAAGTTATTGAAACATTTTTGTATTACAAATTTAAATTTCCATCGAATTTCTATTTCAAAATCTTGCATTTATTCCTGACTTTTCGTATGAAATACAAAATCAGCTTAAGTTCCTCCAAGAGAGTTCTTGCAAGACTCGATTCTGATAATGAAATTTTCGACAGTAATCGGTTAATAACTCGGCCATAACAATTCGAGTATAGTTTCTATAGTCTCTGAATTAAAGTTGGTTAGAAAGAAATAGAGACAAAACGGAACCCTGAGGTACGCCTGCATTTCTGTTATTCATATCAGCGGAATCTGAGTTAAATTTAAATACCACAAACAAGAGATTCATCAAAACCAAATTCACAAATTTGTATAAGATACCTTAATGCCGAATCTTATGGGAACGATTTTTCATGTTCAAATAGTGAACACAAGTCCCAACCCTAGTGGTAGATTGTTTGAGGCAAATAATGAGACAGGAGGCAGAGGTACTTCTACAAAGGTATCTCTACTTTTATGCAGGATGCACGGCATGAATTTCAATGATTGAAGAAATGGTAACGTCCACAGTTCCAGACACGTTGAATTACTTAGTGAACAAGTTATATTGCTACTACGATATATTTGGAACACAGGCCTATAAAGAGCGACTCCATTTTTTGAGGTTTTTATGTACTAAACGTCTTAGGTTGGGCGTCTTGCAGTTGGGGGGACTTCCGGGCCAAATAAAGTCATTTAGTTGCGAAGCCATAACTGCTTCAAAACAGAGAACCGTTCGCCAAAAAAAGCGATTGAATTTATCTGAGAGACAAGATTTAAGAGAATGTGATATCTACTGAGGCGACTGTTACCGAGCACAAGAACAGCGACTAATTGGATGTGGACCTGCTGTTGGAACTAGACTCTCGAGTTTGAACTATGTGAAGCTAGGTAGCCACAACATTTTTGGAGGTATAATCGGAAGACACTACCTGCACGACACCACCTACGATAATAGACTTAGGTCCGACTTCTCTGCGGGGTGAAACGTTCTGGTAATTAGTACGCGGTTCCAGCATCTCGGTATTCCGTAATGGGACATGAAGATTTCTTCATCAATTAACCGTCAACCAGATCGACTACATTGCGATCGACGTACGATACTATTCCAGTATATACAATTTTTGACTGCTCGAAGGGGCCAACATTGACTCAGATACATTTTTGTAGCCCAGTCAAGACAAGGAAGCACTGTACGAAAATTGGATGGCGGATGGATACAATCGCAAGAGATTTCCAGATTATTTTCCAATCAAGTCTCTTACAACCTCCTAAGAAATAATATCTTGGTTAGGAGTATGCAGCACCTCTTTTTTGAAAAAAATTGTCGGAACATCAGTATTGTTATCCGGGTCTTTAAGAATGAGACCCTGCACCAATTATACAGAGGTATCAGTCTCCCTAACTAAGTCTATACGATTTCTTTTGCCGTGTTATGTATACGTTTCAAGGCCTTCGTCAACAGGAAAGTAAATATTTTCTCGAGCAACTAAAGTCCTGGTCTTTATATAGGTCACAGAGATATGAACCTGGTCAAATAAGACAATGATGGTTAGGACGAGGACAAGGAACGCCGCAGTAGGGGAAGAACGTGACTCAGGTGGACCTCAGCCAACTTGGCGTATGAAACTAGAGACAGAGTTAGCTTGGAACCGAGCTGGAAAGCCATGTTAGTTGATGCCCTTATCCAGTGGGCCTGAGGTATTTCTTAAATTGATGATTAATTAATGTTTCTTTGACCTTGGAAAGAAGAAACGTAAGCTCAATTTAACGACATTTAGCGACAGTCTTTATTATGGATGGGTTGGATTAATGTTCTTTTCCTGCCATTTTGTTCAGCAGAAAAGTTGCCCAGTCTATAGAATTTGTTGCCGTTCTATAAGTAACGATCGTATTTTATTTATCAATACGCTGGGGAAAAATATAACAATAACCCTCCCTAAATATACCCTTATCTCCAGTAAAATGTCTCTAATACACATCAACAGCATCCTAGATGTACATATTTATTTATAAATTGTAAAGTAAAAACCCTGTGGCTGTGATGTTGAATTATGTAGCGGCAATTTTTCATTGCCTCCATTCTTTAGACGAGTAAACATAAACAGTTTTTTGTGCGGTGCGATGCCTTCTGTTCTTTGATTCGACTTCTGCTTTCGGCAGATTCAAATGCGTGACTTTGAAAATTTCTTCAGATACATCATTGCCGTCTGAGACTGTTTTATTTTGATTAATATCCCAAGTAAGAAAAAGGCAAATCTTCTCACAAATAAAAGCAAAACGTTCGCATACACACCCAGCACAGCCCCTACAAACAGATCCTTACCCAAAAAAAAAAAAATGTAAAATAAAGCAAAACATAAAAAATCAAATCGAAACTCCGGAAAAAGGACTCACAAGTCAAAACGAAAGCATAGCAAAATATTCATCTTAATAAAACATTTTCATGTTTTTCTTATAATATTGAAATGGGGGCTGGTTTGGTCGGTCGTAAATATAAAAGGCGTTGCCAAAAAAAAAAAAAAAAAAAACAGAAAAAAGTAAGACCAAGGATCCTTTAAGGCTTTCGCACTTCCTAATGTGTACGATTAGAGTGCACCGCAACATTAAACTGAATATTCTATCTGTACACAAGGTCAGTATCGTCCCAAAGCAGTTTATAATGGTGCCAACATGGAAATTGATTATGCAGAAAAAAATGTGTTTTTATGGTTTTTGCACCGCCTCTAGGGACTAGGGCCATCAGTTGAAGCAATGGCAATATATAAGACACTGAAAACAAGGTTATGTCGATGAGTTATTTTGTAAAAGACGCCAATATGATTGTGCAAAAATATATGTACCTATCCATTTAAAAGAAAAAAAATTTAGGGATGATTTTGAATAAAAACGAACGACGACGGCAAATATTAAAATCAAATATGGCTGGGTTCATACAAAATCGAAAAGATATCAATATATTAATTTCTGTAACATTTAAGCGTTGCTTATAAGGTTTACTATTACATAATTTAAAATTTTATTTTAAGGCGAAGCAAGTGCTTAGTTTGGTCCCTTTAATTAATGTCTGAAAATACTTGACCGTAACGTGATTTTATTTATATCATTTTTTAATTTAATTTATTTGTTGGATTTAAAAAAAAAATATTAAAACCAATTTAACTTTTTACTTGCGATTATAGGTACTATAAGGCAAGTTATGTAATCGTAAAAAAATTTTTTACGATCATAGAGAACACCAAAAAAGTGGGTCCCCCAATTCCGTCTGTCTGTCTGTCTGTCTATCCTCGAGTCTACAGCTTAAACGCTTTGACAGATTTGCTTCAAACTTGGTACTTATTGTTTTTTCGGTAATATGACCACACATTTTTTAAATTTTTTTTTAAGACGAAAAATAACAGTATCTCCCATACATTATTTTTGCACAAAAAGGAAAATCTTATTTTTCTCAAAAACGGCTACACCAATTTTTTATAAAAAATAATCAGTTCATTAATGAAGGAAAAGTATACCTTTAAATAATTTTTTTTTTGGAAAAAAAAAAGTTTTTTTGGTACGTCTAGTAGAAACATTTTTTTGGTTTTCGATTTTCTCGGAAACGGTTAATCTGATTTTTTTGAAATTCTTTACACAGAAGCTCCTAGAAAGTTTAAACACTATTGTATACCAAAATGTTTCAAATTTTTTTTTTTTTGGAAATTAATTTTTTTTTTTTTGAAAATTCAAAATTTCGAAAAAGACTTAATAGATTTTTTCGAAACTTCGTATTTAGTAGTTTTTTGACATTATCTTGAATAGTTAAGAAAGCTATTTAAAAAAAAAGACAACGGTACCTCCCATACAAATGTTAAAAAACCGTTAAGAAAAAAATGTATTTCTTGAAAACGGCTCCTAGAATTTTTATAAAAAAAATTGTGTGTTTTTAAATTAGTACAGTTCACTTTTAAGTATACAAATATTTCTTTTTGCGTACTTATTAAAGGTACTTACCATGGCACTACTTTTCATATTTTCAACTTTTTATTTTCAAATTGTTTTTTGACAAATGCTCCCTAAAATTGTGGAGAAAACTGCATACTCAAATTTTCAAAAAAAAAGTTTTTCGATTTTTGAAAAATAAATAAGACATTTTTTTTTGAAAAATCGATTTTTCAAAAACCAGTTACAGATTTTTTTTTAAATTTGAATTTTATATGTATATTAATTATATCTTCAAAATGGAGTTTCAAATTTTTTTTCTGAAAACGTTTTCAAAATTTTATACATAAAAAATCAATTTATTAAAAAAACTACTCCAACGATTTTTGAATTTTTTTTTGATATATTCTTATTTATCCATGAATTCAAATTGCATCTTTGTTTTCCTTCAAACTATAAAGACTAAGCAATATAAAAACATTTAATTATGTGTTTTCTTAAAAATTATTGAGTATTTGTCTAAAAAAAAAATTTTTAATCGCTTCATCCAATGTTGAGAAAGTCGAAAATATGAAAAGTGGATCTATGGAAAGTACCGTTAATAAGTACGCAAAGGGAAATATTTTTATACTTAAAAGTGAACTGTACTAAATTAAGAACACACAATTTTTTTTATAATAATTCTTGGAGTCGTTTTCGAGAAATACATTTTTTTCTTAACGGTTTTTTAACATTCTTATGGGAGGTACCGTTGTTTTTTATTTTAGTAAAATAGCTTTTTCAACTAATCAAGATAATGTCAAAAAACTACGAAATACGAAGTTTCGAAAAAATTTATTTGTCGTCTTAAAAAAAAAACTGAAAAAAAGTGTGGGCATGTTACGGAAAAAACAATTTGTACAAATTTTGAATCTATCAATGCGTTTAGGCTGCAGACTCGAGGACAGACAGACAGACAGAATTGGGGGCCCACTTTTTTGGAGTTCTTTATGATCGTAATGTCAAGTTTGATTGTTAAAAAAAAAAAAACATTTTTTCTTACGAATACATATCTTGCCTTATAGTACCTATAATCGTAAGTAAAATAATACATATATAAATGGTTTTATGAAGCCAGTATTCTGTCGGCAGCATTTTGCTATGCTAAAAATTATAACAAAACAAAATAACCCTTCAACTTTGCCAAGCAAAGCGAGCTCGTGACTCCTAGTATTTTACATAACCGTGCACTATGGTTTTTCCTAAGGCTGATGTAAGCTCATCATTTCCAGTGTATTCCGAAGAAAGTAAGTAAAACTCGGTGTTAAAAGGCAGGCACTCTGTCCAATTGTCGTTATTAATTATATAAACGGTGATTTTTTAAGAGCTTGGTTTTTAAAAATTCAAAAAAACACAGAAACTTGTAAAAAGTGAATGAAATTTTTATTTGGATCGATAAATTAATTTCTGCCATTTACTTTTTAAAAATAATTTCACTTAAATGTTGCCCGCGGCTACGCTTCAGGTGGTCCATTCTGAAGGTCGACTTTTGGCAAACTTTTTCACACATTTCGGCCGGAATCTCACCAATGACGCGTTCAATGTTGGCTTCCAATGCAGCAATCGTGTTTGGCTTGTCCCCATAGACAATAGACTTAACATAACCCCACAAAAAATAGTCTAACGGGGTCAAATCACATGATCTTGGTGGCCAATTGACTGCGCCAAAACGTGAGATCAACTGCTCACCAAATTCGCCTCTCAATTGATGCATGGTTTCGCGTGCAGTGTGGCATGCGGCACCGTCCTGTTGGAACCACATGTCGACCGAGTTCAATTCTTGCATTTTCGGCAAAAAAAATCTGTTATCATCGAACGGTACCTTTCTCCATTGACCGTAACCCTGCGGCCTTCATCGTCCTTGAAGAAGTACGGCCCAATGATGCCGCCTGCGCATAAACTGCACCAAACAGTGCATTTTTCGGGATGCATTGGTAGCTGCTGAATTGCCTCTGGCTGCTTATTCACGTATCCATTTAGCCAAAAATGAGCCTCGTCGCTGAAGACAATTGCTTGCGAAACACATTTTTCACAGAGCACGAATTTTGATAATAAATTTCAATAATTTGCAAACGTTGTTCAGGCGTAAGTCTATTCATGATGAAATGGCAAACAATACTGAATCGAAATGTCAAATGTTCGTGGAATTTGTCATGTGTGATCTGTCAAAAATATAAAACGTTATAATATTAGAAGGTTTTTTTAATAATAAAAATTCTATGTAAGATGAACTGAACTTGGCAACAATTTCGTATTGACAAAGGTCCTCACTAGTCAACTGATGAGTCCATGTGAGATCGCCGGGGCGAAACGCCAATTTTTGTTGGACTAAAGGCCGTTAAAATCTTTTTTGAATCTTATTTAGCGGATTTACAATCTTTACAATACTAAATTAAATAACATATAATTGCTGATCTCTTAGATCATGAGCATAAACTAATAAGATAAAGACGCGAAACCTCAGCTTTCATTTGACATTCGCCTACAAGCTGAAACACGCACACAAGTAACTTTAACAGCCCTAGTAGTTTGTTTTTGTTTTGTTTTTTGATTACACATCTATCCATGGATAGAGTGTCAAAGGTACAAGTACAACAATGTAAACAAATGGGTTTTGGGGGGTGAAACGTACGAAGGTTTCCAATCTTATTATGGCTTATTTGTGATCATGATTATGCTTAGCTAACAATAACCACTTAGAAGAATTAAATCAGGGAAAGCGGCATATATTATATGATTCTAATTCCAGACCAGGGCTAATCCTGGAAAAAAAAAACTACTTTCTTATCTAAAATATTTCCCTTTTAAACTGCACACGAGTTCATTAAATAAAGTATTTGAAGTGATTAAACAGTTGGCCACCACTTATGATCAATGGGAAACTTACTCCTCAGCAAATCCCTTCGAGTAAATAAGTTTCCACCAGCATCATCATTTTTTAAATCCTCTCGCTGTATATTCTGAAGACTCAGTGTAAACTGTAAGAATGATTAATGACATTTCTGTACTTGCAGTGATCAGATCACATCGTTTTGTGATCTGCTAACGGTGACTTGGTTGGATAGTATGTAATGTGTGAATGGTGATGATACGTTATGGTAGTGTCCGTCCGTACATCCGTTTTCCAGGGATGTGCATATGGAACCAGGCATAATTATTAAACACGTATTATTGACGTGGAGGAAATAATGACGATTGTGAGTCTTTATACTAAGCATTAGCGCCATTTTGTTACACAAAAGAGGTTTAGGGACAAAACTACTCGGGATGTACATACGTCCAAAATTCTTTTTTTTTTACTGATGTCCCACTTTGGTTGGACATAACTACAAAATCGAATTTAGATGGGACATTAGTTTAAAAAAAAAGAATTTTGGACCTATGTGCCATTTGACATGTTTTGTTTGAGGCAAATACTCTAACTATTACGAACTAACACTTTTGTGCCCAATGTCATATGATTAGAAAATCAAATGTTGTTAGAATACCGTCCAGCTCTGACAGCCAGATACCTTCCCTTAGATAGACCCATTTAACTATTCGTAATGTTGATGTTAGAAAGCTAGAGCCGTGATGTTTTATCCCCCTCAAAGTTCTTTGCTCTTTAATGCGATCATCAGTCTTTTTGCCCCAAGGCAGTATTCGAACTTACTAACATTTCAGCCTCGATTAAGCTCGGTACGTCATTTTACCTTCAATAAGATCGTATCTAAACCATGAAGAAATTGTTGCAGTTGTAAGCTCCGCCCATAAGGCAGTCAAGTTTCATCTCTATGTTTTGTAAATTTTGACATTTAGGCTTTCCCGGAATTGTTTCCGGAATGACGTGAATAGTTTCCAATTGAGAGGGGGGTTCCTTGGATCCTCCAAACCTCCCCTATACTCCGTCCGACTATCCCCTATACAGCGAACACATTTGGCGAACATTTATTTCGTTTTGATTCTTCAATCAGTGTTAAAATGTTCGATTTGCCACGATTTATTTTTCTTAACTTTATTTTTCAGTTTTTGCTTTTTGAATCCCATATTAATTCCTCGCCTTGCTCACGAACATGGTCATACATTGCGAAAATATAACTTTTTCGCCAACGGCGAGCGGATCGCGAACCAGAAAATACACGAGATAAACACAGCGAGCGCGAGCAAGTTCGGCAAGCATATTCGTCGTATATGCCTACCTTAAGGCTGGGGAAAAGCTATAGCAGAGAGAAACTTTTTCCTATTCTGACAGTTGTATTGCCTGTACTTATTGTAGAAATCCTGACTATTTCTTGTGGTTGTGTAAATGGGTTCGTTCGTGCATTATTTAGCAAACGTGAACCACTTCTTCCTTGGCATTAGACAGTTGGTTAGATTTTTCCAACTGTGCACAATTGAATTCTGATATACCATATCATTTCATTCCTCTAAATTCTATACTATGTTCAGGAAAAGAGGAAAGAGTGACGCTCACTCAGGTTTGTATATTAATATCGGCAGCTCTCTCCGGGTTATTTAAGTGTTCCGTAACTCATTTTAGTTTCGATAAGACCTTACAGAAACTTTATAGAAGTTAAAATATTAGTTGTACAGTTCATATGATATAAAAGTACAATCAATGTCTTTTCATAGCAGTCTGGCTGTCGATGAGTATAACTTGTTTATGAAATGTTTATTGTACCATTTTATGATATTGTAATATTGGGATTAATGGTTTTATATGGTCCTTGTAGATGAGTCATATGGCAAAATTGAATTCCAGCTGACCTGATGTACTAGGTATAAGTAATTCGAAAAAAGGACATCTAAGAATTGACTATTTAAAATATGAAAATTAACGATATACTTAACCTTTAAAATTAGTAAGCCCTTTTACGAGCAGGCAGGAAGAGTCCTGACAATGATGAAGTTTTGTTTTGTTTTATTATGTCAAAAGCAAGAATGTCATATGTAAGCCGCATAAAGCACTAAAAAGAAACTATATGAACTCACAACTCACATACAATGATAAAATTCATAAAAGTGACGACATCATACTATCCCAAAAGGTTATTTCTACCGCATTAACTTGAATCTAGCTCTATACTATGTTGAGTAGATGCTATGTTCTGCTCTGGTATACCTAGATAGGTATCTACTATATGCGCCAGTGTTTTGAAAGCAGAAAGCTCAACCATTATTATAGGAATGCTTAAGCAGATGTTAATGTTCTGTGATTTATGTCCGTCATAATGCACTCGAAATCCTTTGGTTCTTTCAGTTTTGTCTTCTGAATGTATTATTTGTGTATAATGTTATCTATAGGGCTTTGCAATCTTGTGCAGCTGCAGATGGTGTTGATGCACTATGACTGCTGCTGGAAGTCAAGCCATCCTCATCATAGGATAATAAAAAAAAAATACAACATTTTTGCTACGCACTGAATGCATGGCTTGATATTTAGTTTAGGTACATCAAGCTTAAAGGATGTCGGTTTTGGAATAAATTAAAGAAAAATAAACAATAAAAGTGCTTTAAGAATATGGGACAGGATATTCTTGGAAGGTTTCAGACTGTAATGTGGAAAGTTTGTGGTTTTGAGCAATATTTGAAAAGATTAATTGTAATAAAGTCGTTAATTTACAAAAAAAAAATAAGATTTATAATACTTGATTTTTATCTTTAAAAACCTATGCGAAAATTGAAATACAGTAAGGAGATTTTTGTGAGTTATTTATGTTAATTATGGAGTTTGCAATAATAAATTCACAGAACTGCGCTTTTTTTAATCTTTTTTCCTCGTGAGAATAGAGCGCTCTGCAGTATTCCAAAAAGACAAAATTACTTAAGGTTGTGATAATATTTTGCGAAATGATGAAATGCAAAATACAAAACAATGCAAAATCATAATCAGCGAAGTAATAATTCATTGCAAAATAATTAATTTTCTATTATGTATAGTTATGAAATCCCAGATATACTATGGCGAAATGGAATATGCAAAAAGTAGTTTTTGTAAAACAAAAAGAAAAAGAAAGCGATACAAAAACTTGCGCAACAAATAAACAAACAAATTTACCTTGTTTTTGAATGCGAAAGCTTTTAATTACAAGACACCATTAGTGTTGCGAACAGACATTATAATTTAAAATCCAATATCCAGTAAAATCAGGCGAAATTATAAAATACGAAATTAAAAAAATGCGAAATTATAATCACCGAAATTTCATAAATATTATGTGAAATATTGATTGCTTAATGATTCTTAATTATGGATTGCGAAATATAAAATGTGAGATGAAATATGCAAAAGGAGATTTTGTGAAACATAAAGTAACACACCGATTCAAAAATTTGGCACTCGATCAAATATTGCGAATTCTTAAATTATAAAATATAATTAATGCCAATTATGGTACTGAGCTCTTTTTTTTTCTTCACTCATTTGTCTTGAAACAAATGCACTAATGTTGCGAAGATAAATCGAAAATAAAATAAAGATTTGAAATATTATGAACATTTATAGAACTTTTCATAAATGAGAAAATAAAGTTTTTCGAAAACAAAAAATTTAAATAAATAAAATTGGAAAGGTATACGAAAACTGGCAAATTAGAAATTGCGAACTTTTATTAATGCGCAGTTTTTAAATTACCTGATCCAAAACTATAAAATTCAAATATAATTGATGGGGCAACGGTTTTTAGATATCTCAAAACATAGTTCCTTACAACTTCTACCCATTCATTTTCTCCTCCTAAATTGGTAGAAATGGGGGGGGGGGGCACTATTTGTTTGTCAAATTCAAAGGTGAAAAACACCTTTTCCATCCAAAGGATATTCTTGGAGGATTTGAAACTTCAAAACAAAAGAAACCATTTATTTTTGTATTCGAAAGGATCAATGCTATATTCTATACATATATTCTTAACATAATAAATTTTTTTTATCGATATACGATAAAACGACATTAATGAAAAAGCCGAAATTCAAAATATGTAAATGTTTTTATGGCTGTCTTATAATTAAAAAACAAAATGTGTAAAAACGAGTTAGCACCATTTTCGAGATATTAATAAATTTCAAAAATTATATAACAGGTACAGCTCTTTCTGGAACTAAAAAATATCCACATTTTTGGTATCTCTGTCAACGTAATGTCAAGTCTGAATAAAATCTCCAGTTCGAATGTTCGAAGTACAAAATTTGACCTAGATTACCTATGTATATCGGAAATATACAAATCGTATATACGAGTAAGTTAACACGCCGCATTTACATGCACCCCGTTATGATTTGCCAGGTTCGCAAATCATGTTCGAGCAAGTTGTAGGTTCCCACGATTGGCGAGGATCATATATCAGCGCATTTTGAGGTAAATGCACGAGGGCCTTCAAAGTCGCTGACGCTGCGAATCATCGTGCGGCGTAATGGAATTGCGATATGGATTATTAAGTGTGGGAAGAGTTAGTCCTAAGTTAGTCTTAAAACAGGTCGGACGTGTATAATAAAGATTATTTGATTTTGAATAAATAACGGATTGTTTAATTTAAGTAAGTCGAACCGTTGGTTTTTTTTAGGATCCCTCGGAGGGAATCCTTTTACTGAGTACAAAACACATATTGAAACAATTTACTTTATTTTGTTGATTGAAGTGTTAGTGCTTAAAATCCATTTCTTTTTCAGATAACATTTACTAAAAGTTTGAATATTATGCCTATTCTTATTTAGAAAACGTTTCATTATTTTCTTCAAAAATTACATTTTGCTGACCCAATCTATTTTTACTTGCAATTATAGGTACCATAATGCAAGTTATGCATTCGTAAAAAAAAAAAAAAATTCTAACAATCAAACATGACATTACGATAATAGAGAAGCCTAAAAAAGTGATCGGCAAAAAATGTCTGTCTGTCAGTCTGTCCGTCTGTATGTATAACGAGTTACAGCCTAAACGTCTTAAGTGATTACCTTCAAATTTGGTATTTGTGATTTTTTTGGCATTCCTCAGAGGGGAAATTGAAATTTTATTTTTAGGCCTAAAAATAACGGTACCTGCCATATGACCTTGAAGGAAAATCTTATTTTCCTCGAAAACGGCTCCAACGATTTTGATAAAAAATTTTAAGAATTTGTTTATCGGTAATAGCTATCATTTGATATGAATCAAGTTTACGGGAAAAGTCTATTAACGGTACTATTCATATAACGGTTTTTAAAATTTTTGGCTTTCTCAGTAACTGTTCATTGGTTTTCTGTCAAATTTTATATCTGAGAAGATCAAGGTAACCAACTAGTTCTGCATATTAAAATTTTAAATAACATTTTTCTTATATAATTAAAATTAATTTTTTTTTGAAAAATCAATATTCTTAAAACTAATCATAAAAAAATAATTTTAAATTGTATACTAATATGTATATTAATAATCCCTACAAAACTGCATACCAAAATTTCAAAAAAAGTTTGTTTTAAGAAAACTAAAAATGAAAAACCGGATTTCATCCAAATCCGTCTTACAATTTTCGAGATACTTTTTTATAAAATTTTCATTGATCCGTGACATCTAATGGCGTTCTTTGTTTTTTCAAGAAACTGATTGAAGTGATCGTTTTAGCACTTTTAATCAGTTTAATTTTTACCCATCTATACACCATTCACTTTCATTATTATACATATGTATAATATATTCATAAATATGTACATATATTTACATACCTAGGCGCAATCTATGTAGGTTATCTTTTTAAATGTACATTTGTAGGATGGTACCTATGTTACCATTCCTTTAATCATACGCATTCGACAATTCATTATACTAAGAATCAAGGTAATCTTACCTACTTCGGCTTTAAACCTGCACAGGTTAACTAAACTAGACTACCTATACCTACTAACAACTTCAGTGGTTAGCTCTTACTTTACACTAAAGTTTTTAGCTACAAGAGCAAATTCGTACGATACATTCGTGCATTTTATTTCTTTCATAATTTAAGGGAAATGCTTTAATATGTGTATGCTCATCATAGTTTGACACTAAGTTACCCGGTTCAGAACGACGAGATCTCGTCACACTCCCGTCTCTAAAGAATTTTTCCAAATGTAGGGCAAATGGCAATGCTATTTTAGATTTGTCAGCGGACTTAGAATACCTCATATATGGGAATGTTTGAGCATGTTTGTCAACAAGATTTTGTTTTTAATTTTAGGGAAATTTATTTGATAATTTGTAATGAAATTATAAATAAAATGCATAACTGGATCGCACGAACTTGCTCTTATGTTCGATCACATCGTATGAAAAAGATTTCTATTTAAAATCTAAATACATTTTTAAAGTCGTTTTTTACTTTACTTTTATATATACAAAATTTCTTTAATTTATTTCTAAAAAAATTGGTATGAGAATCTTAAATATTTAATAATATAAACTTAAAAACAAAAGATTAAATCGGCTTAATCAAAGAAAAAATAATTCAAAATTCTGAAAAAAATACTTAAACTAATTTGAGCTCAAAAAAATACTCCATTTTATTTCTTGTATAAATTTGAACTTATGAGAAAAAAATTTTAAAAATCTTTGGAGAGGTTTTTGAGAAAAATTATTTTTTTTTTGAACTTTTTGAAAAAAAATTTAAAAAAAATTCAAAAACGCCAATTCATAGGTATTTAGCAAATACATATAACTTTTTTGAAAACAAAATTATTGAGCAGTTTTCAAAATATAAATTTTTAAAATAGAAAAAAAAATTAATTAATGCGTACCAATATTATAAATTGGGCAACCTAAACCTATATATGTATGTGTGAAATTAAGAAAGAATCGGTCAGGCCATTTATGAGATAGTCGAAATAAGAAAAACGGTCCTATGGAAAGTACTGTTTTGAGAAATTTAAAAAAAAAATTTCAAGCATATGATCGGTCGTACCTAAAAAGCTGCACTGATTTTTTTAAATCAAAATCTTTAGAGCCGTTTCTGGCAAAAATAGGCTTTAACGTAACGGTTATCTTTTGAGCTAAAAAAAAAATTCAATTTCCCCTCGTACAATATCTAAAAAACTCTATATACCAAGTTTGAAGCAATTCGGCCCACAAGTTTAGGTTGTAGGATTCTATACATAAATACA